>CM017321.1:44058447-44321743 GCA_006937295.1 Carpinus fangiana | reverse complement strand
GTCTACCTTATTTTTGAAATTCTCTCTTCTAAATATGATATTTTTTCAAATATCTTGTGGCACACATAAGGATAATTGGTCAATAAAGAAACTTTTGATCATGTGTGTTCAAGAAGATGAGAGATTAAGACATGAGAATCAAAAAGGTTACTCATGTTAAAGGGAAAGACCTTGATAGGCAATAATGCCCAATAGTTAATGTATGAGAACAAGGTACCAGTAAAGTGCTTTGGTAATTAAGATACTTGTTTCTCTTGCAATAAGGAAAATTATGGGCATATAAAGAATATTGCATAAAGTATCATAAATGACTTGAAACAAAGGTAATATCATACATCTACTGTGTCATGAATCTCTTTTATTATTGTGTGGATTGAATTTGGTTTAGCAATCCACATTGTCAACATAATGCAAGGTTTTCTAAATAATACTTGTTTACAATTGGAGATTGTTGGGACCTATTGATTAATTTTTTAAAAATCCAGTTACATTCCACAATTTTTTAGAAAATTTATTAAATCAAGTTTGAATATTATTGAAATTTTTTTGGGTGGAATATTAAATTTATGGTCTATTTAAAATTGATTTAGATCCCAATTTTTGAAAACTAACGACTCATGAGCCAAGTCAATGGTAAATGACAAATATTCCATACATTTAACTTGATCCCTTTGTTGGCCATACATTATTACATCACATGTTTTCTTTCAACTGAAAAACGTCAGAAATGGCCTCTTTCTTTTTTTCTTTTTTCTTTTTTTTTTTTTTTTTTTCAATTGTCTTACAATACAAAAGTCACAATTTCAATCGATCTTTAGAATTTTTATTTTTTATTTTAAAAAAATAATTGATCTAAAGAGTTGTATGTTGTATGCAATGTATGAGTAACGCTATAAATCATATTTTTATTTTACAACTGTCTGTTTTACATGTTAACGTAACGGTATCAAATAACTCTTGAATTTTATTTTATTTTATTTTTTATTTTTAACAAGAATTAATTAAAGAGACGACGTCAACATTCATGCAATTTGTCACGATTTGTGGTAGAGGGTCCATGAACTTGAAGCATTGTGCATGACAGAAAGTCTTTTTTCTTTCTTCCTTTTTTATTATTTATTTTTATTGCAATCAAGAAGAGTTTCCTTCCATTAAGTGGATGAGGGCAGGAGAGGTCAATTTCTTCATCTGGCAGAAAATTCAAATCCTCCTGTTTGAATTTCGGCATGCATTGAATAATTAAAGTACCTTTTTTTGTTTTTCTAAGATTTTTCATTTTTTTCTAGCTTCATAAATTAACCTTCTGGATGCTATCGATCGACCAAACATCTTTGATTCTTTATTATATTTAATTGTGTTTACATTTAAGTAACATGCTAATTTTATAGAGACATTATATTATGGTCGGTGAGATTTTTTTTTTTTTAGGAGAAATCATTTCAGCTTTATTAATTGATGAAGGATCACGAATATAAAACCCTTACATCATATAGCAAAATCTCTGAAAAAATCATAGCCGAAGCTACAGAAAAGGATCCTCTCCATATCAAAATTCCTTCATTTCCTCTATTTAATGTATTTAAAGGGTAATGCATTTAATGCATTACCATCATTAAAACTTTTGGACAACACTACCCTTCAAAATACATTAAATTGGAAAAAAATTATAAAAAAGCCCCCCAAACTACCAGCCGTTTACAATTTAACCCCCCAATGTTCAAAAAGTAATAAAGTAGCCCCCAAACTACCAAAATGCAACGAAAAGGCCACTTATTTTTTTATATTCATATAATACCTACCCCTATTCTTTTAACAAATAGAATATTAAGCTAATTGTAAAAAAAACCCAACAAAAAAAATAATGGGGAAGTATTTATTTATTCCAATTTTTTTTTTTACTAGCCCATTGATTTTTTTTTTTTTTTTTTTGTATTTTTTAAAAATTGTTTTGTATTTTTTTTACAATTATCTTATTATTTTATTTGTTAAAAGAATATGGGTATTATTGGAATATAAAAAAATAAAGTGGCCTTTTTGTTATATTTTGGTAGTTTGGGGGGCTACTTTATTACTTTTTGAACATTGGGGGACTAAATTGTAAACGGCTAGTAGTTTGAGGGGCTTTTTTTTTTTATATTTTTCCCATTATATTGAGAAAAAAGATGGATTTTGAAATAGAGATGATCATAATTCCGAAGGCTACGAGGTTACAAGTCATAGACATATATACAACAATCTGACATTCAAGACCTATCTATGATATTAATATCCGCTAACCCATGATTAATCTTCAGTTGTAATAACAAATTTGTTTTAAACAAACTCAACATGTATAGCTCATATTTTTTTGGCCCTGGGAGCAGAAAGCCCCATGGCAAAACTTATCTTCCTTAACCTGAAAGCTAGGAAACTGTTCACATCTACAACTCAAGGATTTGAACAATCCTTATTTAAAACAAGTTACAAAGAAATTGCAAAAATGAATTAAAATACAGAAAAAAACACAAAACCAGCAAACAACAGCATCGGTGGAGGTGAAGCAACAACTGCGCTTGTAGAGCACGCACATGAGAGTGAAGCTCCCACATTGGCGTGTGTAGGACCACGCACTGGCGCATAGTGGCAGTGTTGGCATGAGGAGGGTGGCAACATGTGGTGGAGAGGCTGGAGAAGGCAGGGGAGATGTGAGTCGTTGGCTTGGCAAACCAGAAAAGAACAAATCTAGCTTAGATAAGACCAGATCTAAAACTCCCAAAGCGACTAGAGTAAAAGAAAAGGCGACAAGCGGATGAAGCGACGAGGCAACAAGGTGGAAGGGGTGGCATGGTGGTTGCTGAAACTAGTAATGGGGACCAAAAACAGAAGACAAAACATAAAAAATAAGTGCATAAAAGCAAAAGAAGGGGGGAGGAGGAGGGGGAGGGATGGTAGGTGAGATATTGTGGACTAGAAAAGGGAAGGAATTGATAACAAATCTATCTACAAGGAAATTAAATTAAGGCTTAACATAAAAATTATTTTAACATTTTTCCTCAAACTCAAGGTAGAAATTTGAATTTGGAATTTTTTTTTTTTTAAAACCATTTACCAAGTGTGGCAAGCATTAATATTTGAGTGTCAGATTTGTGTAAGACGCTGGGGGCGTGTGAAAGTGAATGATACACGTGGCAAAATTTTCAAAAGATGTGTATGGGGTGTGACACCATTGTTTGGTTGATTATGGTGGCATCATGTAGATCGGCCTTTTAACTTTTGATTGATATGTTCACAAACATTATGGGATGCCTGAAAGGTAGTGGTTCAAAGCAAACAATGGTTGAACGTTGGTGAGGAATGCTGAGAGGAAGGTACCCTGGGATTCGGGAAAAGGAAGGGAAAAGTTGGAGTTCATAAGAAATTGACTCTGATACCATGTTAAATCACCACTTATCACAAAAGTTTAAATTAATAAAAAATTATAAATTTAGTAATTTAATTAATATTTTAAACCACAAAAGCTCACGCTCAATTATTGGTTTTTGCCGCACTCGAGCAACATCAAAGAAAAAAAATTGTCTTAAAAAAAAAAACTTAAATTTCTTTTCTTTTAAAACTAAAGCTTTCACCTTGACTTTGAGGGTATATGTTAGAAGCTTTCCTTATTGTTTTCCTTATTGAACCATGTAAGCTTTCACCTTACATTGTTTTCCTTATTGAACCATTTACTAGAGTTGTTTGATCTAATAAAATCAATCGGGCTTGATTATCTTCATTGCAAACGTTGAAGATAATAAGAACACAATGTACGCATAAATGGAAGTAGGATTCTAAAATCGAACTATCATAAAATCTTTTCCCATCCGATTCCGCTACATTTCTCTCATTTTATAATTCATCACAAATTTCTACAACTTTTTGGTTCGGAACCGCGATAAAGTTTATTAATAGTTTTAAAAGATTAAAAAGAAAGTTTAGAAAGATAAAGAAAATAAAAAAATTGCATGTTAAAATTACATATATTTTTTTTAATAGATCGAATTTAAAGAAAATTATTGGGATATGACTTTGACAAAAACTTATATGTTTAAGGAAAACGTTTCCTTTATCTCCGGTACCTAAACTGTCATCACTTGCATCAACAAACGCGTGGGGCCTTGTTTTATGAGAAAATATCAACGTCACTTTCCGCCACAATAATTATAGAATTTTCATTTCTCCTTTCCTAATAGAAATTCTAGTTATAATAAAAGGTAAATTTAATTAATTAAGTCCTGGTTCTAGATGATTAGAGCATGATTTACTGCAAAAGAAAGATTCCTTAGAAATATTGGAATTTAAAGCAATTAATAGTATTTTGGATATGTGGATCAATTGTTTGACAATCAACATGTGAATTTTTGTTTTACTTAACCCATTTCAATGTTTTTGACATAATTAGCTACACGGCCACTGACTCTGATGATTCAATGGAGTCAACGACAGCATTTGCAAAATACAACAAGAGATCGATGAACATTGCCACATTGGCTCCTTTCACCAAACAAAACATGTCTTTTAATTTGTTCTCTATTTTCGGAACAAATATATATATTAACAAATTCAAAATACAAAACATTGTTTAAAACAAATATATGTTTTCACCTTTATGTCGCGAGAACACTTTTTCAAGCTAAAAATAAATAAATAAATAAAAACACCTTGCAAAATACATTAACAACCCTACCAAATTTTCATTCCATTTTACATATATACTAGTAGAAGAGCACCACAATTTTTTTATTTTTTATTTTATTCCATCATAAATCCAAACACTTCATTTTATGGGACAATGTATCCATTTTATGGTTAGAACTTAAAGTTGGTGTATCTAACGATATACATAATTTTTTATTCGAAGGTCCTATAATATACATCTATGACTGCATTCATACATGTCATTTTCTCTGATATTCAAACATGCAATTTAGTGATTTTCGTCAAAAATGTCACTATTTTTTTTAAAGGACCTATTTCATATAAGGCTGACCCGATCATGTACATCTACAGTCGTGTTCACTTAGGTCATTTCTTCTAAAATTCAAACACACAACTTAGTGCTTACTCTAAGACAAAGATATAACAACTTAATTTTTATTGCCACATCCACATCATTAATTACATGTATCCTTTTATATTCCAACAATAGGCCCCCTCTTTCCCTTTCTCCAATATGAATTAAAAATAAGAGAAATGCTAGTTGTTCTTCTAGTGTTCTTTTGGTGTTTTCCCAACTGAATGCCCCACATATGCTCTTCTATGCAATTTCCCCGGACGTATTTCGTGCTTTTCTTATGATCCTTCAAAAAAAAAAAAAAAAAGAAAAGAAAGTAAGAAGAATTTCTTATGAATGAAAATTGTCAAACACGCCTCTTATAAGGTTGACATTTTGTTAGTCTAAGTCAGTATTGACTTTTGATGCCCTACTTTCCCATATATAGAGAGAGAGACATAGGAGGTAATGTGCTCTTCTACCACCATCTTCCATCTCTCCCTCTCTCTCTCTCTCTGTTTCTCTCTTTTAAGGGGGATCAAAGGAGAGTGATGATGATGAGCAATATAGAGCTTAAAAAGAAAACAAAAAAGTGCAAAGCAAAAGGTGTCCTCCTGCCCCCCAAGAGAGGATCTATCAAGCATGGGATTTTCTCATGCTTTCTCCAAAAGTTGATGAAGAAGATCATTCAAAAGCGTGAGAGTACTCTTTGATTGAAAAAGCATATTCATCATCTTTAGCTTATTAGCTTCTTCTTCTTCTTCTTCTTTCTTGCTGCCAGTACTTGCTAGCCATGATTGTTGTATTGAAGTTTCTGTATTTCATTCATCCTAGTTTTAACCTTTGTTTTGTTTTGTTTTGGTTTTTGTTGTACTGAATAAAAAAGGAATTAACATCAATAAGGGTAGAAGCTTTTTTTTGGATGAAAAGGAAAATAAAGAAGCAATCACAACGGAAACGCCATGGTAGCATTTTACGAAGGATGGTGAAAATAGAAACAAAGAAAGATACGTTATTATGTACTTATGTGGTCCCTAAGAGGTAGCTCAATCGGCTGGGACCACGCCTCATAAAGCGGAGGTCACTAATTTGAATCCCCTCTCCCCCTCTTGTGTGGACATATCAAAAAAAAAATTATGTACTTATGTGTAAAAGAAGCAAAAAAACGTTTGGGAGAAGCCATATAGAATTATATGCGATCGTGTTCTTTTTTATTTTAAACTCGTACGAGGATAAGTCCACTGCAACTCACTTGTGTCACCTCTCTCCATCCGTCTCTGTTTCCCATTTTTTTCTAATGCACGCCCATTGTTGCCGTTGACGAAATATGAATGCTTTGGAAAAACTAGTTTTTGTTATTGTATTGACTTTATTCATTTCCTCAATATATATATAGTTTGTGTTTGCTTGTACGTTACTCTTAACTATTCATCCTTAAAACTTGTTTAGAATTGTGTTAAAAGCAAAAATAAAATTGGTCAGTTTAGTTAAAAACGACAAGAAGTTGAGTAAAAACAACAAATACAAGAATGAGCACCCGGTTTTATTTTTTATTTTTAATATATTGGTAAAGGGTAATTTTTCTTTTTATGTAATCTACATTCCTTTTAGTCTTCTTTTTTCCTTAAAACCAAAAAAAAAAAAAAAAAAAAAGAAAAGAAGAGAGAAGGGAGTTGAGATATAAGAGAAATGAGAAAAGCAATCAAACACTGGATGAAAAAAGGTGCACAAAAAGATTCATCTAACGGGAGAAGCAAAACAACAGAAGCTTGTAAACCCGAGAGAAATTGAAGCGATGAGGGTGAAAAAAGTGTGCAGGTTAATTGGAAAGGGCAAGAAATTCAATACCGCATGCAATTATTGGATCCATGAGTTTCAAAAGATGGGTTCAACCGTCCAAGGATAGAGGAGACTTGAAATTTAAGACAACTATGGTTTGAATCATTCTCTATAGACAAGGAGAAGATTCTATATTTAGCTTCAACATCATTCTTTGTTTACAAAGAGGTAACCACCGGATTAAGCAAAAAATGGAAAACCTAGAATATAGGGTACTTGATGATACAAATCATTTCAACCTTAAAGAAGACTGACACCACATTATAGGAGGAGGAAAACAAAATCTACAACAATTTCTGTTTCTCAATAAATAACAATTGCACTCGACACCAAACGAACATCTTTTCCATCTCTCTCTTTTCTTGGTGTGTTTTAATAAGAAAAAAACAGTAGAGAATAATGAGAATCAGAGAAGAGTACCAAAGCGCCCGGTTACCACTCAATTCACCACTTGAACAACAACAGTAAGTTCAATTGAAGATTTCATCAATTCCTGAGAACAGTAAAAACTCATCAGTCGTCCAACTTTGTGATGACCTGCTTGGAATTGGTACTCATATCTGCTGTTTCAGTTTGTTTCTCAGTGGAATCACCATCAAGGAAAGCCTCAGCCTTCAACACATTTGGCATTTGGTCAGTGCTATCACCAGCTGAATTCAGCATGCCCCCTTGGGCACCAGAGACCTGCATGGCATCCCCGTTGGCACAGCCATTGTTGTCATCCGTTTCTGGGACATAATCTTCTTCCTTGTTGACGACACAATCTAGGTTTGTGACTTCCACTACATTCTGTTGATCCTCAAAATCTGGATTCACCTTGGTAACCTCAGGTGTTATTTCAGTGGCACCAGCAGCCCCATCAACTGACTCAATAACTGTCTTATTTTCCTCCCCAACAACTATTTCTGGAACTCCATTAGGGTTATCTCTATCTGAATGGGAGAGCTGAATATCAGTAGTACCTTCAGAACTATAACCTTGAGCTGGAGTTGTCTTCTCTCCCCCCACAGCATCCGGCATATTAGTAGACAAACTTTGAACCATGCACAGTGGAGCATGCTCATTCTGGGCATCAATACCCATATCGGGTTTTGGACTGGCATAAGCATGTTCTTGCTCAGCATCCATTTGCTGGCCTGCATTTTCATCTTCTGCGGCCTTAGCCAACTCAAGAGCATGATTCTCGGCTGCAATCTCCTCTTGCTTTTGTGCTTGTATTCTGTATTCATCCATGAGGTGTTGTATCCTATCTAGCTCAGCAACAAGATCCCCATACCGCCTCTGCAAAGTTCGTTCCAGCTCCTTTTGCTTCTGAACTTCCTCCCATAAACTATTTATCCGGTGTGAAGCTGCTAATTGCTCTTGCTTTTGTAACGCTTTGAAGCACTCGAGTTCCGTTGCAGCAGTGTCCATCAGCTTGAGGGTTGCTTCAACCTTTGGCCAGAGAGTTGTTTTAGCCCGTGTCTGAACAATCATAACATCCAATAGTTTAGTAAATGATGAGTTTGATATTAAGTACCGTTGCTGAAAAACAATGACCTATGAGTTAATTTACCTATTATTAATGGGAGAAAATCCCATGAATTTGATTAAAATATTATTTAGTAGTTATGGCACAATATTGTAATAAATTGTGTTCACCTTTTTCCCTGTTGGCACATTATTCTCAGAGAACGATATTACATACGTTAAGATAGACATTTCTGCCCCAGAAAGTGATATATTGACAGGAAATTTTTTTTTTATTGAAACAGAGGACTTCACCGCAAATATATAATACGCATTGTGCATCTACATTTACATAAATGACAATGATTCCAAGGTTTTCAGAGAACAATTTGAAACATATTCTAGCCACAAGTTCATGGCATACAGCTACCACAACTTAAACCCTATTTTGCCTTTGATGCAAAAGCTGCAATAGATTATTTTTTCCACTCTTCTGATAAAAAGTGACCATGAGTTAGAATGGGAAAATACGAAATTAGCAACTAGTTATATAAAGAAAATACATTCAATAAGAATTGGCACTAGTATAAAATAAAAAAGATTTTTAGTGGGTATCTTACAGGAAACAGCATACCTCATAACCATGTGTGAGAACTTTAACCTTATTCTCAAGGCTTTCTGCCTTAGCTTTATCACCATCCATCTTCTTTTTCACATTTTCAAATTCCTTCTGCAAGGCTGCAAGTTTCTCCATGTTTCCAGCAACACTTGAGAGACCATAAGCATTGCGGGTAGGGAAGTACATCAGATCATTTAGGCAAGTTTTGTGTGCTTCAACAAATTCATCAAGGGATTCATTTTCGTGCCCCATTGCCAGACGAAGATACTGAGTCTCTTCCTCTATCAAATAATCAGCCTGCGAACAACAATGTTTCTTAGAAGGTTGTGGCTTGATAATCACTACATATGTTAATAAAAGGTGAGGAGCCAAGATAAACTAGAAAGAGTCACCAGGTAAACATTTCACAAACTCAAACTGCATAGCATAAGATGAATCTGAAACTGATGCAACAGGAATATACTCACCTATCTATCTAACAACTGACAGTTATCTGTACTTTTCTACCCAAACTGCCAAAGTGTGATCAATACATGTTTTGGAGACACCAAAAAGAATATCAAGTACAGGCTGTAACGCCCCCAAAAAGGCTTATTTCATCAAATACACATCTTAATCATATAAGAGAAAAATGTCCAATATATTTCCATACAGCTCCTTTGTAGAAGCATCTGTGCTAGACGTTTTTACTAATCCAAACATAAATGATGTTGGTTTCAATTCTAAATCTCTTAAGATGGGGATAGTACCACTGACTTAAACAATGTGCTTCAGTTAAAACCAAATATATAAAAACAATGAGACCAAAAAAAAACATGACCAGCGAGGCAGTGATGAAAACAAGAATGTACAATAATATAGCTGAGCTTAAATCATACCTCTTTCACCTCATCTTCTTCAAAATCATCTATCTCAGGGACATAATCAGAACCATTTGCAGAGCGCTTGACACTTTTCTTTTTCTCCTTGTTCATTTTTTTGTCAAGTGGATACTTTGCATTATCATGTTCTAGTAAGGTTAAAAGCTCCTTTCTTATCATTTCATCAGCCTGCTCAATGGAAGTAGGAGGAACAAAGGAGCTCTTGTCTTCATCTGCTCTAATAAGAGAATTTCTAATTAGATCCAATGAAGCAGTAGGAGGTCTAGGGAGCTCCCTCTGCAGTACTTTTGATCTCTTCCTAAGTAATGCCTGCTGTCTTGCCTCTTCCTCGGCCTTTTCTCTGGCTATCCTATCAGACATATCTTCTTCAATCTTCTCCTCTGGTTCTTCATTATCTTCTGGAACTGGTTGCATAACTATCCGGTACTCATTCTTCGCCTGTGGAAGATTGCCTAGGCCTGAGCGCAAGTTCCTTCTCAAATCAGCTTGTCTTCTTTGATCAAGTTTTGCACTATCATGCATATCCATATCTTCATTAATATGGAGCTCATCCCTGATAGGGGTTCCCTTAGGTGTCATATTAAAAGAATAGCCATCTCTTGATGGTGTTGTGCCAAATCTAGGCGTATGACCAACAGCTCCAGGAGTTGCTGAAGGAGTCAACATAGGATTTGGTGTTTGGATCTCCCTTTTCTTAGGAGTGACCCCTGAAAAATCAGAAGGGTGCAACTCTGGATTCTCTCCCCCTAATAATGGTGTTTGAGACTCCCTCAACCTGGCCAGATTTTCTGCTTCCATCATAATAGCATCGCCCTTACCAGCAGGCGTTCTTTGTGGAGTTCGTAAAGGTGTCGTTCCTTGCTGTGGTGTCTGGGCATAATTTGTAAGAAGAGCGCGGGTTGCACCACTCCCTTCAGCAAGTTCCTCACTCCCAGCAAGAAGATCACTAGCGTAACCCATTTTTGCAATTTCCTCCAATTCATGGTCGGAAATCTGGGGTGCAGGAAGCATAAGTTTTGACCTCTTCCTAACTGTTTCTGGATCATTCATCTTGTTGGCTTGCAGTATAGCCGATGGAGCATCCTGCCTTTGTGCAATTTTATTCTTTGCGACATCTTGCTTTCTTAATTGTGCTTCCACATCCATTCTTCTTTTCCCTTCAAGTTCTTCAATTGTGGTCGGGAACTTAGGCTGCTCCACTGGTCTATCCTCATCAGCAACATCAAAAAAGCCTGAAGGAGGCTTCTTCTCAAAGGGAATCTCCGCATTGTAGTCTATTCCCTTCCTCTTCCTCTTGCGTTGCCTGTTGTCAATTCCAGCAGCCTTCAGTTCTCTCCTTTTCTGTAAAGAAGCAAGCCTCCTGGCCTCCTCGAGCTGTTTCTCCCTGGCTTTCCTCTTTGCCTTCTTACCTTTGGTGTTGGCTAATCGAGCTCGTGCCTCAGAAAGCATTTCTTTCTCATCCTCATCCATATCCACAGGATCTGGACGTGCAGGCTTTGACTCAGGGTTCGGGTCAATCTCTCCCGGACGCAATTTCCGAGGGTCATCACCTGGTTCATAGTTCTCATCCTTAGCACAGGCTGCATCAAGGAGTTTCTCATATCGCTCAAGGCACTGGGATGGAGTACGACCAACAATTGGGGCAATTGTTCTCCACTGTGTGGGCATGAGTTTAGCAAGATGGAGTAGTTTCTCATCCTCCTCTCTGGTCCACTCAGTCTACAATAATATTGGAGATCAAAATATCAGTTCCTATATGTTCCAAAAAGGATTCCACAGTGAGAAAATTAAAATAAAATCGGGAAAGTAAAAAATGCTCTAAGATCACAAAATAATCAAACGAGCAGCTACCACAAATGCAAAATGAAGAAATACACAGGTACATTTCTCATGTTTGAAATTTTGATGTAGTTAGAAAAGATAAGTTCATCACATTCCCTTGCTTTAAGTGCCGTTTCTTTAGGTGCAAGGTAATGGAGTCATTGTAGCCATACCTACAGGAAATACTGCTTACTGCACAGTTGCGGGAGGTTCCATGGTAACCAGTGCTTTGTATACAAGTCATAGTTGTATAATTTTGGTACCTGGATGTTATTTGAATCTTGAGCATGGTTTTTTAGTTTCCAGTAGACTTGAGCTCTGGTAGATATTAGTTCTTAATATTTCAACTTTTTTGATAGGGTAGTCAAGTAGGTTATGCATGGAAGCTAAATCCTTTTGAGTTCATAGTTGAGGTTGGTGTTTCAGTTCTGTGGGCTTTTGAGAGAAGTAGGGGCTCTGTTCATTCAGTATTTCTCAGTAAAGTTAGAATGAGCTGGCTGGTGGACACCACAGAGTCTGTTTCAAAAAAATGGTGCTAAGTCCATTAGGGTGGGGAGCAAAGCTTTTATCATTCAATGTTGTGCAACCAAATTTTATCGCTTCTTGGCAATCACGGAGTATGGAGGGGGACAAAGAGGCTCGATGGTCATCCTAGAAGGTAAAGGCGGTAGTGGGTGGTCAGGCTTTGCTCAAGAATTGCTGAAGTTCCAAGATTTTTTCCAGCTGCCCCACAATGGTGGAAACAGAGCTGTGCAAGCCATGGAAGCTTTTCGTGGGTGGTACCCAGCGCATTTCATACAAGGAGGTGCTGGTTGGGCTGCGGAAGAGTATGACAAGCTCCTCTTCTTTAAGCAGAGGATGCAAAATAGTTCTTGAAGTTCTCTAGGGTGTGGAGCAAAGCTTTTATCGTACAACGTTGTGCAGACAAATTTGATTGCTTCTTGCCAATCACGGAGTATGGAGGAGGGGGACAAGAAGTTCGGAGTGGTCTCTAAAGTGTTAGGGATAATGCCCTAAACTCTAATTAGTTTAATAAGATATTTTGGTTTAAATAGAATAAAGTTATTGAATAATATATTTATTGAGCATTGAGCATATAACATATTTACATGCTTCTACTTTATGATCATTGATTCATTATTTATCATACGCATGTAAATGGTCCTTAGATTACATTGAATATGGTCTATGGTGGGAGTAATAAGATTATCACATAGAAGATTTTAAACCATAAAAAAACCTTGTGTTTACATCTATTAATGGGATTAGGCATTTCACTGGATAAAACTAACGCATCAATCATGATGATTTGTCTTAATCATGTTAATATGTTGACTTCGAATTAATGCAGTGGTGAGGGTTCAATGCACCCAATGGACCACGGTAGTTGCCATTCCTTTTAAACATTGTCTAAATGAATTATGTGAAACTCTATAAAGACTCTCATATCAACTCTAAATCCTGAGAGAATTGCAAACTCAAATGTCAAGTATAAGTCGCTTTGATGCATTTAGTAGTGAGACCCTTTTGTGGTCAAAATTCTCAATCGTTGGGTGATCGCATGTGGTATTGTGGAAACATCTTCAAGAAGAAATCCAAGTCCTTTGATTAATTCAAAGAGATGTGAAATTTTCCCTTTGAGTTTAAGTCAAATGAATTAATAATTATTCTTAGTCCTTGGCCAAGGCATTTTCCCTTTGAGTTTAAGTTTAATGAATTAATAATTATTCTTAGTCCTTGGCCAAGGCATTTTAGTATGAGATTACTAAAATAATTATTACTTGATGAAATATTATTTCTCAAGAGAATAATTATGTGATTAAGCGGAGTACTCAACGATTGACTTTAATTCGACTTTGACTACACAATATTTCATGGAGGAATCAAATATCATCATAAGAATTGTCTAAGGGATTAGTTGATTAAATAAAAAATATTCTATAGAGTTCAACTACAATTATTTAGTATAATTTATTGTAATTTTTTTTTGATAAATAATGTATATTAACAAAATAAGTAGAGATGCGCAACCCATGTATACAGGAATTACACAAGAGAACCTCAACAAAGAAGAGAAAGAAGCACATAACACTAAAATTTCAAAAAAAAAAAAAAGTAGAAACAGGCAAAATATGCCATGTCACTCTCCATGAAAATAAAGAGTGTAACACCAATTTCTTCAACTCGAGCAAGCCATTCTCACAATAATCACTCTCGCCAAAGACACCACATCACACACAATGGAATCATCCTCCATATGTGCAAAGCAAGACGATTACCCAATTGTCCCCTCCAACTTCCCAAACAGTCACTTTTCAAAAAAAAAAAACTTCCCAAACAGTCACTCACCCTACGCGGCATAAATGAACACCAAAGAGCTGAAAAAACGTGTTCCATATCTCGGTTGCAACCTCACAATACAGGAATAAATGGTCGATTGACTCTCTACAATGCTTACACATGCAACACCACTCCATCACCATAATATTCATCTTCTGTAAATTGTCCAAGGTTAAGATTTTTCCTAGAGTCGTTGTCCACACAAAGAAAGCCACTCTCGTTAACTTTCCAAATACTCTTCTAAGGACAAATTACCTGCAGCGGAGCAGACAGTACCTAGC
This sequence comes from Carpinus fangiana, assembly GCA_006937295.1. Taxonomy (NCBI): domain Eukaryota; kingdom Viridiplantae; phylum Streptophyta; class Magnoliopsida; order Fagales; family Betulaceae; genus Carpinus; species Carpinus fangiana. The sequence continues at coordinate 44,307,505 of CM017321.1, read as the reverse complement.
AGTAAGACTTCACTTCAAATGTCCTCCTTTTTAATGGAACCCAACAAATTTTATCCTCACCTCTATATCTAACTTTTTGGGAATACAACAATTCAAAAAATCGCAAGACTACATCTATTTCCCAATCATGCACAGGGCAAATAAACAAAACATTCTAATGAATGATACCACTCGGAACCTCCATATTCTCCTCCAGGCATGCATCCATATCACAAGTAATTCCCCACACCACACATAAAACTTTTAGACATTATGTGTATGCCACCAAAGTCCAAGGCCTTCACTACTTGAGCCAACCCTTAGGGTAACTTTAGGAAAGATTCTCAAAATGGATAACCTAGAGAGAGAGAAATTATCGTAGTTTTGAAGATCATGAGAGGACAATGGTGGACTTAAAGGTGTTTTTTTCTCAATATTGTCTACCATTGGATGGCTGCCATTGATTGCTTTTAATTCTAGCTTTCATGATTTTCTAGATATTTGTTATTTTTCTGGTTAGTTGTTTCTCTTGTATATTTTCTGTGTGCCTGAGTTTTGCGCCTTTGTATTTTTTTATTGAATTCCATTTACTTATCAAAAAAGAGATAACACACATACAAAATCAAAACCAATTCCAAATCTCACACATTGACAGGCAGCTAAATGATCCTGGAAAAGCAAGTTTAAAGACCAAAATGGTCTAAAATTGATGTAAGGCCAAATCAATACCCTTAGTAGGCCAGTTCTGTTGCTACTTAAATCTTAGTTTTGTGTTTCTGTATGTTAGAAAGATGCTGGATTCAAATCACTTATGCTTCCTGTAATTTTAAGAGCCGAGGGTATTATTATAAATTTTAGAATTATGGATATGGCTGTACTTTTGAGCCATAGGATCTTATTTCAATTTCATAATGATATTATTATTATTATTTTATAAGTAATAACCAGCCTTATTAAAAGCGCAAGCCCCAAAGTACACAAAGAGTATACAAAAGGAATCACCTAACAAGAAAGGGAAAAAGAGAACAAGGAAATCATCATAACTAATCAACAACAGGGACACAAACGCTACAGTCCAAAGATACAATGTATGAAAACAAGAAGATAATATGTCCTCCAAGGACCTCTCCAAGTCCTCAAAGCACATATTGTTCCTTTCCCTACATAAACACAAGAGGCAAATAGGAACCATCTTCCAAACCGCAGCACTCATCTGCCTTCCAAAAGACCACCAACAGGCAAACAAATCGAAAACCCATCTAGGCATAACCCAAGACAACCCAAAACAACTAAAGATGGCACTCCACAAAGCAATAGCTACCTCACAATGAAGAAGAAGATGGTCCACCGTCTCTTCACTTCTCTTACACACGCAAGATCTATTGATCACAATAACATACCGCTTCTTGAGATTATCTAAGGTCATGATTTTACCCAGAGCCGCTGACCACACAAAAAAACCGCCCTCATAATGTTATTGACTTATTATTTGTGAGTTTTACAAGTTATGTAGTTTAGGCTTAGTAGCCAAAACCCAAGAAGTGCAGCCAAGGATTGCGTGTAACTTTAGGAGAATTTCTGCAAAGATAGTCTTGATTATTGTGTGATACAACCCTGCCAAATATGCGATGCCAAGGCTGGCTTAGAATTTGGACTTATTCTTACCCTGAATTCCTCTAATCTTTAAAATTCTAAACCATCTATCCTTCAAAAACCTCCCAAACAACAATAACAAATCAAATCCCCATTCCCCAGTTACTGTTACAACCAGCTAAACCCTAAGAATTCCCCTTGGTTTTATCTCCAAATTCTACCCATCATTTACACCCTTAGAAACCCTATATTCTCTAAGATTTTCCAGACTTTTCCCAGAAAACCCTAGCCCTAGCTATCCCAAAACCCAAAAAAACTGCCAAATAAACCCTATATAGCCTAAAGGTCCTAATATTGCTGCTGTCCTATGTTAGATTTTGATATCATATCCGGAAAATGCTATCTCAAATTTTTGATGAATTGAGATGAAGAGCCAAATCATCATGTAATGAGGATAAAGAGGTATTATTTGATAATGGGGTTGTCAAATTAGATGATTTTGAAAAGTCTTTGGTCGGTGTGGAGTTGGCGCAATTTGTTGAGGAAGAGGTGTTAGAGGTTGAACCTCTGGAAGCTCATCCAGAATGTCCGAAAGGAAAGGTTTGTGAATGAGTGATTGAGAGAGTGAAAGGCTTGTGCCATGTGTGGGGTATGTCGTATGAGAGGTATGAGGATGAGATGGAGAAGCTGTTTCGTAAAATTGATGGAAATAAAGGTATGGAATATAGTCCTGCAGCAACTCCTACCAAAACAAGCTTCAAAGGTAACCGGGAATTACGGGGACTAAAATGTACCATCAACTATGATGGGAAACAGGGGATAACAACCAAAGGTAAGGGGAAGGGGAGGGGGCTGTCTTTTGTTAAATGAAGCCTAAGATACTATCATGGAACGTGCGGGGGTTGAACTTGGTAGAGAAGAGAATGAAGATCAAAAGCTTGCTAAGGGAATGGAAGGTAGATGTGTGTTTACAGGAAACCAAAGTGCAGAATGTGACAACGGAGCTGGTGCAGAGTTTGTGGGGCAGTCTGCAAGTGGATTGGTGTTCTCTCGCAAGGTGCTTCCGGAGGTATCTTGCTTATGTGGGATAAAAGGGTAGTGGAAAAGGTGGTGTTTTGTGTGGGTTGCTATACTATTGCATGTTCTTTTCGAAGTATTAGTGATGACTTTAAGTGGGCTTTTGCTGGTGTGTATGGGCCAAATGTTGATAATGATAGATTTTTGCTTTGGGAAGAGTTAAATGGCCTTATGGACAGGTGGGAGGTGCTTTGGTGTATTGGAGGAGATTTTAATGCTATCAGATTTCCGAGTGAGAGACTCAGAAACTATAGATATGCTCCATCTATGGAGGCGTTCTCCCGTTTCATTTTTTACCGTAGGCTTATGGACATTCCTTTAATAGGTGGGCAATATACGTGGTCTAATAGTCAATCTTGATCCAGAATTGATAGGTTTCTTCTTTCCTCAGGGGTGGGAAGAAAGATTTCATGATGTGGCTCAAAGGAGACTAACTCGTGTTTTGTCTAATAATTTCCCCATCATTTTAGAGAGTGGAGAGTCAAATAGAGGGGGAGGCTACTTCAAGTTTATGAATATGAGGGGTTCATGGATCAAGTGAAACATTGGTGGCAATTATATCAGTTTGATGGCAACCCTAGTTATGTTTTGGCCCATAAATTGAAAACTCTTAAAGTGACCTCCGCAGGTGGAATAAGGAAGTTTTTGGGCATGTAGGGAAGAGGAAAAAGGCTTTACTAGAAGAAATCTAGGAGTTGGATAGCTATGTGGAGGTTCGGGGTTTGGAGGAGGAAAAGAGGAAGAAAGAATTGCTGTCCATGGAGCTGGAAAGATTACTTCTGTGCGAAGAAATTAGCTGGCGTCAAAAGTTGCATGCCCTTTGGTTAAAGGAGGGGGACAAGAACACAATTCTTTCACAGGGTGGCAAACTCTAACTGAGGAAATAATACTATTGAATCCCTTAAGGTCAACAGCTCTTTATCCTCTAATCCTATAGAGATCAAGGAGCATATGATCCAATTTTATACCAATTTATTCACTGAAAGTTGTGGATGGAGGCCTCTTCTAGAGGGTTTATCAATGCAATCTATTGAAGAGGAGGATAGTAGGTGGCTGGAAAGGGATTTTGAGATTGAGGTGTTCGAGGTTGTTAGGCATATGAAGGGTGACAAGTCTCCAGGTCCTCATGGCTTCTCTATGGGTTTTATTAAGGCATGCTCGTGAGTGATAAAAGAAGACTTTATCGCTGTTTTTTTCAAGAGTTTCACAACAAAGCAAGTTTTCAAAAAAGCCTACACGCATCATTTATTGCTCTCATTCCTAAGAAAGTGGGGGTTGTGGATCTTAAGGACTTTTGCCCGATAAGTCTTGTGGGGGTGGTGTACAAACTTATCGCTAAGGTCTTAGCGAATAGATTGAAAACTATGTTGTCTAAGACAACATCGAAGTCTCAAAATGCTTTTGTCAAGGGGAGGCAAATTCTGGATTCAGTACTTACAGGGACTGAATGCATCGATAGTCGCATTCTATCTGGGATTCCTGGTTTGTTATGCAAGCTGAAGCTGGACCTTGAGAAGGCATATGATCATGTGAATTGGGATTTCTTACTGCACCTTCAACAAAAATGTGGTTTTGGGGAGAAATGGAGAGAATGGATTGCGTTTTGTATCTCTACGATTGGCTACTCAGTTTTGGTTAATGGAGAACCAGGATGCTTTTTTAGTGGTACTCGGCGGATTCGACAAGGAGATCCTCTCTCTCCTTTGTTATTTGTTATTATCATGGAGGTGTTGAGTAGAATGATGGTGGAAACTGAAGCTAGGGGGCTGGTTGAAGGTTTTTCTGTAGGTCCTGCACACAATCCTGGTATTAGCGTTTCGCACTTGTTGTTTGCAGATGATACACTGATTTTCTGTGAAGCGGATGAGGACCAACTTCGCAATTTACACTGTCTTTTCCTATGTTTTGAAGTTGTTTCAGGTCTAAGAGCCTGTTTGGGATTACATTTGAGAAACCTAAAAGTGCTTTTAACACTAAAAAAGCCCGTTTGAAAAAAAAAAAAAAAAAATTACTCGTTTGGTAAAAAAATTAAAAGGGCTTTTAACGGTCCAAAAAGCCTAAAAATGGCCGAAAAGCGCTTTTGACAAAAGCCTTAAAATGAAGCTTTTGCCCAAAAGCTCATTTTGACTTAAAAGCTCTCTTTCTCGAACACAATCACAAACAGGCTCTAAAGATAAATTTGCAATAGGCAGAAATTGTTCCTATTGGGGTGGTGCAGCATATTGATATGTTGGCTAGTATTTTTGGTTGTCGGGTGGTGGGCTTACATATGAAGTATTTGGAGCTTCCTTTGGGGGCGCATTACAAGGCATCCACAATCTAGAACAGTATGCTTGAGACCATGGAAAGGAGGTTGGCAAGGTGGAAAATGGGTCTTTTATCAAAAGGGGGGAGGCTTATGCTGATTAAGAGCACTCTGTCTAGCATACCAACCTATTTGTTATCTCTTTTCCCCATTGCATAGAGTGTGGCAAACAAGGTAGAGAAGATGCCATGGAATTTTTTATGGGGTGGTACCAATGAGGAGATGAAGTATCACTTAGTTAAATGGTCTCTAGTTTGCTCTCCTTTGCAAAGTGGTGACTTGGGGATTAGAAATCTGCATAGCTTTAATCAAGCTTTATTGTTAAAATGGTTATGGCGGTATGCTACGGAGAGGGAAGCTTATTGGAGGAAGGTAGTTGAAGCAAAATATGGGAGTATGGAAGGAGGTTGGTGTACTAAACAGGTTGAGGGGTCTTTTGGTGTTGGGGTTTGGAAGCATATTAGGAGAGGGTGGGAGTCTTTCTAAGTTCATCATATTTGAAGTTGGCGATGGATCCCAAATTAGGTTTTGGCATGATATTTGGTGTGGAGATCAACCAGTAAAGGAGGCTTTCCATGAATTGTTTTGTATTGCAAGAAACAAAGAGGCTTGGGTGAGTGATAATATGCAGATTTTGTATGAGGAAGTTCATTGGGATGTCCTTTTTTACAAGCGGCTCAAGACTGGGAAGTGGAGGTGGTGATGGCTTTCTATGGCAAATTGTATGAGACCCGGCGCCATTTGGGGAGTGTGGACCGCATTTGGTGGATTCCTTCCAAGAGAAAGCTTTTTCAGATTCGATCATTCTTTGGAGTGCTTTCTTCTTCGGAGAGGCACGAGGTGGGGAGCTCTTCTTTCCTGTGGAAGAGCATATGGAAGGTTAAAGTTTCGCTAAAGTTAGTTTTTTGTGTGGACGGCTACTCTAGGAAGGATCCTCACTTTGGATAATCTTCACAAGAGAGGTTTGATCGTGGGTGGACTGGTGTAGTATGTGTAAGAGGAGTGGTGAGTCTATCAATCATCTCCTCCATTGTGATGTGGCACGTGCTCTTTGGAGTGCTCTTTTTTCCCATTTTGATGTGAATTGGGTCATGCATGGTAGGGTTATTGACCTCCTAAATTGCTGGAAAGGCCAAAGAGGTAATAAAATGGTGATGGAGGTGTGGAGAATGGCTCCTTTGTTCCTTATGTGGACTATTTGGAGGGAGAGGAATGCTCGATATTTTGAAGATAAGGATATGATAACAGCGGAGCTTAGCAATAGGTTTCTCAAATTATTTTTCCTTTGGGCAGGAGCCTTGAACATTCCTCAAGTTTCTACTATGCATCAATTTGTGGAATTGTGTTCTTTTTATCTTTAAAGGAGTGTGTGTCTTTGTTTACTTCCTGTGTACAAGGGTTACGCCCTTCTGCGCTTTTTAATGAATACTTATTTATCAACAAATAATAATAATCTCCATTCTTTTGGCTCTAAGGTGTATTCTTGCTACAGCTAAATAAGAGGATGGTGATAGTAGGAATAGCTCTACACTCCACACTTTGGTTTGTTGTGTGGATCAAGCTAAAAAACTTATGATTGATAGTGGAAGATGTTGGAAAGTCATGTCGACATACACAGTTAAACACCTCAAGCTTCCAGCCAAACCACATTCACAACCATTCATTGTGGCTTCGATACAAGTATTTATCAACTGGTAACTGAGTTTTGCTCCTATTGGATGTGGTGCAGTTTGTCTTTCATAGACTATACACACATCTTACTTTTTGAGGTTATGTCCTATAGAGCACTCTCGCCTCGCGGGTCGGTTCCTTTTCCTTGGAAGAGTGTTTGGAAATCCAAAGCTCCTCCTAGAGTGGCTTTTTTTGTTTGGACGGCGGTTCATAGTAAGATCCTTACTCTAGACAATCTTGGGAGGAGGGGTGTGGTGGTGGTGAATAGATGCTGGTTATGTGAAACGGAAGGGGAGTCGGTTGATCATCTTCTCCTTCATTGTGCAGCAGCGAGGGACTTGTGGAATGCTTTATTTGCTCGGTTTGGGCTATGTTGGGTTATGCCTCACTCCGTCAAGGAGTTATTAGCGAGTTGGTGGACGGCAGGCCGCACGAGGAGCGCTGTTGTTTGGAAGATGGTCCCTTATTGTATTTTGTGGTGCATTTGGAGGAAGCGAAACAATAGATGCTTTGAGGACTCGCCGAGGACTCGAGAGGAGCTCCTCTATTTTTTTCTTGTTACTCTTTTTACTTGGACTACAGGCTAGCTTGCCCTGTGGGCCATTAGCTTTGTAGATTTTCTATCTTTTTTTTCTTTCTCTCCCTAGTCCCTCTTGTATACTCCCAGTGTACTAAGGGTTGCGCCCCTCTGCGCTTTTGATATATTATTTGACTTATCAAAAAAAAATATTCTGATGTTCAACATTGTGAAACGGAAAATATATACTTTCTTCTTCAACAGTAAGGAAATTGTTCTAAAGTCCATGAGTGTAGAGAGGATGAACAATTATCTAGAACTACCAAAGACTGCAGCTGAAAAGATGTAAATGTTGTAGCTGAAAACTAGATCAGCAAGAACAGAAAGAGGGAAAATGTAAGCTGAGGGCTGAAATACAAATCAAGCAATCTGAAAGTCCAAGACAGGACTTAAACTTGCTTGACAAAGAGAAATTTCAACAAGGGAGAAAAGAATTAAAGGTTAAACATGTTTGGAATTACCAATGAATTTGATGAATCAGCTACGGACTAGCCTCATATAGTGCATATGGTGGAGAAGCCTAACTCCCTAGTGCTTCCTATGGATTGAACTAACTATCACAGTTTTTTTCTCTCTTACAGGCTGAGTCACATTTAAGTCCCAAAACCTTTGTGGTTGTGGGTTCTGGGGTGAAGCCCGCACTCATGTTGGGTATGGGTGGAAATGGGGCATCTAGCCTTCTCATCCAGCCTGTTGATCTACTGAGGAAGGCACCTGAAGTGGTCCTGCGTATGACATCGTTGAAGGCAACAACGGCTCCTGGGTTGGTCATGGCGAGTCTAGTTGGGGTATACTAATCTGGTGGGTTTGTCCCAACAAGTTCTGGTGTCGCCGATGACCTTTTTTTTCTTCCAGCCTTTGACGGAAGCCTCGTCAATTTCTAACTAGATCTTGTCGGAAGCAAACGCTAGTCTCTGGTCTTCGCTATTTACAACTATGATGGCTCGGCCATGTGACGAAGGTTCCCTTTTGCAAAGGCTGCTTCCTTCTTGAGACCCTTTCTCTGTAGTGAAGGAGGTTGTTACAGTGAGGAGTCCTCTCCGGTGAGGCTTTCTTAACCCTAAACTCCCACCGGCAACTTTGGGCTTGCGTAAGGAATGTGACTTCATTCCGACAGTGGTGGCAACTAGGGCTACAACAACAATGTCTAATGTAGATCGTAATGTTGGGTTGTCTCCGGTTAAATTTTATTATGGACAGTCTTTGGCGCTGGTGGCAAGGGGTCATGGAGGTGAGTTTTGGGTGGAGGATTTGGGTGAGGGGATCGAAGACTCTGCAGTGCTTCTCCCTCAAACGAAAAAGGGTAGAAGGGAGCTTCTAAATTTAGAGTGCTCCATCAAATATGATTCTAAGGGAGCTTCATCTAGGTGTGGGAAAGACATGGCTCACGCTTTGTAGCGTTGGGTGCTTTATGTGGGCTTAATGTGGGTTTCGGGCTTTTGGTGTTTGAGGGTTTTGGGTTTGAGGGCTTTTTGGGCTGTGTGGGTTTATGGGTTTTCTTTGCTTGTTACGTTTTTTTTTTTCTTTTGTTGTTTCAGTTAGGAGCTTCTTGTGTATACTGCTTGTGTACATAGGGGCACCTTACACTTTTTTTAATAATATTTTCCATTACTTAGCAAAAAAAGAAAGAAAAAGAATTTACTACTACATTTGGAAAGAAGGATGTTACTTTATAGCCATGGTTGCCTCCAAGAAAGAAGAGCAAACTTGAACTTCAGACTTATGATATGGCAAAGATGCAATTCATGATATGTGAAAATCTAATTGCCAAATGGATGTAACGGTTTCTAATCAATGAAAATTTTCAGTAAACACTATTCTTGAGGATTGTGTGATGTTAACTCTATCCAAAGTGTGATGCCGAGAAACCATAGATGTGATGCTTAGGTTTACCTTTGAATTCTTAAGCAATTTCCCAACAAATTCCAGCCAAGACCAGGTCTGAATTTGAACCCACCTTTTCCCTAAAATATTTATTTTTAAAACCTTAAATCACCGACCCTCAAACAGCTCCCTCAAACAACCACAAAAGGCAAAAAATCCCCAGATATTACTCACATCCCAGGATCAGCCACCCAAATCTAACTTTTCCCCTTTGTTTCATCTCCAAATCCTACCCTTCCTTACACCACTAGAAACCCTATATTCTCTAGAATTTTCCAGCATTCTCCCACCAAAATACTATCCTAGCTATCCCAAAAACCTACCAACCTCTGCTGCTAAATAAAACCTCACCACACTAAAGTTTTGCATGTTTAATATAATTTTGATAAGTAATCGAAATATCATTAACAAGCAAAGGGTGCAACCCAAATACACAAGAAGTATACAAGAGAAATGCTTAGCAGGGAGAAAAAAGAACAAGAAAGTTATGAAAACTAAGTAAACAAGGATAGGCATACGCAACTGTCTAAAGATAAAGAGTACTAAAGAAAAAAGACTTAAGTTCCACTACCACCCTCTAGCGGTCTTCAAAACTTCTATCATTTATTTTCCTCCAAAGACACCACAAGAGACAAGAAGGCACCATCATCCACGCTGCAGCAAACTGAATACTAGCAAAAGTTCCCCTCCAACAAGCAACCAAGTCTACTACTTGTCTAGGCATAATCTAAAACAGCTCAATATGACTGAAAATACCATTCCTCCTCACAATGGAGCAGGAGATGGTTCGCAAACTCCCCATTCCGCATGTTTAATATTTTGTTAACCAAAAACATACACAGATCGAATACACAGCACCAAGAAAACTAGATAACTTATCACAATATACTCATTTCCAGATGGAGTTACAGCTCAAGAAACAAGAACCCATGCAAAGCAAAGCAAATCATAATCCTATTCTCTCACTCACTCTTGTCAACAACCAAACTGACTCTGACATTTCTACAATAACATCACTTTGAACATAAATCAACATAACCCAAAAAACAAACATATGCGGGATTTGAAATTTTCTCGAACGTGTTCACTGAATTTTCTGAGCAAACAAACAGAAGAAAAAGAAGAAGATAGTAAATACCTTTTTAATGGAGGGGTCGAGCCACTCGTACCAGCGAGCCTTGCACTGCTTGGCGGACTTGCGAACGAGGAGAGAGGAGATTCGCGCCCACTGGTTCTTCCCATATTTCATCACCGCCGCCTTGAGGATCTCATCCTCCGTGTTCTTCCACACGCCTCCCTTTATCATTATCCTCATCTTGATGCCTTTTTTTTATTGCTCCTCTTCTTCTCTAGTGTTCTAGGGTTTTGAAGAAGAAGAAGAAGATGAAGACGGTAGATGGAAATGGCAAAAGAGGAGGACAGGATAAGAGAAGCAGTGATCGTATTATACGAAACTCTGTTTCAGAATGGGGAGACAGACCGGAGTACCAAACAAACCCTACACTCGAAAGCACGAAGAAAAGCGCGAGGCTCTGCTCCTATAGCGAATGAGCAATCAAGGCCCAGAAGATCAGATCGAAAACCCTAGCTCTTGTTTCCGCTTTCGGTTTGAGCTGCAAGGCGTAGCCGTCAGTCTCTCTATTTTCATTCTGTGTTTGGTTGCTGGGAAAGCGTAGTAAATGTAAGAAAAAAATCCGAAGAGTCGCTGTCAATTCCAGCCCAATTGTAGCTTTTCTTCGGCGCTCCGATTTCTCTAAAGTCCCATTTTAAATCAAATCTTAGAAAATGCATGGTTTCGGTTGATTTTTAAAATCTCATAATTTTTTTTTTTTTTTTATAGAAAATCTCATAATTTTAATATAAAAAAAAAACATTACATTTTTTTAAAGTGTTAAATACTTGTTTGCCCTTGTAGTTTAACAATTTCATTTTTTTCCCCTTCCATTTTATTTTGTATCACATATGGTACTTCCAATAATGGTTAAAAACGAAGATGGTACATCTATTTGAATCTGGCTTGTATGTCGTAGTTAAAATTACAGCATACATGCTGTTATAAATTGAATGGTGAAGATTTTATTGAAGTAATTGAAGGATTCTTGAAGAGTGGGGATCTGTCATACTAAATACGAATAAATAGATAAAGTGATAAATGAAAGAGAAAATTTTCGGATCTTTTCCATTTCAAATGAAATAGAAGGGATCTATTTAAGTCTCAAACATAGGAACTTCAAATCTATGAATCTTCTAGGTGAGTCAATTTGGTGATCACACATTTAGCAGCTTCTAACTTCGAAGAACCTAATGGGGGTAATGGTTGGTGCAGCCTTTGTGGTGATGCTTACTGTGTGCCTGTAATCTATTAGGGAGAAGTTGGAAGAGGAATAGTTTTTTCTTCTCTCTGGCTTAAATCTAGGGGAGAAGTATGAGTATCCAGATCCTTTTGCGATTGTGGAGGATTTCATTGATACGTTTTTTTCCTAATCTGAGTACAACGATGACGGACGACCTAACACGAATGTGGGAGAAGTTCTCCCTAATCGAAGAAGAGGATGACGAGGTTGAAGTTCAGCCCAATGATTTCCAAGCAGTGACATCTCGGGGCAGATTTTGTGTCGTGGGGAAACTTGTGGAAATTCGATATGTGAGTAAGGAGATACTAAAGAGTACCTTGCAACGTTGGCGAAAAGTAGAAGGCACTATGAACTTCAAAGTCTTGGGGGAGAATTTGTTTATCATTGAGTTTGATAATGAGAATGACAAAAGGCGTATATTAAAGGGCCGCCTGTGGGTTTTCGACGAGACCCTTTTTCTTGTGGAAAATTATGATGATCGAACTCCACCGACGAAACTATCGTTTGATAAGGCAACCTTTTGGTTTAGGATGCACTACTCAAGCTGGATTGCCTTTCAATATGAAAGGCTTCCTAAATTTTGTTTTCATTGTGGTGTCATCTACCATGGTCCGGAGGGCTGCATGAAAAGGAGCGACCTTCGTAATCAATCGGACACAACCCAATACGGTCTGTGGTTGCGAGCCCCATCGCTGACAAGAAGAGCTGACCGGCATCAAAGAAGTTTTGTGTACAAACAGGGGCGACCCTTTGCAGAACCTCCAATGAAGGACAGAAGATCAAGACGATTTGCCAATGAGTTAGGGTGAGGAGATGAACGAAGTAGGGATCGAGCTCCCGTCGACGACGACGAACCAGAGTTCCGAGGAATTTTTCAATCGTCACCAAAAAAGGATGGAAGCAAATTCTTAGGCGGAAATCAAGGAGGAATCAGCGAGAATTTCAAATTTATGCCCCAGACTAGGATGGAAAGTTTCCCTCCTGCGCCTCAGACTGGGATGGAAAATATCTCTGAAATGGCTAGCTATCCAGTGGGCTTTAATTGGGCTAATAATGATCAAGATACGACTGTTAAGATGAGGAAGGAGGAAGCACGTAAAGGTGAAAAAAAATCTTTTTGCCTTTAATGCTGCCACGTGAACAAAAACTAAGATCCCTGATCGGCACCAGCACAGTGGAAGGAGCATGAGGAATACAGGTCAAAGAAGTATGAGTGAAAGCCCAAAAAATAAATTGGGTTTGGAAAAAGAATGAGGTAAGAGGCCCGACTGTGGATGAGCATACAAGGGCCTGAGCCCGACGGATATTGAGGAAAACATGAGGAAGGGTTTGGCTAGCAGTACTGACTCCAAGGAAGCAAAAAATGACGGTGCAGAGAAGTCAATGTTAACATGGAAAAGAAAGGAGGGGGAATGGATGGAAGGTGGGCCTGTTGGGACACAAAGGAAAAATAAAAAGAAAGAGGTTACTGGAAGTGCCTGTGAGCAGGATAGTGCAGAGCAGGGAGGTGATGCAATTACGAACAGTAAGGTGAATGATGGATCGGGGGTGGCGGTGGCTGGGTTCCAACCCCGCCAACCACAATGATTTGCTTGAGTTGGAACTGCCGGGGGCTTGGGAACCCCTGGATAATTCAAGACCTTTACAGAATGGTGAGGGACAAGAGACCCGAAATGGTTTTCCTTATGGAAACCAAAATGTGCCTGAGGACGATGGAAAATAGTCAGACTCAAACTAGGCTTCCCGAACATATTCGTGGTGGATTGTATAGGGAGGAGTGGTGGTTTGAGTTTGTTGTGGGGAGATGGTGCAAAGGTGGAGGTACAAAATTATAGCCATAGGCACGTTAATGCCATCATAAACGGACCTAAGGCTGAAGTAAACTGGAAATTTATCGGGTTTTACGGTCACCCCAACCCTTCAAGGAGACATAAGGTGTGGACTTTGTTGAAATTCTTAGCTCGGTATGACCCCCTTCCTTAGGTATGCATTGGTGACTTCAATGAAGTGGCTAATGGGACAGAAAAATGGGGGGGAAAGCATGAAGCAACGGAGTGGTATGTTGGAATTTCAGCAAATGTAGGATGAGTGCAATCTCACTGATTTCGGTTTTTGTGGACCTAAATACACCTAGAGTAACTTTAGAGAAGAGAAGGCAATTATAAAGGAGCGACTGGATAGATGAGTTGCAAATGAGGACTGGAGAACATGCTTTCCTAAAGTTGTGGTGTCAGTGGAAGCTGCGGTATCTTCAGACCATGCCCCTTTATTTTTACATCTTCTCAAACTCAAGCGGGGAATAAAAAGACATCACGAATTGCGGTATAAAGCGGGTTGGGCTTTGGATGATGGATGTCAGGAGGTGCTAGCGAAGGCTTGAAGACAACTCGAATTGTAGTGCTCGGGGATGGGTTAATCTAGAACATAAGTTAACCTCATACATGCAGAATCTTAGAGCTTGGAAGGGTCACCGACAAGGTTTGAATGTTGGGCAATTGTCACGTATGTGTGAATCTTTAGCCAAGTTGCAGGGGCAGGAAGATAGGATGAATACTGATGAAATTTCACGGCTCTAACGTGAGATACAACTCCAGCTAGACAGTGAAGATTTATGATGGAGCCAAAGGGCTAAAGTGGATTGGCTCAAGCATAGGGATAGAAACACTAAGTTCTTTCATGCTTGTGCAATTTCCAGAAGTAGGAAAAATAGGATTGAAAGAATAAAAGATGAAAAGGGGAAATGGTGGGATAATGATGCGGCTGTGGGTCAGGCATTTGTGGATTATTTCTCCTTGCTTTTCTCAGCCAGTGAGGAAGTTGATATAGGCCTTTGTTTACAGAGCCTAAAAGCTCGCGTGACTGAGAGCATGAATGCTGAGCTTGTGGGAGAATTTTGTAAGGAGGAAATCAGCCAAACATTATTTCAAATGGCACCCTTAAAAGCCCTAGGACTAGATGGGATGAATGCATGTTTCTTTCAAAAGAATTAGGGATTAATGGGAGAAGAGGTATGTAGAGTTATACTTGATATACTCAATTAGGGTATTATGCCATATAGTTTGAATATGACTCATATTGCACTTATCCCAAAATCAAATAGCCTGGAAAATGTGATTAATTTTCGACCTATAAGCCTATGCAACGTGTTGTATAAGATCATCTCAAAGGTGTTAGCAAATAGGCTAAAAAAAGTACTTCCTCATGTTATCTCTTCAACTCAGAGTGCCTTTATTCCAGGTAAACTAATTGCGGATAATGTCTTGGCGGCTTATGAAACCCTTCACACGATGCATACAGGGGAAAATGGGGTTTCATGGCGGTCAAGCTTGATATGAGTAAGGCATACGATAGAGTGGAATGGAGGTTTTTGGAGGCGATGATGAGAAAATTAGGGTTTGATGCGAGATGGATTCGCTTAGTGATGATGTGTGTCTCTTCGGTCCACTATGTGGTTGTGATCAATGGGGCTCCATATGGACATATTACACCGACTAGAGGCATCCTTCAGGGTAACCCTATCTCTCCTTACCTTTTCATTCTTTGTGTAGAGGTATTGAGCTCCTTGGTGACTAAGGCAAATGAAGAAGGACTTTTAACTGGAGTGCCTACCTCCAAGAGAGGACCCCAAATTAGTCATCTCTTTTTCACAGATGACAGTCTTCTTTTTTGTAGGACCACACTGGCTCAATGGAGTAATTTGTCGGCTATTCTAAAGCAATATTATAAGGCATTGGGTCAAAAAATGAATAATAACAAGACCTCAATTTTTTTCAGCAAAAACTCCCCAGTGGCTGAGAAGGAAATTATTTTAGAATTTGCCGGTATTCCAGCTACGCAAAGATATGATAAATATCTAGGCTTACCCGCCTTGATGGGTCATTCTCGGATGAAGGCGTTTCGGAGTAACTTGGAACGGGTGAGGAAACGACTCAAAGATTGGAAGATTAAATTTCTTTCCCAAGCCGGAAAGGAAATATTGTTGAAGGCGGTCATTCAAGCCATTCCCTCGTATTGTATGAGCGTTTTCCTTCTTCCAAAAACTATGTGTCAAGAGATTAATTCCCTTCTGGCAAAGTTTTGGTGGGAGCACAAGGAAAAGGATTAAAAGATAGCTTGGATGAGTTGGAGTAAGATGGGGATCTCAAAAGGCAACGGGGGTGGGTTTGGGCTTTCGGGAATTATTTTATTTCAACAAAGCCCTTTTGGCTAAACAAGCTTGGAGATTATGGACGACACCGGAAAGCTTGGTAGCACAAATAATAAAGGCCAAATATTACCTTGATTGTTTAATTTTGGAGGCACCATTACAGGGAAAGATTTCCTTTGCTTGGAGGAGCATACATGGCTCTTGTGATCTTTTGAGGGAAGGGCTAGTGTGGAGGATTGGGAATGGAAGGAGGGTTCGTATTTGGGAGGACCAATGGTTACCTAATCCATCCACATTTCGAATACATTCCCCCCAACAGAACTTGATCCAACAATTATGGTGAACAATTTGATTGATGCGTCTAAGCATATCTGGAGGCAGGATGTACTATACTGACTCTTCTCTGCCGAGGAGAGTACATTGATCCAAACCATCCCTTTAAGTTCAACAGATCATAAGGATATGCTAATTTGGCGAGGCTCTGCGAAGGGACAATTTTCGGTCAAAAGCGCATACTATATACAAAAAGAGATGGAAGACTTGAAGTTGGCGGGATGTTCTTCACAGAAGGGGGTGAGTTTAATTTGGAAGGCGTTGTGGAAGATGCAGATTCCGAATGCGGAGAAGGTATGGTTTTGGCAGGCATGCCATGATGCTTTACTTACTCGTGCCAATCTTCATCGTAGGAAGGTGATTGAAGACTCAAGCAGCCCCTATTGTGGACACGAAGCTGAAACCGTGTGTCCATATATTATGGAAATGCCCTTTTGTGCAGGATGTATGGGGATGGGGCTGCAGAAAGTTCCAAAAAAGTTATTTTTCTATCCCTAATTTTCTGGAGGTTGCTGAAGATATGTTTCGGAAATGCGATGCAAAGGAGTTCCAGCTATTTATCGTTATTGCTCGAAGAATATGGCTACGCAGGAGTGCTTTTCTACATGAAGCTTCGTTCACCCACCCTAATGTTGTTATGGCGAACGCCTAAGTTGCCCTACGGGATTATCAAAATGCACAAGAGCATGTTGTACCCTCCTGGATTGAGGGAGTGGAAGGCATGGAAGGCCAAGGAAAATGGATAAAGCCTTCTCCAAGCTGAGTCAAAGCGAATTGGGATGCAGCTATAGTGAAACACATAGAGCGAGTTGGAATGGGAGTCGTTATTCAAAATCATAATGACAACGTGTTGGCTGCTCAGAGTTATACTCATCTGGGTTGTGTGGAACCGGCAGCTGCTGAAGCTATGGCAGCAATGGTGGCCATACAACTGGCTCGTGATATGGGACTCATGCAGGTTCAGCTAGAAGGGGATGCTAAGGTGGTGATTGATGGAGTGCTATCCAGCGCCCCTGATTGGAGTAGATGGGGTCATTTAACTGAAGATATTCGCACCTCCCTCAAAAGCTTCTATGCGTGGAAGATGACCTTTGTGAGTAGACTCTCAAACCAAGTTACACATGCTCTGGCTAAGGGTGTTAAGTGAGCGAAGAGCTTCGTGAGCAAGCTCGGCTCGGCTCGGCTCGCATAAGCTCGGCTCAAGCTCGACTCGAATATTAAATGAAGCACTTCATGAACACAAATCCTGGATCGAATAATAAACGAAGCAAGCTCGGCCTAACTCGGCTAAGCTAGTGAATCGGCTCGTATAAGCTCGTATATATATATATTTAAAATTTTAATAATTACTTATAAGTTAAATAAGTATATATATCAAAATTAAATAAGTGTGTATATATATATTAAAATAAGTAGTGAACTCAAAAAAAGAAAGTAGCGCTTGAGATGTATCTGCTGCCAGCTGGTAAGTGGTATCCAATCTCAACCGTTGGATCATATGATAATGAAACCCTAATGCAATACATCACTAAAAAAACCCACCCTGACCTAGCCGCTAGGCTTCTTAGTACCAAAATTACCATTATGGCCATGTTTACCCTTTCACCATCTACTAAATAAATTGGGCATTATTGTCTTCAGTAGAGAATTACATTTTCACCCTTTGTGTTTATAAAGAGTCGATTTTTTAAAAGGGATTTTGAGGTCTTTTCATTGTTTTTGTCTTTTTCTTTTCTTGTGAACCGTGTAAAAAGTTGAGACTGAAATTATCCTTTTATCCTTTCTTCAATTTGCAATCTATTTACAATTTTGTAAACTGTAAGGGCAATATGGTCTATCACTCACATGAGGAATCAAAACAAGGCTAGCCATACACGTGTGCCCCCAACCCCAATGCAAGATATTTTCACAATTCTTCTCCTCTTGCACGCACACGCAACCCCATACACATCTGAGTTCTGCCATTCTACCCTTCTTCCACTCCTCGAAACCCCTGACACCTCACACCTCGATGCTGCCGTTCGACATTACCGGAACTCGCTGTCCATGCCACCACTATAGCAACGTCACACCTCAACGCTGCCGGAACTCGCTGTCCACGCCGCTCTCGCCTCTCGCCGTCTCACCATTCCTAGCCTCTCACCGTCTCTTTTTGAAAAGCCTCTCGCCTCGCCTCGCCTCGCCTCCCAGTGAACTGTTTGGTTTTATTTTCTTTAGATTGTTGATTTTGTTGGGATATATGGCTGTAAGGCTGTTGATTTTGGTTTTGGTATTGAATTTGATTTTATTTTGGTATTCTGATTTTATATTAGGGTTCTTAGATTGCTGATTTTGTTGGGATATATGGTTGTTGATTTTGATTTTGGTATTGAAAAAACTCTAATACAACTAAATTATATATATATATATAAAATAGTCGAGCTTGAGCTCGAGTCTGAGCCAAAAATAAACGAGCCAAGCTTGGACAGCCCAAGCTCATCCAAGCTCGGCTCGTTTACACTCCTAGCTCTGGCACACTTTGCTACTGCGCAGGATGTGGACAAAGTGTGGTTTCATGATTTACCTATATGGATTTGGGAGATTATTGATTCAGAGAATTCTTCTTTGACTGTATGACTCTTTTGATCATGAAATGATAGCAACTACCTTTTATTCAAAAAAAAAAAAGAGATGAAAGAGAAAATTGGTATTTATTATGACACATTTGAATCATTCAATTACTTAATGAAATCCTTACTATTCAATTTTTTAACGGAATAGGATCCTCTCCATTTCAAATGAAATTGAGAATATCTATTTAGTGTAAAATAAGGGATAATATTGTAAATTTAGTCATTCATTTTAATGTTAAGACAATACTACAGTATACAAACTGGATCCCATCCATTTAACTTTCTTCCAATAATGGTTAAAAACGAAAATAGTACATTCATTTAACTTTCTTCCCGAATTTGACAAATGTCCAGGTTAGCACTCCTAAAAAATTGACACGTGGCCCTATAACTAGTTTTTTTTTTTTAAAAAAAAAAAAAAAAACTAAAATAATTAAACCATTAAAAAATTAAATTTAAAAAAAAAATTGAAAAATTTGGTGGCCAACCACCCCTGTGGGGGTGGCTGGAGCCACCCCTAGCCGTTTGGGGGTAGTTCGGCCACCCCCATTTTGCAACTTGAGGGTGGCCAAAACCACTACCAAAGATGTTGGGGTGGCTCAATCACCCCTGACCTAAGGGTGTTAAGTGAGCGAAACCCTCGTGAGCGAGCTCGAACTCAACTTGTATAAGCTCGGCTCGTGCTTGACTCGATTATTAAATGAGGCATTTCATAAACAAAAATACTTGCTCAAATATTAAACGAAACAACCTCAGCTCGACTTGGTTAGGCTCGTGAACAACTCATATAAATCTCAAATTGGTAGTTGCTCATATTAATATTAAAAAATTGATGATTTTTTTTTTTTCTTTTCTCCAAATAGCATCCTTTTATTATAAAATGATGCATATCATTTTTCTTCAAAACCAAGTGTCTTGCTATATTGACTCAAGCTCCATACTCGGCTAGCCAAGTTAAGTAAATGCTCATATGCAAGCTGGCATTTTGAGCCGTTTAAGAGTACTTAAAGTTTAAATTTATAATAAAAAATAAATTAAATTAAATATAAGAGCCGTTGGCTTGGCTCGGCTTGACTCGATTTATTATGAACTAGAGCTCAGGTTCGATTTTTTGACTCGTCCTTGAGCTTGGCTTGAGTTTGAGATCAAATAAAATTTAAACAAGCTAAGCCCAAACAAGGGAAGCTTGCTCAGGCTCAACTCGTTTACACCCTTACCTTGACTGGTTGATCTGAGGTGGCCGACCACTCCAAAAGGCCAATTAAAAGAAGAAAAAAAAAATTACGGTTGGCCCTTGGGGGTGGCTGAACCAGCCCCAAACCGGCCAAGTATGGCTCCATTCACCCTTTTTTCCATTTTTTTTTCTTTTTTAATAATTTTAATTTTTTTAATTTTTAATTTTTATTAGGTATAGCAACACATGTCAATTTTTTATAGGTGCTGACGTGGATTTCTATAAAATTTTGGATAGAAGTTAGACTAAGGTACCATCTCCGATTTTAGCAATTATTGAGGTACCTTATGTGATACAAGATGAAACAAAGGGAGTAAAAAATAAGGTTGTTAAACCATATGGGGCAAAAATGTATTTATTCCTTTTTAAAATCACATATTTTAAAATTATTATTTTAGAAATAACTTCACTTACCCCTAAAATGTCACACCTTTTCCAAACATCCCCAAAGTTTAAAAACTCTCACTTTGGTGTATCGGTCTTTTGATTTTTTCCAGTTACCCACATTCCGTTAGAGATTTGGGTTAATTTAGACAGTAGAATAGATAAAAAGACCTTTATACCCTTGAAATTTAAAAAAATTCCCCAATTTACCATTATTTACAAATAAAAAAATACTACTATCATTATTATATTAATAAAAAAAATTTAAAAAGGTGACCCACTGGGTCCTTTTTTTAAATAATAATAATAATAATATGACTCGTGGGTCATAAGACGGGTGGGGTTAGATGCACGAGTGAACCCACCGGTCAGAAGTTTTTTTTTTTTTTTATGATCTTTTAATAGAAAATAATGGCATTTTAGAAATTTCATACTCATCCATTATGATTTAACAGAAAATCCTAACAGATGGAGTAATTAGAAAAAATCAAAAGATCAATATACCAAAGTGAAAGTAACTTTGGAAGTATTTACAAAATGCGTGACATTTCAGAGGGTAAAAGAACTTATCCCATTAATTTAATATCACACTTGTTAAAGTTGCAAAATATGACTCTTGGTGTCCATGAGGTGCATTTGTTTTGTAAAGATTTTTTTTGTGTATGGCTTGAGTTGCGGTTTCTACTTTTATTTTTTTTATTTTATTTTTTAAAAAAGAATCAAATTTAATTCTTAGGTTTTCATGTTATAACAATTTGAAAACGACTTGAGATGGTGTTAAGGAACTTACAAAGTACTTTTAATACCTAAAACATAATGCCTATTATAACTGATAAGAATCTACATAGAGAAAGAAAAGACAAGAAACACAGAAATTTTAAATAAAAGATGAGAACAAAGAAGAAAGACTCAGAGAATTAAGGTAGTTCGGCCTATGGTCTACACCCACACGGTAGAGCCTTATAGGCTACATTTTCCTTGATATTTAATTGTGTACAATACTCTATTTATAAAGAGAGGGTATGAATGTTGCAAACATTTTATACTTCTACATTAACAACAATAAATTTAATTTATCATTTGTAACTCTTGACTCTTGAGTTGTAACTCGTCTTAATAGTGCCAAGTAAAAAGTTGGTTGGTTTGGTAAATGTTAATGCAGAAAATCAACCAATGATCACCAACCTAGTTCTTGATTCTAAGATCCCTGCAAGATAATTGAACGTCAGAATGATGCGCCGCAAAGGGGGGGCACCTACGCCACCTCCAATGCTTAAGTTAGTAAAGTACAGATTTGAAAATAAAATAGATAGATGGAGATTAAGGCATGAGAGCATACATAGGTCTAGCCTCCTATTGACCTTATACAGGCTAAATATCATTTATGTTGTGTGCTTTCACAAGCCCATTGTCATGAATTATGTTACCCTTTAGTGAGTTGTCTTTCCCTAATTTTGATTATACGTTGTTTTCCACAATGGATCGTTACTTGATAATGGAATTTCCATTATGCATTGTTTTCCATATAGAATCCTTATGGACGTGTGCTTCAAGTAAATCGTGTTTGTGCCGGATCTCCACTAAGCTGGTGAGAGTGTGGGCTTCCATTTCAGTAATCCCCAGTCTCATAGATAGACTACAAAAAGGTGATTTCGTGGCTTTTTTAAACGCCATGAATTACATAATAAATGTCAAGAAATATGATGCTGGCATTTATTGTCTAGCTTATTATTTGTGCCTACAACTTAGTGTCAAGAAATTATTACTAGCATATTTTGTTTTTACCATTAAGTTCTTCCTAATGCATGCCCATGCCCCAGAAAAATTGCAATTTTGCTGGTGCATGCTGATGTACTCTTCTTGGCATATGCCCCGTGTGCCAGGAAAATTGACTCTTCCTGGTGCATGCTCTTGCGCAAGGAAGAGTCCATCTTCTTGGCACAAGGGGCATGCGCCAAAAAATTATATTTCACAACACTTTGCCTATAGGCTAGGCACAAAGGGCATGCACCAAAAAATTATATTTCACAACGCTTTGCCTATAGGCTAGTCCATCTTCTTAGCACAAGGGGCATGTACTAGGAAATTATATTTCCCAACACTTTGCCCATACATGAGTAATTTATTGAGGTTTTTTTTTTTTTTTTTTTTTTTAAATGGTTATACTGGATTACGAATCCTGAATAACTATATATTTTTTTAAAACTTATAAAATAGGTTTCAAAGTTACCAAAATTCTAATAAATAAATTAAACATCATACACAAATCATGATAAACAAATTATGTTCCTCATAAAATAATTAAATATCATTCACATAACATATCTTCCTGATAAACAAAATAAACATCATTCACAATAACCATCATTAGCGATAAATAAATTAAATATCATAAATATTTGGTATACCAATTGAAAACACTTGAACTTGAGCTTTAGGATAATCTTTCCCATTAAATCTAAAACAATGAGAATACTCCTTATCTCTTAGTTATCTGATAAAGGATTTGGATTTCTTCTAGAAATTGGTGTTCCCACAATGCTACATGTGATTAGGGCTGTAAATAAGCCGATATACTTGACAGCTCGCTCGATACCCGCTTGCCTAAGCTCGACCCGAACTCAAGCTCGACACTGTACAAGCTCACTCGTTACTAGGGCTTGTGAGTTCGACTCGTTTAAGTCGAGCTCGTCCGGCTCGTTAACTCGTTCATAGATCTTATATATATTACAGAAAAGAGTTATATAAATTTGTATATTAGTAATTAAGTAATATATGTTAAGTTATTTTAAAATTCGGGCTTGAACTTTGCTCGGATCATACATTAAAGAATTTAATAGCTTAGCTCGAGCTCGAGTTGAGCCCCGCTCGGCTTGAATAACATTCTCAACGAACTCGAGTTTGAGCTCGAGCTCGCCCGAATTTTAAACGAGCCGAGCTTGAACACACATTTTATAGCTCGACTCGAACTTGAGCTCGGCTTGAATAAGCATCTTCGTAAACGAGCTGAGCTTGAAATCTTAAAGCTCGACTCGGCTCAGCTCGATTACAGCCCTACATGTGATTACCCAATGCATTGAGGTTGTTTCGACCGATGATAGATCTCACTCTTTGATACATCTAAGTAACCTACACTTCATATCTGAGTTCACGAACTACTCAGGATTTAGAGTAAATGTTAAGTCGTAGTGCACATATATCATTTGTTATGATAATATAATCAATGATGACTCACGTGGTCCTATTCGGTGTATGATATAACCTTGCCAATAACCCAACATATTAACCTAAAGCCTACCCACTTCTCATGACCAAGACAAGTCACTTGAGGCTTAATATGTTATAGTCTAGATGGAGTTCTTCGTTCCATTTACGACTATGAACAACAAGTTTTATAAATTGCAAAAACCTTTGAGTATGATCTTTTGTGATACCTACACCATCACTCAAATAGAATGTATTTTAGGGATCTCACATGTATATAATCGAACAATACACAATCACACACAGTGGTGGAGCCAGGATATTCATACATAGGTGGCACAAAAATTTTGATAAAAAAAAAAAAAAAGTTGAACACAAAATACAACTAATGGAAGAAGGGAATAATTCAACAAAATTTTCAATTATGTTATAAAACATATAAATATAACTTACAATTTGTTTTGTCACGATTAGCGCTACTTCAATTGTCCTCGACAAGTCTTCATGCGTTGGAATCGTTGCATGATTTTTTCATTACTGATAGTCTTGAATATGTCTTTCTCAATGTATGTAATTAGACAGTAATTCATCCACTCATCTCCCATTCGGTTAAGCAAATGATGTTTAACAATACTCATTGCTGAAAATACTCTCTCAGCAGTCACTGTCGCAACTGGTAGAGTCAATGATAATGTCACTAATGCATAAACCAACAAATATACGACATCCTTTTTCATCTTTACCAATTTCTCAGCAAGTTGTCCAATCCCTTTGAGTGAAGCAAATTCATCACTAGAACGCATGTCTAATATATATGTTTCAAGTTGGTTGTCTAAAATGCTAAGTTTAACTGCTGAAAAATCATTCGGATAGAATTGAGCAAGACAAAGTAACTTTTCCTTATTAAAAGAAGTAAACAAGTTATCTGGACTCAAGCATGCAATACAGAGTAATAATTCAAAACTTGCCTCATTAAAGCGACTGTTAAGTTCTTGAAGTTGCATGTCTATAACAGTATAATAAAGCTCCACACGGTAATGATGTAAATTTTTCATTCCTTGAACTTTTCATCGTGATCGAGATTGGTAAAGTTCATCCATATTGGGGACAACAATATTGTTTTTGGCACAAAACTTAGAAACTTCTTCAAATAATGAATTCCACCCATCTTCTCTCATAGCCTGTAAACATAGCTTCAAAATTTCAATTAACGTCATTGCATTCAGAATATCTTGATCTTTTTGTTGTAGTGCTTGAGATAACTCATTTGCAATCCCCAAAACATTTCTCATCAAATGTAAATTAAAAGCAAAATCAAAAGTCTAGAGTGATTGGATTAGTATATTTGCGTTTGCTCTCTGTTCAGAATTTGAACCATCTTCAATAGTGTCTTCAACCGTATTGATGACATAAGAGAACATGGTAATAAAACTAATAGCTGCACCATAATGAGAACTCCAATGCGTTTCACCAGGTCTCTTTAGATTCATTTCTTGATTCAAGCCACGACCAGTAAACATTTCATTATTTTTTAGTGCCTCCACTACTTCATTAGCTTGTTTTTCACGAAGTGTGTCACGACGTTTGCATGATGCTCCAACAAGATTAAAAATATTATTGACCAAACTAAAAAAAGATGCAATTTGAATGTGATTTTTGGTAATAGCAACTAAAGTGAGTTGAAGCTGATGTGCAAAGCAATGAACATAGTAAGTAGCCGAATTGTCATTCAAAATAAGTGTTTTAAGTCCATTTAACTCAC
Organism: Carpinus fangiana; assembly: GCA_006937295.1. Taxonomy (NCBI): domain Eukaryota; kingdom Viridiplantae; phylum Streptophyta; class Magnoliopsida; order Fagales; family Betulaceae; genus Carpinus; species Carpinus fangiana. Next base: position 44,282,389 of record CM017321.1, on the reverse strand, counting down.
CTTACATATTGCTAGCTCTATCATATCATTGTCCTCGCAATCTACTAATACTTAAATTATGTTTGCTAAGCACCGAGTCAATTGTCCTCTTCAGTTCTACAGCTGTGATATTGCTAACATATGTAATACCTAAAAAACGTTCAATCATATGACTTTACTTATCTACATAACGCAAAACAATTGACAATTGTTCTTTAATGAAAATATCACGGGATTCATCAACTAGGATAGCAAATGGCGAGTCTCCAAGATCTTTAAGAATAACATATAGAGTTTCACTTACTGCAGCATGTGCTATTTCTTTTTGAATGTCTGGTGCAGTTATTTGATGATTTTCGTAAGCATTTTCTGAGACTACCTTGTCAATTTCTTCATTATGTTTTGCAAGAAACCGTAACAATTCACGAAAATTTCCTTGATTACTTGATCCTTTAGATTCATCATGGCCACGAAATGTTAATCCTTGTTGTTGTAAAAAGCGAATACAATCAATTGATGCATTTAAATGAGTCCTATATTCTATTTTCTGCTTATCTGATTGCTTGTCAAAAAATGTTATGATACTTTGTTTCTGGTTTAACAAATCTTCACATTTTCGTCGAGCTTGATTATGTGCACTACTATGAGCCCCCACATGACCTTCTATCTTCTCTTTCTTTTTCCAATTACTAAACCCTTCAATAGCAAACGCGTCTCCTCTTGCTTGATTTCCAATGTCTGGTTTGAAGAGATAACAATATAAACAATACGCAGCATCTTTTAAAACGATGTACTCCAACCATTTATATTCTTTTGAACCATGCTGGATTAAAACGACGTATTGTTTTTCCAATTTTTTTTTTTTTTTTGGAAAATCATGCTCAAAGGGTTGACAAGCTCATATTTGTAGATATGCTCTTCGAATTTGGTCTCTATCACTAGGATAATAATCGCAATTTTTTTTTCTTAAGCAGGGATATCTGGGCAAGTTTGCTAAATCTACTTCAACATGAAGTCGTTTAGAATTTGACTGGAGCTTAATAAAATCGTTATTTTTCTTCATAACTACAATTATATATATATTTATATAATTAAAATATGAAACAAAAACTATATAAATACATAAATAATGTAAGAAAAACAATTAATTTACAACTTAAAAGAACAATTTAAATTTAAATCTAAAAATTTAATTACATATCTCAATAGCTTAATTTTTCCTTGAAGTTGGACAATTGATCTTCAGTCTTTCTGGATTAAAAAGATAGAAACAAAATATGGCTTAGGAAGTTAGAAACAACATCATGAAAAAAATTAATTTACAAGAACGATTTAAATTTAAATCTAAAAAATTATATACCTAGTTGAAGTTGGAAATTGGAAAGTGAAAAAAACAAAACACAAAGTTGCCAAGTGACATGCAAGTCCTCAAGAGTCAAGAAGAAAATGCAAGAGATTGGAATCCTCAAGAAGACAAGAACTAGAACTAGAAGAAAATCGATTGAGGATAAACGGCAGTCTACAGCGGGGACCAGCGGCAGCAAAGAAACAAAATAAAACTTTTGTTTTTTTAAGTTAAAAATATACCCCACAAGGCCCACTTTATTTTTTTTTATTCATTTCTTTTTCAGATTTTTGGCCCATGCGGCTATAGGCTATATCCTATAATTGTACCGTGTACACATACCCTTCTTTCTTTCTTTTTTTGGTTCATTTTGGCAGCCTGCCATGCGGCTATACAACTTGTACACAATACTTTCTTTTCTTTTTTTGCTCTTTAATGAAACGGTGCGTATTAGAAATATGTTCATCTTCTACCTTCCGCCTCTGAAACTCTTCCAGCTTCAACCTTTCTATGGCTCATGAAAAAAAAAAAAACTGTCAAATTCATGGCTGAGGGTCAGGGACTCAAGGCCTAGGGGGCATCATTCATGGCTAGAAGGGGGCATAAATTTTTTTTACAAAGGCAATGATAGAATTTTTAAGAGTTGAACCCTTCCTCCGCCACTGATCACACACATATATGCCATGCAAGAATAAGTGTATATGTTTATTATTCTAATCAAAACATTATCCAATCAATTGGAGTTTTGGACACCATTCCCGACAAAACTCCCACTTGTCCTTAATTCCAATTTGACACTTATCTGCTATCTTTATTCTCAGAGTGAAACACCTAATGTCTCACTTAGGCAAGTATCTTGTATAACGCCCCATGGAAATTGATGCGGTTTTTTTGTGTCCAAAAAAATCAATAATAAAAATTAACCACTTGGAATAGAACGAATCCTTGTGGGATAGAGCTATATAAAGGGTATCAAACCTCAAGGATTGTGGGGTATTGATATCAAGTTTTTCAAGATTAAATATAACTCAATTTAAAAAATGTTTGATTTGGTTTTTAAATTTATAAACTAAATGCATAAAAGTAAAGACATAAAAATAAAGATAATAATGATTAGAGATAGAATAAGGGGTTGATTTCACCACTAATTGGATAACAATGGTCAATCATAAATTAATAAAGGAAATTCATAATAGGCATGATATATGGCTCGTCTCACTCTCGTAGTCAAGAAATTATCATCATTAAGGAATAAGTATAATCCATCTTCGGTTGGCATGAAGCATTCATCTAATCACTAAGATGCGGTACGATCTGTCTTCCCTAGGTATGGATTATCTAATTCCTTAATAGGCTACACATAATCAAGGGAATAGTATAATCCATCTTCGGTTGGTACAAACTGTCTACCTAAATTACACTAAACTAGGGTGTCGTACAATCCGTCTTCCGTAGGCATGGCATATCTAACCCTCTTGATCATGTGTAAGTTAAAACCGTTGTATAACAATCATTCATATAATCACAAAAAATATGAAGGATTAAGTTCAATCAATATAAAAGACTTTCTAAGACAAGAGAAGAATTTCATAATGATTGAATATAAACATTAAGATTAATTATCACAGTTATACAACCATCATGCATATAAAAAAACAAAAAAACAAAAAAACAAATTAAAGTGCAATAAAATCATTGTTACTTGGAAAGGGCTACATCAATGCCCTATTACAAATTTATTTGCTCATGGTGGTGATGGTATGGCCTTCTTTCATGTACATCTTATCTTCAACTCTTCAAGTCTCCAAGAATATATTTTCTATCTAAAATTAAGCACATCTTCTCTTAAAGCTTAGATGTCTATTTATAGGCATCAAACACGTCTTAGAAGCCTTAGTAATCCCAGAAAATTCGTAGGTTAGTCTCTCAGAAAACCTGTAGGTTAGCGCACTCGATCCCATGGGATGTGCGCCCGAGCGCACATCCATCCAGATGCGGCACTGCATCGTCTAGGCGCCCATTACACTCAAGCACCTAGATGGTGCACTCGAGTGCACATTCGTCTAGACGCTGCCTTGTACCATCTAGACGCCCATTACGCTCGAACCCCCTGGATGGTGCGCTCGAGCGCACGTTAGTCTGAATGTGGCCTTGACCGATCAAATCTTGAAGTGCTGAGCTCGATCCCATTGCTGCCAGTAGCTTTTCAAAGTGCGTTTTAAGCCCATAATCAATGGTATTTCTTGTATCTTTATTAAAACATCTGAAAACACTAAAACAACACAAAATCAAACAAATAACAATGCTAGAGAATTAACATATGTGAGTTAAGGGGCTTGAATGTGTAACATTCAGCGCATATTAGAAATCAATTAACTCGTAATTCACGTATGGTTCATCTCCCAGCCCTATCCCTCACGGGATAAGACTCGGGGCTTAACCTCTCCAAAATGAGAGAATTCAACGAAAGACTTCAAACTAGAGGAGTAAAGAAAACAATAATTAAAACTACAATTAAGAACACCAGAGTAAAAATAAAACATAGATAGATCACCAAATGTACTGGTCCATAGACCTGTCATCGAAATACATATTACAAGCCAAAATATAATTGTATGGGATAAGATAATAAGATCAACGCCTAATCTTGAGTAATGCCAAACGATAACAATCTCCCGTCCGTGTGGTTCCTCCATCACCCTACATGGATTTCAGTAGGGTTGTAAATGAGTCGACACACTCAACAGCTTGCTCGATACCCACTCGGCTAAGTTCGACCCGAACTCGAGATCGACACTGTACAAGCTTGCTCGTTACTGTTGAAACTCGCTCGATTAGTTAGTGACACATACCTGGCTCGCTCGATTAAGCTCGACGTAGGCTCGTGAGTTTGACTCGTTTAAGTCGAGTTTGTCCGGCTTGTTAGCTCATTCATATATATATATATATATATGAAATTTATATCTAAACACCTTGGGTAAGCACTCCAAAATTTTTTAATCATTAAGTTTTTTTTTTTTTTTTAACAATTTACTCTCTGGGTCAATCGAAATTTTTTTTAACAATTGTTAGTCTAGATCAAAACGCATCGTTTTACCTCATTAAAAAATTTATTTTTAAAATTTAAATCTTAAAAAATAAAAAAGAATACCAGGGGTGGCCGAACCACCCCATAGGGGGTGGTTGGCCACCTCAATTTGCCTGGGGGTGGTTCGGCCACCCCCTAGAGCAAAACCCTCAAAATTGTTTTTGAGGGTTTGGCCTTAAGGGTGGCCAAACCACCCTCTTAGGCCAAGGGGGTGGTTCGGCCCCCCAAGCAAAATGGCCTAAGGGGGTGGTTTGGCCCCCCAAGCAAAATGGGGTGGCCAACCACCCCTAGTATTTTTTTTTTTTTTAAGATTTAAATTTTAAAATTAAATGAAAAATAATAATTTTTTAATGAGATAAAATGATGCGTTTTAACCTAGACTAACGACTGTTAAAAAATTTTGACAGCAGTGATTTTATTGTCATTTCGATTAATTCAGGGAGTAAATTGTCAAAAAAAAAAAAAAAAAAAACTTAAGGATTAAAAAATTTTGGAGTGCTTACCCAAAGTGTTTAGATATAAATTCCCATATATATATTGCAAAAAATAGTTATATAAATTTGTATATTAGTAATTAAGTAATATATGTTATAAAGGTTATTTAATATTTATATGTGTATGTATTAATTAACATACTAACTAGTTAGTTACCCCGTTCATATATCTTGTATATATATAACTAAAATTAGTTATATTTATTTATACTATAGATAAATATCTAGTAGTTGTTTTAAAATTTGGGCTTGAACTTTGTTCGGATCATACATTAAAGAATTTAATAGCTTAGCTCGAGCTCGAGTTGAGCTCGGCTCGGCTCGAATAGCATTCTCAATGAACTCAAGCTTGAGCTCGAGCTCGAGCTCGCCCAAATTTTAAATGAGCTGAGCTTGAACACGCATTTTATAACTCGGCTCGAATAAGCATCTTTGTAAACGAGCCAGTCTTGAAATCCTAAAGCTCGAGTCGGCTCGGCTCGATTACGGCCCTAGATTTCAGCCACATAGGGTCCATGTCCTCGAAAATGACTCTAATCAAGTCTTGAGCAATCACCCAAGTCTGATCTGTAGGCATCTCCATCTATGCTAGCTAAATAGCACAATTTATATATAATGGAGGGAAAAAATAAAAAGGGTAAGTCCAAGGACTTAGTGAGAGATAATGCACACAATACCCATGCCATTTTTAGTAATGAACTCCATTTGATAAAGAATACAATAGTATAGGTATGACAATTATCCATGAATGCAATATAGGTATAATACACGCTTATAATTATGAGGAACAATGATAGTTTAACAGTATGGTCTACCCAAGATATTATCCATTCTCAACAAGGTTGACGTTGTCCCGAGTGATCTGTAATATAATGTCAGTACCCCAACCATTGTATGCTACTGTCCATATTACTAGTAGCCCGACCGAGTCCGAACTTGGGTAGTCTATGATACTAATGATGTACGTCCTGTAATAATCGTCTGTTAAGGCTATGTCGGTCACGAATCAATGATTGGATTCAAACCCATATAACAACACACACATTTGACCATAAAGTTAACATGTATAGTAAGCCCATGGCCTTTATCCCGTACGTACCGGTTTACTATGTCATACGATGCAATTATTCTTGTTCATATTTTACATGCATGCTTTTACAAGTCTCAATGTATTTATCTTGTTAAATAGCACATTTTCACAAATGATAGAGTTCATGTGCAACAAAGTGTATATCGTAAAAAATGTAAATATGCATGTTTTGATACAAAAAACAGTCGTGCGATGTGGTAAAGTAAATGGTGAGTGTTATGTGAGTTAAAACTTACATGGGTCGAACAAATTCTCTAAGTACTCATTCTATTAGTCCTAAGTCCAACTGAACGAACCCAAGGCTCAAGAGCTGGGGTTGTAGGGTGCCCGGCCAAAAAGGCCTTCCCTTGAACATCCCTAGTCGAGCGCTCATCCTTAGGGGCGAGCGTTCAGCTAGTGAGATTAAGGTAGAACCTTATTTGTTTCAAATGCTTCCTGAGCCTTCTTCGACTAATCCTAAGGCCACAAAAAGGTTCTCTAACCTATTTCAATCACAACAACGTCTCTAGATGTGTAACGCCCATAAAATTAACCTTGGCTAACCTAGCAAGGTTACAGAAAATTACCTTAGTTAAACCAACTGGTGGCTAAATGAGGAATCGCCCCTCTAAGCATCATCAGAGTTAATGCATAGAAAAGTGAAATTAATCTGAGTTACTAATAAATCAAGGTAGGAACAAGTAAAATCCTCAAACTTAAGACATGAAGCAACTAATGATATCATAAACAAACTTGATAACGGCATATAAACCTTTAAGCAAAGTCTGCAGTGGTAGTCATGCCAGTGCTTTCTGTTTTCCCGTTATAAATTATATTAGAACGGGACTATGTGAAGAGCCTACAATTTCCTCATCAGGAGTACCGTTAGGATGAGACATGTAACAGGATTGAGGCTGAAGCTACTAGTTCCTTGTCAGGAGTTGCGTCAAGACGAGGATGTAACAAGATTGAAGCTGAAACTACTATTTCCTTGTCAAGAACCTTGTCAGGACGGGACATGTAACATGACCAATGTCGGACTCCTTGTTTTCCCGTAAGATGGTGAGTTAGGATGGGACATGTAATGAAGAGGTGACAATTTGTTCTTCTCGTCATAACGGAACTACTTTCACGTTAGGACGCGAAATTTTTAGATCCATTATTTTGTCCATCCCGAATTAACGAGAAATGAGTCTCGTTAAGATGTGAAGAGTAAAATGTTTCTCAAATAAAAGGATTTTGTTGTTACTGTTCATTGCAAACTTTTTGTGAGGATTTTTCTGTGTAGTCTCAAAGTTTCTCTTCGAGGCACTGTGTCTTAAAAGTTTTTGTTCAAGAAAGGACGTGATGAAGCTTCGGGCTGTACTTTGCTCTTATTTGGCATGTTGCATTGTTCGTTCGTTTACACAAAGGTTGTTACCTTGGTTACTTGAAGAAAAAAGTCTACCAAAGAGTCCGTAAGGAAATAGACTCGATGAAGATGGCCAGGTTGGAGACAAGCTGGGAAGTTTGTTGTTCTTACTAAGTCTAGAGCCCCTCTAGGAGTGAGTATTGTCTAGTCTGTAACTCTGAATATTCATTTAGTGATTTCCTAGGTTTGGTTCCTCCATAGTGGTTTTTACCTTTGCTGTGTTTAAAGAGTTTTCCACTTCGTAAACAAATCTTGTGTTATGTTTGTGATGTTGTTTTAATTTCGTTGTGCAAGTTTTTTTATTTTATTATATGACTTAAGTTCCATACTTTGATTATTTGGCTATTAGAGGTAGAACACGATTCTAATAATCTTTCAAGTTTATTGTTTTTCCTTAGTATATAGTATCTTTATGAAAAGACAACTCCTTAGTCTGTTCAGTGCCTTAGGATCTCAGCACACTACACATCAATCCCGAAGTTACCACTTCGGTTGATCAAGGTAGATCACCAAGATTTGATGTGTAACAGTTTTATTCAAAATGGAATGCTCAATTCAATTTACCGATTGCGAACCTTATACACTTAAGGATACAAGGATTATGGTCTATGACCTTGTGTGATAACTACGTTACTCACACCTATATCCATATTCAATATAATCCTAGGACTTTTCACATACATAAAAAATATGATAAACTTTGTAATAAGCGTGTAAAAGTCATTTTATATGCTATTTACTCAAATCATTTTAATCAATAAATATAACATATATATTCATTGCAAACATTTGAATGTCAACACAGATATAAAATCATCTGGATTCAGGGGATAATCCCAACAACATGAGTCTTATCATGCATAAAATGAATTTTCCTTGTTAAAATATGATTGACCATTGTTATATGGTTAGTAGTAGTGAAGTCAACTATCAATTCTTCTTCTCATCACAATCTACTTTTGCTTTACTTTTATGCATTTACTTTTCGAGAAAAAAAATGGGGAAAATTCACTTTACCTCCTGAAGTTTCAATGGGTTTTTCAATTTAAACCTCAAAGTTTCAAAATTGGCAATTTACCCCCCTAAAGTTTCAAAAAGTTTCAATTTAAACCCTCCGTTAATATTTTCTATCTAAATGGACGGAACTCAGCCCACATGCGTCTCGCTTGACTTATTAACGATTTATCTTCCAATTTTGCCCTCCCCTTTATCTAATAAATTTACATGATTAGCCTCCCCCTTTTGAACCCTACCCACGCTGGTCCTCATCTTTTTAATTCCAAAAAACCCACTCATCTAAAGCACAACAACGACAAGAAAGTTCCAGAACTCTCGTGCTCCAATCCCATAAATTCCCATCAGTACTCTAAAATGAAATATTTTCATTTTTCTTTCACTTAGAAGTACATATATATTTCTTCTTCATAAATATAGGCAACTGTCCCCTGATGCTCCCTGCGTAATTTTGCACAATGCTGCGCGTTGCTTCGTCTCCCCAGTATTGGAATAGATTCTTATCCAAAGTCTTAGCCCAACGAAAAGTCTATCCTTCCTAATTTTGAATTGTATTTTAAATTCAATATAGATTAGATAATTGTACATTTAAATTTCAAATATTGTAATTCAGTTATTTTATCATCTATATATGAAACACAACCCAATGGAAATATTTGGGCTGTTTTTACAAATAATACGTTCCATTATATGGTATCATTGGAAGTCTCACATTGGTTGGGTATTAAGGAGATGGACCATATATAAGGATGAAGGGAAACATCAACTCTTGAGCTAGCTTTTGAGTTGAGTTAGGCCCAAGACCCATTTCTAACATGGTATCAGAGCTTGGCCCAATTGGCTATAGCCCACCATCTCCCATTGCTACACGTGTTGGCTTGGATTTTCTCCCGCTACACGTGAAGGGGCGTGTTGAAAGTCCTACATTGCTTGAATATTAAGGAGATTGACCATTTATAAGGGTGAGGTTCCAAACCTTAACTCTTGAGCTAGTTTTTTAGTTAAGTTAGGCCCAAGACCCATTTCTAACAAGTCTTTCTCTTGAGGCGAAAAACCCATTTTGCTGCAACAACATTCATAGAGGGGTTGTAAGGAAGTAAATCCCAAGTCCCATTTTTTATGAGAGCATTAAACTCCTCTGCCATTGCAGCACGCCATTCTTGGTGTTTGGTGGCAGAGGTGAAACATGTGGGTTCTGTATCATGGGTAGTGATAAGCGTCGAATGTTGCACATTCAAGCCCCTTACATTTGTTAATTCCTTAACATTGTTATTTGTTTGATTTTGTATTGTTTTTGTGTTTTCGGGCATTTAATAAAGATGCAAGGAAAACTATTAATTTTGGGTTTAAAGCACAATTTGAGAGGAGCTAGAAGATATGATTAAGCTTAACCAATCACAATAGAGGATATACATGATTTGGTTAAGTTTAATCAAATCAAGGAAATGATAAAATCGGAATTTCTCCACTTGGAGTCAAAATCGGATCGGATAGAATTTCAGATTTTGAACATGTCTCAGTATTTTGGCCATAACTTTCAGCTCAAATATTGGATTAAGTTTATTCCAGCGGCATTGGAAAGATTATTCAAAATTATACAAATCATGATGAAATAGTATTTTCCTAAATTGGACTCCCGCTATGCCAAAATCACCCCGAAAGAGAATGAGGCAAATCTGGACGAATCCTATTCCGATTTGTACATGGATTGCTTCCTAATTCGACTAGGAGATTGAAATCCGAATTTTCTAAGTTTCCTAGGGCTTCTAGGACTTGTTGCTCCTTATAAATAAGCCTCTAAGCTTCAAGAGAAGGGGAACTGAGTTTTAGATAGAAAATATTTCTTGGAGGCTTAGCGGAGTCATGAGCGGCTAAACCCCTTTGTGGGGTGTTGATGTAACCCTTTCCAAACACAATTGTTTGATTGTATTTAAATTCCAGACTTTCAATTTATATATGTTGATTATATAACTGTGAGAATTGCTACAATTGAATTCTGTTCTTAATTATTAAATACAATTGTTCTTAATTTCCAAAATCAATATTGGTGAAATTCTTATCTTGTCTTAGAAAGTATTTTACTTTTATTGATCTTAAATCATTCTTATTTTCTGTGATTATGGGGATGATGGTTATATAATGGGTTTTAATAGACATATGATTAATAGGATTAAGATAGGCCATGCTTAGGGAAGATGGGTCGTACTGCACCCTAGTTTAGTGTAATTTAGGTAGACGATCCATGCCAACCGAAGATGGGTTATGCTATTCCATTAATTATATGAAACTTATTAAAGGGTTTTATAGTTTATACCTAGGGAAGACGGGTCGTGCCGCATCTTAGTGGTTAGGTGGACGATCCGTGCCAACCGAAGATAGATTATCCTTACTCTTTAATAAGGAAGTTTCTTGTTTAATTATAACATGCATATAATGAATTTCTGGAATTGAATCTGATTAACCATTATTGTGTGGATAGAGGTGAAGTCAATACCCTACACTCTCTATCATATTTTAATTATCTTTTATTTTATGCATTTACTTTTAGAAAACAAAATCAAAACAAATCTCTTTTAATTAATTAGGTTAAATTTAGTGTTTCGAATTTAGAAACGAAACCCCTACAGTCCTTGAGGTTCGACACCCTCAATATAGCCCTATCCTACAGGATTCATTCTATTGCGAGTGGTATTTTATTATTGATTATTTTGGTCACGAAATAACCACATCAGGTAGTGAGAGAGGTATTTAAGGCATGAGGTGAAGTATAGGGAATGGAACCATCTGTAGGGTTTTTGTATTTTTCTTGGCTCTAATCTACTTTCATGAAGCTCCAAAAAGCAACCCACAGTGTCTTGCTTGACCACAGAATCTGAGTATAAATCCATGGCAAACACTGCTGCAGACTTATGTTGGCTTCAATCTATCCTTAGTGAGTTAGGTGTTTTTCTACCGACAGCTCCAATATTATTTTGTGATAACATCAATGCTACTTATTTGTCGACAAATCCAGTTTTTCATGCTAAGACCAAGCATATAGCAATTGATTATCACTTTGTACGGGATCGGGTTGCAACCAAAAGTCTCATCGTCAAGTTTCTCTCCAGCAAAGATCAAATTGCTGATGTCTTAACTAAGCCTCTTGTTGCAGCTCGGTTCAATTTTCTAAAGTCCAATCTCAACGTCTTTGCCCCTTCGTCTCGATTGCGGGGGCATATTGGAACAGATTTTTATCCAAAGTCTTAGCCCAACTAAAAGTCTATCTTTCTTAATTTTGAATTCAATATAGATTAGATAATTGTACATTTAAATTCCAAATATTGTAATTCAGTTATTTTATCATCTATATATGAAACACAACCCAATGGAAATATTTGGGCTGTTTTTACAAATATTACGTTACATTATACCCAGAGCCTCTGGTACGACTCCAGAATTGCATTGCCATCACGCAAGTTCTTGAAGAAACTCACGTTGAACTTCCCATGGATTCATTAGACTAAGGGGAGGGCAAAATTGGAAGATAAATCATTAATAAGTCACGTGAGACGCACATGGGCTGAGTTGATGAGTTCTTTCCATTTAGACGAAAAATATTAATGGAGGGTTTAAATTAAAACTTTTTGAAACTTCAGGGGGTAAATTGCCAATTTTGAAAATTTGGGGTTCAAATTGAAAACCCCCTGAAACTTCAGGGGAGTAAAGTGAATTTTCCCAAAAAAAAAAAAAAAAAAAAATCAAACTTCTATAAATTAAGTTAGAATTAATCCTAAATGACTTGATAACAACACAAGCACGGTCCTTGAAGTTCGACACCCTCAATATAGTTCTATCATAAAAGGATTTGTTCCATTGCAAGTGATAATTTTATTATTAATATTTTTGCACACAAAAATACCACATCAACCACCAAGAGCTGTAAATTGATTTCGTTAGTGTTTCTTCATGATGGTTTCATGAAGAAACTTCACAAAGAACAACAATATACATAAATTAACTATAGAGTTTAAAGAGAACCCAAGCAAAAGATAACTCAAAGAATAAAAACTGAATAAGGCCAAAATATTAAACCTAACAGTACTAGTAATAAAAGAACCTCTCATTATTACTTATTTTATTTTATTTTAAAACCTTGAACGATCAAAGTTGGATTTGAATGATCGTCCTAAAACGATCCAAGTTAGATTCGAACAATCCTCCTTAAAAGATTGAAGTTTACAATGAATGTGCAATCTGTTTAGACAGTTGAGGGCTATTTGAAAACCATCGTTCTAAGGTTTTCTTATTTAAGGGCCATGATGCAGTCTTGGATCCATTTTTCCCACGTTTCAAAAACCCTAGACCTAAAGTGTGTGTGTGTGTGAGAGAGAGATAGAGGCAGAGGCTACTCTTTGAGGGTTGGTCTCTCCAGAGGCTTGGGGGACTCCTACTATACCTAGCGGTAACCGATTTTTAATCTCTTAGTTTTATGCATATTTTACTATTTTGAATCGTATTTAAACATGATTTGGTTGTTTGTTAAGAGAAATATGAGATTTGTTAAATGGGTTGATTTTATGGAAAATAATTTTGCATGAAACACAAGGCCGGATTTCACGTTAAACTTTGTACGTGTTCCAGATTTAATAATGGTTAACTGCTCATAATATAATGTTTTCATCACCTATATTAAGGTCCTGTTTGGGATTACGTTTTAGATGTTTAAAAGTACTTTTAACATTCAAAAAGTCAATTTGAAAAAAAAAAAAAAAAAAAAAAAGTATTCGTTTGATAAAAAAATTAAAAGCACTTTTAAGGGTCAAAAAAGACTAAGAGCCTGTTTGGGATTGCGGTGAAAAACGGAGCTTTTGAATATCGAGCTTTTGCCTATGAGCTTTTGTCAAAAGTGCTGTTACTAAAAAGCCATTTACATGTTTGGGAATTACATGTCTTAAGTGTTTTTTTGATGTTACTGATGTTTGGTAACAAAACTAAAAATGTGCTTTTAGTTACAAAAATGACAATAAAGGACATGTAATAATTTTTTTAGTATAGGCTAAAATTAATCATTACGTGACACCAAATATATATCATTTTACGTGAAATTATTACATGTTGGTGATGACAATAAAGGCCTAAGGTAGGTCATTTTTTTTTTTTTTTCATTTTATACCAACGTTTTTATATACAAATGGTTAATGTTAGCTTTCACAACAAAAAATTATTTTGTAATGGTTTATGTAATAAAACGTTAATATTTTATTTCTTTTGTACTTATATATAATAAAAAGTTATGTCAATAATTTTTTTTTCTTTTTTTTAAAGTATTTGACACATAAAAAAACAATATTCAAGAAAATCTTTAACAATATTTTAAATAATTTATAACAAAACAACATAAATATTTCACATAAATCATTGCCATTCATCCCCTTCATAAGCTTTATATATATATATATATATATATATATATATGTATGTATAGAGTTGTGGAACCAAGTTTTACAAAGAAAAAGACAGTCGGTGGTGTGAGAGAGAAAGATATTTTTTTAATTCACTTGCATTTGTTTCTAGCATCATAAACGATGCATTATTAATGCATATATTCTAAAAAGTAGAAACAATTCAGAAAAGAAAACATAAAAAAAAAGTTAAAAAATAAAAAATTGACAAATCCTATCTACCCCACTTGAGAGCAACTCTTCACACTGCCCAATGCCATCTATCACTCTCCAAGCGCTTCATCTCTTCCTTATCTTCTTTTCCCTTCTTCTCTCTATTTTTTTTTCTATCTTCTCTGCATATCTCTCTTCTGTATTTTTTTCTCTATTTTTTCTAAATCTCTTCTCTGCAGACTGCAGGTCTTTCTCTTATGGAACGAAAGAGATGAAAATAATCAAAAATTCTACGAACTTATCGGAACGAGATGAACTTCTGCTTGAGTCTCTCCTTGTCCCTGGAACGAGATGAACTTCTGCAGGTTTTTTGTCTTTTTTTTTTGAGAAAGCAGCAGAATGATTTTAGTTGAAGATGATGTATATATATGGGTATGACTGTCATTATGTGAAATTTGTAAGGTATTTTTGTCCGTGCATATATTTCATTAAACACAAAACTCCGGCGCGCCTTTCTTCCATAAGTCCGTTTGAGCAAAAGCCTTGTTTTCCAGCTTCGCTCCAAACGTGGTTTTGAGCGTTTGGAATCTCCAAAGCGCTTTGGAAAAATTTTACCAAACGACCTTATGTTTTCTCAAACGAGCTTATGAGGCATCAGAAGCGCTTTTTGGGTCTGCAACCGCAGACCCAAACATGCTCTAAAAATGGCCAAAAACGCATTTTTGACAAAAGTTTTTTTTTACTTAAAAGCTTTATTTTTCAAACACAATTCAAACAGACTCTTAGTATTTTAACGATGGGTTTGTTAAACTCATATTATAACCTTTAACTGTTTTGAATGATAAACCCAGTTGATCAATAGATGAATGGTATGTTTAGTATTTTATGACCTATTTGTCTATAGGAGACAAGGTTATTGCATAAAAATAGGATTTAAGATTGAATATTATGGTTTTTAGTTCCTAATACAGGGGAACAAACATTTAACCCTCAAGGAAAGGAACGAACATTCACAAGTAGCATTGTGGGAAAGCCTTTTTTAAAAGGGAATCCAAATCATTTGTCGAAAAACAAAGAGACAAGAAATTTCTCCTTAAGATTAATTTTATGGATATTATTCTCGATGCTTTCGGTTGAAATATTTTAATTGACATACCAAAAAATATACATGTGTTTTCACAAGCGATAAAGAGGTAGATAATTAAATGGCTATATTCTTAGTCTTAATTCTACAACAGAATATTTCATGTGAGGATCATAAGTCAATATCAAGTAAGTCAAATGAATTAATTATTTAATCAAAAATATTTATTGAAGTACATTCACAATTATTTATTAGAATTAATTATGATTAAAAAATTATTGCGTTACAAATGTTGGAGGGACGTGATTATGGACATATTTAAACCAATAATTATTTTTCCTTTTAAGTCCCCCAACAAGCTGGATCTGGATCCTCTCAAGTCCTTTAAGGATCGGAGAATATCCAGTTGATGGCCATGATCTCTTCTTAGAGATCCTAAGGCCATCAATGAGACATTTGTCCCATTAAAAAAAATAATAATACTTTATTATTTTACTTTTAAAAATAAATACAAAACAAAATAATAAAAAAAAAATTCATGAGACAAATGGGAGTGACAGGACTCCCAAGGGCTCCGACGACGCCAAGCAAGAGCTGGATCTCGGCGTTCCAGCTTCCGTATCCAGCCCATCTTCACGATCATTTCTTTGATCTGCGTATGTTTCGAAAATGTTTTCATCTCATTGCTTTGATTTGGTTATGTTGTTTGGATTTGGATTTGGCCCTTGGGTCTTGATAAGGGGTAGGATAAGAGACGGAAAAGAAGAGGAATGTGATGAGGGCGACTAAGAGGGTGAAGTAGAGCCATAAGTTAAAGGGTTTTGGAGATGAAGATTTGGAAGTGGGTTGTGAAATGGGTTCGACGGCTTTGGGTGGTTGAGCTTTGGATTGTGCTTGCTTGGGAGATGAGGCTAGTTTTCCTTTTCGGTTATGATCGCCATTGATGGGGTTTTGGAGCTCTGATAGCAATTACCAGGATTTTTTTTCTTTTTTCTTTCTTTTTGGCCCTTTGGGGTGGCCGATCCACCCCAAGGGCCATGTGGTACCTCCAACTTTGGCCCTGGAGGGTGGCCGAACCACCCCCCGGGCCATATAAAAAAAACTAAAAAATATATATATTATTATATTACTTTAATTTTTATTTATTTTTAAAATGTTAAATAATATTTTATTAATTTTTTAGAAGTGGGACACATGGCATCTTGATGGCCCTAGGATTTCTTCTATGCCATCTTGACCATCAACTGGATATTCTCCAGTCCTTAAAAGACGGGAGAGGATCCAGATCCCACCAAGTTGATGTAATTTAACCAAGTTTGGTTTTCTTATTTATTGGGTTGCTTGTTTTATTTAGAAAAATGCTAGTTGTTCTTCTAATGTTCTCATAGTATTCTCTCAATTGTGATGTGGCTTTTAAAATCATTAATAAATTAAAAATCAATAATGATAATTTCAAATTCAACGATGAGTTCAAAAGTCACATCACAATTGAGGGAATACTAAGAGAATACTAAAAGCACATCTAGCATTTCCCATTTAAAACATATTCTAGAAATGTACATTGTAGAGATGCATGTATGGAGAATTGAGCTTGGGATAAAATCTAAAAGCCTAGTAGACAAAGAGTAGAATGCATTAGGCCAGAAAAAATTTCATGGACCTATGCGTTGACTACAATGGGAAAAGGACTCAGATAAAACCCAGGCCAAGACCACTAGAGTGGACGCATGGACCATGGAAATAATTTCCTAGCCCATGCGTTGGAAGCACAGGAGGTGGAGGCTAGGGTTTTCAACCCTAACCGTCCCCACTTGTCCTAGTGAAGCTAGAATTAACTTCTTATAATCCTATGTAGATCAAATCTATTACTCGTCCCACATTGATTATTTCTCAACATCTGCTAGCATACTAAGCCTATAAATAGAGAAGAGACTAAGCTCTCGAATCACTCATCAAATTTTCTTAACACTCTCTTGGTTATTATTAGTCATCGGTGAGAAGATCTAAATATCTTATTATCCTTGAGATATGTCGTGTTCTTGGAAAATGAGCAAAAGACCTTTTTCTTAAAGTTGTTCTTAAACATGAGAATTTGAATTTTTCGCAATGCAATTTCTTATTTTGCATACCTATTCCCGTTAGTAAGTTGCCGAGCAACTTTGTCCCAATGGGTATTTTTGCTAGAGAGACTATTCTTTGTGCGAAATGAAAATTTTCTCCATAAAAATTTTTTTTTTACAAAAAATGTTAGAAAATGAAAGTTGGTATATTTTACAAAAAGGAGGGAGGGTATAGGATTTTGTACTTTCTGAAGGTCCCACAAATGTCTGCTGGACAGTTGTGGTGTTGTGAACATTATGGCCGTGTTGGGGAAGGGTAGGACCAAAGTCCAATTTTTTTTAAAAAAAATTAGTACAAAACAATTTTTTTCACCTTTTAAGCAAAAGAGTAAAAGACACATGTGACGAGCCAAGCAAGCTGTGCCGGGTCCAGTTGAGCATCTCTTTGTTTCTTCCTCCCAAAAAATTCATTTAATTGATTTTATAATCCCTCTTCCTCTTTTATTTTGAATATAGTGAATTTTGAAAATGTTTTTGGGTGATGATAATTAGTAATTAGTTACCCTTCTTAAACTACCAATATCATCTGATTTATAAGAATATTTTTGCATTATTATTATTATTATTTGAGAAAATATATAATAACACCTTGAGTCAGCCCTTCAGAATTTTCAAATGCTTAAATTTTTTTTTCCGAATATTTACTCCCTGAGTTATTTAAAATTACAATAAAATCTCTGCCGTTAATTTTTTGTTAACTACTGTTAACTAGGGTAAAACGAACTGTTTTATCTCATTAAATTAAAATATTAATTTTTAAAAAATTTTAAACCTAAAAATAAAAATAAAAATAAAAAATAATTTTTTTTTTTAAAAAAAGGAACAAGGGTGGCTGAACTACATTATAGGGGGTGGCTGGCCACCCCTAAGGCCATGGGGTGGTTCGGCCACTCCCTAAGGCCAAACCTTAAAAAAAATTAATTAATTTTTAGATTTAAGAATTTAAAATTAAAATTTTAAAAATTAATATTTTAATGAGGTAAAACGGTTTGTTTTACCACAGTTAACAAAAAATTGACGGCAGATATTTTATTGTAATTTTAAATGACCTAGGGAGTAAATATTCGAAAAAAAAAAAAAACTTAAGCATTTTAAAATTCTGCAATGCTGACCCAATGTGTTATTATATATTTTTCCTTTTTTTTTTTTTTTTTGAGAAATTCCACTTTACTTTCTGAAGTTTAAGATGTTTTTTAATTTAAACTCCAATGTTTAAAAATTTGTAATGTACCCCCCTAATGTTTCAAAAATTTGCAATTAACACATTATGTTACTAATTGTTGTCTTTGTGATTGTATTTAAGGGGTCTAAAAGTACTTTTAACATTCAAATAGTCCCTTTGAGAAAAAAAAAGTATTTGTTCGGTAAAAATATTAAAAGTCATTTTAGGGGTCCAAAAAGCTTATAAATGATCAAAAAATACTTTTGACAAAAGCTCAAAAATGAAACTTTTGCCCAAAAGCTCTTTTTGACTTAAGCTTTGCCAAAAGTGTTTTTTTTTTTGTCATTTTTAAGCTTTTCAAACCCCTAAAAACGCTTTTAATGTTTTTATCAAACGAGTACTTTTTTCTTCAAACAGACTTTTTGAATGTTAAAAGCAATTTAAAGCCCTTAAAACGCAATCCCAAAGAGGCCCTAAGTAGCTGGAAATGACATCACATGCGTCTTACGTGATATTTTTATGCTGGGTCTTCCAATTTTACACCCAACTTACCTAGTGAAATAATGTAATTGCCCCTCATTAAAACCCAAAGCTTGTTTTGATTTTTTTTTTTTCTCTTCAACCCATTTTGAACCCCTTTTGGGTGTTGTGTGAATGTTAGAGTGAAAAAGAAAAGGAGCATATGCCTCTCATCTGCTCCTATGCCAGCAATTTATGTGTACTTAGACAGTAATTAGTAACAGATGGTGTTAATTATAATTTTTTTAAACATTAAAGAGTATATTGAAAAATTTTAAACGTTAGTGTTGAAATTGAAAAACATCTCAAAACTTTATAGGATAAAGTACATTTTTTTTTCACTTTTTATTTATTTATTTTTTTTTATTGCTGGCCTCGTAAGGACATTGTTATTTTTTTGATAAGTTGTAAAAGATTGTCCTAATTGAAAGTTTGAGAGACATTGTTCATTAGGTGGTATAGAAGAATTTTTTTTTTTAAAAAAAAGATTATACTGTTAATCAGGTGGTATACGTGAATTGTTTTTTTAAAAAAAAAAAGAAAAAAGAAAAAAAAAAGAGATTTTTAAGAGATGAATAGACACAGCCGTAAGATAGGTGAAATCAAAAAAGAGCTTGTTGGGACCGACGATGACGTTAGTGTTATTGACAACTCTGTGGTGGGCCCGACGTTCCAACCGTATTACCGTGCATGGCACGTGTTACATGACCAATTTCATGCCCAGGTGGTGGGCCCAAATGGGGGGGCAGTCAGAGGTTGAAGGAGGGATGTAGACAAAAAGTGTGAGATGCTTTGTATGATTCGTATGTCTTCATAGCAAACAAAAATACCACCTCATCATGCCCACGTGAACACCCTCTTCTCCCTTCTCTCTTTCTCTCTTTCTCTTTCAGTACTTCCTCTCTTTTGTTTGAAATATTATTGAGAGATTTTAATGAGCTTGAAATTGTACCAGGTAGAGGACAGTTGGTCCAAGTCTTTTATGGCGTCTTCTTGTGCATAATTCCGGCACAGTGGCCCCAGTTCTATAGCAACAATCCATGCTCTTTTACACTTTTTCTTCGACTCGATCTCAGTTTTCATCTTTCAAGAAGACCTTTTCCGGTGTTGCCAAATCCAAAGAGAATTGAAAATCACACACACCACACACTTTTCACAATCTCTATCTAATTCATTCATAAACATATAACAAATAAAAATAGGGGTGAAAAAGACAATTACAGAATCATAATGGGAAAAAGTCAAATGTTATTTTTATCTAAAATGGCTCTTCAAATTTGTAAAAAATCTCCTCAGTTGGATTAGCATAAAATAAATGCAAAATAAATATTTGATTTGAAGAGCCCAAAAAAAAAAAGAAAAAAAAAAGGAGCTAAATGTAGCAGTACTTTTTAAATGATATATATATTTTTATTATTTCTCTTACCTGTTTTCTCTTTTTTCAAAATCTTTTCCCACTTTTTAAGGTGATTGGTTGTTTGATTTGTTTTTTTTGTTTTTTTCATGGAAATGGTTTTTCGAATTAAAATTTATAATAAATTAAAAATAATATAATATTTTAATAGAATAGATAGAAATATAGCTAATCGAATGTAGAATCATTTTAAAATTCATTAGCTTAGATAAAAGTGAGTTTTAAGAAGCAATTTTACATAAAAATTTGCCTTTTTCCATTGTAAATGCTCTAAGCCAACAACAGTGAAACAAAATAAACATTCTGCGAAAAAATATGGCTAAATTTGGTAATAAAATCACAACTAAAACTAAAATGAGGAAATAAATCTTTTTCATAAAAGATGTAATACTGCCACAACATATAGATCTAACAAAAACCTAACTTTTCTCTTACTTTAAACTCAATTTCTAGTTTCAGGCTTCTTCTCTCTTCCATTAACAGACCGACTATTAACAACAACAACAACAACAAAAAAAAAAAAAAGGCAAAAGTCTAATTACTTATTACATAAAAACAAACAGTGGAATAAAATAAAGATTCCGCACATACAAAATAATGAGGAAAGAAATATTTCCTAAAATATATATATAAAAAAAGAACTAAAATAATAATTTGGAAGGAAAATAGTGAATATTAGGCTAGAAAACGACTCGCGTTTCGGACTGGCTGTACGATTAGGATAGTTGTAGCCAAAGATATGCTTCATCTGGCATCTACTGCCTATCGGAAGATATTAACTCAATAATAGATGCTTGATTCAATGGATATTTTTCATTCTTGTGCTGATCTTTATTAAAATATTCTAAAGCCATTAATGCAAAATTTGACAACTCAACATTTGCCGATTCGTTGTTATACATATATATGTTTGCTCAAAAAATTATTATTATTATTATTATTAAGTGCTCAAAAATATTCTAACTTGTGCGTCCTCAAGTAATGTGTTATTCCGTGATTGGCAGCTTGCACGCATGACGTATGCACGTAAAGTCGTGTTGTTTTTCGTATTTTCAAGTAATATATATTTTATAATGTCACATTTTTTTTTTTTTTTTTTTTAATATGTCTGCACAAGAAAGGAGAGGGGAATTTAAATTAATAACATTTACTTCATTAAGCGTGGTCCTAACCAATTGAACTACTTCTTGAAGACATAATGTCACATTTCATGACGACTATAATATTTAATTTTTTTTTAGTGGATATTAATGCTGATTATAATATTAATGCAGGAAACAACTAACTAGCTAGTGACTCATGTCACAATCTTATGGATACATCCCACGCATCTCTTACAGCGACAAGCTATTTCAATAATCTCATCCATTATTATTATTATTATTATTAATCAATATATGTTAAAACACAAAGAAGAAAAAAAAAATCCTATGATCTAATCACAGTCCTCTTGACCATACAACATTTCTTTCCCTCTTTAAAGAGGAAGTCTAAGGCTTAGCCTATGCTTGAGAATGGTAATTGTAGAAGCAGAAGGAAAAAATCTAGCTATTGCAAAAGCATAATGAACAAATTTAATGTTTAATGGATACTGATACATTAGCCGGTTGTATAAAAGTGAAATGACAATTATATATATATATTTGTGTGTGTAGAAAATGCTATGTGTTCTTTAGGGGTTTTTTTTTTTTTTTTTTTTTTTCAGAAAAATCTTTCATATTCATTAATTGAAAATATATTAAGAGTATAAAGCTCTGAAAAATTATAACCAAAGCTATGAGATTACAATGTCATAAAAACAAACATAAAAATCTTATAATCATGTCATAACTATGACTTCAACATTTACTAATCATTGTCCAAACTTCAGTTATAGAATATATATACTCTAAACAAACTCAATCAAATACATAAATGGAATATTCCCAACTTTTATTTTCTTGGTCATGGGAGTAAAACCCTCATACCGAAACTAATCATCCTCGACTTAAAGGCTAGGATAAAAACCTTCACTTCAAAGATCACTCATGAAAGTAGATCTAAGGAGACATAGATGGAGTCGTTTTATGCCGATGGGCAACTGAGGAGACGGGGAGCACAGTGAGCCAATGTGAGGTTGAGCAAAACCAGTTGAGTAGACTAGATCTAGATTTGAAAAACTAGATCTAAAGCCCAACTGATTCCGAGGAAGCGAAGAGCGGCGCAACACGGTGGAGGGTGGACAGAAGTAGTGCATCATAAGCAAAGAAATGGGCTGAGCAACTAGACTGGTCAGAAAAACCAAAAAAATAACCACACAAAAAAAAAAAAGAAAAAAAAAAAAGGGGGAGCGGTAGGGGGAGGAAAGAAGAGGGGAGTAGAGGAGTTCCCTCCTCCCTACAGGTTTTCTCTTATGTGGTCTTAAGGTTCTAAGTGAATATTATTAATTTTCTAAAAACCAGGTAAGAGAAATAAGGATCAGTTTTTTTTATTTTTATTTTTTTTAGAAAATACTATGCACCTAAGATTATAAGAACACCTGACATTTTCCTATATTTATATATATAAAGAGAGAAATGTTACAGTTTCTCTTGATATTTTCTTAGTCCTATGTAACTATTGTTTTCTAAAAAAAAACATAAGAAAAAAAAAAATACAAAACAATATTTACGTAGGACTAGGAAACTAGAAAAATACTATGAGTAGCCATAGCATTTCTCGTAACATTCCTTTTATATATATATATATATATATATATATATATATTCCAATATTTGTCCAAGGTACAAGAAGACATGCATCTAAGAATCTTATGCTTCGAGGTTATCCAAAGAAGAAAATGACCCCAACTAGCCAACAACAACTCTTAGACTAAAACTTTTCAATTTTTATACCTTCGATCTATTTATTTCGATGTAAAATGATTTCTAAAAATATTTTTCGTATTTTTTGGTGTTTTCTATCACGAAAAATAATAGTCAATGAAAAATATTTTTCGGTTTGATTGAAAAACTTCTTTAATTTCCATAAAATAGTTTTTTATTATTATTATGATTTTTAAATCGTAAACCATTTTTTGAATTTGAACTTTGCATCTTTGAATTGACAGACCTAGTCGAGACTGTAACGACCCTGATGGAAAAATCAATTAACTGGTAATTGATCCCTATGATTCGTCTCCTAGCCCTATCCCTCACAAGACAAGACTCAAGGATCTTAACCTTTCCTAGCGAGAGAATTTAGTGGAAGACTTTAAATAACTATAGGAATAGAAAGTAATAACTACATTCCACACATCCAATCACCAGAATAAAGATAAACCTCATAGCATATATAGATCATCAAATATATTGGTCAAAGACCAATCATCAAAATATAGATTACAACTCAAAAGATAATCATTGTCTGGAAATAAGGCAACGAAACAGATTGATTTATAATCTTAAGCAATGCCAGGGAGATAAGAATCTCGATCATGTTTGCCCATGTGATTCCTCCATCATCCTACATAGTCTACAACCATACCAGGTCTTTGTCCTAAAAAATAATTCTAATCAAATCTTAAGCTATCACACAAATCTAATCCTCAAGCATCTTCTATGCTAGCTAACCGCACAATTATTCATAGTAGAGGGAGAAACATAAAAACAAAGGGAGTAAGTATAAGGACTTAGTGAAAATTAATGCACGTAATACCTATATCATTATTTGTGATGAACTCCATTTGGTAAAGAATGCAACAGTTTAATTATGATAGTTATCCATGGATGCGATATAGATATAGTGCATGCTTATAATCATGGAAAACAGTGATAGTTCAACAATATGGTCTACCCAATATATTATTCATTATCAGCAGGGTTGACATTGTTTCGAGGGACCTGTAATACAATGTCGGTACCTCAACCATTGTACCCTACCATCCATAACACTAGTAGCCCAACCGAGTTCGACTACGGGTGGCCCACACTATTAATGATGACCATCATGTAGTGACCGCCCGTTAAAGCTGTGTCGGTCACGAAACAACCATTGGATTCAAGCCTCATATATCACACACACATTGCTTTTACAAGTCTCAATGTCATTATCTTGCTAAGTAGCACATTTTCACAAAAAAGTTAGAGTTCATGTGCAACAAGGAGTATATCATGAGAGTTGTAAATATGCATGGTTTGGTACACAAAATAATCATGCATTGCTGAAAAATAAATGGCGAGCATTATATGAGTTAAAACTCACTTGGGTCCAAAAGATTCTCCGAGTATCCCTCCAAATGTCCTGGGTCCTCCAAATCTGTAGAAAACCTTCTATTAGACATAAGTCCAACTAAAACAAACCTAAAACGTGAAAATAGAGGCTATCAGACGACTGGTCAAAATGGCGTTCCCTGGAATACTTCTGGTTGTACGTCTTGTTTCGAGGCTGTACGTCCATTCAGAGAGTTTCAGGCAAAACTTCATTTGTCCAAGCATCCTCCTATCCTCCCAAATGGGTTCTAAATCTATCTAAATGAGTTCCTAAGACCTCCTATCTCAAAATAAGGCCTTCATGCATATGAAAATAAGTTGATCACAATGAAATGCTAACCCAACTTAAACAAAGGTCAAAAGGCACACCCTAGCTAAAACTCAAATCAACAACTAATATAGTCTAGAAAGCATTAAAAGAGTACAACGACTTCAGAAACAAGCAAGGCCTAGAAGGTTACCTCATAAAGCCAAAAGCTCCAAGGAATCACTTCTTATTCTTCACAAACCACACTCACTCACAAAGACACTCATACAAGGGGTTTCAGAGAGTTTGGGGGCGTAAAACAGGTGTGAGAGAAGAAAAAGTTGAAGGCGCTATAAGTGATTCTGAAAAGTAGTGTACGTCCAATTCTATAAGGGGGTATGTCCGATACCGTTTATTTAGCGGTCTAAAGGTTGCATCGTATGTACATGTATTATTCAAGGGTTATTCAAAAAGTAGCGCATGTACTGTCGTCCCCTGCGTATGTCTGTGTATTATTTTCAGGCATACGTACGACGGTCCCCCTACGTACACTTGTACTAAGAACAAGAGTGTACGTACTGTACTATAGGGCATACGTATGGTCAAAAAGTCTGAAATTCCCAAAATGCCCTTTTCAACTGTCCCTAGTGATCCAAACCCCAATTTAACCCTCAAACTAAGTTACCTAAGCTTAGTTAATTATTTAGGTCACTACAAAGACCCTGCTTGAACATCACTGGGACCCGGTTGGGATCCCTCTGGGACTCGATCAAAACATCGTCAAGACACTGTCGGGATCCGCGGAGACACTTTTAGCACGGGCTCGGAACATTGCCGGGACCCGCTAGGGTACCCAACCAGGACCCATCAAGACCCAATTGTGACCCCGTTGAGAGCCAGTTGGGACCCAGTCGAGACATTATCGTAATTTAAAGTTTAATATGATTGAGTAAGTATATATATATATATATATATATATTTTCTGCTGAAAATATTTTACTTCAAAACAATTTTTTGTTGTATGAATATGAATTTATTTAAGAAACTTAATGAGTACCAAAAAGATTCATAAGCAATTCCTTAAAAACAAGACAACTTTAAACCTAGGTAACATGAGCAAGAAAACTAAAAATTTATATATATATTGATAGATGCAAGAATTCTTGTGGAAATTGGGCTTAAAAGACCATTTGAAAGCATGGCAGCCCTAGGATTGAGCTCACTCGCCAAGCGCTCGAGCGCCCCACCACAATCACGGCCTAAGCTCAAGTGCACTTGCGCTCGAGCGCAACTCCCTTGGGATAGAGCGCACTCAAGTGTATAGCACACGACAATAGTCCTTTTCCACCTTGGACTAAGAGACTAACCTACAGTTTTCCTAGGGTTTCTAGGGTTCTCCTAATTCTTATAAATAGGCCTCTAAACATAGAAGAAAGACACCACTGCCTAGAGCAAAAATTCAGCAAATAGTTCTTAGAAGCTTAGCGGAGTCATGAGCTGTTAAACCACCTAGTGGGGTATTGATGTAACTCTATCAAAGTACAATGGTTTGATTATATCTTAATTTATAGATTTTCAATTTATACATGTTGGTTGTATAATTATGAGAATTGCTATACTTTTATTTTGTTCTTAATGTTTAAATGCAATTGTTCTTAAATTCTAAAATCAATATTTGTAAAATTCTTATCTTGTCTTTAAAAGTCTTTTACTTTTATTGAACTCAAATTATTCTTATTTTTGTGATTATGGAGATGATGATTATACAACGGTTTTAATTGACATATAATCAAAATGGTTAGATAGGCCATACTTAGGGAAGACGAGTCATACCGCATCTTAGTGGTTAGGTGGACGGTCTATGTCAACCGAAAATGTATTATACTTATTCTTTAATAAAGTATTTTCTAGTTTATTTATGACATGCATAGAATGAATTTATTGATTAAATATGGTTTACTATTGTTGTGCGGATATAAGTAAAGTCAATACCCTATACTCTCTGTTATATTTAAATTCTCTTTTATTTTCATGTACTTTAATTACAAAACAACACAGTCATCTTTTAAATTAAGTTACTTTTGATCTTAAAAACTTGATAACACCTACACAATTCTTGAGGTTCGACACCCTCAATGTAGCCTATCCTACATGGATTCGTATATTGTGAGTAGCATTTTATTATTGATATTATTTTGCTTTGAAAACACCACATCAATTATGATGATAAATGCAATTGTTTCTCTGACGAAAGAGGATTTATGTTTCTTATTTTCATGTTATTTTTAGTTTTGTATTACTAAGGAACTAATAATACGTAAGTTTCAAGGTATTTGATTAGTGCCAAATATTGCATATTTGAACCCCCTAATTTACATTTGTTAATCATTTAGATGTGTTCTAATATGATGTCTTGTGCTAGTTCAGTGGTTTTAATGTTTTTAATGTGAAAAATGCAAAATTTGGAAAAAAGAGCACAAATGGAAGTGGGATCGACCTCGCACTTGCAACCCTTTATTGCAAGCGATTCGTGCACTTGCGAATACATTAAAATTTGCACAGCACCACATACAATGGAGATAAAAGGATTTACCTCAGAATTGCGGGAGGTCATCCATGCATCAAATAAACCCTCTAGTAGTTCCTAGTATAGGAGTCCAAATGATATGTAATCTTTTTCCAAGATTGCACCAAATTATAGCTAATTATGAAAACGAACATCAAACAAAAAGATTATGAATATTCTCCTCCCCAAATTCATAGTAATTTAACTCATTTCATCTCTTGAAGAAAGCAAATAACAACGTACCCCTCATATCCAAAATAAAATTAATATAAGGTGGAAATGTTTTATTATGTCGTAGCTAGCTAGTTAGATGAATAGTTTGAAGAAAGATATATGTCTTATTCATGGGGTCCAATTGGAATTAATTATAATCAGCAAGTTTTATCCAGTAGAGCAAAAACGACAATATATAGAAGGGAGATGGAAAGAAATGAAAGAAATATGGTGCATGGTGATTTTAATTATTAATTGGAGAAAGTGACCAAAATTAAAGGGTTAAACGACGTCCACCACTCGTCTCAGTTGTTGGCACCTTAACGCCCATCCAAACCTTCATTTCTTCTTCGACCTTTCCAATGGACGGCCTTGGCCTTTCCCTTCTCTTCTCTTCTCACCATCTTTTTACTTACTCTCCCTCTTTTACCCCTCATTTTTGTCCTCTATAAATACCCTCCTCTGCATCTGTTTCCACCCACACCCTTCAAAAATATGTCTCTCCTATTGGACTCTACCGCTACCTCATCACCTGTTCTTCTCTACCCTCCATCCTTGGAGCTTAAACATGATAATGCGGGCGGGGCTTTGGTTTTCGACCCGGTTTTCCTTCAAACGCAACCAAACTTGCCCACCAAGTTTTTCTGGCCTCAGGGGGACTTGGTTCAAGCTCAGGAGGAGCTTCAAGAGCCCCTCGTGGACCTGGGCGGGGTCTTAAGAGGTGACGGCGTGGCAACTGCTCGAGCCGTTGAGCTTGTGCGGGCTGCCTGCTTGAGCCACGGATTCTTCCAGGTCACCAACCATGGCGTTGATGCGAGTCTCATTCTCGCCGCGCATGATGAAATCGACTCCATTTTCAAGATGCCCCTCAACCGGAAGCTCAGACTTTGCAGGAAACCCGGGTGCGTTTCCGGGTATTCGGGCGCCCATGCGGATCGCTACTCCTCTAAGTTGCCATGGAAGGAGACGTTTTCCTTTGCGTACCGTGGGAATGAGTCCCAACCAATCGTATTTAACTATTTCAAGTCTGTCCTAGGACAAGATTTTGAACAAACTGGGTGAGTATTAATCGCTAATATCAACGGTTCTGAGTTTAAATCCCGACACTTTAACTTAAATTTTGTTTAAACTTTAATTAACCCTTCTGAAATTGCCGTCACTTTTATATTGTTTCCTCTAAAGTTCAATTTCTCTCAATTAAGTGTGTCCATCTTTCAATTATTTGCAATCTCATTCTTTCGTTAACTTTTCTCAAAATTCACTCATTTGTTTTAGGGAAAAAGAAATTACAAAGATTAAGGTGTTGGTCCGAATCTAAAGATATTTACAAAAATATCCATACTTCAATCTTCGAAAAAATTTTAAATATTTTTTCTATAAAAAAAAGAAACGAAAAGTATTTGGTTGGGATTTAGCGGAAAATACTAACAAACAGATGACATTAATATATATATATATA
The DNA here is from genome assembly GCA_006937295.1 of Carpinus fangiana. Taxonomy (NCBI): domain Eukaryota; kingdom Viridiplantae; phylum Streptophyta; class Magnoliopsida; order Fagales; family Betulaceae; genus Carpinus; species Carpinus fangiana. The sequence goes on along the minus strand of CM017321.1, from coordinate 44,253,382 downwards.
CTAAATTGAGAAGTTCTAAACTTTAAGGAGGACATTACAAAAAATGACGCTAATTCAATGAAGGGTAAGTGGAATTTTCTCTTAAATATTTGAAATAAATAGTGATTTAACACTGACTAATTCTTTGAAAATCCATTTTTATGACGCATTAATTAAAGAATTTGGTTTTGTTTATAGATGGGTGTACCAAAGATACTGTGAAGCAATGAAGGAAGTGTCTGTAGTGTTAATGGAGCTGTTGGCAATGAGCTTGGGAGTGGATCGCCTACATTACCGGAAATATTTTGAAGATGGAAGCTCAATAATGAGGTGCAATTACTATCCCCCTTGCAAAAATTCGGGGCTCACGCTCGGAACGGGTCCTCATTGCGACCCGACTTCGTTGACCATACTTCATCAAGACCAAGTTGGAGGGCTTGAAGTGTATGCAGATGAAAAATGGCAAGCTATCCGACCCAGACCCGATGCCCTTGTCATCAACATTGGTGATACGTTTATGGTATATTCTTTACCATATTGATTATTACCTCTTTTTTTGCTTATTTCTTCCTATTAATATTGCATACAATTTAATGACTTTTTTTTTTCTAAGCATACAATTTAATGACTTGATAGTAAAAGTTAATTTTCAGATAACAAAAAATTTTAAAAGTAATTTTTTTTGGGGTATTGCACTAAATAGTATTATTTGTTAGAAAAATACTAAGTATTTTCTTGGTATTCATTCTCCTGATTCTAGGTGGATATTATTTTTAAAAAATTGGGTCAAACAAATAAGCGTTAGTTTTTTATTTTTTTAAAGAATATCCACATAGGATTAAGGAAACATTTTTTTAAAAAAAAAACATAAACATTTTCTTTATAAAATGAATTAATTTTAAATGGCGCAATCTAGCAAAAGACTCTGATTAATGCAGGTTTTACGTACGGTATGAGGCGAAAAGATAGAAATGGAGACAAGTAGAGTTTTTTTTTTTTTTTTTAATGACATGGAGACAAGTAGACTTAGCATTAATAACTAATTTCTGTCGTGATTAAGACAATAACTTAACTTTCTGAGATGACCAGTGAAAGGCAATTATGGAGTGGCACTCCACATAAAGTTGTTCACTTTTAGTGGTTTGGATTCCAAATAGTATATAACTATTTCTAATTGGACGTTGCTAAGCTAGTGAGCCATGAATCATGATCAGCATAATTAATCAATACCTTTTGTGATAATTGAGGGTTAGTGCAACTGATCCAAGCAAGTCAAATAGTCTCAAACCCATACTAGAAACGAAACTCTGGGAGCCGGGCTAAAGTCCAAAGTGAATAATATCGTACCACTTGAAGCGGACAGTTGCATTATTATTTATGTGATATCCTCAAAAAAATTTCCGAAGATAAAATTAGATAATGTTGGACGAAATGTTTCACATACAGGTTTTAATTAAATTTTGTTTGATGTGTAGGCGTTATGCAATGGTAGATACAAGAGTTGTCTGCACAGGGCAGTGGTGAACAGGGACAAGGAGAGGAGATCGTTGGTTTTCTTTGTGTGCCCAAAAGAGGACAAAGTGGTGAGACCCCCACAAGATTTGGTCTGCAGAGAAGGGCCAAGGAAGTACCCGGATTTCACATGGTCCGACTTGTTGGAGTATACACAAACCCACTACAGGGCTGACATTGCTACCCTCCAAAGCTTCATCCAGTGGCTTCCCTCTGCCAAACCATGATCCAAATTCTAGTTCCTTTTGCCTCATTATTCTCATCCTCCTTTGCTAAGTACAGTGAACACGGGTGAATTTATCACTTAAACATGAGTTCATAAATCTAATAATGACTTTGCAAAAGCGATAGTTAAAAGAACGTTTAAGAGAATAATGCGTAACATGTCTTTTATATATATTATCTCTCAAAACCCGCCCTATTTGTATGTATATGTATATTCCCATGTAGCTATAACATGTTATGTAAACCGGCCTATATATATATATATATGTTGGCTTTTTCTGTACTTTATGTGGTATATATATACACAAATTTGTGTACTCTTTACTGTACGAATGGGTTTCTCTGTGTATATGGATGGGCAGTATTAGAGCATCCACTGCAGCCTCTTCAAATTTGGCTCTTCAAAATAACTAAAAGTACATTTTTTGTTATTTTAACAGCCCACCTTTTTAGAGCACACTTTTCAGCCTCTCTACTTTAACAATTCACTTTTACTATTTGATTAAAATATTATTTTCCAAATATTTGTTTATTCTTTTGTCTTTTAAGGGTTGAGGACCGCTGGGGGAGCTCCACACCACGCGCTCTCCTCAGTTCCCTGGCCTACGGAACCAGCGTGGCCTGCGCTCGAGTTCGACGGCACTGAGCTCGTCTCCGGCGAGTGCTCGTCGGCGTTGAAGACCGACAACTTGGCGGCGTGTTCGATTAGGGCTTTGTTCGAAGGGAAGGTGAGATTGCCATTGACGGAGGTGAGGAAGGGTTTGCAGTTGTCGTCGATTCGATGGAGGGGGTCGCCGGAGAGCGGCGCCGGAGCTTCGTCGACAGACTGCGAGTGGAGGAGCTCCATGGCCTGGGTCGTCGGGAGCTCGAGAAGTGCAGTGAAGGGGCTGGCGTTTTCCGGCGGTACGGTCATGAGCCGCTCGATTTCCTCGCAAAATTGGAGGAATTTGAATCCATTTTGGTCAGGTTGGGACTGGTTGGAGTTGGATCTGGCCAACTCACCTCTTTGGCGGAGAGATATGGCGTTGAGAGAGGAAGAAAGCTGAGAGAGGAAAGGAAAAAAATAAAAAAACGGAGGGCTGCAAGAAGAAAAAAGGAGAGAGAAATGGAAAGGAAAAAAAAGGAGAAGAGAGAAAATATAGTTGTTTAATGAATGAAGAGGGAATAGTAATTGTTAACTTTGAAGAAATACTGTTCATCTTGTTAAGTTTTTTGTTAAAATGGAGAGGCTAAAAAGTGGGGTTTTTAGGCTTTTTTGTTAAATTGGCTCTTCAAACTAACAAAAAATTGGGTTTGAAGAGCCTGCAGTGGGTGCTCTTACGTGCATTCGGAAGGAAGTTTTTATTGGAACAGTTTGGATGAAAACTGGTCATATCATATAACATAATTAATACTATATAAAATTATTAAACTGACTTAATTTTTAAATAAATCACTATTTAACAAAGATAAAAGAAGTCCCCAAGATGTAACTCAATCGGTTATGACCACATTTAATGAAGTGGAAGTCACTAATTCGAATCCCCCTCCCCCTTTTGTGTGGATATGTCCAAAAAATTTTTTTAAAAAAAACCAAAAATAAAAGATAAAAGAAAATATGCTTAAATTATAATTATTAAACGTTAACCACAAAACTCAAAATATTAAACAATCAAAATAAAATAGACGTGAGTGCACATGCAAATTCCATGAAGAATAGCCACGTGTCTGTTTATCAAAAGAAGAAATGATAAAAATATATAAAAACAAATAAACCTCGTTGATGTGAAAGGGAAGAAGAGGTAGGGGCTTGGATCCTCTCCCATTTCATTCCGAGGAACGAGTTAGTTGTTTTAGGGGAATAATTTTGTCATTTTACTTTTTTTTTTGGGGTAAAAAATGCCCTCTTAACACATCTAAATAAATTCCCTTCATTTCAAATGAAATGGAGAGGATCTTCTTTTCTTTTCTTTTTTTTTTTCTTTTTTTTTTTATGAATGAATAACTTTTATTGACCAACAACTAAAACACTTTACAAAGAAAAGTTAAAGCATTTAGGTAAAGCTGAAAATACCTATATAAGCAAAAAAACTCCACAATATTAAATCAATATCCTATCTATACTCCAAGCACTACAAAGAATACAATTTCCTCTAGTCTTTTTAAATTTACCTTTCGTAGTAAACCGGATCCTCACCTCCCATCTAATGCGTTGAATAAACTTCTCTTCAGTGCATGGATTATTGTTATGTCTCAAAACATTACGATTCCTCTAGATATTATATATTGTAGAAATAAAAACTAGCCGACACAAATAAGCCTTCATAGTTTTGCCCTTCCACTCCTCCAACCCCCAAAAAAGCACATCTTCCCAATGAGTAGGTGAATTAAGCATGCTACAAAGAATCATAACATGCTGCCAAATTCTACTACTATAACCACAAGCAAAAAATAAATGATCTCTATCTTCAATTACATGTCTACAAAAAATGCATTTCACATCCCCTTAAAACCCCCATATCAACAACTTTCTCCTAGTGGTCAAAGCGTCTCGCATTGCTAACCAAGTGATGAAAACTTGTTTAGGAATTGAAAAAGGAAACCAAACCAATGACCACCAATCCACAATATTTTCCATAACCCGAATGAAATCCCAAGTATCTGAGTAAGAGAACGTACCAGTTTTTGAAGCATTCCATTTCGGCTTATCCTCATCACCCATAGGAACCATACACAACCTACTTTGAATATTAACAAGATGATCCGAACAAGCAGCAGGCCAATACCATTGACCGTTCTGAATGATAGAATCTAATTGGGCCTCAAGTTTATTATGAGTATCATAGATGACTCTATGCCCATATTTCTCATAAAGCACCCCATCCGGGTGCCAAGCATCAAACCAAAGATAAATATTCTTCCCATTACCAACATCAAAAGAGAGAAAATGTTTTGCTTCATCTCTAAGCTTTAACAATTTTCTCCAACTCCAAGTGCAAATCTGAAGGATAGAAACTTGCCAAAAGCTCCTACCCTTTAGAAGATTTTCCTTAACCCATGCAACCTAAAGGGATCCAGCTTTCACAAATAAACTCCAAATATGCCTCATCATGGCAGCCCTGCTCCATTCCTCAAGCTTTTTAATGCCTAAACCCCCATTTTTTTTGGCATAGAAAGCACACTCCAAGAAACTTTAGCTCTAACATTCCCTTCATCATTACCATTCCAAAGAAATCTATTAAACTTTTGTTCAATAGCTTTAATAATTCGCTTTGGTAAAATGAAAATACTACTCCAAAAAACTTGCACACTATACAGCACAGAGGAAATAAGTTGTAACCTCCCAGCAAAGGATAAATTTCTAGAAAGCCATGAATTTATTCTTGCAGTAATTTATCCAAAAGAGTATCACAATCAGCTGCACACAGCCGAAAAGAAATCAAGGGAACTCCTAAATAACGAACTGGAAGCTTACCTTCACCCATCTTCAGCGTAGAAAGAATCTGAGAATGAACCAAAGGAGAGACCACAACACAAAAACAAGTACTCTTATCAGGATTTGCCTCAGCCTAGAGAGAGACTCAAACTCACTAAGAACTTTTTGAATAGCACTAACAGAATGCACACTAGCCTCCGAGAAAATGGGAAGATCATCCGCAGAACATAGATGAGTGAGACCAACCTTAGAACAGCGATGATGATAGCCAAATCCCTCATTCTTGACCACACATTCTGCCAAAAGACTAGACAAAACTTCCATAGACAAAATAAACAAATAAAGAGATAAGGGATCACCTTGCCTAAAACCTCTTTTCCCCTCAAAATAACCAACCAAAGTACCATTTACAGCCACCGAAACCCGAGGAGAAGTAATACACTCCCTAACCCATGAAACAAATTTTCCAGGCATACCAAAACAATGAAGAGCAAAATTGATCGTACCAAATTTAGTACTCGCAATAGAATGAACCGTGGTTCATATAGCGTTTGCGCAAGTACGTGTTTGAATCCACAGGGAACTGTGAGTGTTTAAAACTAATTTACTTTTTAAACTAATGTTATCTTAACCTAGCTCCGAGTAGTGTGTTTGTGATTAACGGAAATGTAAACTAATTAAAAGGCTTGTAAAATAAACAAAAGGTAACTAAAGTTAAAGAATCAACCTTCCCCACTAATAAAACACACATTAAACACTACACCCATTATTCCGCCTATTGAGTTAGCACTTTGCTTAACCTATAGTCGTTAGTGACGCTAGTCGAACCGTTTAAAACGTTTACCGTATAAAGAGTCATGATGGATGTTAGTTTGAGCTCGAGTAATCCATTGTATCATTGATCACAATGGATGCCTCGTCTCATTCCAATCATCCGTCATACCTCCAGATTGGAACGCAAAAACGTTGGACATCGGTGCATCACAAACGACTATCAAATGAAATTGTCACTTAAATCATATTAAAACGACTAAGCATAAAAGTAAAGACAGAATTAAATGACTGTAATGTAAATGTGCATAAATTAGAGGGGAGGCTTCATCTTCAACTTTAGTTAAAGATTAGCCTCCCATATAAAAGAGAGACAAAATATAAGTGCAAGTAAGCATTAAATAAAATAAAAGGGAAATGGTTAACGTTTAGAACAAGTGTGCAGAGCCAAACAGTGGTCTCTGTAGCAAGAAAGCGCTCAAAAAATGTAACATTGTAAAATTTATACAAAAGTCCTATTTATAGAAAACTAAGGTGCTGCCAGGTCACAGACGTGCGCTTGATCACAGTCAGTGCGGTCAAGCGTAGGGATATATGCGATCGATCGTGGAGGGTGCATTCGATCACTTGTAATTGCCTCTGAAATCCTACGGTGCAAGTTCTGAAGCGATGGAGGCTAGGGCCGGCTAGGGCAACCGCGTGAGATGTGGGCTGACAAGGCATGCGCTCGATCGCCTTCTTTGGGCTCAATCGCAGTCCGCTCGAGCACAGTGACAGGGAGATAACTTTACTTCTTTTGCCCCTTTTTCACCCTTTCAACCAAGGTTTGGATGCACGGACCTGCAACACCAACAAGACATTAAAACAACACAAATGTTAGATATTAACAACGCTAAAAGATTAACAAATATAAGTTAAGGAGGGTCAAATATACAATATTTGTCACCGATCAAAAATCCCAATTGACTAAATCGTAAGCCTTCATAAGATCCACCTTCATTGTACAATGAGCCTTTCCACCACTTTTATGATAATTCTTCATAACTTCTTGAGCTAATAACACATTTTCAGCAATACTTCTACTAGGAATAAAAGCTGTTTGGTTAGGACTAATTAAATCTTCCAAACAAGAAACCAACCGATTCGCCAAAATTTTAGTAATGCATTTGTAGATCAAATTACAACAAGAGATAGAACGAAAATCACCAATTTTTTAAGGATTTACTTTCTTCAGAACCAATGTGATAATTGTAGCATTTGTTGCTTTTAGAAGCTTTCCAGATTGGAAAAAATTCCTAATAGCAACAATAACATCTTGACCAACAAAAGACCAAGCCTTCTTAAAGAACTCAACAGCCAAACCATCAGGACTAAGAGCTTTCTCATTTTTCATAGCAAACACAGTAACCTTAATTTCTACATCAGTAACCTCAGCCTGTAGCATAGCACACTGAACATTAGTAATTCGCTTAGTAATAAGTTGAAAGACTCTGCTAGCTTTATTTTCATTGAAAACAAGAGACTCAGATCCCAAAAGCTTTGTATAAAAATTAACCGCAACTTGCTTAATTTGATTCTCCTCAACTACTTTACCTCCATTATCATCCCACAAGTAAGTAATTAAATTCCTAGAAGCTCGAATTTTAACTATCTTGAAAAAATAAGATGAGTTTGATCCCCCAAATTCAACCATTTAACTCGAGATTTCTGTTTATAATAAGCTTCCTCAGCCTTACTAATCGAAAGAAATTCATGAAGACATTCTTTCTCTTTTTTCACATAATCAGCCTGCCCACCATACATTAAAATCTCTCTCTGAGCTTGCTCCAATCTTTCTTTAGCTTGAGCAACCTTTTGATGAATACCCCCATAACAAACTGAAGTCTTATCCTTCAAAATTCGTTTAACAGCCTTCAACCGAGCATATAATCTGAACATAGGAACTCCCTCAACATATAAACTCCATCCCTCTTCCACCCAATTTAAAAAATCTGCATTCTCAGCCCAAAAGCTAAAAAATTTAAAAGGATGAGGACCAAAACTCCTTAACTTACCCACAGTAACCATTGAAGGGGAATGATTTGAAATTCCTGCCTCAAGAAAATCAACCTAAGTATTGTCATATGCCCTCATCCAAGTTGTATTTGCAAGCACCCTATCCAACTTCCTGGCCACAAAACATGCACCCTCTTGCTTATTACACCAAGTAAAAAAAATCCAGAAAAATTTAGATCAGCAACCTCTAGATTATTTAATGATTCTTTAAAATCAATCTCATAAGAATTTAAATGCTCCTGACCCCACTTCTCCTTAGCACACAACACTACATTAAAGTCACCCCCAATCAACCAAGGAGAAGAAGCTACAATAGCTTTAACCAAAACCAAAGAATGCCATAACTGCCTTCTCTTAATGCCTTTGTTAGCTCCATACATAAAAGAATGAAACCACATCAAGTTCTCTTGAATAGCAGCAATTTTACAACTTATCTCCTAAGCACTTCTGCTAACAATATCCACTTTTAAAACATTTGGGTCCCAACAAACCCAAATTCTGCCCCCAAATGATGATACTCATAATTGGAAATAAATCCCCAACCAGGAAAAATATCTCCTTGAATCTTCACAGGTTTATCACTTTTCACCTTAGTTTCAATTATACAAAAAATATGAAAATGAAGCCTTTTAACCAAACTTCTAATCTCCCTTTGTTTCGAGAGATCATTAAGACCTCTAATATTCCAAGTAACAATCTTCATACTATAAGTGAAAAACCTCTCCCTCATGATCATTCTCCTCATCCACTTGCCCCTTCCCTTTAAGCTTTTTTAAATTCAGCTTAGGATATTCCTTATTCAAAACATCCCTAATAATTTTTTGAATAGCATTGATTGCTACTCTATTGCTTTGAATTTCTCCTTCCTCAAACTCAACATCCTCCTTATTACGCAATGCCTCAAAAGAATTTGACCAAACCTTCTTATCAGTATGGTTTATTAGAACTTGATTTCCAGGGCTACTTTTGAAGAAATACTCCCATCCACACCCCTTTCCTTTTGTTTCCTTGTCCAAGGAGCCGAAATCTCCTTCCATTCATTACTCTGAACAAACGGAATCACTCCCTGAACCTTGACCTCCACCACTTGGTTCTTAGTAGTACGAGCCTTAGGCACCCAGATTTTCTTTTCCACCTTAGAACAAGAATATGCTACATGACCAAAGGACTTGCAATTTTTACATTGAACTAAAATCCACGGATACTCCACCCCAATAAACACCAATTGACCACCAGCCCCTTTAATCACAATTTCCTTAGGGAAGGTAGAATAAGAATGAACTTCCACAAGGACCCTAGCAAAACCAAGGCGGGTTTGGTCTCCTGTAATAAAATCAGCATATAGAGGTTTTCCAGCCACACTAACCACATAGCTCAAACAGGTAGGAGTCCAAAATTCCATAGGGAGATGCATCAATTTAATCCAAATCGGAATTGAATTAAGAGACAACTTTAAAATTTGCATACCTGGTTCCCACCTTCGAAGAATAAGAGGTTTGTTTGAAATATGCCATAATTGAGCAGATAAAACTTCATCTCTAGTAGCCTCATCAGCAAAACGGAAGATATACATACCATTATCCAAAAGTAACACCTCCACCTTCCCAAATTGCTTCCAAAGAATATCCATTGCCTTCTTAACATGATAATAAGGAAATGGCTTATCCAGAAATTGCCCTACTAGACTAGAACTCCATTTGAAAATGTCTTCCTCAATAACCTCAGATGGTGGCTCAACAACAACTTTCCCATCAATGACTTTCGGCTCAAAATACTGCAGAGAAACCCCTGCATTTTCAGTCTGAAACAGCCCTCGCCAATCACTTTCAAGTTTGGAAGTCTCTTCTTAATTTAATTTTGGATTTGCTGAAGAAAGAAATCCCAATTCTCCTACCCCCTTAGAATTCCTACAGCTCTTTACACCTAAACTTCCTTCAATTTCTACAACAATCTCCTCATCAACCATCTCTTCAATCTCCTCCTTCAGCTCATCAACACCATTCACTGAAGCAATTACCTCCTCACCAGATCTACCCACTGATTCTACAGATTCCACCTCCTCCACCACCTTCGTATTCTTCCCCTTCCCACGCCCACACCCTCGACTACTCGTACGCCCACGAGCCATCCCAAATCAATCAAAGAACAAAGATCCAACCAGAAAACCAGCCAAATCCATTCACCAGAAAAACAATAAGAGAAGAAAGAGGCTGCTCCGACGTTCCACGCACCTCCATACTCACAAAATCCACCTTCCATACAATCAAACACCCAAGGATTTCTCTAACTGCCTCAGAGCAAAAATCTTTAGCCACGTCAGCAAAAATCCTCCTAGCGAAAAGTCAGTTCAATGGAGAGGATCTTTCTCCGTCTTTTTATGTATCTCGCTTCACTTGATGCATTCTCTACCAAGTAACCATGCGGGACTTTGATGAAAGGCTCACGTATGCACAATGCATGTTTTGTGAGTCACACTTAGGGTTGGTTTGGTAAATGATTTCGTTTCGGTTTCGGTTTGATACTGTAGCAAAAATTGATTGATGTGAAAAAAAAAGTAAGAATGCTTTTTCTTTTTATAAAAAATAAAAAAAAAAAAAAAAAAAGTAAGAATGTTTGGTATAAAAAAAGTGAAAATTTTTGTTTTGTAGTGATTTTTTTATTTGAAGAGTAATAAAAAGTGATTAATGTAATGTCAAAAGTAAGAGAATGTTGGAAACATGAAATAATTGGATTTTTTTTGCCTTTGCCAAAATTATTTAACAAACAAACCCTTACACTACAGAAGATAAATTTTCATGCCCCATTGCGAATTTAATACGAAATTAACAATTGAGGTTAAGGAACTAATTTATTTACTTTAATTTGTTGAGTTAAAACTTATTTATATGATCCTATACCAATGCTTCGATATGAGTCAACCCCAACACATCTCATATAGAAATGTTTATTTTTTTTTAGGGCTCAAGTATAAACTAATAAGGAGTAAATCTCCATTTATTTTCTGTCTTTATTTTATAGTCTAATAAGGAATATATTTTCCAATTCCAATAAGGAGAGTAAATTTTCCAGTCCTAGGTTGATTTTGATTCTATACAAATCATAATTCAATATGAAAAGGACTTAGTAGACTTAGTATGAAATCAAATAGAATCTTAATCCTAGTCAAATTAGGTATTCTATTGCTTCATGTAACTATTTTTCTATTTAAGGAGAAACTATCAATATAGTTTACTGTGTTTTGGAAGTCAAGGCTCCCCTGAAGTAGTTATTGGAGATCACGGCTCTTTCGAAGTAGTCGATTTATCCTTTCCTATGCTTTATTATTAGTTGGTTTGCATCAAGGCTACTGTTCTTGTGCAAGTTGTTGTTGAGGCAACATATCGTGAACTTGCTCTTCATTCCCAAAAGCCAGTTTAGTGTTTCTTACATCGTAATCATTAATTTCCACAACCTCAGTAGGTGATTGAGAAAGAAGCAGCACCGGAGACAACATTTCAATCGCAACTGATTCAACTATTTCATGTAGGAGTAGGCAGATTAATCGGTTACCGACTACCCACCGTCTACCGACTTCGACCGAACCGATATACCAATATTCTTATCAGTCGAACATTTTATATCGATATTCTTATTGGTTTGGTCCGGTCCGGTTAAGCCTTAACTATCGGTTAACCATTTAACCGATATGACCCAATAATAAGGAAGCACAATATGACGCCGTTTTGGGGGATTATAAATACCTATCTAAAAGTATTTGGGCCCAAAAATAATTATTTTTTAATAAGCTATTTTAGCCCAACAAAAAGTATTTGGGCCAAAAAACAACCAATTTTTAAATTTTAATAAGTTATTTTAGCTTAACAAAAAGTATTTAGACTCTCAAAATAACTAATTTTTGGCTATCGGTTAACCGATTTAACTGGACCATTTAACCGTGTACCGTTTTGATCGATAATTTCAATTAAATTTCTTATCGGTTGGTTATCGGTTAATTAATTGATTAACCGATTATTTTCGGTTAATAACCGATAACCGTTCAAACCAGACTGTTTTGACCGATACTCAAGCCTAATTTCATGGTCTAAATATTTAGCAAAAAACTAAATATGTGCATTAATTTGTTTCTCTTGCCATTAGCCAATTCTTTGAGCATGTTGATGATGCATTGGTCAGCAAGTTCGTGTATGTTTTCATTGCTCACATTGTCATACTTGTAGTCCAAAGTAAGAAGCTCCTTGTATTCATTCCCCAAATACAATTCTAATATGTTGGTAATATCCCCAAACCATAAGCGGTCTGCATCTAAACGTTCTACAATCATCACATTCCTTTTTAAAGCATTTCTATTGAACTCTTTAAATAAAATAAATAAATTTGAAGGGAAAAACTCAATTTTTTTTCCCAAGAGGTAACTTAATCGGCTGTGACCACGCCTAATGAAGTGGAAGTCACTAGTTCGAATTCCCCTCCCCCCTTTTGTGCGGATATGTAAAAAAAGAAAAAAACTTTTTTTATTTTTTTATTTTTTTTATTTGGAGAGCTACTTTTAAAAATAACTAGATATCAGACTCATTATATCTTCATCTAGTTTAGTTAAATATTATTATTTTCTTTTTAATTCTTTTTTTGTTCTTGGTAGATGAGAGAAGGAAAATGAATACATAAGCTTAAAAAACTAAATAACTTTCACTTTTTGACACTTGGTTTTTGGAGAGCCTTGTTGGTCAAAGTTAAATTTGAAATAGAGTAGAGAGCTTGTTTTTTGAATGGGAATGTTTCAGAATTCATTGATAAAATATCAAGAGCATAAAAGGTCTTACATCACAGAGCATAAAGCTCTGATAAAACATAGCAAAATGCTATGAAATTACAAAGTTATAGATATAATCAAAAAATTCTTACAATCAAATCCTATCTATGACTTTGGTTTCCGCTAACCCATGTACAACTTTAGTTATGAAATAGATCTACTTCGAGCAGATTTAAGACATAGGTAGCCTAAATTCTCAAAATTTATTTTTTGGCCGTGAGAGATAATCCCTCACACCGGTCTAATTCTCATCGACTCAAAAGTTAGGAGTCAACCACGTCCTCAACCTAGAAGCCAAGACAAAAAGAACAAAAAATAAATTAGAGCAAAAAACTAAATACGACAAAACCATACCAGAAGCAATAGCAAAGGAGCACATAATCATAGACATCTCCAAGAAGAAATGACTTGGCACGTGAGAAACACGCTTTGGCATGCGAGACTCCATTGGTTGATTGGCATAGAAGCAATGGAAAGCGGAGAAGCCGGTTGGGATAAATAGATCTAAGCATGAAGAACTAGATGTACGTAGATCAAGATCTAAAACAAAACAACCAAAACGAAAACCGGAAGGGCACCGAACACTGCTAACAGCCTAACAAGGAGAGGAAGAGGGAGAATGGATAAGGAATGGGGGATGACTTCCCTCCTCTGTGTTTTTTTTTTTCTCTTGGCGGCTTAAGCTCCATAGAACATTGATAACATATAATAATTTAAGGACAGAAATTTCCTCCAAATCGGTTTGGAGGAAATATCATCCAACCCATGTAAAATAGTGACAAATGTCTATAAACATTTAAAAGACACATTAAATTATTAACCTCATTAATAGCAATTTACTAATTTAGAGTAAATTTAATGTGTCTTTTAAATGTTTATTGGTGGCATTCTATTCCATCTTGTATTGATGGTATTGTTAGAAAGGAGGAATCTTCCTCTCTTTCATGATATGCTCTTTATTTGAGCCTTAATAAGATCTTCTATTTTCTCAAAAAAAAAAAAATGTGTCTTTTAAATGTTTATAGACATTTGTCATTATTTTATGTGGGTTGAATGATATTTCCTCTAAATTGGTTTGAAAAAAATTTCTGTCCATAATTCAATGAGTATAGAGTTTATTAAATGACTATTTTTATGGATTTTTTTTTTAAATTAAAAAAAAATCAAATTTAAAAAGCTCAATAAAAATATTCTTATATATTCCGGTCGTGGTCCACTCAAGTATCGTTGATGGTAATAGAAGATTGTCCCACTTGTATCGGGCAGATTGCAATTGCCGAGCGAGCTGATTTTATAAGAAGTGCATGCTCCTATAAATATTTTATTGCAGGAATGCATATCCGCAAAGTTACTCTTGCGTGCACGTGTGATCGCAGCCCATGTGGTCGGTCGTACCGGATTCTTTAGCTGTCCATTTTTTATTTTTAATGTTTTAGCTGTCAATGTTGAATTCAACGTTTACACGCCAGATGACTGTTGGAAAGCCAACCCAATGAATAAAAGCCACACAACTATGGATTGGGAGGAAAGCAAAACGTCAACTCCCTCAAAAGTCACCCTTGGAAAAGAAGAAGTAAAGCTATGGCTACAAAGCTGTAGAATCGCTTTGAATCTCTTTTGTTCTTGCTCTTTCTCTCTAAAAATCTTACGGGTAAGGCGCTTTCTCTCTGATTCTCCTTAACATTTTTTGCTCTGGAATTTCATTTTTTTTTTTCTTTCTTGGCATTCGTAGTCTGATTACATTGGGTTGCAATGAGAAGTCGATAATCTGGACTGTTTCTAGCATTTGCGCCCTCTAGAAGTTGCGGACTTCTTGATATTGATGTTTCAGTTTGATTAGTGTGTGTATATATTTTCTGGGAAATCGACGAACTTTTGATATCAAGTTTCAGTTTGGTGATTTCAATTGCGAGTTAAATGTGTGGAAATAATCGGATATCGATAACGGTATAAAGAAAGAATTTAATGGAATATGTGTCTGCTGGGCAAATTCTATCAACATCATGCTCCTTATTATTCAGAAAAATTCGGTCAAAAAGATAGAACTTTTATTTTATTTTATTATTTTTTATGGGTATGCGCTTGTATGATAGTGGAAGTGTGCTGATTTAAGAACCTAATTTTGTCGAAGTAACGAAAATGAACCAAGTTGCATATTATGCAGGCTGTTTAAGATTTTAAAGGTTTGTTTCTCTGAGTATAAATTATCCATGTCTCTCTCGTGTTCTGAATACTGCTAAGTTTATATAACCTGAGTCCCGCAGGTTCGGTTCTTTTTGGTTTGGTTCATGTGTTCCTGATTTTGGCCACAATATCGATTTATGTATGGCGTCTAGGTAAGTCTCACCTTATTGCAATAGGAATTAGGAAGTCCAGATGAGATTAGCAGTAATTTTTTTTGTGGCCATTTTATTAACTCCTACTGCTATCGAGGTTACTTTTATGCATAGAGGAGCTCCCAATATCAGCTAGGAATCTAAATATTGATCAGGAGTAGTAGAGGTTAGAAAAGCATGCGACACTGTTATCTTTGAGGCCACACATATAATTATATATAGCTCACGAGGAAAGGTTTTGCTGCAGACATTGCATAACTTATTGAAATGTGTTACCTGCTGCACTTTGTTTTGTTATGTTCTTTGTTCTAAGGTATTTTTAATGTATTTCCTAATGTATGGAAGTTTTAAAAGCAGATTTATGTTATTCAGAAGTAAGCCGTCTGATTCATGCGCTGTATTGAAGTATATTTTTTCTTGGCATGTGTAGGTGATAACCAGTTATGGGAAATGGGGAATCGACATATGATGATTCGCAGAGTCATCCTCCTTATGCAGGAAGTTCAACAGATACTCCCTATCAACACATGCATCAAACTACATCCATAGCTGATGATTCCCATTACGATATGCAGATTCATCCACCTTCTTATGCAGGAAGTTCAACAGATACTCACCATCGACATGAGCAGAAAAGTACATGCATATCTGATCATTTTACCTCCTTGGATCAGGTTTTCACTCTTCCTTTGACTTGATAGGATTTGTGGAGACATTGAATGTTAATGGTTGGTTAATGTAAGTTCATCATTATTGGCATAATGCTTTTCTTTTTTAATTATAAATAAACATATAAGGTGTTTCTAAAGTAATTGAATGGCATAGGGCATCATAAGATGGCATCATCTATTTCGAATAAGTTGACAAGGATCATTCTGAAAGCTGCTCAATCATCTGAAACATAGGTGTACAACTCATTATGATCATCAAATGAGAAAATATTTTGGAATGTATTGGTCCTTATTTCCTTCTTGTCTCTATTGCTAATAAATAATAATTATAAAAAAGCTCTGAGGGTTTTACAGCATAAGTATTTCGCTAGAATACCTTGAAAAGTTACTTTTTTGTTAAAAAAGTCAAGCACCTAAAAAAGAATAAACAAATATGTAATTTGGGTATAAAACAGCAAGTGCATAACCTCTTTCTTAGCTGATCCTACCCCACTTCTCCATTTTTTCTCTCCTCTCTTTGTTTTCTCTTTCTCTGCTCTCAATTTCTTCACTTTTTCTCTTATTTATCCAGCCATATTTTCTTTCACAAAATCTTTAAGACACATGTAGGTGTGTGCCAAGAGGCTATTGCCAAACTAAGCTTTAGCATTTCCATAAAAGCATCAAATGAGTCCACATCAGCAAATTAGATGAAGTCCTTTTAATTGCTCTGGTGATTAACAGAATGCAACTTGTTTCAGGTTGGAATGGTTTAACCAAACCCATTTTGTTCCCTGTTTCTTGATGTTTTGAACCTGACCAACCTAAGCCTTAAACTCGTTAGTTCAACTAGACCTAGCCAGTTTGTTACCCAGGTCGAGTTCACCATATTGGGATAATCTCTTAAATTGTACAAAACAATTCAGCTGGCCTGAGGGGATGTAGTCCATATGTCTAAACTACTAGCATTTACAAATCATATTGCTGATGCAGTTGGAGTTACTCTTTTTTTATCTTCTTTTAACCAATAATAATAGAGGAACTTTTTTTTTTTTTTTTGGACATGTCCGCACAAGAGGGGGGAGGGGGATTCAAACTAGTAACCATCGCTTAATTAGGCGTGGTCCCAGCCGATTGAGTTACCTCTTAGAAACTTGATTAGGAAAGGTATGACATTGCTGAGGTAGAGCAATTTTCAGTCTTATATTCTCATCAAAATAACATAGTGTTGGTTTATTGAATATCCCTCCTTCACCAATTAGGATTGTGCTGCCCAACATTCTTTTTAGAGGATATATTGTTTGAGGAGTAATGTTACACACGCTTCCACTTCCCCACACCCATTTGTACACCCCTTTAGGTGGCTTTTAAAACCACCATTGGATTAAAATTTAATGAAGCTCCATTCCAAATTCAATGGTGGTTTTAAAAGCCACCTAAGAGAGTCTGGAAATGGCTGTGAGAAAGTGGAAGTATGTGTAGCATTACTCTTGTTTGAGCATTTTGTCTTAGGAAGTGATTTCATTTGGGGAAGTAAACTTTAGAGCTGGGATATAGAATGACCAATGCAGGTCATTTTAGTAAGAATATAACAAAAAACGAAGAATGTATGCTTCTGGTTAGAGAGGATCTATAACTTTGTTTCCTTAAATCCTTGTTTGAATGGATCTCTGCAAATGCCTTTCTTAATATCTCTAACTTGATAGACTTTTATACTCTCTTTTCTCATTCTTGACTTTGCTGGGTGCTTTCTCTTTTATCCTCCATGTGTACTTGGGTTTTGCCCCTTGCGCTCTTTTAATGAACTTATTTACTTATAAAAAAAAAGGGTCAAAATAAGGAATAATTGGTTTAAATAAGCTAATCCTCATGCATCCTGCATACTTTCCTGAGTTCTGTTAGCTGCCTATATTAGTGGCTAAATAGGTGGAATGGTCAATGCGAAAGTCCTTCGGAATCAAGCTGGAAGGGTTATCAATGTTATCCAATGAAAAGGAATGATTTGCCATAAGGATGGTGCTTTCCAATTTAATTAGGTTTTGTGTGGAAATTGGCTGGGAACTTTTGAATGCAAATTATTGGTATGAAAAGGATTGGTTTGAGCTTTAGGATTATCCTTCAAGGATAGGGATTTCTTGAAGTCAATTAGCAAGCTTTATATGGTAGAATGTTCAACAAAGATATCTAACAACTATATGATTGATGGTTGCGAAACTTGGAACAATGGACTTCATTGATGGGGAGCTGATTTATTTAGTATTATTGGGCTGTTGTTCTTTATAGAGTTTTAAGGGATGAAATTACCGGTTATCCTAAAAGCTTAAGCTAATAAGAAATAGTGAATATAATTATTTAATTAATATTATAACACTTCCCTTGTGTAGGCTAAACCCCTCCCCTCTCTCAACAAGTGGGGCTCATCACCCAAAGCTAAAATGAGATGTAAATTATAGAGTCAATGTTCAAACTCAAAAGCATTGCTCTAATGCTATTTTAAATCATATGTTGTCCCAAAACTTTTAGCTAATTGAAAATGGTGAATTCAGATATTTGATTAATATTCTAAGATAAAGCATTTTTGGAGAAAAAACCATCAAACCGAATTCTAGAATTTTATTTTGAAAGCGCCTGTAAAGTAAATGATGTGTCCCATAACAATGAGGATTATGCCCCCAAAAAATCAATTCTCAAATTTTTAAGTGCTTTATACATGGCACTATAGTAGGCAATCCATTCGATTGAAGCAATGGGAGAATGATTATTATGCCCCTAACTACATAAAGATATATATAGGGTTGTAAATGAGGTGAGCCAAGCCGAGTAGTTGCTGTCCTAGCTTGGCTTGTTCAAGCTTTAAACCCTCTGGGCTTGACTTGGCTCGACAAGACCAAAAACTTGTGCAAGCTTGAGCTCCCCATTGGCCAAGCTGAGAGCCTTATCTAGTACTTGGCTTGGTAAGGCACTTCTGACATTGTCTACAGTCTCTTCCTCTGCCATGACGACCTCACCATCCAAGACTGCCAAGAGTGTGGGGGGGCTGCAACCTAGGGCATGATTAAGGAGTACTGTCCCAAGGCAAAAGAGGTTGTGATTCGGTGCAAATAGTGCATCTTATTCTACTCAAAAGCCAGACTGATTGTTCTTATCCAACATGAATACAGATGCTGGTATTTACTCACCGAATAGACACTATTTCTGATCCAGATCACTATAACCAGTTATTGATGGAGTGTTATGGATCTGGTAGTGAAGAAGATGGAGTTGTGAAGGTGAAAGATTTGAAGAAGTAAACTTTGAAGATTTCGGGTTGTCTGGAAGTAGAAGAGGCGTGATAGTGTAGTTGTTGAAAGGAAGACATGTGATCACATGGGGAAGCGAAGTGTCAGAGTGTGGAGCTCACGATAGTAATGTCTTGAGAAAATATGACAGGTGTAAGGTGGGAGTTGGATCTGGTTTGGTTAATTGATTTTATATGTTTCAAGAACCTTCGCTTGGTATCTGTGGTTTTGGTTAAGAGTGAGGATTGACTAGGACACATGAGAATGGCCCATGTTAGAGCATCTTTAATGAGCCCTCTAAAATTCACTTTTAACTAAAATTTGGTTAAATTCTACAAAAAGCAAGTTCCATCAAGCTCTCTATTCCCCTCTCCATTTTAGGGCTTGTCAAACCTCTCCCCACATTTGGAGAATAAAATCCTTTTTCTACTCTATGTTTTATTTTTTTATATTTCCCCTCGCACTATCTCTCTCCCTCACCTTTATGGCATTTTAGGGCTTGTCAAACCTCTCCCCCTCTCCCTCACATTTGTAACTTTGTGGGGTGCTTTTGAGAATAAAAAATGAATAAAGATAGAATAAAAATTATATTTAAATATAAAAGAGTAAAATTTAAATAGTTTATTATTTGGTGCTTTTGCATAGCTGCTAGTTAAACTAGAAAAAGTGAGTTTTTTAGCCAAATTTTAGCTAAAAAATAAAGAGTTCATTAAGAATGCTCTTAGACATTAGTCTATTAGAAAGAAATCTAAAATGAGCATTATAAGTTTATAGGTATTTGAGAATGATTTGGCTTCCCTCCAGCTATTAATTATTGGAAATTTTTTGTTGTTTAAGTAAATGGTAAAGTTGTAAGATTTACAGAAAATTTACTAACAATGATAAAGGCAAAGTTCTTGCAATTTTCACATTTAATTAATAAGAGATTTTCAGTGATTAAATAACTTTAGGTAAGGTAAATCCATTTGAGAATAGTTTCCGAGGACTTCTTTTGGCCCATCTTAGCTTGGAAGAGCAATGAAAGAAAAATCTCACCTAGTCATGAATGATGGGTGCAGGAGATTAGGTGTCACTCTGGTGACATTTAATAGGACCTCCTATTTGCATTCTCAAGGAAAATAGCCTCTAATACTGAGTTATCTCTCTCTCAAAGCTATCTTAGTTTCTGTTCATTCTAACACTAAGAGAATGAAAGAATGCAAGATGGTTAAAAGGATGAATATGTGAGGGAGTGATGGTTTGTTTTGAAATTTTATTGGGTAATTAGAGAGAAACGTGTATGTGAAAGGTGTGGCAGTTTTATTCTCTTAAAATGTGGTAGCAGTTTTGGAGAGAGATATGATACCTTAAGAGTTGTGATAGTTTTAGAAGAGTGGCAATTTGAAAGTAAACACGCTCCAATTATTCACGTGGTAGCAACCTTTTTTTTTATCGGGTCTATCAGGTGCTACAGAAACTGTCATGAAACTGTAGTTTATTACACTATATGTAACATTGTGAGACTCTCTCTGGTTGTATTATATTAGTAATGTTAGCAATTTGAGTATCTNTCCTGCAGAGTCTTGGGCAGAACACTGACTGTGTTACCGCTGCCCACTACCCCCTTCTCCTTCGCCTGACCCTGAGTCCTCACCGGTGCATCTCCGACATTTCTCCCTGCCTCCACAGTGTCTCCGACATTTCCTCACCGGTTCACTACTTAATAAATTTGAAAACATGGAGAGAGGAAAAAATATGATTTGTATTATTTGTTTTCTTATTGGATTTAGACATTAATAATACTTAATTTATTGAATAATTTATAGATGAAAAACTCTTGAAATATAATTAAATGCCCTTAATTACTCAAATTTAATGACTGGTTTTTAAAATAAAAACCGGTTCACTATTAAAAAATTGGTTTAAAAAGTATGTCTTAAAAAATCGGTTTTGTCTTTTTAAAAAAAGGGGTTCACGCCACATGTCACAATATTAAAGCACTTCTGAGAGTGATTCAGCTATTATATATATATGATGTGGTATTAATTTTACTTTTCTTTTTCTCCTAATGGAACTAGCATAGTAACTAGGAGTGGCACCCAAATTTTCAGGTTATCTCTGCATTAAGGGAAGCTGGCCTTGAATCATCAAATTTGATACTTGGCATTGACTTCACAAAGAGCAATGAGTGGACAGGTGATTCTTTTTTCTTTTTATTTTATTGAAAAGATAAAATAGTTATCAATAATGCGGGTTTTCTAAGTAAATGAAAATCACATTCAATGATTGTAGGCAAGTATTCATTCAAGAGGAAAAGCCTTCATGCAATTGGTAGCACACCTAATCCATATGAGCAAGCAATATCTATTATTGGTCGCACTTTGTCTCCTTTTGATGAAGATAATTTGATACCGTGTTTTGGGTTTGGCGATGGTTAGTATCTATTATTCTCTACATTTGGTAGAAGATGCAACGAAATTTTGCCATGGCGAGTTATCTAATAATGTCAGTTTTGTTTTCTTTAACAGCAACAACACATGAGCAATATGTGTTCAGTTTTTATCCCGATCACCGATATTGTAATGGTTTTGAGGAAGCTCTTGAACGTTATAGAACGATTGTTCCGTACTTAAATCTGTCAGGTTCTTTTACGAGTTTTCCCTTATTCCTTATTTACATGCATGTAAATCTTTTATGTGAAATGTCCAATTTGCCTTGCAACCCTAAAAAAGCAAGGGTTTAGCAGGTGGCCGAACCTCGCCTGTGGCTGCAGGGCTGGTTTGGCCACCCCCAGTGTCATTTTTCGACCACCCCCTCAACCATCTCTCTCCCTTCTCCCTTTTAGTTTCATTTTAAAATTGTTGTTGTCGTTGTTTTTTTTTTTAATATAAATAATTTGGAGTTCAAATGTGAAATTCTAACACCTAAAATTGTGTTATGTTAAATAAAAAAATTTGCAAGACTGGGTCATGTGTGTAATGTCAAATGTAAACTACAAGAAAATGATAGCTGAATTGGGTCAAGTGTCATAAATGGTATGTTGGGGGTAACTGCAAATGAGTTGTCAGTTCAAAGGGAGTGAGTGTATTTTCTCCTTCATTTTTCATGATAGTCTTTCATGAGTGAAATGTTGTTACTCATCACTGTTTTATTTATTTATTTATTTTTTCTGTCTCTGTGCATGCGTGTGTTTGTTTGTCCTGCCTTTGTCTTTTAGCTTGTAATCTTGAGTCCAACATTTTGAATACTGGGTTTGATGCGGGACAAAAGCAATTTAAGAATAAAGCTTAGAAAAAGAAGAGAATAAAGCCAAAAGAGGGGAAGAAGCCTGGAGAAAAGCTTTAGAAAGGGGGGAGAAATAGAAGAAATTAGGGGAGGGGGAAGACAAATCCATGTCTCACAAATTTTCATTCATAATCAACTGTGGATTACATCAGAAAAAGATGATTAAATAGACTAGGACTTAAACCCTAACCCTAGGGCAATGCCCATTTAATACACGACCGTAATTAAAATAAACATAAATCATAAAAGTAAAAAAGAGACCAAATTACCCCTTTAAAACCTAAATAAAATCAAATATCTTAAAATCTTGCCAAACCATAATTAAAGGATCCACTAATTAATTGCTTCCCGCATCAGGGTTACTATCAACTCAATGCTCTATTAAGCCTTATTCTCAATTTGTAAGAGTTATCTTCATTGATCCTTTGCATGATTGATTGGAGTTAGCTACAAATACCTCTTTATCTCCCCAATCTTTGGCTATCTCTTTTGTTGCTTTGTGTATCATATCTTTCTCCACTATGCATGTTATATTTATCTGGCAATGTCATCATTTTTCAATCCAGTGTTTGATAAGCTTGTCATGAAAACTTGTATTTAACTTTTCTGCATTGCTATTCATATCTGAAGCCTTTGATATGATCTTTATGATGGAAGCTATATGTAGCTGACCTCTTTATGGTGGTCACATTGGCATTTGGGACATATACTTGTGAATGACATTTTGGGTTTAAATGAAATTGATATGGTTCAGACCCAATAGAAAAGAGAGTGTTGGAGGAAGAGAGGGGGGCAGATGCATATATTTGGTTATGATAATTTTTCCTACCCTCATTTGTAGGTCCAACCTCATTTGCCCCAATAATTAATGCGGCAATTGACATTGTGGAGAGAAGCAATGGGCAATATCATGTTCTTGTCATTGTTGCAGATGGACAGGTTCATGGAACATGTTTTATCCAATGCTTTATTTATTCATATTTGGGTTTCATTTTTTCTTCTCTTAATCTTTTCCTTGTGGTATTCTATATAGGTTACCAGAAGTCCTGATACCCCACCGGGAAGACTCAGCCCACAAGAACAATTAACTGTAGACTCCATAGTTGATGCTAGGTAAGGTGACTCCATTTGTATTCATGATTTGTTACGTTGAGTTGTTTGTGTTTTGTTTACGGTAGCATTCTCATAAACAGCCATTATCCTCTCTCAATCATTTTGGTTGGAGTGGGGGATGGACCGTGGGATGCAATGAAGCAATTTGATGACAACATTCCTCACCGCTCATTTGACAATTTCCAGGTACTTGGTAAATGTTTGACTACATATTGATTTTTCTCTTTTCTTTTTGCATCTGTACTCATGGTCTATATGAAGTTTTGTACTTCCATATCTAGGTCGGTTCCCACCAAAAGGTTGAAATGTGGTGGCTGGTAGATATTTAGATATATTGTGATTATTTTTCAACTAATAATGCATGAGCTTTCTGTGCAAAATAATGAGTTATCTCTTTATCTTGTGATTGGTGTGCTAACTGCATGCCTCCTTCATTTCTGTGTTCCTTGTCTGCCGTCTTCGCACAATAAAAATATAGTTGAAGCTTATCTTCATCTTGTGTAAGCTTTGATCATGAAATGGTTGAAAACTTGCATACCAAAAAGTATAAATTTGTCAAAGACGAAATGCATACTTAAAAGTTAACTGTAGAATTGGTGACTGGTCGATGGAATTGTTTCTAAATCCTTTTATGGACTCGTTGGATGGTATTGCTGCATGTTGTAGTCCTTCCTCATTGCAGTTCAAAATTCGGTGTGAATAGTCCAATTGTTGCTCACAAGGATGTCATTTGTTGGATACTCTGCTAGAGTAAGGAGTTTAAGGTATGATCTTTTTGTTAGTCGTTTTGAGCAGCCTCACAGATGGTATTTTCCCTTGGAAGAGTAATTTGCCTGCTGGTGCTCCTTCCAAGGTGTCTTGAGTAAAACTGTCAAATGTTTCACTAAAGAAAACTATCTTCCATGGTAAATAATTCATGGAGAAATCATTTCTCAATGTTTGCATTCTGTAATGCTGTATTCTCTTTCCTTTATCTAAGTCAGGTCTAAAATATTGAACCAAGGCACTTGTGTAAGTATCGAGATATTGTAATTTAGGCAGTGAATGCTTTTTGAATGACTTTGGCTACCACCTGAGCCACAAAATTCTTTTTGAAGGAGCCTGGCTTTTGCTATCAAGTTGATAGTTATTATCGATGGAAGTTTTTTTCTCCATCCATGTCTTCACTACTTAAGGTCCTTGCATTTGGGTTATTTACCTTGCTTTGATCTATGAAACATGACTTACGCACAGTCATGACCAATGAAGGATTTGGTTTGAGATGGTCTCCTTTGGGGTTGAGAGGATGACCGACTCAATTGTGCCTTTGGAAGATAAATCAGTTCATTGACATGTTGGTTTGTACTAGTTCAAAAACTCGTCTGTCATAATCCCACCTAGTATGAACCTAACACTATGAAAGATCTTTCAATGCAGAGTACTCCATTTTGGATAGTTGAAATTTTGATCGACACTTTTGATGATTGGATGATAATATGATACCCTTTTTTTTTTCCTTGACTTTTTTACTCCCTCCTGCAGTTTGTCAACTTCACAAAAATCATGTCTGAGGACACCGAAGCATCAAAGAAGGAAACAGCCTTTGCACTTGCTGCCCTCATGGAAATACCATTTCAGTATAGGGCAACACAAAATTTTGTCATGTAAGGCCAGGAGTTGCAATTTTCAGTAAATATGTAATTTCAGTTCAGGGAATTCTGAAAACATCAAACACTTCCACTTTGCAGTACAGAATCCATAGATAGCCGTCTACGTACAACACCACGTCCACCTCCACAACAGGTGATCGATCATGATAATGCAGTGAAATCAGTCCCACATGTGATGAACGTTACAACAACTGAGCCAACAGCTCCAGTGGATCTAGTAATTTCCATTCCCCCTAATTCTCCTTCACATTTATGTTCAAATGGTCTAAGACGTATGTTCTCTTATTCAAGGTCTGCCCAATTTGCCTGGAGAATCGTAAGGACATGGCTTTTGGATGCGGCCATACAGTAAGTTGAAGCAAATCTGGTTTTCTTATGTGATGTTAGTATGTTACCAAAAACGAATGTGCTGAAAACAAAACGGGAAAAAATGAATCTTCAACATGGTTAATCAAAATATTATCAACTATAGTTGCGATTTATTTGTCTTCACAATGCCAGGTTTTTTTTCCCCCATGAGATAGATTGCTTTGTAGACAACCTCTAGTATACAAACAAATTGCAGATATGTCTGATAAGTAAATGATGTGCAGTTGAGCGATTACAAATTTAATGAAACATTAAAAATGCCAATTCAAGAAATGTTGTGAATGTTCCATTATCATTTTTTCATGGTTGTAAATCTTTCTTTTTTCTTTTTCTTTTTTTTTTTTCCTGGTTTTTCGCATTAATGGTGGCACGTCTTAGTGTTTAATGCTAGGGTTCAGTTGTTAGGGTCGATCTTTTCTGCTTGTATCCATGTCGCAGAGCTCGCGGACGGTAGTCCGTTGAGGCCCAAATGGAAAGACGCTTCTTGGTGGAAGCAAAAGCCTTCCGCCTTTCGGCGAAGGAGGGTCCTTCAAATTTTCGTCTGGAAGTAAGAAGGAAGGAAAGGATTCGTTGGGGTCATTTTCGTGGGTTATCTCTGCCTGGTTGGTAGATAGGGTGGACGAGGTGATTAAGTCTCTGATGAAGGAAGATTTTGTCAAGTCTTATTGCAAGGAAGCAAAGGCGCTGATGATCAGTGAGGGTGGAAACAAGGCTGGTAGGTTTCTGGAGGCGGCCGTCTACACTGAGGGTGGAAGGAAAGGGATGGTCTGGATCCCGGATGGCTGATTGGGGAGAGGCTGGCGTTGGTTTGCGGGGGATCTGTGGCAGCTGTTAGTGAGTAAGGCAAGGAAATTTGGGTCTCTAGATTCTGAGGTACACTCTCTGACAGCGAAGCAGATCCAGCCTGAGCTGAAAGCTTCTTCATTGGAAATATTTTTGGGTGCTCCTTTGTGGATGTGTTATGATCGAAACCTGGAGTAGCGACGAGATCTGATGGGTTTAAGCTCCTATCTTCGCGACTTTTGGATTTATTTCTGGTGATGACGTGCTTTGAAACGGGGAAGGAAGAAGTTTAGCCGAGAATAGCGGTTGACTACTATGAGTTGGAGAGATCTTTGTGAAAGAGTTCTCTGGCAGCTGCGGTGGATTCAACGATGATGAGGAAGAAGACGGAGGGTATTTTTGGTAATCGATGGGTGAAGAAGATGTTAGGGCAGATTAGTTCTGAGCTGGATCGGGTCCTGGTGGGGCTGGTTTTGAAGCCCAAACGTCAGCGATATAGGGCTGGACTAAGGGCCCGGCTTTGGCTACCGGTTCGGATACAGGTTCGGGTTTACTTTCAGATTCCGAGTCGGATCTCCCTCTGAAACCCAGTTCAGAATCAAGCTTGAATCCAGTTTCTGCTTTGCCTCATGCTTCTGGACTTTGTTTGGTTCTCAGTCCAATTTTGGAGGTTTCGACAACTTCTGGGATTGAACAGGTGCTTGTAGCGAAAATTTCTGTCTCTTCACATTCTTTTCCTTTGCTATACTCTGGGCCGGATTCTTTTCTGCCGGACGTTGTGGCTGCCCATTCATCAGAGGCTTTAGCCTTGGGAGGTAGATTACACTCGCTTTCTGGGTTATCGGAAAATGGGACTTCAATAGTTCTTAACAAGTAGATGTTAAGATACTACTGGAGAGCAAAGAACGAACAAGGAAGTCGGGTGAAAGATTCTTTTCTTCTTGAGGCGATGGAATCCCTTAGTGCTCTGCTTGTACAATATCAATCCAACCCAGTCGCTGGGTTTGCTGCTCAAGTGAAATCTGTTCCTAAGAACACTAATCCGATGAGGGGCATTTTATGGAGAGGGTTTGTTAATCCAAGTTGACGGAGAAAGGGGATTCTCATCTTTCGTCTTCTTTGGTTGTTAAGGATGATGAAGTAGAAGAAGCCTCGGTAAGTCGTTATGCAATTCTGGATGATGCTTTCAGGCTTGGGTGGGATCAGGAATACAAAGTTTGGGATGGGGAAGGAAGGGCAAGACAATTGTGTTGTAACGGTTCGTGTGGGTTTTGAGGGCTGTTGGGTTTCTCTGGGTGTTTGTTTTTGAGGGATTGTGGGTGGGTTTGTTGGCGTTCTTAAGTGAGTTAGCTGCGGTTCTTTCTTTTTCTAGTTTGGTGTTTCCGCTTGTATACTTCTAGTGTACGTAGGGGCGCCTTACGCTTTTAATAAAACTTGACTATTGCTTATCAAATTTTTTTTTTCATGGTTGTAACCTAGAGTGCCCCTTGGAAGACCACTTAAATTTTGTTTTGAGGAGACATTTCATATTGATCCAGTTGTAAAAATTGTTGGAAATTATCATTTGGTTATCACATGAAAGTTAATCTGAAAACAGTGTTTACTGTGGTTTTTTAGCATTTGGTTATCACATTAAAAAAAGAAATTTTAAAGAGAAAATGAAGAAGAAGCTAATATATACGATGACTTTGCACATGGAAGATAGTTTTTATGCATGCAAAATCCTGTAAAAAATCACAAAATTTTAGCCTTACATATATATATATAGGTTTGAGTTTCCTTCCTGTATGTGGCTCTCATATTTATCCTCATGTTTTCTTGTTCTAGACTTGCAAGGATTGCGGTGGGAACCTCTCATTATGCCCTATCTGCCGGGATCCCATAACAACCCGCCTGAGACTCTTTACTTGATTACTTCCTCAATATATAACGCTTCAATGTTTATGAGAATATTGATAGATCTCAGGCAACATTACCATTATTCCACCGCTTGTAAATGTTTAATATATATATAGAAACTGTTTGAAACATTCTTTGTTTCCTTTGTGTATGTAAGAATATCATTAAATTGTTTTTTTTTTGGGTATCAGCACACGTCCTGTAGCATTGCCTAGACAAATTGGTGGATGTGTTTGGGCTGCTCTTTTCCCCTATTTTGTATTTTTCTTTTCATTTCTTTCAATTGTCCCCCTGATGGATTTGAAGTTTAAACCTGAAATCTTCACCTTGTAAAGTGAAGAAGTCTCAGTGATGCACAAATTTTATTAGTGAGTAATGTTAATCCTTCTGGACTAGGGATTGCCTCCTAGCGTCGGCCTTTTTTTTTTTTTTTTTTTTTTTTTTTAATTGAAGAGGAAAGAGGTTAAACAGGAAAACATTTGCCAAATTTAAAATCGAGAATCATTAATAAGAAATTGATCAAATTATATATTAAATCCACTGGTCTCCATGAATCACTGATAAAAAATTGGTATCAACAAAATTATATAAAACTGAGATAACATTTTATGGCATTAGCACCAAATTTAGGATGATCAAATCCCTTTAAGGTGATACCATCTCTAAAGGGTTAACCTTTCACTTCTATGTTTTAGTTTTGAATCCAAAAATAAGTTTTGAGACATTAAAATCCAAATATTAGCTCATGAAAATTTAGGATAACCAAATCTCTTTAAGGTGATGTCATCCTTAAAAGGTTAATTTTTCATCCCTAGGTTTTAGTTTTGAATCCATAAATAAGTTTTAAGGCATTAGAATCCAAATATTAGCACATAAAAATTTAGTCAATACATGTTTTTTATATTAAAAAAAAAAAAAAAGGAGAAGAAGAAGAAGCTGAAGAAGCAGAATTTTAGAGCGTTAAATGACCCTAGGTTGCCTCAGTTTGGCAGCCGAGTAGCACTACTCATCCTTCTGTAGTGCTTAATCTTTACTTCAAAACAATCTTAAATTTTGCTGAAAATCAAGCATATTTTGATAAATTTCTTCAACCTCTCCTAAACTTCATACCTGGTATTTGTCAATGAGAAAACAAACCATCAATCACGGCCATAATGGTCATTGCATGCACAACCTCTACAAAAACAAAACTTTAACATCATGAGTATATTTCTGGACAAAAGTTTGGGCTACATGCTTTAATTTTGAGAAGTTGTTTAAACTTGATGGTTAACCACTTCTTAAATCTGACAAAATTCTTTCTCAAAAATATATATATATATCCGACAAAATTCGGAGATATGGCCAAGGAATAGCCAGACATAGCATATTTTGTGAACCCCACTTCAGCAAAAAGGGTGGGGTCAGTAATAAATCCAGATTATCGATATTGCCACAGTATTCTTGGCTTTTGATATATAAGTTTAGAGCATGTTTGAGATTGTATTTGAGAAGTGTAGATTTTATGTTAAAAAGCACTTTTTGGCAAAAGCTTCTTTTTTTAAAATTTTGCCAAAAGTGCGTTTTTTGTCTTTTTTAGGCTTTTTGTATCCTTAAAAGCACTTTCAATGTTTTTACCGACCGACTCTATTTTTTTTTCTTTTTTTTTTCAATTTTTTTAGTATTAAAGGCATTTTTAGACTCCTCAAACACACACTCAAACATGCCCTTAGTTGTGCTTTGGAAGATAAATCACTTCATTAACGTGTCTATTTCAACTAGTTCAAAAACTCATCTATCATAATCCTAACTAGTATGAACCTAACACCATGCAACGGTTGAAAACCAAACTTTTTGGTGTGGCGGGCAAAATTATAAAATGTTACCATTTTATTTTTTTCAAGGGGGAGGTACTTAACTTTTGGGGTATATTTTATAAAAATATATAAATTTTAAGAAAAAATTTAAAATTTTGGAGGGTTAAAGCCCCAGCTCACAACTAGGTTCACACCCTGGGGGACATGAAAGATCTCTGAGAAAATATTACTTAATTCTCTTGAACTTTCATCTTTTTTACAATCCCTCCTTCAAAGTTCAAAAACATCTAATTTAGCTTAATGAAATATCACCCATTTATTAGGAAGTTAGGATTTTGAGGTTAAATCATATGGAAAAATGGTGAAATATCAGTTATACCCCAATAAAATTTATAATATATATATATATATATATCCTCAATTAAATAATTTAAAAATAAAAATGAAATAAAATAGAAAAAGCCATCACCAACCATCTTCGCCTCATACTTTCCCAAGTAATGCTATAAGTCATTCTTGTGTCCCTCTAAGGATAATGTGGCTCTTAAAATCACCATTAGGCTTGTGATTAATCATTATTGGATTTTAATCAAATAATAATTTTAAAAGCTATCTCATTTTTTTAGGGTCACAAGAGTGACACACAAGGGACTTCTAGAATTACTCTACTTCCCCCTCATCGTTGTGTCGGGCCGCCTTGCCCACATTACGCTATTTGTACAGCTTCCATGATCGGCCATATCCATTGGTGAAGCTTGAGGGAGTAATCAACATGCCTGAGACTCTACTTTATTACTTCTTCAACTTAAATGCTTGAATGTTTATGGGGACATGAATGAGTCTCACAGCAACATTGTTTGAAATTGTAAGGGAAGAATATATGCAACATGGGATGAGTAATATGGATAAAAGTTATTTAGCCATATTTATTTCCTTCAAAAGAGATCCTCAGCATAAATGATGAATTTGTTCTCACAAAAAAAATATTATAAATATTAAAGCTTCGATTATTTCGGTATAAAATGATTTTTAAAACATATTTTTCGTATTTTTTAGTGTTTAATGCGACATAAAATAATAATCAACAAAAAATACTTTTGATTTGATAGAAAAAGCTTCTTTAATTTCCCTAAAATGATTTCCGTTTTTTAAAATTGTAAACCATTTTTCAAATTTGAGTTTCTCATTCTCAAATCGACAAACCCAGTTAAAACCCCACTGAGACTTCACCAATCGGGACCTTGCCTGTAGTGACCCAAATAATTAACTAACCTTAGGTAACTTAATTAAATGGTTAATTTGAGATTTGGGTCACTATGAACAATTGGAGGGGTATTTTGGAAATTTTAAACTTTCTGACTGTTCGTACGCCCAATAGGACCGAGCGTATGCTGTTGTCTTCAATAAAGGACGTACACAGGGAGACCACCGTAGGTACGCCTACAAATAGTACAAGGATGTATGCCTGGGGACCACTTACACGTACATTGCTTTTTGGAAAACTCTTGGATAATACTTGGGCGTACGCTACAACTTTTGGACCACTGAGTAAATAGTATCGAATGTATATTACAATAGTATCGGGCGTATGCTACTTTTCAGAACAACCTGTAGCGCCCTCAACTTTTTCTCACTTATAAAAACCCTCTACCCCTCACCCTTTCATGTTCATTTTCGCCCCCAGGCTCTTTGAAACCCGTGTGTGAGTGCTTTGTGAGTCTTGGAGAAAGAGGTGATTCTTTAAGGTTTTGGCTTCATGGAGATAACCTTCTAAGCCTTATTTAGTCGGTATGCTCTTTACATACTTTCCGTAGATTAGCTTAGATAATAGTTTCAAGCTTTTAGTTGTGTCGTTTCTCAAAACTTTTATTTATGATTAGTTAGCATTTCGCTCTCATTGAACGGATTTTCTTATGCATGATGGTATCGCCTTGAGATAGGAGGTTCTAGAAACCCATTAGATGGACTTAGAACCAGTTTAGGAGAATAGGAGGACGTTTGAACAAAATGAGGTTCTACCTGAACTTTCTGGGTAGACGTAAGGCTACAAGCATTCTAGGGAACGCCATTTTGGTCAGTCGTCCAATAGTTTCTGTTTTCTGTTCTAGGTTTGATGTAGTAGGGCTTAGGACAAATAGAAGGTTTTCCACAAATTTAGAAAACCCAAAATACTTGGAGACTTTATTCGACTCAGGTAAGTTTTAACTCGCATAATGCTTGCCATTATTTTTTCACATTTACACAACTATTTTGTGTACCAAGACATGCATATTACTCTCAATTTTTAAGATATGTACTCAGTTTGGTTAAAGTCAATGTGAGATGATGAAGGAACCACCCAAACAGAAATGATGAAAATTATTATCTCTTTAGCATTGCTTAAGCTCAAGATTTGATCTGTTGATATTTTGTGAGACAGTTATGTTTATGGGATGTAATCTTTTATTCTAATAATGGTTTGATGACCGATATATTTGATGATTATCTTTATATTATGAGGTATTATGTTTACTCTAATATATAAATGGATGATTGCTTTGTTATTACTCTATTATTATAGTTTAGAAGTCTTTGCCTGAGGTTTATCACTTATGAGAGGTGATCCTTGAGTCCTCTCCCGTAAGGGATAGGGCTTAGAGACGAACCATGAAATCAATTACTAGTTAATTGATTTACCCATCGAGTCATTACACTACTAGGACCTGGTTGGGACTTGTAGAACCTAGCCGAGCCACCGTTGGGACTTTGCCCGGACCTCGTTGGGATTCAGTCGGGACTCACCGAAACCCAATCGAGACATTATAGTAATTTAAAGTTTAATACGATATATATACATTTGTGATTATCCATACGCGAATGTTTTCAAGAAAATGTTCTCCCTTGAAACCAAAAATATTTTACGTCAAGACAAACAAATCCTAAGATTTCATATTACTTCCGAATCATGGCCAGCTTAACAAAGATGGTACTATAGAACTCTTGACCTTAGACAAAATGGCAAGAAAGCTATAATTTTACAAAACTTAGCTATTCATTCAATTAGGACCGGAAGATTGCAATTTTTGCCAAGTCTACAAGTTAGTCTTCCATCTCCCCTTCAGTTTTTCTCAGGCAAAACACACCTAGGTTCAACTCATGGGCACAAAACACCAACCTTGGAAATAATCTTAGAAGCTCCACCGGTCTAATTGCAGCTTGGCTTCAGCCATGTCTTTCTGTGCCTTCTTTCTCCGATAAAATATTGGACAATCTCGACTGTAAACAAAATGTAACATCAGTCATTCTCAAAACACAAAAAGCATGCTGAGAACCGTAGGCAATGAGTAGAACATATGGACAATGCAGAAATCAAAAAAGCTTACAGACATGCAGGGCACAGTCATGCTTTTTCACAAATTGCATACTCCTATTTTGGGAGTTATTTCTTGCAATGACGGCCAACTCACATGCAAAATATTTCAGGAAATCCCTATTGGGAAGAAATTAAGAGCTTACTACCCCATACAAGTGACAATATGGTAATACCTTGTGCAGAGCACATCCTGATGTAGAGAGCCTTGGCACTCTTGACACTGTGTCCACAGCCTTCCAAAAAGCATCTCTAGCTCAGATACTGCAATTGCTCATGATTGATTGTTTCCAATTGTAAGTCCCTTGGTCATTTAAGCATACACAAAATCATTTTAAACAATGGAACATTATAGAAAAAATTTAAGTGCCTACCATTGGCCACTGTTTTGCAGTAAAGTTCAGCTTCTCTTCCTTTACAGTGTGAGCAGAGAATTCGATCTTTATCACTGATCCAAAACACATCAAAAACATAGTATTAGGCTCCTTATGCTCAGAAAAAGAAAAATAGTATTAGGCTCTTTATAGAAGAAAACCCATAAAAATCATACCAGGTACTTCTGAGACATTAAAGGCCATCTGTTTCCCTTGTATATAACCACTTCAAACCCGATGCCTTACTTACTTTGTATGGTCCACAACAAATTTCACAGTTGCTAATCTAATTTCTCAATGGTCAATTATTGCCTTTATGTCTGGTCATTATAAATCCATATCAACTGACCATAGCGTTTATTTTTACTAAATTTCTCAATGGCCGATAATAGCCTTTATGTCTGGTCATTATAAATCCATATCAACTGACCATAGCGTTCATTTTTACTAAATTTCTCAATGGTCGATTATTGCCTTTATGTCTACATTATAAATCCATGGAAAACTGACCCTAGCATTTTTACTGAATTTGAGATGTCTTAAATAATCCCACTCAAACATTGCTTTGCTTCAATGGTGCCTTTCATGTTAACAAGTAGTTCAACTTTTGTTTTCCTTATTGTTTGAGTTGCAGTGACTTGCACACCATTTTTTTTTTTTAATTTTTTTTTTATGAAGTATTTGTATTATCCAAAAGGAGAGAAAAAAAAAAAGATATACAACAAAATTCAAAGCACACACAAGGAGACTCCTCACATAGGAGAGGAACCCTAATGCACTAACACAACTTTTCTATAAAAAGACACTGTAAATAAAAATAAGTGTAGCGTTTTCTTAATTACTCCACACACATTGTTATTATTTATAAGAAAAATGCTAAACTTACTACTCTTTTACAATTTGTTGACACATATCAGCATTTGATTGGTGCTATGTCAGCCACTAAAAAGTTTTAACACCCCTCAATCACATGCCATGTCAGCTAGTTGTTTGTAGGTCTAGCATTACTCTATTTATCAAGGAAAGTTACACAGTGCAATTCAAATACATCTACTAACAAGATAAACTTAATCATAACTTTTAAATCAAATAACGGATAAAATACAATTAAATATTCTAACACACACAATCATGTTCGTGTCCATAAATCACAAATTTCCTAGCCCTGCCAGCCATCCAAACAATATGCAATTATGCAGTAAACAGTTGCAGCAGAAATTTTCTATTATTAGCAAAATGTCGGTACCCTTCTACCTAAAAGAGGTTTCGAGGATTCCTTTTTGTATCTAATATAATTTTCCCCACACAACTTGTAGGCTTGCCAATCAGCAATTAGTATGTCACGACAGGAAATAACTAGAAAAATCTTCGGTACAACTATCAACAAAAGCAGATCAACGTCAAAATCCGCACATAGTCAGTATATTGAACTCACAAATAAGAGTTTCAAGTTAAGAAAAATAAAATAAAAGGAAAACAGTGAAGGAATATAATTATACCTAATTAGAGCTTTGCAGCCAATGCAGCTGAGTTGCTTCTTTGCAAATTTCATTATGCCACTGTTTGAGGGAGTAGAGATAGAAATAGATCTTGTGTGACTTCCATGGAGTAGTTCCCTGCTAGCATTCTTCAAAATGGGCTCAAAAATTCTTAGAAGTGGCTGTAACATGAAATTACTTGCATGTGAGTAAACCAGGACTTTCTGAACTGTAAAGTATATGCAAAGCACAATATAAGAACTAACCTTGCTAATTTGATTTTCAAGGTAGTACTGGGGGTCTATTGGTATGTTATTCTCTAGGACATAGATGGGATCCTCTGACTTCTCATAAGCCTGATTGTCACTTACTGGTTAATTGTTACAAACCATGATAAAGTACAACAATTCCCCCCCAACAAAAAAAGAAGAAGAAAAAGTAGCACCAGAAAGATACCTTGGCACCTTTTGCAGCTTTAACAATGACATAAGGTACTCGATCCCCAACATTTGGAGCAGTAGCAGCATCTCGCTGTAACAACGCAAAATTAAAATTTTTATGGCCCAGTGGAACATGTTATATATGTCAAGTCGATATAATAATAAGCAGCTACAAAGTAAATGAATTCGCCAATAAGGCACCAAGGACCTTGCGCATGCGCTCAGCAAGTTCAACGTGAGCTGCCTTTACTTCGTAATCATCTCCTGTCTTTGTCAGACCCTGCTAATAAAGTACATTAGTAGAGGTACAAAGCAATTATATTTAAAAATAATCCAAAAAAGAACCAAAGGACAGTATGTAATGAACATCTAGAACACTAACTAGCCAAATTCTTTTTCCCAACCTTAGTAATAACCAAAAGTGACAGATCCATGCGGTTCATAAGAAGATCTGAAATGGTATTCTTGACATACTGGACTGCGCCAGGAACGTCCTGGTCAATAAGTATTTTGTGCAGGCACTCAGTCACCAGGTTTTTGACCAACAAACAATTGTCTCTACGAACTGTTTCAATGCCTGTCCAAAAAAATAGGTGAAATTGACACACTTGACAATAATAGAGAAGCAAAAATGGTTGAGGAACTCCTATATATACCTTTAGTGTCCATTTTGTCAAACTTTTCTGGATTTGTCCATAGCAAACCAGCATATCTCTTCTTGCTGATCAGAAGATATGGATAATAAACCTTCTCAAACTCGAGTTTGATTGGCTTCACGAACACAAATACCAAAGAAAAGACAAAAAAGATTCGTTACAAAAATAATCATACAAAGAAATTGGAACCACAAAACACCATATACTACCTTTGTCCAACAATAAGTGTCTTGCTTTGCAGTTTTCTCCCAAATTCAAAAAAAATATGCTTTTTTTCTAATATTCCCTCATAGCCCCTTGTTTTCAATGAAATTTGTTTCTTTATTTTTGAAGAGGGCAATTCTGGAAGTTCATAACCAAAATATGAGGCATATATGATATATACATTAATTGCTTTTCTTTAAAACTTGTGCCCTTGTAAGAGAAAACATTCCTTTTTGGATGGAGAGTATACAACTTTCAAATCATAATCTGGTGATTCAATAAACTAAAATAAAACAGTATAGGTAACACCAACAATTAAAAGTTATGATCAAGCTGATCAAAAGATCCAAGTAATCTCGACTTAGTAAAATTCATTCAGGTTCAAAACAAAATGCAACACCTAGCATTCCTCTTTATTCAAATATCGTCCAACTTCACTCAACCTTTCCAAGGTGACCTGATCAATACTGTTTCCAATATCCATCTATGCATTAGTAATTCAAAATAAGTAAAGACTGCCCCTCTCAGAGAAGACTTCTCTTTTGGATGGACCATACAATTTTCAAGTCATAATCTGGTGATTCACTAAACTAAAATAACAATATGGATGCCCTTGAAAGTCGCATCCAAGTAACACCAACATTAAAGTTATGATAAAGCTGATCAAGAATTGGGTCCAAGTATTGGGTCCACATCGTCAATTTCTATGAGTCTTTATTTTCGGAATCCTCTAGTTGGAGACCGAGAGTGGATAATCTAGAATTTGAGATGTTGAGTGTGGACGAGGCAGCCAGTTTGGAGGATCCTTTTGAGGAGCGGGAGGTGATTCTTGGTATGGATAGGGACAAGGCTCCGGGCCCGGATGGCTTCACTTTGGCTTTTTTTCAGGATTGTTGGGATGTGGTAAAGGGGGACTTGATGGCGGTCTTTGCAGACTTCCACTCTCATGGCAAGTTTGTGAAGTGCTTTAATTCTACATTCATCTCCCTCATCCCTAAGTTTCATGGGGCCAAGGAGATTAAAGACTTTCGCCCTATTAGCCTGGTGGGCGGTGTTTACAAGATTATAGCTAAGGTGTTGGCCAACAGGATGNATTCATTCAAGTTCAAAACAAAGCAACACCTGTCGTTCCTCTTTATTCAAATATCACCTAACTTAACTTAATTTCTGCAAGGTAACCTGCACAAGACCATTCACTATATTCATGTATCCATTGGTAATTCAATATAATTAGCCACAAGACTAGCCTCCTTAAAATCTACACAGCCGTACAAGCAAATACTAATTCCTCAAATTAAATTATTCAGCACAAGTACCTCAGTTGTTTCAACTTTAGAAGGACTTGTTAATAATTATTTCAATCCATATATCGAGAATATCTTATCTGGCACAAAACTAAAAGTAAAATAAGGCATATATAAGTGTAAGATAAAAGAACAAGATCTAGTGAAATAATTATAAAGTCTTACTTTAATGAAAGTTCCACTAATATATTCAGCAGCCTCTCTCCCCAAGTTCATGGCTGCTTCCACATTGTCAACACCGAATTGTACCATAACAGAATCTGTATCTCCATATATAACCTGGTACCATATAATTACTATATCAATCATTATTTGAGGCTAATAAGGTATGGAAGAAAACCGAATGCTCAAATCAAACAATAAGATCAAAATCAATGTGCCAATCATGGATAGAAAATAATGAACGTCTTATAAAATCATTAAGGAAATCATACTAGCAAGTTCTATCCACCTTCCATTCATACAGCAAAACTTCAAATCCCAAAATGAAGGAAAATAAATAGTTGTGCAGCAATTACTGGATATTCAGCGTGCCCACAAATAAAAGGGCACACTAAGCATCTCTGAACTCGTGAATAAAGCCCACACTACTTTCCAACCAAGCCATAGTGTCAACCGTCGAGAGGAGCCAAAAAGCTCCATCTCTCCCCAAAAAGATCGATCAGAGATAGCCTTTCCCACATTCCACTATACGTAACTTGAAGGAACTTCCCCCTGGCTTGAGAATGAACTCGAAAGGTTTCAATTCTAAGAAAAAAATCTCATCATGGAGCCTTCGAAAAACTAACAGGCTCAAGAAGACAGAATCCTCGCAACAACCACCTCAGACAGCATAAAACCCTCTTTGAGGGTTTTGGCACAAGTTGGCAATGACAGTCAACTGAAGCAACTATAAAGCTTTGGTAAGCAAATACCATAATAACAAGAATGGATTCCACTCTTGATCATAGCAAAAAGTCAGAGAATGGTACAAACCTTTCATGAATTACAAAATCTAGAAAGAAATTGAACTTAGAGACATAAGAGACATCAGGGATCTGAGCTACATTAAACACCGCCATACCATGTATAGCATTGTTTGGCACGTTATATACCTTTAGAAAAGTAAAATTCTACACGACATACCTCAACATTGTGTTCATAGCCCCCAATCATCGTAAATTTATCTTCCACAAGTTTTTTGGTGTGCTCAATCATTTGTCGACCTTTACATGGGCAGCCAAGTCAAGCAATCAATTAGACTCAGAATGAAGTACATTTTAACTCATCTAGAGAAAAATTATCAACATGGATCATAACTGCATTTCAGAACAGTACCATAGCTTGTAACACTTGAAGATATCTCTAAGCATGGTAACTGACCAACAGTAGCTCCTGTAAACCCATAAACAGAATTGGCACTTATCTGAAAAAAGAAAGACATAAGAGAGATTAAAACAGTGAAAAAATAAGGAACCAGCGTATTTGTATTCTTGAATAGCTGGCACTCAAAATTATCTAGAACTTTAATAAATTAATAGTGCAA
The DNA here is from genome assembly GCA_006937295.1 of Carpinus fangiana. Lineage (NCBI taxonomy): Eukaryota > Viridiplantae > Streptophyta > Magnoliopsida > Fagales > Betulaceae > Carpinus > Carpinus fangiana. Next base: position 44,214,148 of record CM017321.1, on the reverse strand, counting down.
AGCTTACTTTCAAGGCCAGCTGTCGACCATCTAGCACAGCCTTCTCAAGTGGATCTTTTGCTTCCTAAGGTGGTAATAGAGAAAACACCATTATTTACATGCACAAAAGGTCAACGAGTATCATAGAGCTGACAGCTTGACTGAAAACTTCATAAAAACAGACAGCAAAAATACACATTAAAAGGTAATTACCTTCAAATCTGCTTTTGCTCTCTTACGAGCTGTTATTAGTTCTTCAAGAATTTCAGGAAGTATTCCCTAAGATTATATCATGATACATTCTCATTATTGATTATTATGGCCACGTAATGTATATAGAAACTAATTAATTTCTATAATTCACTCAATTCTAACATAATATATATAACATTTAAAAAACTAACCTTTTGCAAATTTGATTTAACAAATGTTTCACCAGATGGGGTTTTGTTGACCAATTCTGGGGGCAGGTTGAGTTTTCGAACATCCTCAGGCGTCACCTTCACAAAGACCATTAAGATAAAACTTTTCTCTATAAAAGCGTCAATATTAAAACTGATTTTATCTTGAATTATAGGATAGTTTCCAAACAAAAAGGACATTGTGGCAAATAGAGATGATGGCCAGAAGAATCACCAGAGTGCAGTAGCATAAATTATATGCCATCATAATAGATGGATACAAGGATGCAAAATCCAATGTTGCAATTGGCTTCTCATAAAATCCTGCCCTTGCCTCCAAAACCTGCATTTGAACATCCAAAATACTTGTTAGAAGAGTTATTAGGGTTAGTAAGTCATTAGGGTTTGGGGGTAGTTTGGTCATTGTGATATTTCCCTAATCCTATATATTAGGATGTTGTATTTGTTTTCCAGACTTTGGGTTATGTTACTTTCTTTTGAGCTTTATGCTATTTTTAGTGGGATGTCATCCCAAGTGTGATTAGGGTTAGGTTTTATGTCATAGTCTATTTAAACTAATTTTGTATTATTGTTGCTAGCTTTTGATGAATAAAACAATGAATGCTTGTTTCTTCTTGTCTTCTTCCTCCTGACTTTTTCCTCTCTCTTTCTCGCTTCTTCTTTCCTCTTTTTTAAATGCTTCATGTTCTCTGTTGATTGTGCTGCATCAATATTATTATCATTTGCGCAACCTCAAGTAGGTCAACTTGATTACTACTCTTATTTTTTTTATAAGTATCTGAAATATCATTGAAAAGTGAAAAGTGTAACCCAAGTACATAGGAAGTATACAAGAGAAACACCTAACTAGAAGGATAAAAAGAACAAGAAAATCATAAAAACTACGCAAATTATGAAAGACACAATTGTCCAAAGATAAAGAGTATTGAAGAACAAAGACTTAAGCTCCACCACCGTCCTCTCGCAATCCTCAAAGCTTTTATCATTTTTTTCCCTCTAAAGACACCACAAAAGGCATAAAGGCGCTATCTTCCACGCAGTTGCACTCTAAAGGCTACCAAATAACCCCCCCCCTTCCAACAAGCAAACAAGTCTACAACTTGTCTAGGCATGACCCAAGACAGCCTTACACGACTGAAGATAGCATTTCATAACGTAAAAGCAACCTCACAATAGAAAAGAAGATGATCCACAGACTCCACGTTTTTATTACACATACAGCACCAATCGATCACAATGACATGTCACTTCCTAAGGTTATCCATGGTAAGGATCTTTCCTATAGCAGCCGACCAAGCAAAGAAAGTCACTCTCAAAGGAATCTTAATCTACCAAATACTCTTCCAAGGAAAGGGAGTAGCATCATCATGAACAAGGACATTGTAGAAAGATCTAACATTGAACCCTCTCTTGGAAGGGGCCCAATAGAGCTTGTTTCACCTTTCTGTCTCACTCTAAATACAACAAATTGAAAAACTAAGAAAAGAAATCCATCTCCCAACTTAATTACTAGTCTAAAGTCCCCTTATTGTATATCCCATTCTACATTCCAAACATTATCAATCAAGTTCATGAAAGATAACTCACATAAATCACTACATAATTGTTGTTTAATATCGCAAGCATGGTGAACTAATATCCCAAACATGATGATGCCATAAACAGCTACTAATAATTACAGTACATAAAACAACTACAACATAAAGGAAATTTGAATGCGAACTTACAGTAGCACCTTCATATGTTCCTTGTTCAGATCCTGCCTGTTTGACATTTGGAATAACAAGGTCCCTTTGTTTTGCCTTCCTAAGAAGTTGAGAAAGTACCTTCAAAAGAATGGGTCAATATTCTAAAACTGCACAACTTTTACCATTCTATGCATTTATTGGAAACTCATTAGCTAAAGAGTTTATCATATTAACCTTGATGCTTTGCCCTCTGGAAAGAAGAAAAGAGATAGGAACACCGGTTACTCGAGCCATCTCCACGTAATTGTAGATGAACATCAGTTTGTCTAAAAGCCGTTGTGGGAGATAAGCATCCTACAATCAAAACAGAGAAGGGAGGCATCCTGGATTCATTCTGTAAACAAATTCATCTTCAAAACAATTCCTGATATTGGAACTACATTGTGTCTAAGAGGTTGAGAAGAGCCATACTGAAAAATGTAATGTTAAAGTCTATCAGAGTATAGAAACGCTATTTATCTTAAAAATAACTATTATCTCATAGAAACAAAAGTAAGGATGTACCCTTGAAAGTGGGTAACACTAAAAACTATAAAGGAATATGTTTGCAACAAGGATTCATGGCAATAAGAGATTCTTAAATGCTTCAAGTGAATTCGATAGTTAAATAAGGAAAGAAGGGTAGACAATGCAAAAAGTAGGAAGGGAGAGAAATCAAGATATAGAGAAACTAAAATATGCACCTTCAAACAATATACAGCAAGCCGTCTCCTCGTTTCAGCATTCCCATTCTGAAGATCAGATATTATTGAATGGTGTACATCCTCTTTCTGCACGAGGGAAATAGAGTGAGCAATATCAACACTTGACATTAATGTTATATCCAGAGAAGGAAGAGATCAAGAGGAGACAAATAGTGCTGAAAGAGGAGTTCGATAATTTGCTGATTCTAATGACTGAAACAAGGGGTTGGCCCAAGTAGTGGAGGCATTGGTCTTAAGGTTTGCTCCCTTTAAGGTCCAAGGTTCAACAACTCATGGGTGCAAACAATCTCTTGAGTCCACACCTCCTGGTGAAAAGCCAGCGATTTAACTAATTCCGTATAGGGAAACTTCCGAGAGTGAGATGCACGGGACTGGGATTTACTCTGCAGAGGTGGGTCCAAAGGGCCCTGCCTTGGAGAGGTTCCCCGACAAAAAAAAAAAAAGTCAAAACGAAAAAAATAAACCTTACCTGCTCAGAGAGGAAGTGTGCTGAGACAGAATTCAAGGAATAAGAACTTAATTTATAATCTCGTTGCATAACCTGCAGTAAACAACAATAACTTGTTTGTCATTATTCTAGATTCTCATAGACCAAGTACACCATCTTAAGCAAGCACACACTATAGACAAAACCTGGAGCAAATCAAATTGAACTCTCCCTTCTACTGTTACTTCTTTACTTTCCCTGGTTCCCATCTGTCTATAAAACCAACAAGTATGAGTAAAATGTTCCCAGAGGTTAACGAGAAATTTGAACAGACTGAATGCAATGACAAAAGGAATTTCTTACAATAAAATAATTAGATTCATATGGAGATAAATTTGAAATCACCAGAGAAAGGCAAATAGCAAATATAGCAAAAAGTTAAGCAAAGCATAGCAATCTTTAATTATGTTAAGAATAACAATATTTTCTTATTTTCTTCTACACGTTGACAATAAAAACAATCGTAATATGTTTACCTTGAAGAAAAAGTTGTATCCTTGACCCGAACTCTGCTATTCCTGACGCGGCCCAGTATTGGAAATTCAGCAATTCCCAATGTCTCAGCCCTCTGTAAGCCACAAAAACAGGAAGAGAAATTAGACATAATGTAGATATGGCCACATAAATGAAACCTCAGCATTTAAAAAATGCATACTCATAATGAAAGATCTAAAGGTTGGACTAATAAAACAAAATAGATGAAATTTACTATGACAATATGCATTGACTATGAGAAATTCAATATTTCAATTACCTCAATTAGATATGGCAAATCAAATTTGCATATGTTATATCCAATTATGATATCAGGGTCCACTTCACGGATAAAATCCTGCAAAGAGAACCTACTCATTAGACTATAAACATGCACAAAAGGACCATATATTAAATTCGAATGCTTCTTGAGATTATGCTACGTTTTTATGAACAAAGTTTCAGAAAACACCCAAATAAAATGAAGAAAGGATAATCATGTCCTTTATCCACTATCATAGAAAGAGCTCTGCATACAAAGAATGTACACACACTAGCATCAGACTATGCGATTCAAACATGGAGCCCTTTTGTCTGGAAAAAATTAAAAAGCATGGAGTATACTAGTCATTAGGTATCCAAGGAAAAATGTGTTACCATGTGATTTTGTCATTAGGTCTCCATGGAAAAATCAATCTATCAATATATTATGGAATAGATAATCTCTTATCTATAGTAGTTTTTTATTTTGTAAGCTGTTAGGAAAGACTACCATTTTAACAGGTTATATTTATGAGGGTATACTAGACTTTTTGGTATTTCCCTATATAATATATATAGATTTATGGGGAAATAATATACTTGACTATCAATACATACATACATACATTTAAGTATGTATGTGTGTGCTATATAAGAAGTATGAAGTAAGGTTTGTGTTTAATCCTCTTATCATACACTTCTTCTAAACCCTTGCCTTACTTTCTTCTTAATTCTATTATTAGTAGAAAAGAAAAACTGAAAGGAGAGGAGAAGCGAAATTCTCGTATTCAGTGATGATTCACTCATACGGTTACATAGGTATAACTGAACAAACCTACAAACTATCATGGAAAGAAATAATGAAAGCTTACAATCAGATCAAATCAGTATAATAGTAGGAATAAATCAAGGAGAATCAAATCATAGTATCTCGGTAATTTCCATCTCCAATACTCCCCATCAAGCTGAGGCATAAATGTCTCACACGCCCATCTTGCATAAGACTGCATGAAGAACACTACTAGACACTCCTTTTGTCAAGATATCCACAAGTTGTTCTTCTGTCTACGGATATGATGTGCAAATAATGCCTGCTCGGAGTTTCTCTTTAATAAAGTATCAATCAATTTCAACATGCTTGGTTCGATCATGTTAGACTGGATTGTGGGCAATATTCATTGTAACTTTATTATCACAATACAATTTCATAGGATCCTTGGAATAAAACCCAAGCTCTTTCAAGAGTACCTTCACCATAATATTCCACACACTCCATGAGCCATGGCTCTAAATTCTACTTCTAAACTGGACTTGGCAACCACTGATTGTTTCTTGTTGCGTTCAATGAGTGTCTGTTCTACATTGATTAAAATTAATGCCCATGAAATACTCTAAAATGGCAACACTATTTTTTGATAGGGACGGACAATACTAAGAGATTGATCATCCATAACAAAGGGAAGATAAAATAGGCATTTCTTCTAGAAGCATGCTTGGAAAAGGTAAAGTTGAGAAACACACTTAAGTGAGCTCAGTCAAACAAAAACAATAATTGCATAGCATTGCTTTAAGTCAAACAAGATTTTTGTTACAAAAACTAACTCTTAACAAATTTAGTACAGTAAAAGAGGGACTGTGCAAAGATAAAAACGATACCCTCCACGCTAGCAAGACTTCTCTTTCTGTATCAAAAGACATCACATCGACACCAACTATCGGAGAGCATGACTTAAGGGTCATCACGTTGCGAATAAATGGCTGGTCCTCTCCCTGCAAAGTAACTAGATTTGCCACCTAGAAAGAAATGACCAATTTCACTTCAAAAAAAAAAATGTAAAACAAAATGATGCTATAAAGCAAGTAAACTTGTTATTCAAATAAATCAGATTGATGAAATGAAAGAACCTGGATGACAGGATCATGGGTAGGCTCCGGAAAATGACCTTTACGACCAGCACACTCAATGTCAAAACTCAATATGCGAAATGGAGCCATCTTTGAGAATTCCCCTTCTGGGGCATGGCTGATCAGTTCTGAATACCTAAGAGAAGTTGTTAAGAAAGGTTGTTCAAAGAAGACTTTTAAGGATTCATCTCCAAAGAGATACAATGAACTCTCAACTATCACACATGAGGATACAGGCAATCAAATTCTAATTGGCAGTACGACAAATTCTTTGAGGTCTTCTTATATTTTCCAGCCAGTACTTCAATCCAATTGCCACCAACAATGTTGCGGTCGATCATAAAACGAAGAGCAAAGAGAACATTGCTTTCATATGTAATGAAGCTCTTCACACCAAAACCATCCATTTGAATGCCTCTATCAAGAATTCCTGCCGATTTTAGCATATTAACAAGAAATAAAATAACAAATGAATAATTGCTACTAGGAATAATCCCCAATATACAAAAACTAAAAGTAAGCACGTATTTTAAAAAAACAAAACAAAACAAAAACCTGTTGCCTGCCAGAAATTTAAAAAGGAAATATTAACTTTGAGTAAAACCCATATCAATAGCAGATTGAGAAAGAAAAAACATTATTAGAATATCAAAATGGATGAAAAAATAATTCTCAAAGATCGATTTTGTAATTATCCTATAAACACATTTTTCCTGAATGTAGGCCATTCACACAAAAATGCTTTGGAAATTCATGTCTCTGCATGAATTTTATATTTAAAAATCCGAACTTTTTACCTCTACAGCTGGTTACCATTGTTGGCAATGCAACTACAATTTTGAGAAATGGATGAGAAGTCTGCTGCTGGTAATACATGACACTCCTTTTCTGCACCAATTCAATACGACAGACATATTTGGGTACCTTACCATTCCGATTCACCTCTCTCATCCTTGCCTGAACAATTGCCAAACAACAAAGTATAATGGATTAAGGATTTTTTCTTTTTCAATAAGTGGATTTACAACAACTATACATATATATTTGACCTGGTAAGTGACAAAAGAGAATACCTCAAGAATTTGATGGAAACGGGAGATATCATCAGGGCCCATTCCTGGAGGGCAGCTTATGTAAAAATATGGCTCAAACCCATGAACATTGCAGCAAACACTATGTCCTAGCAGATAGCCAAAAAGCAAGCATTTATTACAATCAGGAAAAAAGGTTTAAAAGAAGATACCCGAGATTATGCTTCTTTAACAACACTTGTTCAAACACAAAGCACCTGACACCATCTATAGAAACATGGATAACTGTATGCTTGTTTAAGATGAAAATTACAACACTACACATAGAATGTATTAATATAAAATAATGAACTTGGAGTGACGATGAGTATCAAAAATATTACCAAAATTCAAGAAATTACCCTTCTTCTCTGTGAGGGAAATCTATCAGTGCATACCAATACTGTTATAACTACCTAAAATTTGGCAATTATTAACTTAAACTACTTTACCGATACGGATTTGACACCTAAATGGTTTGACTTTAAATTCAGGTATGATTATTCGGGGAAGATTCAAAAAAGTCAGTTCTTTATGTACTCTTTCCTTCCAATTTGACTTAATTATATACAGTAAAAGCATGAGAAATTACTTGAATTTGTGGATATCTACAGTCGTGAACAGACTTGGGAATGCCGCGACTAAATAACCAGTAATTTGCCTCTTTGAGCTAATCTATTCTTCCGTAACCAAATAAATTCACTAAAGTTCAGTTCAAAAATTTAGTGCAACCAAAATGAAAAGAAACAGTATGAGCTAACCTTCCCTAGTAACCCCGAAAATGCGGATAATGGCGGCGGGCCCAGAAGAATTGGGCAACAATTCTTTGTGACTCTCCCCGATCACATAATCAATCTCCAATTGCTGAAAAACTAAGAGAGCAACAAAACAAAACAAAACAAAAAAAAGAGGCCCAGAATCAAAAGAATTAGAAAAACCCTAGCATAGCAAAATCCAGCGAGTAAAGTAGGCACTGAGCCACTCACGGACGCTCCGAGACTGCGACACGTAGCCGTCGGAGAGGGGAGGGCGAACCCACTTAGCAAGGCGGCACGCGAGGGCCTGGCGATCCTCGATGTCACGGAGGATCTCCTCCTCCAGGATGAGGGTTTCGTCCAGGAAGACGTCCTCATCCACGAACTCGTCTTCTTGAGACGCCGCCTGGTGCTTGGGGGCTTGTGCCGGCGAGGTTTTCTGCGGCGGCGCTGGGCGTTTCCGGGGATTGCCGTTTTTGCTCATGGCTTGGAGTTAGAGAGTCAGACAGACACTGAGATTGGAGGGAAAATGAGATTCCCGCCAGTTTTGAGGGAGGCTTGTTTTTTATTTTTTATTTTCTAATCATAGAGCATTATAGCATTCCAACGGAGGAGGCAAATGTTACTTTTATTTAAAATGATTAATCAAATTTGTAAAAAACCCCTATAATGGATTAGCCAAACAAAAAAAAACATAATTGATATCTTATTAGATTAGCCAAAAAAAAAAAAAAATGTTATATGTAGCAGTACTTCTCTCCGAAGCCATTTCATTTATTTCATTTTTTTTAGTGTTTCTCTTACCTATTTTTTCTTTTCCCAAAATATTATCTTGTTATTTCTCTTCCACATCTCTCTTTTTCCAAAATTTTCTCTTATTATTTCTCTCTCCACATCTCTTTTTTCCCTTGTGTTCCTTTTTTTATTTTTAAAATTAAATTAAAAAAATTAATATTTTAATGAGGTAAAACAATACGTTTTGACCCAGATTAATAGCTGTTAAAAAATTTTGACGGCATAAATTTTATTGTAATTTTGATTGACCCAAGGAATAAATTGTCAATAAAACTTAAGGATTTTAAAAAATTTGCATGCTTACCCAAAGTATTTAGATATAATTTCCCTTTTATTTTTTGCAACAAGACATAATTTTGATTAATGGGCCAGACATAACATGTGGGCAATGTATATTTAAGGAAGGACAAAAATATCCTCCAAATCGGTTTGGATGAAATTTTGTCCAACCCAAATAAAATTGTACCAGAGACGACAAGGAGAGAGGTCGTGCATGTTTGGAGTCCACTTGTGGAGGGCACTTTAAAGGCCAACTGGGATGCTGCATCGAACGTCAAGGGCGGAAAAATGGGCATGGGAGTGGTTATTCGAAATTGTGATGGGGAATTCGGGCAACAAAGAGCAGCTTCATTAATGGATGTTTTGATCCTACAGTTACGGAAGCCATGGCCGCAGTTCATGCTATTGGTTTATGTGAGGAGTTGGGTGTCCAAAGTTTGAGCTTGGAGGGGATGCAAAAAATGTGGTAAGTGCATTAACTTCTAAGGAGGAAAATTGGAGCCACATGGATTGTAGATGATGCCAAGAAGCTGCCTGAGGGGTTCAATTCCTAGGAGGTTAATTTTGTGGGACTTAACACCAACTTTGCTGCTCATCTTGTTGCTACTCAAGCGGCACAAAAAAGTGTGGCGAGGGAGTGGCTAAGAGAAATCCCTTATTGTATCTTGGAGGTAATCCAACATGAGCAATCTATAACTTGTGTTTGAATATGAATAAAGGAATGTCTAATTATTTCAATATATATATATGCACATTAAATATTAAAAGTCATTAATAGCAGTTTACTAAGATTACCACTTTTCTTTTCTTTTTTTCCTTTTGGTTAACGTTTTGTTTTTTTACCAAGGTTAAAACTAACTTTAAAAAGGGAAGATATAACATCAGATTTGATTAAAAACCCAACAAATAATCAAAATAAAAAAAAAAAATCAAATGTTAGATAACTCTCTATTAATGGAATAACTGAATCGAGATTAAAATTAATCAAAATATTATCTAAAACACGAAGACTCAACTGTTAAAATATCAAGAAGTACCTTAATATGATAGCAGTTTCCACATATATAGCAAAAAATCCTGATTACATGTGCTTTTTTCTCTTAAAGCAAAATCTTTTAGCCACATATGCAAAGAATTGAGAAAAATGTATGCTTTTAATATGACTCATTAACTTCACATTGTTTAGGGTTACTAAAGTTTTCTAACATAGTTTAGATGTGATTTTTTTTTCTTCTAAGCCAATGTTAGCTTCATCAACGTTAGTTCTAACCCTTTTTTTAAAGGAGTTTTTTAATCAAATCTGATGTTAGGTCTTCCTTTTTTAAGGTTAATTAGTAAACTACTATTAATAACATTTAATATTTAATGTGTATATTAAATGCTTAGACACTTGGTACCATTTTATGGGATCTAGATCCTCTCCATTTCAAAAGAAATTGAGAGAAGCCGGTTCACGGTTTGGATGGGCTTAAAAACAATCTAAGGTTTAGAAACGGCCACATCATTTAAGAGTCATTCTCTCCATTTCCTCTCTATTAACAGCAAACTTAACGTGTGTTAGACAAGTTGGAAAATAAAAACAACGCAGGAAAGTCAAAGCAAGGAATAGGAGGATTCGGATCCTCTCCATTTCAAGAAATGGAGAGGAGCCGGTTCACGGCTAGGATGAGCTTAAAAACAATCTAAGGTTTAGAAACTGCCACCTCATTTAAAAGTCGTTCTCTCAATTTCCTGTGTATTAACGGCAAACTTAACATGTGTTAGACAAGTTGGAAAACAAAAACCCAAAGCCAAAGCCTCCCCTCACTTCTTCCATCCCCACTTTCTCAACCGAACCTGGCTTCTCCGGCATCGGCAGCTCTTTCACTTGTGGGTTTCTCCACCACCACCTCCTACATTGCTAGCTTTGGCAGTGATGAGGATCTCCTCAATGAAGGGGTTAATTTTTGGAGAACGGTGAGGTTGAGGAGCTTCGTGCTTTGCTGGTCCAGATCAGGCACCAAACAGTGGTTTTTTTTTTTTTTTTTTCAATTTCGATTTGTTACTCTCACCCAACTTGAACCCTAGAGTCTGAGGACTTGACAGAGATTCATGACGAAGCTGAAGAAGAGTCTATGGGTAGCCAAAATTGGTTCAAACAGTAAAGAAGCGGATTTCTTTCTCTCGAAATAAATTTAACAAAGAGCAATATATATTATGATCATACTTTAACATAGAGCAATATAAATGAAAATTAAGAAAGAGCAAAACGTCGACTTGGAGAGAAAACCCAAATGAATTGTTTTTTTCTCTCTCTCTAGAAAATTCAATCCCCTTCTTGCTTAAAAGCCTCTGGATTGTCTTCCTTAGCTTCTCTTTCCCTTTACATGTGCAACTTCCTTCTCCACAAAGCCTTAGAAATTGTTTATCACATTTTGGTTTGTCTTGCCTATTCCGGACAAGGATCCTCTCCGGTCCAAAATGGATTGGAGAGCATCCAGTTGATGGTTAAGAGATCCTAAGGCCATCAACCTGCCACGTGTTACATTAAAAAAATAATAATATTTTATTATTTTACTTTTAAAAATAATTAAAAATTAAAAACAAATATAAAAAAAAAGAAGGGTGGCTGGCCACCCCCATCTTGGCGACAGGGGGTGGCCGGCCACCACAGGGGGTGGTCCCTCCCTCTCCCAATCCCCCTGATGGTGTTGCCTACTTCGACATTACGGTTGACCCTTCTCTCAATCTATGGTTCCGCCTCTACAACCCAACCCCCACCCCCACTGGCGCCGATCCAAACGATCTTGTCGGCATGCCCGTCATCGTATTCTTCCACGGCGGCGGCTACGTTGGCAGCTACGCCAACTCGATTTGATTCACAATGCGGTGCGCCAGCTCGCTCAAGATCTCCACGCCATCGTCATCTCCGTCAACTACCGGCTGGCGCCGGAGCATCGGTTCCCATGCCAGAACGAAGACGGGTTCAACGCGCTGAGATTCATAGACGAAATGGACGAACGCGATCTGCCGGCCAATGCGGGTCTTAACCGTTGTTTTGTCGCCGGAGAGAGCGCAGGAGGGAACTGGCCCACCACGTAGCGCTCAGAGCCGGCGAGCACAGCTTCAAGAGGGTGAAGCTGCTGGGGCTCATAGCAGTACAGCCGTTTTTCGGAGGCAAGGAGCGGGTCGAGTCCGAGATTCGATTTCCCACTGCCCGATTCTAAGTCAGGATCTGACGGACTGGTTTTGGAGAGCTTTTTTGCCGGACGGGTCGGACAGGGACCACCCGACGGCGAATGTGTTCGGGCCGAATGGGGGTGAGGTTCCTTGGGGGTGGTTCGGCCACCCCCAACCGGCCCATGGGGGTGGGTGGCGCCACCCCCTGTCCTAAAATGTGGTGGCCGGCCACCCCCTGTGGCCTTTTTTTTTTATATATATATATTTGTTTTTAATTTTTAATTATTTTATTTATTTTTAAAAATAAAATAATAAAATATTGTTATTTATTTAATATGCCATGTGGCAGGTTGATGGCTAAGGAGAGATCTTAGCCAGATGCTTAATGGACTAGAGAGGATCTTTGTCCTATTTTATGTGGGTTGGACGAAATTTCATCCAAACCAATTTAAAAGAAATTTCTATCTTTTAAGGAATGGAAGAATGTTACAAAAATTGGGTTAGGATTACGTTATATTCTAATTAAATTTAATAAAGATTACGTTAATTTAAGATTAGGATTTGATTTAATTAGGTTTAATTTTATCAGTATTTAAAATTGGAATTCTTATCGATTTAGGTTTGAAACTATTTTATTATGAAAAATGAATGGTCCAAAAAAAGAAGAAAGAATGATTTTGTAAAAAACTACTATGATTTTGATTGTAAGATACGTGTATAAAAATAAAAAACGAAAGTTACACGTATTCTATCAAATAAGCGACTGCCACGTATGTCACAAATGATATATTGGCTGTAAAATTTTAAATGAAATTGTTCTATCATTAAGGAATTTCATTTTGGTTTGAGTTAGAAATCTCTCAAAGATTTACACGTAACAAATTGTTGATTTGCCTTATACTGCAAGGTAAGTCAACTAAAACACGTTGCAAAATGTATATAAGAAAGGAAAATGTTTCAACTTCAATTGGTCTTCAAGTAGATGTGGATTCGCAGAAACGTTGTAATTTAACTTCTCAACGAAGCAAATATATCCTTCCTCATATGGCTTCTAGATTTGCTGCTCTCTTCCTATATATCGCAACCTTTCCCATGCTTGTATGTTTTCCCATCTTTTGTGCAACAATGGCTATTGGCGACAGCAGTTATGATACAGGAGACCCTTATGCATATCCTCTATGTGTCCCTCAAGACCGTTTGGAAGACATTGACATGTTTCCATCTTTTTATGACGATCTTATAAATTTAAATGATACGGGAGATACCCCGCCGGTAGTCGGAAAAACAAAGCGAAGTGTTGCTTTACGAGATTATGATAACGGTGTTGCCAATGATCATAAAAATGTAAGTGATTTGGGAGATATTCCTTCGGAGAAAGTAGCCGGAGAAACAAAGCCAAGTGTTGTTTTCCACTATTATGATAATAGTGTTGCCAATGATCGAGAAACAAAAGGGGTTGCTTTTTTACAAGATTCTAATAGCAGAGAAACAAAGCCAAGTGTTGCTTTTCGAGGTTACGACAATAGTGTTGCCAATGATCGAGAAACAAAGTCGGTTGCTTTACAAGATTCTGATAGCCGAGAAACAAAGCAAAGTGTTGTTTTCCACTATTATGATCATAGTGTTGCTAAGGATCGAGAAACAAACCAGGTTGCTTTACAATATTCTGATATAAATCGAATTGATTTACAAGATTTTGACAGTAGTGTTGCCCATATAAATTGTGGTATTGCTAAAAAGAAACCTAGGACTAGCCGGCGTTGTGGTCGTGAATTGACGAGTTGGCTGGAATGGTCCAATAGTGCTGAGAGTTGGGAGGAGAATATGAAGAAGAGAAGGTGCAGCCACTGCAAGACCGAGAAGACGCCGCAATGGCGGGAGGGTCCTGACGGACCGAAGACGTTGTGCAATGCATGTGGGGTGCGTTTCAGGTCCGGCAGGTTGGTGGCCGAGTATCGTCCTGCTAAGAGTCCAACTTTTGATAATAGGAAGCATTCAAATTTTCACAAGCAGATATTGAAAAGAAAGCAAGCTTGTGTGTGAATAGAGACTTTTTTTTTTTTTTTTTTGTATCGTTATATTTTAAATTCTTTTTGTTATTTACGAATAATATTGATTTTTTATTTTCATTTGGAAAAGATATGGAGGGTAAAATAAAGGGAAAAATATAAAAAAGCCCCCCAAACTACCAGCCGTTTACAATTTAGCCACCCAATGTTCAAAAAGTGATAAAGTAGCCCCCACAATTACCAAAATGTAACAAAAAGGCCACTTATTTTTTTATATGCCTATAATACCCCTATTCTTTTAACAAATAAAATATTAAAATAATTGTAAAAAAAACCAAACAATTTTTTAAAAAAATACAAAAAAACAATGGGCTTATAAATTAAAAAAAAAAAAAGTTTTTTGGAATAAATAAATATTCACCCATTATTTTTTTTTTGTTGGGTGTTTTACAATTATTTTAAAATTTTATTTGTGAAAAGAATTGGGGTATTACAGGAATATAAAAAAATAAGTGACATTTTTATTGCATTTTGGTAGTTTGGAGGGCTACTTTATTACTTTTTAAACATTAGGGGGCTAAATTGTAAACGACTAGTAGTTTGGGGGGCTTTTTTATATTTTTCCCTAAAATAAATAAATAAAAAAGACTGCTAATTAAAACTATGATGGAATCATGGAAGAGTATCTTTTAAGTATTTTATTTATTAATAATTTTCCCTTATATGTAAACCATTGAATTTTGCAAATTAATATCTTAAATGTTCCTGCGACCACTCATTTATAGTTGAGTATGATAAATGTATGAAAAACTCCCATTGCTTGGATCCGGATCCTCTCCCCTCTATGATGGACTAGTTTATGGGTAAAATTTCTTTAAAGAGATTCTAGTACTGCAAATGTGTCAATGTCATCTTAAAAATATTAAATATTAATTAATATTTTAAAAAATAAATGGAAACTAAAATAATAATAAAAATGGGTGGCCGGAAACAATTTTTTTTTTTTTTTTTTAGTTTGGGTTTTGGAGCTGGCTGGACCGCCCCTGCTAGCCTGGGGTGGCAAACCCACCCCAGGCCGGCCAATCTAGGGTGGCCATGGGGTGGGCCGGGTGGCCAAAGCCACCCTAGATCGGCCGATTTGAGTCACCCCCAGGCCAATGGTGGTGGTCCAGTCACCCCTTATGGGCTGGCCGGCCACCCTTTAGTTTTTTTTTGTTTATATTTTTTATTATTTTAATTTTTAATTATTTTTAAAGTATAAATAATATTTTATTATTTTTATATTAAAGGGACAGATGTCTCATTTATGACCCTAAGATCTCTTTAGAGAGATCTTGGCCAGCCCTAAAGAGATCTTAGAGAGAATATTCTCTAGTCCAAAATGGACTAGAGAGGATCCCATTTCCATTGCTTGACACATAAGTAAAATGTTCATGGAATTTAATTTATTTATTTTTATGTCCACATTTTTAAGAATATGATGTTGGGTAATATGGATTCCCTAGAATTTGTCACTAAGCATCTTAGTATGTTTTGTTCATATTGTCCATACATTTTACACGTATTACTACCAATAGAAAGAAACAAATTTAGACCATTAATATAGAGAGAGAAATGGAACAATAAATACTTATGCGCATGGTACAGTAGAGCTTATCAAAAATCAATTCACCCTAAACGTCAAAGTATTTGATATATCGAATAGAAAATAAAATGATTCTATCATAATAAAACTGAAGGAAAAAACAAAGAATAATAAATTTGCTTCAAATTATGTGTACATGATTTTTGGTCACTTGAAGGTTGTATGGGAAGATAAAAGGGTCAACAAATAAAAAAAACAAATTTAACAAGCATACCTGCGGCTTGTTGATATGAAAAAGATCACCTTATGGGACTGTCTCTACGCTTAGAAATGCCTCAAATATTATTCAACATGTTTTTTTTTTTCTTTTTTCTTTTTTTGGCGAAGTCTTTGTGTTACAAAGGTTTTAAGTGTCTATGTTTGTATTATAGTCTTCTTTATATGATAATGATTTTTTGGCTTCGATTGCTCGAGAGTGATTTTTCCCTTTAATATGTTCTAAGGCTTTTTCCTCAACAAAATCTTGTGTTGTGGATGATAGATTGCAGCTGTGGTAGTGATAGATTATGGATGAATATCAAAATGGAAAAAGAAAATTTAATTGATAGTACTCCACTTGAGGTAGGAATTCAATGTTTACTCGCAATGTGTTTGATAACTTTTTTTAATGATTATTCTCTACTACTAATTCAATAATTAGCCAAACCTACACCTCTAACTCTGAAGATAAAGATAAAGACATATCTCAAGCTCAAGACTTATCAAACGTTCCAGTAAATGCGTCATCAACTCTTCAACAAGATCTGCTACGTCCAAGTTCAAATCATTTGAGATAATATTTATCCCATAGGTTCTGACATAATATTATCTCCTATTCTAATACTTACCTCCTTCTTTAATATTATC
Organism: Carpinus fangiana; assembly: GCA_006937295.1. Classification (NCBI taxonomy): domain Eukaryota; kingdom Viridiplantae; phylum Streptophyta; class Magnoliopsida; order Fagales; family Betulaceae; genus Carpinus; species Carpinus fangiana. Next base: position 44,197,610 of record CM017321.1, on the reverse strand, counting down.
ACCTAGTCTCTCATAGTTTAGATTAATGTCTTCAATATTCAAAACTATAAAGATGAGATATACTTATTCGATTTTGAATTTTGAATTTTTATTTTATTTTAATTATTCCGCTGGAGGGTCATCAGCGTCCACTTTAAAATGTTGTCACTAATAATAGGTTTTGAGTCGATATACAATGTCATCCTTGATGTGGCTCTTAAGAAAACACATCAATGTCCACATTAAAGTGGACGCTAATAATTTATTAGTAGGGTCGACATTTGGGTAGTTGTCGCCACTAATTGTTTTCTCATCTCAACCCGCAAGTGGCATAGTTTTTCGCTAGGATATCAGCATCAACTCTAAATTGGATGCTAATAGTTGACCCTATAAGTACCTATTAGTGTCAACTGTGAAAAGTAGATGCTAATAGGTGCTTATTAGCGTCCACTTAAAGTTGAGGTAGGGGCGGATATAGGTATACCCGTGCAAGGGCTGGCGCCCCTGCTTAAGCTTTTTCAAAATAATAATAATAATAATAATTTTGTTTTTTTTTTTTAAATTTAGCCCAGCCATTTTTTTTTTTTTTAAAGACACTCTTGCAAATAATTTATAAAGAGAACATTTACAATATTAACCTCATTGTGATACACATATCATGTTATAATTTATATTTTGTATTTTTCCTTTATTTTTGTACTTGTATCTACTTATTAACTAAAATATAAATTTAACATATATTTATGAAGTCTCGTAGATATGCTTTTTGTGATACACATACTATGTTATAATTTATATTTTTAATTGTATTTACAATATTATAATATATATATAAAGATAACAAAAAAAATTATCATATCCCCAAGAGGTAGCTCAATCAGCTGGACCACGCCTAATGAAGCAGAGGTCACCAGTTCAAACCCCCTATCCTCTTTTGTGCGGACATGTCAAAAAAAAAATTATCATTATATTTTATTATTTTATTCACGCCCATGCATGAATGAATTTTTGGATCCGCCACCAAGTTGATGCTAATAATGTCGCTACTAAAGAGCAACTTTATTGTAGTGATATTGTAATACCCCAATAAAAACAAACTTTTTTATTAAACAAAATCTTTTCCATAAGAGCAATCAACAAAGATTTTAATAATAGTGTTTTAGCGAGACCCAAAACCCTTAGCGTTAACCTAATCATACTTTGAACCCTTAGAAAATAGAAGCCAAACATTAGTCCTCAAGAGGCGGACGTACGCTAGGTCAGCCGGACATACGCTCCTATCTCTAGTGCGGACATACGTAGGAGGCCATCGGACGTCCGCTGCTCTGTCAGAGAGTTGATGGCGAACTTTCCCTATAAATAGCCCATCCCACCTCTCATTTCTCACGCCTGTTTCCTTCCCCTGGTGTGCCCCTAGGCTGCCAGAACCCTTTCTTAGAGTTTTGAGTGAGAAATTGGTGAGAGTAAACTTCAAAGAGGAGTTTCCGTGGAGGGGAGACCATGTCCATGCTTAGCTTCGGGTAAGCTCTGTTTATACTTCTGCCTTAATAAGGTTTTTCAAGTGTTCATTAAGCATTCTTTAAAGATGATGATGTTTTCAAATGATTCTTTCAAAGTTTTATTGTGTTGTGATTTCTTGCATTGCATGTGCTATTTTGTTAGCTTAGAAGATGTTTAGAGGTCTATAATGCCATTAGAAACATGCATTGTTCGAATCTTAAAATGGTGTGCTTAGTACACTGAGCGAATGTACGCTATCGGGGCCGGACGTACGGTCAGTGGGTAGAGCACTGGTTTTTGAGTTTCACACGTGTATGCTTTAATTTAGCCATATTTTTAGGTTTCGTAAAGCTTAGAATAATGGTGTCTTGTATCCGTTATAACAGGATTTAGCTTGGTCAGAGGATTTGCTCGAGTGCGCAAGGTAAGTAGACACTTACGACATTTTTACTTAAAACGTGGGATATGTCAGTTAACTGACCATGAGTATGATATGAGCATGCCTATTTTCTGTAATTACTTAGTAACTGTACTATTAATTAACTGTTAAGATGCATCGTAAGCCATGGTATGCCGGTACGTGCGGCATAAACGGTTATGGGCTTATTATATAGACTTCATACTATAGTCAAATGTGTGTGTGCTATATGAGAGCTTTGGATCCATTAGTTTCGTGACCACGATGCAACCATTCTCAATGGTTCGGTCACTATAGTATGAACGTCATTAGTCGGTGTGGGCCACCCGAGGTCGGCCTCGGTCCTGCCGCTAATGTTACGTAAGGTATGTCGTGCGATGGCTGGGGCATCGGTATTGTACTATAGGTTCATTGGGACTGATGAGTGCCTAAAAGTGTTTATTTAAACCCCTTGATTTATATTCGTTAGGCTCTTAGTGTTGTTAATTTCTAATTATTTTTGGTGTTTTTAGTGTTTTGAGTTGTGCAGGTCTTTACAACAAAAGTTGGCCACAAGAGAGCAAAAATACACTAAGTAAAGAAATGGATCCCTGCCAAGTGTGTTCGATCGTACTTGCTGCGTTCGAACGCACTGACGGTCGAACGCAGGAGGCACGGTCGAACGTAGTCCCCGTCAGCCCGCATCTCGCGCGGGTGCCCTAGGAGTCCATCGCTTCCAAGCTGCGCCGTTACGGTTTTCTGCGGTCGAACGCACAGTGTGCGATCGAACGCACAACTCAGGGTTACGTTCGAACGCACTGCATGCGTTCGAATGCACTCGTACGAATTGTTAGTCTATAAATAGGACCCTAGGTCCATTTGGTCGAATACACAGTTTTTTGGGCGATTTTTAGAGAGCATTTTGCTTCTGTTTGCCTTGTTCTGCCCCTTTTATTTGTAAGCTTTTATTTTCAAGTTAATTTTAATGCATTATTTCAATTCAATTTTGTTTTGTTGTTCAATGGGTGGCTAAAATCTTCAACTTTGGTTTAAGATGAAGCATCACCCTTAGTTTATATTTCTTGCTTTTTTACATTTTACGCTTTATTTTCCGTCATTTAATTCCGTACTCGTCATTTAATTTCTGTGACAAATAATTGAATGGTTGTGTGTTTTTGATACATTGATAGTCATCCTGTGAAGTGTTCCAAGCCGGGTGCACAACAAGTTATTGGTTGTGATTCAATATCCACTGTGATCCAAGGATACAGTGGATGATTTTATCCATAATCAATACTCATTGTAGCTCCTTAACGGTAAATACATTATTCAGTTTGACTTGTGTCAATAACCACAATAGAGTGTGTTGAAGGGTTTAAAGTTTAAAACGGAAAATTGGTATTTAATTTATTAAGCTTATTTTTAATGGGTGAGGTTAGTCTTTAACCTTAGTTATTTTATCCATACATTTACATTTTTAGAATAATTTAATTTATGCACGTTTCATATTCGACATCATTTCTCACTGTGGGACTAGGTTAAGATATATTTAATTTAAGAGTCGTATTAGTTTTTAATTGCAAAACTCCGTTCTCTGTGGTTCGATCTCGGTACTTGCGCAACGCTATACAACCTAACGGTTCGTTCTATTGCGAGTACCTAAATTTGGTACGATCAGGGACAGTGCTAACCCTGCTGAAAATAGGTAATATCTCGGATAGACCATATATGAGAGTTATGATCTATAATGCATTAGCCTTTTATGCATTAAAATGTTAGGTAGTTATCGCCGATACTACACCGTGAGTTTTGAAAACCCTAAAACCTATTGAATGGTGTATTAACAGAGGTAACACCCCTCTTTTAGTCATCACTCAAATGCATGTTTACTTTCATTAATTGGGTTCATGTCATACCTATATTGTAAGGTTTACTTACTAAGTCGTTAGACTTACGCGGTTATTATTCTATAGATAACCTGGTTTATTGCTATGGAAGTGACAAGAGATGCTACTGCCTGACTGGTTAGGCTTTACTTATGATTTTCAGGTTTGTCTTTATTATTTAGCAGCTCCATGTTCTTAGTTGATGAATTATAGTAACTCAGATTTATTCACCTTCCCTTGCACTTATTCTGATGTTTTCAAAAAGATAATTTTCCGTTTAGTTACAAGTTGGCTTAAATGGGTAAATTGCCAATGACTTCACCGGATTAGCTGAGGCTAATTTTGGGGGCGTTACAGATATGATATAGTATTTTACATGCTTATTACTATTGTGTATGCTGTGCATGTGAAATGTCCTTAGATTACATTGAATATGTAACGCCCCCAAAATTAGCATTGACCAGCCTGGCAAGGATTAATGACAATTACCCAATCTAACCAACTGGTGGTTAAATGGGGAACCACCCATCTAATCATCATCAGAGTTAATGCATAGGAATGTGAAAGAAATCTGAGAAGTCTATTAATCATTACATGTACAAGTATAATCCTCAAATTAAAAACATGGAGCAACTAATAATAATATAAGGCAAACTTGATAACAGTATGAAGATCTTAAAGCAAAGATTGTAGTGGCAACCGTACCACTCTTGAGTTCTAGAAACAAGCTTCCTATAAGAATAATAATCGCGTAAGTCTAACGACTTAGTAAGTAAACTTCACAATTAGGTATGAAATGAGCCCATTATTATTAAGCAGAAATGAACATGCAGTTTTGGTAAACATTTAAAAGAGGTGTTGTCTTTTGTTAGGTTTTAGGTTGGACGTATTCAATGATATTTTTTTGTATGTTTTGTTGTTTAAAAATTTGTGGGCTTGTCTTGGGTTCTTGGAAGTGTTCACTATTTTCCCGTCAGAAGTGCTGTCAGAAAGGGACAAGTAACAGGGAGTTACTGGTCTCTCGTCAGGAATTGCGTCTGGATGAGGATGTGACAGGAGCAAAAGTTGGACTTCCTGATTTTTCTTCAGAAACCCCATTAGAACGAGACAAGTAACGGGAGCAAAGTTGAACTACCTGATTTCTTGTCAAGAAGCTCGTCAAAACGGGACAAGTGACGAGAGCAAAATTGAAGCCTTTGTTTTCTTGTCAAGAAGCCTGTCAGGACTGGACATGTAATGAGACCAAAGTTGGATTCCTTGGTTTCTTGTTAGCTGGTGCGTTAAGATGGGAAAAGTGACGAAAATGAGACATTTGTTCTTCCCGTCATAACGGAACTGCTTTCTCGTTAGGACATGGAATTCTCAGTTCTATGAATCTATTCATTATGTCAAAACGGAAAAGTGTACCGTTAGGACGTGACAAAGAAAATGGGTCTCCTATAAATAGTCTTCTTGTCACTATTCACTGCAAACTTTTGGTATTAATTTCTCTATGCATTGTTCACTAAAAGTCTTAAGGTGTTTTATCTTTATGAGTGTTGCAACTCTAAAGTGATTGTTATTAGCGTGTTGCCTTGCTCTTTCAACTACACATAAATTGTTGCTATGGATGTTTGAAGAAATAAGTCTACTGAATGGTCTATAAGGAGAAGCATTGCTTGAAGATGGTCACGATGGAGACAAGATAGGAAGTTTGTTGTTCTTATTAAGTTTAGAGGTCCTCAAGGTTGTGAGTATCGTTTATTCTGTAATTGTGAATCTTCATTTAGTGATTTTTCGGGTTTAGCTACCCCGTAATGGTTTTTGCCTTTGATGTGTTCAAAAGGTTTTCCATTTCATAAACAAATCCTTGGGTTGTGGTTGTGTAAATGTTTTTATATCTTTGTTTTTATAAATTCCACCATGTATGTTACACGTTTGTAGATTGGCTTAGTCCCATCTGTTGCTTGTTTGGCAAAAAGAGGTAGAACTTGTCTAAATTGAATTTATGTGAACACTGTTGATTTGATTTCTTTTATTTGAAGTAATTCCTGAGTAAGTCTTTTGGTTGTCAATCTGTCAAAGGCATTTCCCATAAAGCACAAGTTTCAAAACTAGGATACATTTTTCGAGTGTTACATGTCTTTTCAGTTTGAAACTCTATTTTTTACCTTTTTGCAAATTGACCTCGTATGTCTGGATTCTCAAATGTTCACAGAATCGCTTACTTCAATGACAAGCAATTGGTCAAAGATCAAGTGGGTCTTTGTGCTTTTAATGAAGAATTCTTTTGATCCTTATAGAAAAAAGCCGGTGTCTATGCATTGCGGTAAAAGGTAACACACCTAAGGGATTAATACCACTTCAAATAAATATCTTGGTCGATTGGGGAGGAATGTGTGTGTGAATTTTTCGCTCAAGAATAAGGGAAGAAGGGTTTAACTTTTGTCTAAAAGTGATGAACAATTTCCTGCATAACATCTTAACACATGATGTTTGAATTTTGTATCCTCTGTTTCTGAAATCATCACTCACTTCATTGTTTTTGCCTTAACTAGATTGACCTTCCAAATTTCTTCTTGTGAGAATTGAAACTGTGATTGTGTCTGTTGCAACTTGTGTGATCAGAAGGTTAATCGACTTTTGAACCTCCTATTTATCTCTTGAGAAATTGTTTTTGGTAGACATGTTCTCAAAGGCTTTTTTTTTTTTTTTTTTTTAAGAAATTGGATATGCCATCTTAATGGAAACTATCTCGTCTGAATGAGATTGTTTGTGTGCCTTTCATCATAACAGAAGTGCTCCTCGTCATGACGTGAAAACCTTATCCTTCCATCATAATGGGAAAGATACATCGTTAGAACGTGAGTTCAACCATCTGATCTTCTTTTGCAGCTTGACAATTCCCCAGTCTTGCAACTTGTCATCCCGACTACTCCTCGAAAAGCATGCCACATCACCCTCGGAAAATTGTCATCAACGATTATTATTTTTGTTCATTTGTGTCTTAAGGGGTTGTTTAAGACTCCAACGAAATAAGCCCCTAGATCCTTAGGGGGGGGGGGAAAAAAAAAAAAAAAAAAACTTAAATAGTAGCTATATAATTAATGCATTTTATATAAAAAATTGTTTAAAGCTTTATATATGATTAAAAAAATTTAGTTAATATCTCTAATCAAGACTTTAATTATGGAAAAAAAACTATTATCAATTGATAATACTTGTTTATGTTGCTTATGTAGAAATAAGTTTTCAAAAATTAGAATTTAATAAAATCTTATCTAAAATTGACAATATCACAAGAAAGATGAAAACAAAATAATAATATTATCAATTGAAAAAAGTGTTAGAAAAGCTTGAATAAACTTAACTAATAGTTTTGCATCCCAAAAGGTAAAGAATGGAATTTTAAATAAAAAAAACATAATATAAATTTTAAAATAAAGATTTAAATATGACAAATGACTCAGTTTAACTTATATGCCTCGTTTGGTTCGCGGATTGTCTAATCCATTGGAAAATGATCAGCTATTATTGAGAATAGAAGAGTGTGGAATAAGGATCCGGCTTGTATGCTGTAGTTTTTTTTTTTTTTTTGAAAGAAAACATACTATTATGAATTCATAACTTGGACTTGCTCTACACTTACAATTTCCAGCACAGACGGAGGAAAATTTTCAAACCAAATACGTTCCCCTCCACCAGATAAAGCTAACCTAGCTAAATTATGAGCAGCCCCATTAGCCCCCCTGTTGACATGAGTTACCTTCCATGTGTTGAAGTTCTGAAGAAGAGTCTTGATGTCATTTAATACTGGTCCGTCACGTCCCCAACAATGACTAGCACAGTTGATTCCTTGAACCACCTCATTGGCATCTCCTTCCATCTCCAAATAGATTACTCCCAGTTGGACTCCTAGGACCACCGCCTTCCAAGCCGCTAGCGTTTCTGCAGTCGTTGGGTTATATATGTGTCTGCAAGATGAACAAAGCATTGCTAAAGCCGTCCCCTCATGATCCCTTGCAATGGCACCAAGACCCACAGTGCCAGTTCTTTCGTCTACCGCAGCATCCTAGTTTATTTTTACAACTCCCACTAACGGCTTTCTCCATCTCACTTGTATCTGGTTGCAAATATTTTCCGTTGTAGTATCTTCCTTATTCCATGTTGCCAAGGCTTGGTCATATTGTTCCATTTGAAGTCGGGCAGCTTGGACAAGTTTATCCAGGGGTCTAAATTCACCATTGAAAACAAAATCATTTTCTCGGAACCAAATCTGTCTTGCCACAAAAACCAGCATCTGTAGTTCATCAGCCGGCAATCGCTCCACTAAACGTACAAAGATGGCCACAAAATCATCTATGTCGCTTGGACTTTTCTGAATCCTCGACAGGCATTCCATCCACACATCTTTTGCTGCTTAACAACTCCAGAGACTATGTCCAACCATTTCTGTTTCCAGTTAACAAATCGGACATTTATCATCTTGGGTCACTGCTCGTTTTGAAAGGTTTCCTTTGGTCGGGAGTATGTTATTACATGCTTTCCAAAGAAATAAATGTACCACTCTTGGACACTTTAGTTTCCATATTACCTGCCACATTCTCTCCTTTTGTCCAACAGTAGAGCACTCACCATTTCCTGCCACAAATAACTCCTTCGCCAAATGATAGGCACTACAGACTATGAATATTCCGTTTTTTGTGCCTGCCCATACTATTTGATTTGTTTTTCCCAAAGGGCTGATGACCGTGCTACATATTCGCTTTGCTTCATCCTCTGGAAATATTTCTTGTATCAACTCATAATTCCACCATTGCGTTGTATCATCAATTAAAGCGCTCACTTTATCATTTTCTCCCAATATTTGTATTAGCGGTTGAATTTTACCTGTAAAAGTGGAATCAATCCATTTGTCGTCCCATATTTTCACCAACTTTCTGTCCCCTACCCTCTATAACATCCCGGCTTGTACTAAATGTTTTGCTCCCCATAAACTCCTCCACACATAAGATGGATTGCTCCCTAGCTTAGATGCGAGGAAATCCACCTTTGAGAAGTACTTCGATTTTAAAACTTTAGCAACCAAACTATCCGGATTAAGCATAATCCTCCACCCTTGTTTTGCCAGAAGCACCATATTGAAAGGCTTCAGATCTCTGTAACCCAAACCCCATTTCTGTTTTGCCAAACCCATCTTGTTCCACTTTATCCATGCGATTTTTGAGTCATTTTTCTGATGACCCCACTAGAATTTGGAGAACAAGGTGTTGATCCCTTGACACAGAGTTTTGGGCAATTTGAACACACTCATGGTGTAGGTTGGAATAGCCTGTAGCACCGCCTTCATTAAGACTTCTTTCCCTGCATGGGACATGAATTTCTCTTTCCACCCGTTTATTCTTTCCCAAATACGCCCTTTTATAGAAGAAAAAGACGCCATTCGGGACTTTCCCACCATTGATGGCAGCCCCAGGTACTTCTCAAAACAATTGGTTGAGGTCACCCCTACCATATTGCCTAGAAGTTCTTTCACTGCTTGTGGAGTGTTCGTACTAAAAAATAAAGAAGTTTTCTCCCTGTTTAATTTTTGTCCTAAAGCCCTTTCATATAACTCCAAAATTGCTTGGATCTTTTCCCATTCTTGCACACTGGCCTTGCAGAAGAGGAAAATATCATCTGCAAAGAAAAGATGGTTGATCTTCGGTCCTCCTCTGGCAATGACTAGACCTGTAATATAACGCTCCTGATCTGCCTTATTTAACATGTGACTCAATCCTTCTGCACAAAGCATGAATAAATATGGGGACAGAGGGTCCCCTTGTCTTATTCCCCTTGAGGGATGGATATGCCCGTGAGGTTGCCCGTTTATCAAAACAGAATAAGAAATAGTTCGGACACATGTCATGACCAGGTGGATCCATTGATTTGAAAAACCCATTTTCCCCATAATTGCCTCTAAAAAATTCCATTCCACCCGGTCATATGCCTTGCTCATATCTAACTTCAAAGCTATATATCCCTGTTTCCCCTTTAACCGAGTAGCCATAGTATGAAATGCCTCAAAGGCCACTATAATATTATCGGTTATATGCCTACCCGGAATGAACGCACTTTGGTTATAAGCAATAATATGAGGTAAAACTGTTTTCAATTGGTTTGCCAATACTTTTGTAATAATTTTATATAATACATTACACAAACTGATTGGCCGAAAATCAGTAACACTGACCGGACTTTTGAGTTTAGGAATTAAAGCAACATATGTTTCATTCAAAGCACAATAAAAAATTCCATAATTTAAAAAATCAAGCACATTTTTACATATCTCACTTCTGACAATGGGCCATGATCATTGGAAGAATCCAGCGTTAAAACTGTCGGTTCCTGGTGATTTCATAGGCTGCATATGCTTCAAAGCTTCATCAACCTCCGTCTCAGTGAATGCACGTCCTAAACCCTGGTTCATCTCTGCCGTTACACAACTCTCCATACCGGCTAAACACTCCTTAAGCCCACATGTGCCCCCTATTGTGAACAACTCTTGATAGTGCTCTAGAAAAGCATTAGGAATATCGCTATGATTTTGCCTATCCCGACCTGCTGTGACACGGACCTTTTGAATTTGGTTTGTTCTTCTACGTTGGTTTGCCCATGCATTTCGATCTCCATTTTTGTACCAGTTCTGTTTCGCTCTTTGCTTCCAACGTAAGTCCTCCTGTTCCAGCAACTTCTCAATCTCACCTTGAAGGATTTTTATTTCTTCACTATTTTCATTGCTTTCATTTCTTTGTAACAACTCCAATTCTGGTGTTTTCTGTTTGATAAGAGCAACATTGTTGCCAAACTTTCCTCTGCTCCAGCTTGTCAAAATGGTTCGGCATTGAGTTAGCTTCGTTCGTACATCAACGTTTGGTACCTTGTTCCATGCCTCTTCTACAACCTTTTGGTATTCCTCGTCCACTGTCCAACTTATTTCAAATTTAAAACCCCTTTTGCCTTTGTCATTTCCTTGCCCATTATTCTCCCAATTAAGCAACAGTGGTTTATGGTCAGACGATCGTGTCGCTAGGACTTGCACACTAGCCCCTTCAAACATGCCGCACCATTGGGAATTTGCCACAGCACGATCTAGGCGTACTTTAACAAAATTACCATCCGGTTGACAGTTAGTCCACGTAAATTTGGCTCCCTTATATCTGAGGTCACTGATGTGGTATTTCGTGACCAAAATTTATCAATAATAAAATTACCACTTGCAATAGAATGAATCCCGTAGGATAGGGCTATATTGAAGGTGTCGAACCTCAAGGACTGTGGGGGTTTTGTAACTAAATTCAAAAGACTAAATTTAACCTAATTGAGAAAACGAGATTTGATTGTTGTAATTTGAAATGCATAAAATTAAACGCAAGATTAAGAGTAAATGTATGAGAGAGAAAAGTAAGGTACCGACTTCACCACGATCCGCACAACAATGGTAACCGTATTTAATCCCAAAAACTCAGAATATGCATGTTATAAAAGAACAAGAAAATACAATATCAAGGAATAAGGATAATCTATCTTCGGTTGGCACGGATCGTCCACCTAACCACTAAGATGCGGCACGACCCGTCTTCCCTAGGCATAAACTATAAAATCCCTTAATACGTTTCATACAATCAATGGAATAGCATAAACCATCTTCGGTTGGCACGGGTCATCTACCTAAATTACACTAAACTAGGGTGTAGTATGACCCGTCTTTCCTAGGCATGGCCCATCTTAATCCTATTAATCATATGTCTATTAAAACCCATTGCATAACCATCAATCTTATAATCACAGAAAATAAGGTTGATTTGAGTTCAATACAGACAAAATAATTTCTAAGACAAGAATAGAATTTCGCAAATATTGGTTTTGAATTGAATAACAATTGCATTGAATATTAAGAACAGAAATCTAGAGTTGCAATCCTCATAGTTATGCAATCAACATACATAAATTGAACTAAATAAAATCAAATACAATCACCATTGTGCTTGGAAAGGGTTACATCGGTACCCCACTAAGGGGGTTTAGCCTCTCATGATCTTCTAAGCTCCACAGACAAGTTCTGAATTTCACTCTAGGAAACAGCCCCCTTTTACAATGTTTAAGAGCCTAATTATAGGGACTAGGAAACCCTATAAACCCTAAAACCCTAATTACGGCCGTAGGTTAGTTTCCCACTTCAACTAGGAGACTTGGAGTAGCTTTTACGTTGTCCAATGCGCCTGCCAGGTTAAGTGAAGCCCGAGTGCGCACGTTCGTACAGATGGGCGATCGTTCGCCCAGCGCACGTTCACAGGTGCAGGTGATCGTTCACCAGGCGCACGATCACAAGTGTGCTGCGATCGTTCGCCAGCACAGTAACTCGGCCCTTTTAGTCTAATTTTCAACGGAGCTCATGTATTAGACCTGAAACACAAAATAAAACAAAATCAAGCAAATAGCAATGCTAAGGAATTAACATATGCAAGTTAAAGGGCTTGAATGTGCAACATTCGACGCTTATCAGTCACTAAGGTTGCATTGCTCCAGTGCTGTCCGGAATAATTTCATCTGCCCTTCTCGTCGTGGATTAGCACCCCACTTCTCACTTTGGTCCACTATTTCATTAAAATCTCCTATGCAGAGCCACGCCAAAGGTGGGTAAGACTGTAAGTGTTCAACAACTCCCAAGATTCTTTCCTTTTATTCCATTCAGGATGGCCGTAAAATCCGGTAAGTTTCCACTGAACCCCCTTAGTAGTATTTGTTACTAACACATTAATATGACGGCGAGAGTAATTTTGTATCTCTAATTCTTCAACCTCTCTCCATAAAAGTGCCAGACTGCCACTCTTCCCTACTGGGTCCACCACAAACATACCAGCATAGCCAAGCTGACCCCGACTCACTTCTATCTTCTTTTTATTCCTTTTTGTTTCCATAAGAAACAAAAAGTTGGGTCTCTTTTCCTTTACTAATTGGTAAAGGTCCCGAATTGTTCGGAGGTTCCTAAGCCCCCGGCAGTTCCAACTAATTAGGCTCATGGTTGTTGGCGGGGCTGCTCCGCAGCCTCCGCCACCTCATCCTCATTGTTGACCTCCTCCTCTAAATAGTCTTCCCATTTACGTATTTTCAGGTGCCTTTGCTCTTCACAGATAGGCTCCTCCATTTCGCCTTTTCTTTTCCCCAACAAAGAATTAATTGATTCCTCTGGTAAACTCTCCTCCTCCCCACTTCGTGTTACTCTTTTCCATATTTTGAATATATTTATGTTCCGCTCTTGATAACTCTGCTCTTCCAATTTTCCTTCATTTTTCCCTGTTGGAAGAGACCCTGTTTTATTACTGCTAAGGTCCGGTTTACACACTTTCTGGGCCCCCAACAATTCAGTTGAAATCCCTCCATAATTTAATTCTAAGATTTCTTTTGGCCCTTTTGATCCAACTTTATCTTTAAGCCCATTTAAGCCCGGTTGGTCCCCACTGAAATGACCTGGTTTACTTTGTTTTTCAAAAACCACAGACTTTCCCATCGAGATTTCCAGAAATTTTCCTCCATAATTTCTTTCCGATATTCCTTCTGTATCCCAACATTCATCTTGCTCTAAATTAAAAGCTTCCCCTGCTATTTTTGGCAAATTCAATTCCATATTAAAAGGATGAGAGGCACTTACCTGATTTGGCTTAGGGTTTCCCCCATCTCCTGTTCCTGCTGCTCCTGTTTGTAGAGTGCCGCTAGAGGAGTGTGCCAAACTTTCCTTGGTGAGCTGCTGATTTGGCATGGAGAATCCCCCTAATCAGGAACTTGCCCCTCTAGCGTGAAGAAATCCCCCTGCAGCGTGATCTGCTCTTTCCTTTCTAAGCTGCTGAGTGGGCTTAGAGTTTTCCCCAAATCCGGAGCCTGTCGCTCCTGTCGGAGTAGTGCCACCGAAAACCAGCTGGCCTGTCTTGTCGGAATTACGCCCTTGAGAAAACTCCGTCTTCTGCCGCCCGAGACCTCTGCCCAACCCCTGACTTCTAAACTTTTTTGCCCGCAACCACACACCCCATTCTTTCTTTTGGTCAGGACTGAATTGGGTTGGACAACTGTTTTCCCCATGCGCAATTCTACCACAGTTGAAACAGAAGACCGGTAAGTTTTCATACTTGAAGCTCACCCAATGTGCTTTCTCGCCTATGTTTGGAGATCTTCCCCTCTCCAGTGGTTTTTGGATGTCAATTGTGACACGTATTCGCATAACACTTCCCCACTCAACCCCTTCCCTTGCCATATCGACTGCCTCCAGGATTCCTAATGACTGCCCAATTTTGCTTCCGATCGCCTTTGTCATACAAATCAACGGCAAATCGTGTATTTGGATCCAAAAAGGCGAGGACGTAAAATCCCATTTGGAGGATGGAATGCTGCCATCAAACTCCGACAGGGCGAGAAGGAACCGATCAAAAGACCAAGGCCGACCCTCCAGTACCTTCATCTTGTCTGTCTCTTGCATAAATTTGAACATCCATACGTTTGGTTGGATTTCCTTGAAAATAACAGCTTCTTCTGTTCTCCAAATCCATTGAAAAACAGTGATAAATCCTTCTTTGTTGATTTGTTTTCCAGCCCAAATTTTTTTGATCAGACAGTTGTTTCCCTGTTTCTTTGCTTCAGCAACCTCACCGTCCTCCACATTTATTCCCAGTTGTTCCCCAACCGAGAGTGTGGTGCTTCCTTGTAACCTATTCATCTTGGCCGATTATCGTTTTCCCCTCCCTCACCTATAGCCTTCTCAGAGAAAATATGAGAAAACTAGAGAGAGGACTTTTTCAATCCAACTATAAATTAATGACACTTTATCAACTATGTTGAGTCTGATTAGTACAAGGTGATCCCCTCAATCAGTTACTAGTTAATTGTGCTGAAGGAATTACCAATAACCCCAACCGCTTGTATGCTGTAGTTAAAACTACAACATACATGCTGTTAAAAAATTGAAAGATGATGATTTAATTAAAGTAATTGAAGGGTTCAGATTTGTCGTAATAAATATAAATTTTTTTCTTTCATTTATTACTTCATCTATTTATTGATATTTATTATAATAAATTTAAACCCTTTAATTACTTCAATTATTTATTATGATAAATATAAACCATTCAATTCATAACAGCATGTATAGTTTTAACTACAGTATTCAAGCTAGATTCGTGGAATATATTAGTTATTCATATTCCTTTGTTTGGTTGTAATGCTGGAATAGACTAGCTAATCATATTCCTTCATTTGGTATAATGCAACATGTTGTGAATGAAATCATATTGTGATCTTATTTCCTAAAGTACCCTTATAATACAAATATAATTTATATTGTTAAGGATTCTTTTTTTTTTTTTTGAAACATAAACAACTATATCATAATTTTTTTTAATTATGTCATGTATGTGGGCTTTTTTTTTTTTTTTTTCTAACAATACCCATTTAGATTTTCTGGAACAATATATATATATATAGTTGGAGAAAATAGAATCAAACTCAATATTGAATTCTAATGCCAATCAAACTCAATCAAGAAAAATAAACGATATAGAATTTATTTTTTTAATAAAAATAGAGAGACGTAGAAACATAATCAAAGAGAAACATTATAGAGAATCAAAAGAAATAAACAAATGTCCCCAAGAGGTAGCTCAATCGGCTGTGAACCACGCCTTATGAAGCGAAGGTCACAAGTTCGAATCCCCCTTCTCCCTACCCTTGCGTGGACATGTAAAAAAAAAAAAAAAAAAGAAGAAATAAACAAATAACTAACTAAGAAATGGTACAGAGAAAGAGAGACGGAGAAACATAATCAATAAAAATAAACGATACAGAAATTTTAAAAAAAAAAAAAACAGAGAGACGGAGAAACAGAATCAAAGAAACGTTGCAGAAAATCGAAAGAAATTTAAAAAATAGAACAAAAAAAATAGAGAGAGAACGAACAAAAAAATACTGGGAGAGAACGAAAAAAAAAAAACTAAGAAAGAATAATAATAAAAAAAAAAAATCCAAGAAACATAAAGATAATGAAATAACCATGAAAAAGAGAGAGATACCTTGCGCAGAGAAGAGAGATTGTTGTAGTTTGCACTGAGAGAGTAGCTTTGAGAGATGGAGATCGTGAGAGCCTCGTGGGTGTTGCTTCCTCCTCCTCTCCCCTTTCCCTTCTACTCCCCGCTCCTACCATCCCCTTCCCTTCTACTTCCTGCTCATACCATTCCCCTCCCCTTTTGTTTTTTGTTTTATTATTATTATTATTTTTACATAGGTGTTCTCCAACCAAATTAGCAACTTTGGCCTCTCTACTATTCGTTCATCCACCTTCCACCGTGCTGTGCCATTCATCTCTTCCTTGGCCATTGCTGCTGCTTGTTGGTTATTTATTTGTGTTTTTTGTTTTGAATAAGAGGTTTATTCTCTCTCGATCTGTCCTCATGAGTAAGATAAATAATTAGGTGTGAGAGGTTATTTCTCACGGCCTGGATAGTTTGGTGTGATGAGTTATCTCTCACGACCAGTTTAAATAATTTTTGTTAGAAAATTTGGCTACCCATATCTTCAAATCTAGTTTGTTCGGAGTAGATCTGCTCTATTTTTAACTATATGTATACATGGGTTAACGGAAGATTAAAGTCATAGATAGCATTGTTATGTTTTGTAGAGTTTTATGTTTTGTACTGTAAGAGCTTTTTTACTATGCTTTATAAGAGCTTTATGCTCATGATCTTTAATTAATAAAATTTTTATATTTTCCTTTAAAAAAAAAAAAAAAACTTATAGCCTTTATTGGTCATAATGCTTAGCTGTCATGGTGTTTAATATATAAGAAAATACAAAATTTAGGCAATTATATATTATTTAATAAATCTAAATGATTTCCTTAGTTTCCAATTTTTTTTTTTTTTTAAAAAATTTATCCAAAAAAAAAAATTATGATCTCTTATTGTTTTCTTTATCAAAAGATTGAGGTAGATAAAGAAGTTACTTATTTCTCACTTATTAATCTTCTAATCCAGATATAATTTTTTCTTTTTCCTTTTTGAGTTCTGATATCATCACTGTTATGGTCTTAGATCTGTGACGGATGAATAGTCGCGATTGATTTTGACTCATTGCGTGGAGGGCTTGGACCGATTAATTATCCATGACAATGAGATAAATGTCCCTGGCAGTGGCTGTCTTATTTGAGTCGGTGCTTCAATTTCTTCTTGTTTTGATGAGTAGAGCTTTTCGGTAGACAAGGGTCATCTGTCAAAAATGCTTATTAAAAAAAATAAAAAATTACAATATTTTCTCTCTTCTCCGTAATAGCTCCCACTCTTGTTTCTTTTTTTTCCATGATTTTGAGGCATTATATGAATTTTTCACAATAGCAGAATATTATGTGTTTCTTCAACAATGGCATAATTATAGTATAAAACCGATATACCGTTTTAAGGTATTAGTACCCAATTTATGATGAACGAGTCCTTTTAGAGTGATACCATCCCTAAAGGATTAACCTTCCACCTATAGGTTTTAGTTTTGAATATAAAAATGAGTTTTGAGGCATTAACACCAAATTAGGATGACCGAATCCCTTTAGGGTGATACTATCCCTAAATGTTTAACCTTTCACCCTTAGATTTTAGTTTTGAATATAAAAATAAGTTTTGAGGTATTAAAATCTAAATATTAGCTCATGAAAATTTAGTTAATATCACTCAAATATCTCAAAATATAACCTAAAAAACTTTATATTTCTTATAAAAATTTCATCAAACATATAGAATGCAAAAATATAAACATAAACACTAATGACAGAAAAAAAGGATGACAATTTTGGCAGCCGCATAGCGGCACTCTGTTTGGATAGTGGGTGAGTTTGGTTCAATGGCTCATGGCTGGCAAACCATATCTTTCACGTCGTTTTGTATTAGCTTTAATACTTTTTTTTTTTGAAAGCTGTAATACTATTGATATTACGGTACGTCTTTTTTTTTAAAGCTGTAATACTATTGATATTACCGTACGTCAGTATAAGCTTACGTTATTATTATTATTATTATTATTATTTTTAAAGTAAAGCTTTAAGACTTTAATTAATATACCATGGTGAAACAATTTGTCCATCAAGTATAATATCTAACATGGATTTGTTCATCCAAATTTGCATAAGTGATTGATTCACAACTGTTTTTGCAAGGTAGTAAGCCGTTGAGTTTGCTTCTCGTTTGATGTGTCCCACGTGTCAAAATTGCAAACTCTGTAATACAATTTTTACACTATCAATCAGTTACTCATATCCCTATTGAATTTTGTTGCTATCCACGTTGCCAAGGCTTCGGGCAGTGTCGGGTCTGACATATATAGCTTGTTATATATGCACGTGGAAGCCAACACTTCTTCCCCCCCGGTCTCGAACGATCACTCCTATACCCATTTTATTTTTGGTTGCACCTCAATTACGATCTAGGAATTTGAATCCTTCAAACGTTCATCAAAAAAAAAAGATTTAGTAGTAATTATCAATATCTAAAATAAAGTCGCAAATATTGATGGATTCGGCTTTTGTACTATAAAATAATTAAACTATAACACGTGTAGTTTTATTTATTTTCTTTAACCGAATCTAAATTAAGGGTTTGTTTGAGATTGCGTTTGAGAGGCATAAAAGTATTTTTAACACTCAAAAAACCCGTTTGAAAAAAAAAAAGTAGTTATTTGGTAAAAAAATTAAAAGCGCTTTTAAGGGTTCTAAAAGCCTAAAAATGACAAAAAAACACTTTTGACAAAAGTTTAAAATGAAACTTTTATCCAAAAGCTTTTTTTAACTTAAAAATTCTATTTCTCAAACACAATTCCAAACAGGCTCTAAAACATGCTCTAAAACATATTACATATATGCGTGTGTCTGTGTGTTGTAATTATTATACAAATTATGCACCAAATTTGATATTAGGGTTAAGGCCATCATTACAG
Organism: Carpinus fangiana; assembly: GCA_006937295.1. Classification (NCBI taxonomy): domain Eukaryota; kingdom Viridiplantae; phylum Streptophyta; class Magnoliopsida; order Fagales; family Betulaceae; genus Carpinus; species Carpinus fangiana. The sequence goes on along the minus strand of CM017321.1, from coordinate 44,178,869 downwards.
CTTATAATTATCATGGATAACTTAAAAACTAAGCAAACGTTATATTTTATCAATATGTGATGAAGGGAATTATTTTGTTAGTGAAATTTTACCTACTTTTAGTTATATCCATTGAAAAACCATATATTGTTAGTGAAATATGACCTTCTTTTAGTTATATTTGTTGGAAAACCATATTTTCTTCAATAAAAGAATTAATAAGATAATTTTATTATTAATAAATGCAAAAAATACAAAAAATTAGAAGGTCATCAATACTATTATTTAAAATTTTTATTTAATTAGTTAATTTTTATTTTTTTAAAATCTATAACTGTTGAGAAAGAATTGTATAATAAGAGGTTAATATTGTTTTATTGAGGATTTACGATTTTACTGCACCGTGTCGTGTATATATATTTAACCCCACTGATTTTACGGCCTTCTCGTGGCAGGCTCTCTCTCTCTCTCTCTCTCTGCGTTCTTCAAGAATCAAAGGCCGTCCCTTTCTTCCTCTCTCTTTCTCAAATCTTTCGAATTTATTATTTTATAATAAATGAATAGGAGGAAGTAATTTGAAGAGCAAGCAAGACCAATCCTCGCTTTCTCTTTCCTATTAATAGTAATTCACTTCTTCGATTCATTCTCTGTTCCAAGCAACAATCAATCTCTCTCTCTCTCTCCCTCTCTCAGAAAATGGAGGACTAGCCTCTAGCTCTGCTCCACTCAGATCTGATCTCATTTTTCCGTTAAAGGTACCTGGAATTCGGTTTATTCAGATAGCTGGATCTCTTGCCATTCCTTTGATTATGTAATTTTTTTTTTTTTTTTTTTTTTTGTATGTGTTTGTGTTTGTCACACTCGCATTTGAGCTGAATTAATGCTAGATTTCCTAATTTTCATATTCTAATGTTGGTGAATTCCATAGTTGTAATGCGATTTCATGCAGATCTAATGCAAGTTCGTTGATTTTGTTTGTTTCTTATTGCGTATACTTTGGCCCAGCTATTTCAGCCGATTTTCGCTAAGATGCGGTGGAGATCTATTTAGTTTATTGTGTATTGTGTCCATAGTGACTGCTCTTAGTTGCCATTTCTTGATTTCTTGAATCTGAATATGAATAGGCTGTATGTTTGTGAAGTTCAAGGTTTGGATGCCATTTATGAATCGGATTGGTTGGATCCCGGTGATTACCGCATTGATTAGTTGTGTACTTTTGGCGTGGATTTATGTACTAATTGGGCCTCTCCACTTACTAGCTTAAGCTTTGAGATGGATATAGTCATCATTTTGATATTTATTGGTATTGATAGGCCTTTCTGTTGTCTTTCATCATTAAATGTTTGAATCTAGTACAGCAGTTAAGGGGTTTTAGTAGTTGCAGATTTGGATATGTTGGTAATTCTTTCTTATTGTTATTAATGTCGTAGACTATGTGGATCTTGTTGTTAGACAGAGGAGTGATTGTTGAACTTATAAGTCAATTCTGTTGGATATGTTGGAGTTTTGTTAAATGAGTTTTGACTATGTTTTGATTTTCCAGGTTTTAAATTATCCAGTAATAATTGTGAGAAGAAAACATGGCGTTAGGGAAATATACTAGAGTGGACAACAGAAGATCGTCGTCATCTTACTGCTCGACAGTGTCGATTGTAATTTTTGTGGGACTTTGCTTGGTTGGGGTTTGGATGATGACATCATCGTCCGTGGTTCCTGTGCAAAATGTGGATGCACCCCAGGAGAATAAGAATGAGGTGAAGGGAGGAGTGAGTGAGAAGGATGTGGGCAATACTCCGCAATTTGAGGATAATCCGGGTGATTTGCCTGAGGACGCTACTAAAGGAGACATTAATGTGAATTCTGAGAGCAATTCTAATTCACAAAAAGTCCAAGATGAGGAGAAGCTGGAAGAGAAGCCTGAAGAGAAGCTGGAGGAAAAGCCTGAAGAGAAGCCGGAGGAAAAGCTTGAAGAGAAGCCAGAGGAAAAGCTTGAAGAGAAGCCAGAGGAAAAGCCTGATCCAAATGAAGATACTAAGTCAGATGATGGATTGAATACTGAAACAGAAGATGGAGAAAGAAAAACAGATACTGAGGAAACTAAAACAGATATCGAGGAAACTAAAACAGATAAAGAAGAATCAAATTCAGATGGTGGGGAGACAAAAACGGATGGAGGTGAGAAAGGTTCTGATGGACAAGGTGATTCTGAAGTGGGCTCTGGTGAGAAAAAATCTGACTTGGATGAGAGCGAACAGAAATCTAATTCGAATGAGAGTGAGAAGAAATCAGAGAACTTTGATGAAACAAAGGAAGAAGAAAAGGTGGATGGTCAGATACAGGAGAAGGTGGAGCAAAATGATAAGGAGTCAGATGAAAAATCCAGCGAGAAAAAGGAAAATGGTCAGGCCCAAAACCAGAGTTCAAGTGAGGTATTTCCTTCTGGGGCTCAATCGGAGCTTTTGAATGAAACAACCACTAAAGTTGGGGCTTGGTCAACTCAAGCGACAGAGTCAAAGAATGAAGAGGTTCAAACATCTACACAACAGACTGTTTATACTTGGAAAGTTTGCAATGTCACTGCTGGGCCTGATTACATCCCATGCCTCGACAATTTGCAAGCAATCAAGAGTCTTAGAAGTACCAAGCATTATGAACATCGAGAGAGGCACTGCCCTGAAGCAGCCCCCACCTGCCTGGTTTCTCTTCCTGAAGGATATAGACGCTCAATTGAGTGGCCTAAATGCAGGGAAAAGGTATATACTCAATAAAATTATATCGAATTCATTTGTACTTTGTCTTCTTCTTTATGAGATGAACTGATAAAGTGCTTTCCTACAGATCTGGTACCATAATGTTCCCCACACCAAGCTTGCGCAAATTAAGGGACATCAGAATTGGGTGAAAGTTGATGGTGAATATCTTACTTTTCCTGGTGGGGGAACCCAATTTAAGCATGGTGCTCTTCATTACATTGACTTCATACAAGAAGTAAGTCATTTGATAGTTGTCAAACTCCATTCTTTCCATATTACCTTTCATGCTGCTCTTGCTTCTTCAACTTTTGTACATTTAATTGGTTGCATTTTTCTTACCAATTGTATGTGTTTGTTTGTGAGTGTGTATATAGAAATTTGTTCATCGTTCTTTTGACAGTTGATGGGTACTTGACGCATCTTTCTGAATATCATCATAATTCTCTAAACCATGCCCTGAAACCCTCCTTTGGAAAAATTTCCTTTCAAACATGATGATTTAAACAACCTTACATCTAATCATATATATATATATATATATATATAAGCCGAATCACTCTTTAGAAGTAGTCTAGAATTGCGATATGTGGCGTGGCATGAACCTAATTTTTAGGCTAAACCGGTTTTTTAGGTAAAAACCGGTCATTAATTAGTGTAGTTATATTTCAAGATCTTTTCATATATCAATTATTCAATAAATTAAGTATTGGGTTAAATACCCCATTAGTCCTTAGGGTTTCAAAACTTTATTTTTTCCTCCCTAGGGTTTGGAAAGTGACCAAATTAGTCCTTGTGGTTTTAAAAAAGTGATTAAATTAGTCGTTCCATCAGTTGACTGTTAGTTGACTTAACGGACTGACACGTGGACCAATTATAAGTTGACACGTGGCCACCTAATTAAATTTTTTAATTTTTTTAATAAAAAAATTCAAAAAAAAAAGAGAAAAATTTTTCTCTTCACCAATGGGGAAGCGAGTCCACCAATTCTCGATTCCTATGCCAGGGCCTTTTAACCATCTCTTTCTCTTTCTCTTTCCTGGATGCTAGCACCAACTGTCCTAACCCTACCTCTTATCTCTTCTGATGCTAAGGCGCAGATATCAACCCAGCCATCTCCTTGTCCCAAACCTACGCCCGTCGGAGAAATAGCCCTCAAGCCCCCCATTGATGGAGATCGAGAACTTGGGGGTGGTGATAGAAGCCGCAATGCATTCAATCAGATGGGCAAGAAGGTCAACAACTTTCAAAATCCCCAAAATGAAATCCCAATGCACTAAGTCGTAGGCATTCTTCAAATCCATTTTGATGGCACACCTAGGCGTCCCTGTCTTCCTGTGGTAGTTTATAAGTTCTTGAGCCAAAAGGACATTATCTTTAATCTTTCTCCCTTCAACAAAAGTAGACTGGGTGGGGCTAATGATCTTGGGACCAAGGGGGTGGCCGAAACCTCCCCCAAACCACCATTGGGGGTGGTTTCGGCCACCCCAAATTTTTTTCTCCTTTTTTTTTGGGTGAAATTTTTAAAAAAATAATAAAAAAATTTAATTATGTGGCCATGTATTAACTTATAATTGGTTCACGTATCAGTCTGTTAAATTAACTAACGGTCAACTGACGGAATGACTAATTTGGTCACTTTTCAAAACCACAAGGATTAATTTAGTCACTTTTCAAACCCTAAGGAGGAAAAAATAAAGTTTTGAAACCCTAAGGGCTAATGGGGTATTTAACCCTTAAGTATTATTAATGTTTGAATCAAATAAGGAAACAAATAATATAAATAAAATTATTTCTTTTAAGTAGTGAACCGGCCCTTTAAATAATATATATTAATCCGGACACCGGCTATTATTTCTCATTTAATATATATTAATCCTTTTAGTTAAAAACCCATATACAGAATCAATATTTATATGTATTAATACATATAAAAAAAACATTAATTAAAAAATCATAAATATAATCCCATATATAGAAAAAAATACCAATACATAGAATTTAAAAATAAAAAGTAAAAAACCATAAAAAAATGGTAGTATATATATAAAAATCAAGAGCTATATAGATATAGAAAAAACCCATATATAGGATTTTTTTTTTTTTTAAAAAAAAAAGAAGGAAAAAGAGAAGTGGTCATTAACGTATCTCCCTCTCTTTTTCTCTGTCCACCTATCTTTCTCTCTCTCCCTTAATTTTAATTTAACCCATATAAATGAAAACATGTCATTACAGAAAAAAATAATAACAATAAAATAAAATCAGCTATAGAGGTATTGCATGGATTAATTCTAAACAAATTAGCCATCTTCGCCATGCATTTTTGTGTGCTTTTGTAGTGGTTGAATTTGACGTTAATGGGTTTCTATTTAATCAAAAATTGTGTTGCTTTGTTGGATCTTTGTGTTTTATGTACTTTGATAATTAGAATCTATATATTTTTTTTGCTATTTTTTTTCTTTATACTTCTCATTTTAAACCATGCATATCTATGGCTATGGGAAAAAAATTTCATTAAAAAAATTGTTTATTTCTCTGTATTTTTTTTTTGAATATTTAAAATCATATGCGTTTGATTAGTGTTAAAATATTATCGATATCACACTAACAATATTAAATATTCTTGCTAATTTTCTATATTATAATCCATGTATTGTTCTTGCTATTTTTTTTCTTAATAATTTTCATTTTAAATCATATATACTTATGGGAACAAAGATTAAACATGTTTTAATGTATATGGATTAAACTACAATAATGGCTTTTATATTTTATGGGATTTTTTTTTCTTCGTTTATGTGATCTACTCCATTTATGACCATTTTTTAAAGTGTTTTTTTACTTTTGAAAGCAAAACAAGACAAAAAATTATTTGATTGTTAAGCATAGAAGGAACATAAATACTTTTGAAACTTTAAAGAAATATTAAGCATTGAACCTCATGTGAGGATTGATTTGATTGCATTAAATGTTTAGTGAAAGATTTTGTTTTACTTTGTATTCACAAAAAAATATTTTGTTTAGTTTGCTTTGTATTTTTTTAAAAATGTTTAGAATTATATGAATTTTTATTTGCATTAAAATGTAGTAGGCATCGCACAAATAACATTTGAAACTAATGCTTTGGTAATCAAAATCCGAGGCTTTCATCTTGCTATTATTTTCATTTTAAACAACTTAGTGTTTTGTGTAACTTTGTGTCACTATGTTTAGTTATGTATTGGTGTATAATTTTAAATGTTTTTTTAGTTAAAGAGATGAGATATATTTTTATACGTCTTTTTTAACATATAATGAAAAGTATAATGAAAAGGACATAAATTTTCTCCAAACCAGTTTGGAGGAAATGTTAAGTGTCTATAAACATTTAAAACGCATATTAAATTCTTAAGATGCGTTTAAATTTAAAACTAAATTATAATGAAGAATCCTGCGCATAGCATGGGTTATGAGCTAGTAAGTAATAATTGTTGGCTCAAACTTGTGAGCAAGCAAAACCAATTAAGAATTGGGAAAAACTTGTCCCGGAATGTAACTTGTATGAGTCCTTTTAATTGCAGTTTCATCTAAGTAGGAGATTGGTGTTCCTAGAAGTTTTATGGAAAGCATCTCTGTCTAAAAGGTGTTGCAGGTGGATTTAAGTATTGGGAAATGAGATATAGTTCAGGAAAAGCAATACATCTTAAGGTGGGGGTTTGGTTTGGTGAAATAGTTAGTTCTCATTATCTGCGCAAGGTTTTTTTACACTTCAATGAGGATGATAGTAACGCTTGGGAAAAAATGTTAATAACAAGGTTTTTTTTTTTTCCTCGACATTGTTGAACAAATTTTGCTAAATTTCAGTAGCATGTTTTATGCAGTCTGTGTCTGATGTTGCCTGGGGGAAACGCTCCCGTGTAATTTTGGATGTTGGATGTGGGGTTGCTAGCTTTGGAGGCTATCTCTTTGACAGAGACGTGCTTGCTATGTCATTTGCTCCAAAGGATGAACATGAAGCCCAAGTTCAATTTGCACTTGAAAGGGGAATTCCTGGTATATCTGCTGTGATGGGCACAAAGAGACTTCCATTCCCCAGTAGAGTTTTTGATGTTGTCCACTGTGCACGCTGTAGAGTTCCATGGCACATTGAAGGTACTCCAATGGTTAAATTGGGAGAGTGATGATTGAATGAGCTTGAAGTGATTCAAGCTTGAGATTTTTTAATGTTGTTTTCTCTCACTAAATTTGAAATGTTATTTATGTTTTGATGATTTGGGTCTTGAACCTACCTGCTCTGACAGATTGTCATGATCTGGCTGGGGTCCATTTGACAGTTCCCTTTGTTTTGGAAGTTGATTTCTAATTACTGTATGCAGGTGGTAAACTTCTATTGGAGCTGAATCGTGTGTTGCGACCTGGTGGTTTCTTTGTCTGGTCTGCTACTCCAGTTTATCAGAAGCTCCCTGAAGATGTTGGAATATGGAGTGGTAGGTTCTGAATCCCTTATTTCTAAATCGCTTGACAGAGCTTGAGTTGATAATGAATCTCACAACCTGGGCATTTTGTGGGAAATTTTTCAGCGATGAAGGATCTAACAAAAGCAATGTGCTGGGAACTAGTGTCGATTAGCAAGGATAAAGTAAACAGAGTAGGTGCTGCTATATATAAGAAGCCTACTTCTAATGAGTGCTATGAGAAAAGATCACTAAGTGAGCCTCCTATGTGCCCAGAGCATGATGATCCAAATGCAGCCTGGTAATCTTTCCCAGTAGTTGACACAAGAAAGTTATATTATATCATCAAATGAAGAATTTAAGGGTCTGCTTGGCAAAATTTTCAAAAACTCATTTCACCTCTCAAATGCAGAAAAATCTCCCAAATAACCAATGGATTTTTAGATGTGGCCCCCAGCACTAACACACTTTTCAAAACAAACCACAAAACTTGTTTTAAAAAAAATAACTTTCCACAAAATAGTTTGGGATAATTACTTTTTCCCTTATCAATTACAATGCATTGTCAATTTTCTCTCATGAACTGCCAACCTTATGTCAAGTACTAGTTAGTCAAGAATTCATGGGGCGAGAGTTGGGCGGAGAGTGGGTACATGAGGTTTCAGAGAGACATTGGTGACCCTCAAGGTCTCTTATGTCCGACTCTATCAAACTACCATTTTCTTCTCAAAACCCTCATTCCGTCATACAAACTCGTTAAATTGGATGAAATATTTTCTTTTAGATGTTAAATCTCATTAAAAGATAGAAATACCCCCAAATAAAATTAATTTTTTAAAAAATCCTCAATTTTATTTTATTTTTATTTCATTTTAAAAATAATATATATATAAATTATTAATATATATTTTTTAATTTGTTTAATTTTAAGGGTATTATATGTAATTTTTGTTTATAAAGTTAGGGTATTTTTTTTAGGTCATTTCAAAATTTTTTACGAGTTTGACTGACGGAAGGGTGGGTTTTGGGAAGAAAATAGTAGTATGATAGGGTCGAGCAATAAGGTTGGCAGTTTATGGGGGGAAATTGACAATGCGTTGTAGTTGATGGGGGAAAAGGTAATTACCCCAAATAGTTTTTAAAAAATACACAAAACACTTCTTAAAAAGTAATTACTAGGAACTTCCGGCGGCCCTGCTGTGGTCACCATGAACTTCTGGCAACCTTGAGGTGGCCACTAAAACTGTTGAAGGCCCTGTGGTGGCTGCCATGAACTTCCAACGGCCTCACTGTGAGGAACTTCTGGCTGCTTTATGGTGGCTGCTAGGAACGTCCGGCAGTTTTTTAACGGTTGCCATGAATGTCCGGTGGCCTAGTGGCAGCTGCCATGAACTTCCTCCAGCTCTGTGTGGCCGCCACAAACTTTTTGTAGCCCTGCAGTGGCCGCCACAAACTTTTTGGCAGCCCCGTGGTGGCCGTCACAAACTTTTTGGCGGCCCCGTGGTGGCCGTCACAAACTTCTGGCCACCTTGCGGTTGCTGCGACATACTTCTGACAGCTATATGATGGCCAGGAGCATCCAGCAGCCCTGCGGTTGCAGCTAGGAACTTCTGGCAGCTCTGCAGTGACCATCATGGAGTGTAAATTGCAATATTTTTTTTTTCTTTAAAATTTTGGGGAACACTATTCAATTTTTAATTTTATAAAAACACTTCGCAAAATTTTACCAAATGAATTTTTGTTTGCGGATCCCACATGTAACACTTTTTTCAAATCTAGCTTCCACCAAATCAATTTTCAATTTTTACTTTTTTCAAAACTCTATTCAAAATCCAAAACCAAACGCATCTCTTAAAATTTTATCAAATCGACCCTTGTATTTACTTTTTCCTGGAGATTTATTGGCTAAAGATTCATTTTGGTTGGAGTAAAAGAAATATGCTCTGTTTATGGCTGAATGAGCCCAGTGATATGTTTTCAACTCTGTAACAGACATTTTCTTGGTGTTCCTAAATTTGCACAAAAGACTGGGAAGATACACAACTGTGTCCCCCTTTAGCTGAAAGTTATTGCCAAAAAAGCATTTTGTCTGATGTGAACCCAGAACCCAGAATCACCCATAAATTTCTAACACCGTGGCTAACCTATTGACTGTTTATCTGCTTGATGGGCATAGGAATGTGCCGTTGCAAGCGTGCATGCACAAAGTGCCTGTAGATGCATCAGCACGTGGATCACAATGGCCGGAGCAATGGCCAGCTAGGTTGGAAAAAGCACCTTACTGGTTGTTGAGTTCTCAGGTCGGAGTTTATGGTAAAGCTGCTCCTGAGGATTTTACTGCAGATCATGAGCACTGGAAACACGTAGTGACTAAGTCCTATCTTAACGGGATTGGGGTTAACTGGTCAAATGTGAGGAATGTCATGGACATGAACTCTGTTTATGGCGGGTAAGCAAAATTGATTTGTTTCTTGAGTAGCATTTAGTTCTTTCGACTGTTCGGGTGGGAGAAAGCTTTGTTTATTCTCTTTGCTTCTCATATTTGTTTGTGCTTGCAGATTTGCTGCAGCTTTGAAAGACTTGAGCGTTTGGGTCATGAATGTGGTCTCCATAGACTCCCCAGATACGCTACCCATTATTTATGAACGAGGTCTATTCGGTATATATCATGATTGGTGTGAATCATTTAACACGTACCCTAGGTCCTATGATCTTCTCCATGCAGACCATCTGTTCTCCAAGGTTAAAAAGAGGTGTGTAGAAATAGTACTCCACTTCTCGATCTTCGCACTGAAATATTGTTTGCTTGATTTGTTGTGCTCTAATTCACACTGGTTTGCGGGTCCTTACAGGTGCAACATAGTTGCTGTAGTTGCAGAGGTTGATCGGATCCTCAGGCCAGAAGGAAAGCTTATAGTTCGTGACAACGTTGAGACCATCAATGAGCTGGAGAACATGCTCAAGTCCATGCACTGGGAAGTCCGCTTGACCTACTCCAAGGACACTGAGGGATTGCTGTGCGTTCAGAAGTCCATGTGGCGGCCAGAAGAATCGGAGACGATCAAGTATGCAATTGCTTAAGCTTGAGGGTGTCATACTGATTAGATATTCTTTGTTGTTGTTGTTGCTTGGCAATTGCTATTCATGGTAACTGTATTTCTATCTTTAGCCCATGTATCATGTTAGATAGGTCTTTAAGTCTGTTGTTATTTTTAAACACGGATTTATATGTTTGTATTTCTATATTAAGAGGTTGTCAGAAATTTTTACTGTAATATCTTATTATATACTAGTCATTGATGGAGCAAATGAAGCATTCTTGCAAGTGTAAAGAAGCTCAATGGTCAAAATTTCTAATGTAACTAAGATTTTGGAATTTATGATTGGTGAAATGACGTTTTTGTGCTGAATTTCTTACATGTTTTGTTTTACTCTTTGGAATGTAATGTATGTGATGGAAGTCTACTGAATTGTGTATGACAGAGGGCTGGCTGCTTCTGCCTCCCTGGATAGAGAATATTTTGTGCATTCAATTTCAATCCTTTTTATTTAAAGTGACTTCGAAGTTTGGATGTCTACTTTTGACTTGTATTTTTTTTAAAGCCGATGACAAAAATCCCTGTTTGAATGGGAGTTTCCTTAAGGTGCAAATTTTGGCATGGCCCAGAATCACTGGCAAAAATACTACCTTGTACTTAGCAGCATCAAAGTTCTTTATTGGACTAATTTATTTTTGAAAAAAAATGCTTTTTTGTCTTTTGGCGTTTATTTTACGTCAATCTCCATTGAATTGGCATGCTCCATTCATTATTAGTGAATTTATATAAACATTTGAAGTAAAATGAAAAATGCGAGGATAAAATGTATTTTTCCCTTAAAAGAAAAAACATGGTAGGAGAACCATGTGTTGAGAGATCTTGAGGCACTCTTTACCTAGGTACAATAACAGGAAAGTCTACCACAACCCACATAAAATAACTGGACGCTCAACTCAACAACCTTCTTCTCCCTGAAAAAACCTCTCAGCTTTTGTAAATTATGTAATCAAGTCCATAAGGTATGTTTATTCTATTCTATTTCATATCTTGTTGATTATTATTATTATTGTGTTGTTACATTTCTAGGCTTCTAGCTGAAGTAGCACCCACATTAACATGTGTTTGCTTCAGAGCCTATATTTCATGTTAGCCATTTTTAAGCCTGCATTAAGGAAACCTGGTTTAAGCACTAAGAATCATACAGGTGGTTTTAGGTATCAACTGCAGTATAGAATGACATCACATAATAATGATAAATAGTATTCGTGATAGTATTCGCTCATGGTTTTTAAAAACTAGAAAGAAATCAAATAATTAATCATAATTACATCGAGTCTAAGCTGATGTCGATAGAAATTACAGTAGATAAAATAAATAATAATGTAAAATAAGTAAGTTCAATAGTTAATTTAGACCTCAAACAAGAAACTAAAGAAACTTTTAATGAATTAGCTAATAAAATAGAAATTATGACTTTAATGTAGCAACTAAGGGTGAAAAGGCGGGCGGTTATTAACCGCCTTAAAAGCAGTTAGTCAAAAACCGCTAACTGCTAACTATTAACCGCCTTTATAATAATAATAATAATACTTATAACATGATCAATCGACTATTAAATCACAATTTTATTTTTTTTTAGAGAATTAAATCACAATTTAAGTATTAATGTATTATCACTATAATTTATATGATTATATCACATGATCAATTGATTATTAAATCATATAATTATATAATAACAAATTATACATATATAATATGACATAAGTCATAAGTATACAAGTTCATACTAATACAATAATTAAGTACCTAGTGGCTTAGTTCCAATGTATGTTATAAGTCCATATATGCTATAAATTATAATTATACATATATGCATATTGAATAATATAATTTTATAAGATCAATACTTAATCATATAATTCAATGACAATTCAAATAATTAATCATATTATTCATGTACAATGATAATGTGATTTTTATAATATCAAATTAAGTAATTGACATTAGATTAAACAATGTGTTACTTATAACCACAATTGAAGCATTAATGTATTATCATATTATCATTATAATATATATGATTATATCACATGATCAATTAATTATTAAATTATATGATTATATAATACCAAATTATACATATATAACATGAGATAATTATATAAATTCATACTAATACAATAATTATTAATTAAGTACCTAAAGACTTAGTTTCAATGTATGTTATAAGTCCATATATGCTATAAATTATATTTATACATACATAGTACCAATTTTCTATTATAATATATTTAAACCATTTTTTGAACAATTTTTTTGTATAATAATAACAAAATTTGAACAATAATAACAATTTTTTGAACCATTATTCTATATCATTTTTTGAATAATTTTTTATTCATTTTGTAAACCATTTTTGAAAAAAACGACGTTGTATAATATATTTAAGGACTAAATGTTGGTAAATGAATAAATGTTGTATAACTTGCAGTTTTTTTTTTTTTTTTTTTAAAAAAAAGTACAAGTAGATGTAAATTAATGTAAATATGTGATAAAATATTTTAGATTTTTCAATATGGGCTCCTTTTTTGGAGCAATTTGGTTCAATGTGGTGTATATAAAAAAAAGCCCAAAAATGAAAAATGGCCCAAATGCCCAACTTAAAAAAAAAACAGTTATAGCGGGTGGTTATATGTTTACTAACCGTTAACCACCAGTCAACTTTTAACAGCTATCCGCTAACTGCTTAGCAGATGTGGTTAGTGAAATTTAATAACGCCTAAGCGGTTACAACTATCGGTTATTAGCAATAACTGCTAACCGCAACCGCCTTTTCACCCCTAGCAGCAATGCATAACTAAGCATTTTCTATCATGAATATTGTCAAAATTAGGATTTTTAATAAAATTGAATATGAGTTTCTCACTCTTTGATTGTAATGTCCCCAAAAATAGGTTGAGTAATATCACCTATCTTGGTAGGGTTAATGACAATTCCTCTAGTACAATTAACTGGTAACTAAGTGGATTATCCATTAACAACTCAGAATAAATATAAACGAAAGGTGAAAGCACATGATCTGAGATTTCTATAATGGTAAGGTGTACAAGTGATGGCATTAATTATTGACTCAGAGCTTCCAACCATATTTTAAATTACTAATCAAACCTGTTACGATAAAACATTCGTCTGACATCTTTATCCTAGCAATTGTCTTACTCTTATTACGATCAACCTGCTAAGTTGCAAACTACAGTGTAAGTCTATGACTTCATAATTAAACATCACATTTGAGTATGAAATGAACTTATGAGTTACAATTTATATATTGGAATAATAAATATGAGTTTTCACAAATATAATAGGTGTTGATTATGTTACTAAACCATAAAAATGTAGTTTCGGTTTTTAAAGGCATGGGCATAATCCTAGTGACAAGCACCAATATCTTTAATGCAAGGAAATAATGTTCTATATAAGTCGTAGTTATTTTGTATGGTTTACCCCGATATTTTACACATTCATAGCAAGGTTGGCATTGTCCCAAGAGACTTGTAATACAATATCGATACTTCAGCTATTGAACGCTACCATTCATAACACTAGCAGCCCGATCGAGTCCGACCTCGGGTGGCCCACACTACTAATGGCATACGTCTTGTAGTGACTTGCTAATCAAACATAGCTGCGCCATTCACGAAAAACCATTAGATCCAAAGCCCATATAAACACAACATATTTTCACTATAGAATCAAGCCCATATAATAAGCACATGTCCATTATACCTCACGTACCGGTGTCCTATGTCATATGATGCATATCATTATCCATTTAATTAATCATTTACCCAATTTTATAAAAAATAATAGGCTCATCACATACGCATGATCAATCAGCTAACATATTGTAGTGACCCAAATAATTAATTAGGCTTAAGATAGCTTGATTATGGGGTTAATTGGACTTTGAGTCACTAGGGACACATGGAGGGGCATTTTTCTAAATTTTTAGATTTTTGAGCTACAGTAGATGATCGCTTGCGTGGGGGACCACACGAGCGCTCGTCTAACAATAGTACACGAGCATTCGTATTGTGCGCTAGTTGACTTTTTATTGACCGCTAAATTTTTCCCATGCGTGGCACTTGCAACTCAAAAACCCGAGCGCTCAACACTATAGTACATGAGCGCTTGCCCCTTTTCAGAAATTCTCTGCAACACCCTCAGATTTTCCCACCTATAAATACCTCACCCTTATTCACCCTCTTAAGCGTATTTGCGCCCTGTTGTCTCTAGAAGTGTTGCTTGAGTGTTGTGTGAGCTTTTGAGTGTTTTCTTAGTTTGGAGAAGGAGAAGGTGGTTCTTAAGGTTGTTGTTGTGTAAGAGGTAACCATCATCTCTCTTTAGTATTTTGCTTAAGATGTTATGTTAGCTTCTTGTTTTGCAGTAACTTTGTTGTTAATATCTAGGAGTTTTAAATTCTAATCTCGTTTTAATTTTTCCTTTACGTTTAGGTTTAATCTTGTTATTTGGAGACATTGTTGCCTAAGGAGATGTTAGAAACCTTTTTTGTGGCCTTATGACTAGTCAAGGAGGGCTCGGGAAGCATTTGGACCAAATGAGGTTCTACATAAGCCTCACTGGCCGAACGCTCGCCCTTTGGGACGAGCAATCGACTAGAGTCGTTCAGGAAAAGACCTTTTTGGCCGAGCACCCTATGACCCCTATTTCTAAGTCTTAGGTTCATTTTAGTTGAACTTAGGATTAATAGAAAGTTTTCGGTAGATTTGGAGAACTTGGATTGTTTGGAGGATTAGCTGAAGAATTTGTTCGACCCAGGTGAGTTTTAACTCACATAATGCTCACCATTTAGTTTTCCACATTGCACAACTATTTTGTGTGCCAAACCATGCAATTTACAACTATCATGATATACACTTTGCTGCACCATGAACTATATCATTTGTGAAAATACGTTACTTAACAAGATAATGACATTGAAATTTGTAAAAGCATGCATGTAAAATACAGATAAGATTAATTGTATCATATGATATGGTACACTGGTATATGTATGATAATGACCAGGGGCTTACTATACATGTTAACTTTATGGTCAAATGTGTGTGTTGTTATATGAGTCTTAGATCCAATGGTTGTTTCGTAACCATCCTAACCTTAACGGGTGGTCACTACATGACATAAATTATTAGTAGTGTGGGCCACCCGAGGTCGGACTTGGTCGGGTTGCTAGTGTTATGAACGGCATCTTACAATGATTGGGGCACCGCCGACATTATATTACAGGTCCCTCGGGACAGCGCAAACCCTGTTGATAATGGGTAATATCTCGGGTAGACTAACTGTTGAACTATCATTGTTTCTCATGATTATAAACATGTACTCTATCTATATTGCATCCATGCATTACTGTCATACCTAAAATATTGTATACTTTACCAAACAGAGTTCATCACTAAAATGGCATGGGTATTGTGTGCATTATTACTCACTAAGTCTTTAAGACTTACCCCTTTTTATTTCCCCCCCCATTATGTATAAATTGCTTGGTTTAGCTAGTGTAGAAGATCTCTTCAGACTGGACTTAGGTGGTTGCCTAGGACCTGATTTGAGTCATTTTTGAGGATATGGATTCGATGTGGTTGAAATCCATGTGGGATTATGGAGGAACCATACGAGCGGAGATGATTGAGATTGTTATCATGTTGGCATTACTCAAGATTATGCGTTGATCTTATTATCTTATTTTACGACAATGCTTTCGTTTGTAACCTATATTTCGATGATTGATCTTTGACCAATACATTTGATAATCTATCTATGTTATGATGTTTTATCTTTACTCTGGTGATTATAATTTTGGTATTTAGTTATTACTTTATATTCTTTTAGTTTAAAAGTCTTCTAATGTATTCACTCATTTAAGAGAGATAATGATCCCTAAATCTTGTCCCATAAGAGATATAGGCTGGGAGACGAATTATGTAATCAATTACAAGTTAATTGATTTCCTTGGGGCGTTACACATATCGCACGCCTTTAATTTATTTAAAACAATTGTAAGTATTTACTTACCTAATTGTTCATCCTCAAATTCTTAAATATCGGGCCTCCTTACTACTATCAAACATAATCTAATGTCATTCACATTATCTTGAGAACCTACATTATGCATGCAATGCTAAACCACTGTTAAAACCCTAATTAAATAGTTCTAGACACTATTGAATGTTCAGTCTCGACATTGATCCCTTGGTCCATGATGGTCGAACATTTGGTTAATAAGGGTCGAACATTCAATGAGTACCAAAATGCATGCAAAACTCTAAAACTCCTACCAAACACATGTTCTATCCCAACCAAAGCTACTAACAAATCAACATCCTCATGTCAAATCATATTAACGTGTCAAACCATGGTGAACATGGGTGTATTCATGATTTATTTGAAAACTATTTACTTTAAACAAGAGAACCTTCATTAGACTATTAAAGCTTGTTAAAAACTGTGTAAAACATGTCAAATCATGTGGGCAAAACACAAATAACATGAAAGTGAAATGAGGTTCAAAACTTACCTTGGAGAGGGTAGTTTTAAACCAAGAGTAACCATTTCTCTCTATAAAATCTCTCTATTTTTCAAGAATTGGGGAGGAGTGCACGGAAGGTAGGTGTGGTCTGCAAAGTCGAGTGATGGTGCTTTTATAGGAGTGTGTGGGTGGATAAGGTTGCAAGAGGTGGCTAATCGGTTAAATTTGTTTTTTAGAGATCACCGAATGTTCGGTGTACTATTGTACTACGGTTCTATAGTTTTTATTGAACATTCAAGGCTAGGGTTTTCGCGAATGTTCGGTAGTCCATGGACAAACGTTTGGTTAGGAGATAAAAGTAAAAGTTGATATTTGAATTTTACTGAAAAATGTTTTATGCCATTTATTATTATTATTTTTACTAGAAGAGTGGTTGTTTTATAGAAATTAAAAGTATTTCTTAAATATTCGGTGCATCACATTGATGTTCTACTTTGAAAGAGAAATTGTTGCGAAATTTAATACAGATTCAATCATAGATAATTTTTTGGGATTTAAAATAACGTCAAGCTCCATTTTGATAAGTGATTTAGTTTAAATTGAAATATATTAAGAAAAAATTATTTTGAGTCTTCTCTCTTTTGTTTATACTTTATTAAAACTAAATGCAAACTAATTCTATTTTCTATTTAGATCTATTATATGTACATCTCTTATACATTTCCTATGCATATCTTTTTTTCTAACCAGCCATTGGATTCGTATGGCCTATATATGTAGGTTGTACAAATTCAATGGTTGATTAGAAAAAGATACACATAGAGATATACCAAAGAAGTATATGAGATGTAAAAAGATCATTTCTCTCTCTCTTTTTATTATTATTATTATTATATATATTAATTTAATCTTAAATTTTAATATATTTTTCATTCATGCTTTGGTTCCATTTGATAAAAAATATTGATTTCATCTTCTAACCAGCCATTGGATTCGTATGACTTATATATGTAGGTTGTACAAATCCAATGGCTGATTAGAAAAAAGATATTCATAGAGATATACCAAAGAAGCATATGAGATGTAAAAAGATCATTTATCTCTCTCTCTTTTTATTTTTTAATATATATATATATTTAATCTTAAATTTTAATATATTTTTCATTCATGCTTTGGCTCCATTTGATAAAAAATCTTGATTTCGTCTTTGTTTATATATATATATATATACTTGTTTATCTAACAATCTAGGCATGGGATTTTTCTTTTTTGAAAAATACCCTTTAGGAATTTTATATAGATTTAATATAATATAGATTTTTTATGTCATGATTTACATGTAAGAAAATGTATGCATCTATTATGGAATAAACTTGGTTTTCTAGAAACTATATATATTCTCAAAGTCTAAATGACCAATTAATCAACATGCGATGTCAAGAGTGAAGAGGTTAGGCAGAGTTAATTATTTAGAACAAAAAGTAATTTAGTTTTGGTAATATTGTCAGTTAAATTACCTGCTCCACACAAGGAGCGAGTCCCTGGGACTTAACTGCATGTGAAAATCGACCAAGACTTTTTTTCCATTCTCCTCTTCACTTGCCTATCTTTATGCCTATCTTTCCATTTATCTTAGCGCGCAGCACAAATCTCAAATCATCCTAAAGCACATACCAATCTTCTTCGCCAAACAAGAATGGAGGATGGAAATGGGACCGATGGAGGAAGCCCGGAAAGCCCATGTTTAAAGAACAATAAAGAGCAAGATCGCTTCCTCCCAATAGCAAATGTAGGAAGAATCATGAAAAAAGTGATTCCGGCCAACGGAAAAATCTCAAAGGATGCAAAAGAGACAGTCCAAGAATGCGTCTCCGAGTTCATTAGTTTTGTTACTGGTGAAGCGTCCGATAAATGCCAGAGAGAAAAGAGGAAGACGATCAACGGCGACGATATCATATGGGCTATCACAACCCTAGGGTTCGAGGATTACGTCAGCCCTCTCAAAACCTACCTCCAAAAGTATAGAGAACTTGAAGGAGAGAAGCTTAACATTCCAAAACAACAACGCCAACAACAACAAGAACAAAGCGTAGCATATAATAATAGTGTATATTCTTCCACAACTCTCATGTCTCAGCCGCCCTTCGTGGCTGCTGATCAGTCATTCTCCTTGCCTTTCTCTCCAAATTCAATTCAAAAACAGTTACAGCCACAAGATCAGATTGATTCAGTGGGGCATTGGTAAGAAAAATAACTTTTTTTTTTAGAAAAAAAAAAAAGAGAGAATGAGTTTGTTTCTGTTGTTCTCTTATATACTCTAATGTAGTATATTTTTTATTCAATTTTAATGTAATTTTTATACTGGGAACGCTAGGTGTTTTTCTGGTGTTCTTCTTGTGTCCTCCTAATCTTATGTAAAAATTATTTTATAAAAAAACAAAAAAAAAGTTGTTCTTATTTATCTCACTTGATTTTTATAAAATAATTTTCATTTAAGATGAGAAGGACGCAATGAGAACACCAATAGAGTACCTAATATTTCCCTTTTTATACACAAACAATTTTGCTCTTTGGTTCACTAGAAAGTATTGTAGTTTCCAAGGACTTGTGCGACATGATTTAAATGCAAAAAGATGTATTACAAGTGCTAGTTGTTTATATATATATATATATATATATATATATATATATGCGTGTGTGCTTGTGAACTGTCTTTAGGACAAGTAGATTTTGGATTAGGCTCTCTATCTATGTAGTTGGTTGGGTTGAAATATGGACTTGGTGTTTAACTTAGGCACAATTTAAATGCTTAAAAAAAATGGTTTGAGTTTACTCCTACTGTTAATACAATATAATTCTATAATTTTTTATACGAAATTTAAAAGAATATATAATATGAACTTATCTTTTTAATATTAGAAAAAAATACAAAATTAGTCTATATAGTTAGGGGTGGAATTTAAAACCGCCTAACCGCATCCGTTAACCGCTAACTGCTAACTGTACTAACCGCTAACCGTTTTTTTTTGAAAATATAATATATATATTTATATTATATATATATATTTTATATAATAAGTAATATTGAGTTATTGTAACCTAGTGGTTATTGTACGCCGCTTTTACCTCAAGCTTCAAGTTCAACCAAGTTGGTTTTTTTAGTTGCTTGTGAGTTTATAAACTATTTTATGTTTTATTTCTATGTTGTGTACAAGACTACAAGTGAAGTGATAATTTTGTTGTAATTTTATTCATATGTTATATGTTGTAGAAGATGACCAACAAGATTTTGGTATAATGGTCCAACATATAATGCTCACTTTAAACCAACAATTTTTAATGCTAAAATGGCCATGAAAGGAGAAAAAAAAAATGTTTAAAGTGAGCCCAAAACCGGGAAAAAAAAGTCCAATAAAAAGTGGTTAGTAGAAAAGCGGTTAACCGCTAACCGGGCGGTGATGCGGTTAACTGCTACCTGGTTAGCGGAGGCGGTTAGTAGATTTCTACTAACTGCCTAGGCGGTTGAGGTTAGTGGTTTTAGCCACTAATCGCTAACCACAACCGCAACCGCTATTTCACCCCTAGGAGGGACCATAGATCATTCATGTCGAGTTGGGATCGATCTTGGTGCATTAGAGAACCAATTTTGAGTCCTCCCAAGCCCTTGGCATGCAATCCAAACAATTCTAATTAAGCTTCCATAGGTATTTTACAACACCTAGAAATGTTCAAGAATAATCTTAGGTGTCAAGGTTATGCTCTTCATACGAGATCATCAAGGTTATGCTCTTCATCCCATCATGAAAACACAACCCAAACAAATAGCATGGCACGATAGAAATACAACAATAAACTAAAAGGTTAGTGAGAAGATCAAGTTTATAAGCTTAAGAAAGAAATACAACAAGAAACTAAAAGCTTAGTGAGAAAATCAAGTTTTTCTATAAAATGTGTATTTGATACTCATGACCTTTATACTTACGTTGTGATTACTAAGGTTTTATAAATGATTTTTCAATTGAGATGTATTGTGTATCAATTATCATGCCATTTATGGATGGTGGTTACGTGTGTATAAAGACTTGATCCTATTTATGGTCCACATTTATTTTTATTGTTGTTTGCCTTAGATTCAATGATTGTTAGTGACAAGGCAGATGGGGAAAAAGTTTTCCACCAAACTAGGTTAGAGGAATTTCCTTCAACTTAGTCTATAAAAATGACACGTGTCCATTTTTTTAATAACATGTGAGATGCACATGAATTTTTAATAAAATTTATTCTAACTTTGTCCTTACTATTAAAAAAACATGTGCATCTCACATGTTCAATGGACACATGTCATTTTTATATACTAGGTTGAAGAAAATTCTTCCAACCCAGTTTGGAGAAAAACTTTGTCCGGGCAGTTGGAGCCTTAGGTGGATTAGGCGGCCTCTTAAGGCTCCCAATTTAATAAGGCTCATACTTAATAAATATTAAGGGGAAAATTTTAAAAAGTCCCTCAAACTAACACCCGTTTGCGATAGAGCTCTACAATATTCAAAAGGTACTAAAGTAACTCATCAAACTACCAAAGTGTGTTAAAAATGTCACATATTTTTTATTTTTTATTTATTTTTATAATACCCCTATTTTTCTAAAAACTAAATAAAATAAAAAATAAACTAAAGTATTTTTTAAACAAAAAAGATAAAAGATAAAAAAAAAAAAAAAACCTCTAGGGGCAAATAAATATAGTTTTTTTTTTAATAAATAAAATATTAGTCCCTGTAGTTGGCTTAAATTACAAATAGCTTGTGCGATATAAAAAAATAAACAAAGTTTTCCTCCAAACTGGGTTGAAGGAATTTCCTTCAACTTAGTTCATAAAAATGACATGTGTTCCTTAACATGTAAGATGCACATGTTTTTTTTTAAAGAATGGACAAAATTGGAATAAATTTTATTAAAAACTTACATGCATATCACATGTTAATAAAAAAAGAGACATATGTCGCTTTTATATACTAAGTTGAAGGAAATTCCTTCAACCCAATTTGGAGGAAAACTTTGTCTTAACAAATATGGATAAATGCAAAATCAAACCATGTGGTTGGCTCAATTGGCAACCACCCCTTTCATTTTTAATTTTTTTTTTCATATATATATATTTAATTAAGGGTAAATATATAATAACTCATTGGGTCAATCCTTCAGAATTTTAAAATGCCTAAGTTTTTTTTTTCGAAAATTTACTCCCGGGGTCATTGAAAACTACAATAAAATCCCTGTCGTCACTTTTTTCTAACGGCCATTTACTGGGATAAAACGCACCGTTTTGGGAGATGCCACGTCAGACGAGCTGTCCAGGTAGGATCCAAAATGCACCGTTTTGGCACTAGCCAAAACAATGCGTTTGGCTTAAGCTTGGTGGTTTT
The DNA here is from genome assembly GCA_006937295.1 of Carpinus fangiana. Taxonomy (NCBI): domain Eukaryota; kingdom Viridiplantae; phylum Streptophyta; class Magnoliopsida; order Fagales; family Betulaceae; genus Carpinus; species Carpinus fangiana. The sequence goes on along the minus strand of CM017321.1, from coordinate 44,156,696 downwards.
TCTAAAGGCCCCTAGCCCACTCGTGCGAGGAAGAGACTCCTCACCCCCTAAACCCATCTCCCCCGACACCCACCCACCGACGCACCGACCCAGACTCCGGCGCACCACCGTTGCACCCACCGCCAACACAAATCGTACCGACGGTCCACCCGCGACTGCGATTCAGGCGCTCCACCGGCGGCACGCATTCCGGCGACTAGAGCTCAATTTTTCCAAACTTTTTCTTTTTTTTTTGGAAAAAATCGAATCCGAGCAGGTATCTCCGAAAATTTCTTTAGGAGTTTTGTTGTTTGAAATGTATAGAAGGTTTTTATTGTAATTTTGGTTGGTTGTTGGTTGATTTTGAAGTTGTGACAAAACCCCACACCCCACACGTTGTGTTGCTTTTTATCATCTTTGAATTTATAGACTTTATTGCATGACAGACTCTAGTTAAAAAGGATTGGTAGTGGGTTTTGTGGTGGCCTTGAAAACCAACAGTTGTGGTCTCGAATGCTGATGAAATTTGTTTGTTATGCTGTTTTTTAGCGGTCCACTGGTGGGTGTGTTGTGAACTTTTTGTCCACTAATTACAAGGCAGTCATAGTTAAAAAAGGTTTGGTAGTGGGTTTTGTGGTGGCCCTGAAAGCCAACAGTGGTCATGAAATATTTAGAAATTTCTGAAGTGTAATGCACAGTTTTAGACTTTTAGTGGTCCCGTAGGGTTACATTGATTTTGTTAGCAGATTCTTTTGTCCTTAATATATATATATATAGGTTGGTTTTGTTTTTTGTCGTGGCTAGGAGAAGAGAATATATTGTTGGCTTTGGTTTGTGGTCCCATATTGAGGTTTTGTGTATTTTGCTTTGACAAGTCTTTGGGCCTCCTTTGACAATTGTGTTGGTATTACTATCATTAACCATTCACAATAAATTGACTCCCTTATGCACAGGCAACCAAAGTGACTTCTTCTATGTTTGTGCTTAAGAATTTGCCGTTACCTACTAAAGTGTTTTTAATCTGGTCTGTTTTTATTATTATTATTATTATTATTAGGGTTTAGGTTTACTATCTTATAATTTTTTGATTACTATCTTATCTTTTAGGGTTTTTTTCATTGTGATGAACTTGATGATTATGGTGTTTTGATGTACAAATTTAATTGTACTCGCCAATTGCACGAGTCGTTTGTGATATAGCGGTTGTGCAAGTGCGAGGTCAAACCTACAGAGAATCGTGTTTCGTTAAAAACCAAATTTAAAGTGCCTAAACTAATCCTATCTTAACCTAGTTCTAATGTCAAACAGTTGGCGTGCAGAAAATAAAACTAATTTAAAATGCAATAAAATAAAGAAATAAAAACGACTAAGGTCCCTAATTCACCTCACCATAAATTAATTAACATATAAACATGCTTAGCTCATACTCAATAATGATTACGCTACTTGGCGTATTCTCGATAAAACCGTATGCATATCCTATTGTTGCTACAAAATCTTGTCGAACTAACCAATACAAACACTGTTTAGAGGTCACAACGGATATTGGTCCGAAGACGAATCATCCGATGTATCTCCGGTTGCAGCGAAAGTCGACATTTAATGAATTGCAAACAACAATCAACACACTTTTGTCACTAAAATGCATTGAAACGAATAAACATAATTTGAAATGACAGAATAATACGAACTGAACATGAATAAATGTAAACAAATCTATAGTGAAAGGAATAAGAGATTAAATAAAAGTAAAATAAAACATTAAATAAATAAATGACAATTTAGGAGGGATTTACAGTGGAAAACAGAGGGTTTGAGGCCCTAGGGGCGCCTCCCAAACGTGAATAAAAAACTATACAACATGTTCTATTTATAAGCAAAATAAATCGTGTTGCCAGGTCAGGGTTGCGTTTGAACGCAGGGGGCGCGTTCAACCGCAGTGCTGCATGCGTTCGATAGTGGTGCTGAGTGTTCGGTCGCAGGCGCATCTCCGCGTAGCATGTGTTCGAGTGTAGGCGCTGCGTTCAACCGCAGTGCGTTCGAACGCACTACGTGCGGTCGAACACAAATAACTGCCCACGGCGCAAGGTTGAAGCGATGAACGATAGGGCCGGCTAGGGCAACGCGGGAAATGCGGGCTGACTAGACCTGCGTTCGAACGTAGGTCTTGCGATCGACCGCAATGCGTTCGATCGCACCATGTGCGATCGATCGCACTTCCAGGGGCTTGACTCCTTCTTTGCTTCATTTCTCTCATTTGAGCCACATTTTGCACCAAAGACCTACAACACACTAAAACACTAAAACAAGATAAAACATTAGATATTAACAAAACTAAGAGCCTAACTAATATAAATTAAGGGGTTCAAATAAGCACTTTTATGCACTCATCATGTTTGTTGAGTAGCTTGATAGGCCTTTTACATGAAATCCGTAATTCACCTTTTTTCTTACACGAGTTCATATGTTCACAGGTATGCTTGTCGATCTAAAGGTCCACCATGGTGGGATAGTGCGCCATGCGCCGTTTAGCTACATAGATGGTGACGTCCATGACGTACCGGGGTATGATGTTGACTTTTTCAGTATGTGGGAACTAAAAGAATTGGTTCGGGATTTTGGATACGTGAACGATTTTAAATGTTGGTATAATGTCGGTGCCGAACATGAACAAGTGATACCTTTGAACACTGATGCAAATATTGTATATTTTTTAAACGTTATTGAAATGTATAAATTTGAAGTTGTTCATCTATATGTTGAACATATGGTAGGCCATGCTGTTATGATAAATGAGACTCTTTTGCTTGAATCTTGTCAAACAAAAGTTGGTGAAGGGGGTGGTGGGGTGGATGAAGTACATACGATTGGTCATGAACATGGGGATGGTGGAGTGGATGAAGTACATATGGCTGGCCACGAACACGGGAATGGTAGGGTGGATGAAGTACATACGGCTAGCCATGAACATGGGGATGGTGGGGTGGATGAAGTACAAACGGCTGGCCGTGAAGACGAGGATGAAGTTAACACAAATGAACAAATAAAAAATTATCAAGCAACACCGAGTAAAAGTCCACATGTACGGGTTAAAACTAAGGCTGCCCGCAAGGTTACGCCTTCAAAGAAAATGACTTCCACAGCTAGTGTGCCTCACTGTGAGCAACCAAGTAAGCATCCGACCACCAGCCGAGGAGGTACAAATGATTATATTATTATCATTTTATGTATTATATTTGATTATTTTAAATTGAAAATGGTTAGTGAATTGATGTTTTCAGCTTTTTTTTTATTATTTTTTTTATTTAAAAAAGGAAGAGAGACATCCGTTCCTAGGACTCCTTCAAAGAGAAGGACCTCTATCGCAAGCGTGCATGAAAGTGAGCACCCGACCACCAGCCAGGGAGGTACACCTGAATATATGATTATCGTTTTATATATGATATTTGATTATTTTAAATTGACAATGGTCAATGAATCGATGTTTTAATCTTTTTAATTTAAAATAGGAAGAGGCACATCCGTTCTTAGGACTCCTTCAAAGAGAAGGACCTCCACTGCAAGCGTACATGAAAGTGAGCATCCGACCACCTGCCAGGGAGGTACACCTGAATGTATTATTATCACAAGCAAGCATGAAAGTGAGCATCCGACCACCAGCAGGGAAGGTACACCTGCCGTCACGTTTTTATCGTTTTATGTATTATATATTTTTTATTTTAAATTGAAGATGGTTAGTTAATTGATTGTTGTTATAAATTTGTTTTGTTTATTTGATTTTTTTTTTTTTTTTTTTTTTTATAATGTTTGTGTAATTTTTTAGAATGAAGAACAAGAAGAAGAGAAAGAAATGTGGGACCTTCAAGTGAGCATCCGACCACCAGTCGGGAAGGTACACCTACCATCATATTTTTATCGTTTTATGTATTATATTTTTCTATTTTAAGTTGAAGATGGTTAGTTAATTGATTGTTGTTATAAATTCGTTTTGTTTGTTTGATGTTTTTTTTATTTGTATAATTTTCTCAGAACGAAGGACAAGAAGAAGACAAGGAAATGCGGGACCTTCAAGTGAGCGTCCGAGCACCAGCCGGGGAGGTACACCTGCTTTCACTTTTTTATCGTGTTATGTATTATATTTTACTATTTTAAATTGAAGATAGTTAGTGAATTGATTGTTGGTATAAATTTGATTTGTTTGTTTGTTTTATTTTTATTTTATTTTATTTTTTTTGGTGTAATTTTCTTAGTACGAAGGACAACAAGAAGAGAACAAGATGGTCAACCTGTTGAGGGCCATCCTGTATATGTTGAGGGCAACGACAATGACAATGTTGGTGTTGATGCTGTGCCCGAAATTGGTAGAGGACACAAAAGACGTGGTAGGCCTCGGAAGAACAAAGATGTTTCAGGAATTGATGAGGTTGTGAAACAGTTGTTGAGCGACTATGAATTTACTGATGGCGAAGACGAATACCTCTTCTACGATTCTGATGAGGTGCGAAAGGAAAGGGAGGGAACGGCCCACTGGTGGGACAGTGTTGAGTTTAATGTGAATGAGGAGGGAGCATGAGTTGGGGACCATCAAGCTGATGATGTAAATGAAAATGATGGTCTACCAAGTTTGGAAGATAGTGATTCTTAGGGGTGTTCAGGCGGGGACCGCCCCGCCAACCGCTAACCGTTTACACCCGCTTTTTAATAACCGCTAACTACTAACCGTTTTGTAAAGCGGTTATTAAAAACCGCTAACCGCATAGGACGGTTACGGTTAGTGGTTTTAGGGGTACGAAAAAACGGTTAATATTTATTTATATTAATTAAATATAAAAAAATCCAAAACGACGTCGTTTTGGTGTTTAACATCAAAACGATGCCGTTTTGGTTGGAGAATAAGGGTTTCATCTTATTCTCTCGAAGCCGCAGCTCCTCATTCAGACATTCATACAAGCCATTTAATGGATTTTGGCATTATGACTATGTATGTAAAATAAGCCCAAAAAATAGCATGTTTTTAAGCTAATAGGGCAAAATAAGCCCAAAAAATATGGCAAAATAAGCCCAAAATATATGAAAAATGAAGGCCCAAAATATTAAAAAAAAAGAGCCCAAAAGCCCATTTTTAAAAAATTGGTTATAACCGCTTGTTAGCGGTTTGAATAACCGCTAACTGCTTGTTATAAAATAACCGCTAACCGCCTAGGCGGAGGTGGTTGCGGTTATTAAAAATCCAATAACCGCCTAAGGCGGAGGCGGTTGTGGTTATTGGTTATTGCAAATAATCGCCGGTTATAACCGCTTGAATACCCCTAGTACTGATTCTGATGGGGTAAAAAGAAAGAAGTATAGGCAATTTAATGAGAAACACGACTTGAAGATACCAGTCACGTTTGCCCTTGTGGATCAGTTCACAGATGCTTGTTTGTTTAAGAGGTCATTAAAGACTTTTGCTATGCAAAATGGGTTTGATTACTATTACAGGCACAATGACATGGGTAGGGTTAGTGCCGTTTGTAATGAGCAAAAAGAGAAGAATTGGAAGTGGAGGATTCATGCCTCCATTGATCCCACAAGGACATGTTTGTAGATTAAGACCTTATACCCGACCCATACTTGTGGCAATCAATATGAAAACACCTGATGTGATGTTGAATATCTTGTCCGTGTTTATAAGAAAAACTTCAAAGATGATCCCACATGGACCCCGTATGCTTTGTAACAGAGGGTTAAGAGAGACTTCAACATTGATGTTCCGATTGCTCGTTGCTACAGAGCAAAGGAGGCATTGCATCAATTTTTTGGCAGCCATTCCAATCAATACCGACTCACTAGGTGATATGCATTGACAATACTAAGCACGAACCTTGGTAGTAGTGCTTATGTTAGTAGAGATGGAGCATTCTTTCAAAGAATGTACATTTGCCTTGAGGAGTGTAAGCGGGGTTTCAAGTCTGGTTGTCGGTCGATACTTTGCTTAGATACTTGCCATATAAAAGGGGAATATGGAGGGCAATTACTTTGTGCCATAGGCCTAGATGGAAATGATGACATGTTCCCCATCGCATATGCTGTGGCAGAAGCCGAGACAAGAGAGTTGTGGCAATGATTTATCCAGTTGTTGTTGGAAGACTTATGTAAGGCAGAGGGCGGACTCGGTTGGATTATCATGATTGACAGGCATAAGGTAATGGTTTATTAAATTTCTTATGTGCTTATGTGCTCAATGCATCAAATTTTTTATTTTACTCTCTTTTTATTTTTTGTAGCCATTTTATTTGTGTCATTTTTTACTCCTTGAAATATCTTTGTGTGTCATTTTATTTGTTAATGTTTGTACATTAATTCATTCTAATCAATGTGTGTGTAGGGGCTTAATAACGCAGTTGACGTTGTGTTGCCGCATGCGGAGCATCACTTTTGTATTCGACACTTGCATGAAACTGCAAAGCAAGAGGCTACACAGGTAAAGCCTTTAAGGATGAGATTTGAGGAGCTGCACGGGCAACCAACGTATATGCATTCGACCACCACATGCAAAAAATTTATGAAATGGACAAATGTGCACACACTTATCTTAGTGGTGTGACCAAACAATCGTGGTCTAGGCATCCATTCAATTGCCAAACAAAGAGCGACATGTTGTTAAATAATTTGGCTAAGAGCTTCAATGTCTGGATCAAAGAATCAAGGAGTAAGCCCATTCTCACCATGCTTGAAGATATTCGTTGGCAAATAATGGCACGCTTCCAATAGAAAATGAATGGTATCCGGTTGACGAATTATATCATTTGCCCAAAAATTCAGAAGAAGTTGGAAAGGTCAAAGAGTAATGCTAGGAATTGCATAAGTCACTGGCAGAATGAACTGGAGTTTGAGGTGGACCACATGTACGATGCACGCAGCATAGTCAGATTAGATCAACACACATGTACTTATGGGAGGTGGCAGTTGAATGAGATCCCCTATCCTCATGCTTGTGCTGCAACATACATGCATAAGCAAAAGCTAGAGGACAACTTGGATACATGTTACACAATATATAAGTACATGAAAGGATGTGCACCTAGAATCTTTGGCGTGGAAGGGCCAAATACATGGCCAGCTGATGATCCATACGATCCTATTACGCCACCTATCGTTAGAAGGGCTCCAGGTAGACCGAAGATAGCTAGGCGAAGAAAGGCAGATGAGTCGACTAACTCGTACAAGCTTGCCCGCAGTGGATATACGGTGAAATGTGGAAATTGTAGAGGGTTAGGACATAAGTATAAAGGTTGCAAGCAACCTTTGAATCCAGACTGGAAGAGGTGTAAGCCAAAAAAGTATAAGTCAAAAAAAGATGGTAGCCAAGTCCAGCCAAGCAGCAAAGCACATGTATAAATTATTATATATGCTTTTTCTAAGTATAAAAGAAAAAAATGATATTCATATATAACTCATACTAATTTAAGTTTTTGCTTATTTTTTTGGTTAATGCGTTGTAAGGATCACAAGCTCAACCACATGTAGGAACAGAAGGGGAGTCGTTACAACGAAGTGTTCGTACAGAAGAGGAGTCTTCACAACGGAGTGTTTGTACACGTCGGGCGACACAGTCACAGGTAAAACTATTACTTTTTAGTTAAGCCGACACATATATATATATTAGGAAAAAAATAATTTTGTCTGTTGACAGATTTTAGCATAAATGATCCATAAGTGTTGACTAAATTCATTATAAATGAATTGTGTTTGGGTTTTATTAATTACAAAGTTGACAAACTACTAGTTAAGCATGAAAATGGACGAACTTGATTTTAAGGCCTTTTTTTGGAGAAAATAGCATATAGTTAAGTGATGGTTTTAAAGCTTTTTTAAGGCCATTAGTGATTTGTCTACTGGATTATGTTTGTTTAAAGTGATTTTTTTTTTCCTCTTTTTTCTATTTGAAATTGGGAAAAGGTTTACAGGGAACATGCAAGCACTCTTAGTAGATAAAATGTCCTTGATTAAGGGTCTATTTCAAAGTAATCCTATTGCCTAAATTAGCTCTTAGTGTGTTGCAATGGGTATCGATGAATATATGTTGATTATTGCAGCTGATCATACTCTTGTTGTCAATTAATGGTCTCAGAAGCCTATTTATGATAGAGGAAGACTATATTACCCCATATTGTGATTATGGCGTGTGCTTTTGGTGGAGATCAGGATGATGCTGACTCCATTTCACATAATTAATAACTAGTTAATTTCTTCAAATTATATATGCATTAGTGCAACTTCACTTTGCTTGGACTGGAGTCTCTTGGTTATCTGTTAAGTTCTAAAATTAAATTGATTTAATTTCTTATTCTTTCCATTTTTCACTTTGATGCACAATGAATTGTTTGATTTTTCAGTAGTGTTTTTGATCCCACACAAGCAGAAGATAGATGTATTGTATGAAGCACAATTATTCCCAAACTATTATTCGTTATTATATTTTTTGTTAACTAAGTAATATTTTACTTTTCATGAACCGCAGGCGGAAGGAAATGTGGGATCATCACTTGTACGAAGGAGCTGAACATTTAGTGTAACACAATGAATTGTTTTTCATTAACTTTTTTTTTTTTTTTTTTTTTGTGGGGTTGGGCTCATAACTTGACATTATGTTATTCACAACTGATTTGTATGTTGCATGACTAGTTGGTGTTTTTATGTTGCGTGACCAACGCAATGACAATGTTGGTGTTTTTGCTTAAGTGGCTGATTTTTTACCATAAGCCACAATGCCTTACAATGGTGGCGTTTTTGTTATAGCCTCCTTTGTTACTTTTGTGTAATGTGCCATTGTTATTTGATGATGTTGTAATAGGGTTTAAAACAATATGTTATGTTCATTTATATTGAATGCAATATACAATGACATCAATGTATGCATGCATATTTCTTTTTAGACTAAAATCAATGTAATTTTATGCAATTATTTTTTTTCATGAACTGCCACTATCTCATCGCGTTGAAAAATCTTATTCAATACTTTCAATGTCATATTGTTATGTTGTCACTGATTAAAAATAGGGTTGTAAGCAAATTTATACCTTTATTAAAATTGGGTTAGGTCAATTACCATACAATTAGGACACCAAATAGAACGTGCTAACACTGAAATCAGAACAACCATTAATATACACACTTGTTCTACAAATTTAAAAAGTCATACAGTATTTGTTAATTCAGGCCTACTGGTACGAAATACACAATTGATAGTTATACATGAACATCCCCGAGCATGTCCTTTCGATGCCTCAATGACCCATCAACAACAGACAAAACAACAACACACAAACGACCAACGAAAAAACCAACAAATATGTTTGGATCCTCAGTCTGACTCTAAGTGATGACACTTCACCCTTCAGATAGTGAAATTGTTTATATAACCCAGGTAGGATCTCCATTCTGCAAGCACAAGTTTCATTGTTATACCATTGGAAAAAAATGGCATTGTCCAACTTTCTGTCAATTCATAACGCAAAAAAAAATTGTCAACTTCAAATATTTACATACAATTAAGATTTAAAAACCATAAGTCAACACCAAATTAGCCAAATTAGAATACCTTTTTATGGTCATACATATCACAACCATAGAATCGCCGCCCGGGATTTCTAATAGTTGTGGATATTATAATTGGGATTGTAAGGCCGCACCTACATTGCATAGGTTCCATATCATCTTTAACCGACGATATTACAGATGCAGACAACGATGACTGTTCATTCTACAATAAAACCCTAACTTATTAGCAGCAAACCAAAACAAACATCTTATGGGTTTAACTAAGGTAAAAATTACAAACATTTTTCAACTTCTTAGTGTATAATTCGTCTTCATTGTTTGCTTCACTAATAATTTTCTTCATTCTGCTCATCTTATTACCGGGACCTAACAATATACAACTAATGTGAGAGATAATAATAAAATTCATAAAATAACAATTTCTCATCTCAATCAATATTCAATGAATTCCTGTGTTTCAAAAACTGTGATCGATAATGAACACCATAAGTCATTTATTCCTTCTTTTCTTTTCTAAACTAATAAATGGTATATTTCCATTTTTCGAAATTTGGAACCCCAAATCATGTTTACCAAATAAATGGTATATTTAGCAACTATTCATTTTCACAAGGATATGACAAATTAAAACTAGAAATTTAGTGCTTACAGAGGTGTGCAATCAATTCATCCAACAAAATTAATTGATATGTATGTTCTAAAAGTACACCATTTTAACTTGTTAGCCTATAGAATTTCAATTGTATCCATCACAAAACACACTATTCCCAAAAAGAAAGAAAAGGAAAATTACTATGTCCCCATACGTAGAAAGTCACAGGGTAAGCAAAAGGAATTGCACCTTTAGCTTACAACTAATCCTCCTTCTAAACCCTAAAATATACACTTAAAGAAAATCAGTCCTTCAAAACAATCAATTATATATCAATAATAAGCAATTTGTTTAGTTCTTTATGCAATAAAATTTAACTATGAATGCCTTGTAATTAACGGACAAAAAGTTCACAACACACCCACCAGTGGACCACTAAAAAACAGCATAACAAACAAATTTATTCAGCATTCGGGACCACAACTGTCGGTTTCCAGGGCCACCACAAAACCTACTACCAATCATTTTTAACTAGAGTCTGTCATGCAATAAAGTCTATAAATTCAAAAAAGGATAAAAAGCAACACAGCGTGTGGGGTGTGGGGTTTTGTCACAACTTTAGAAACAACCAACAACCAACCAAAACTATAATAAAAACCTTCTATACATTTCAAACAACAAAACACATAAAGAAATTTTGGAGATACCTACTCGGATTCAATTTTTTTCAAAAAAAAATTTTGAAAAAATGGAGCCATAGTCGCTGGAATGCGTCTCGCCGGTGGAGCGCCTGAATCGCAGTTGCGAGTGGACCATCAATACGGTTTGTGTTGGCGATGGGTGCGCCGGAGTCTGCGTCAGTGCGTCAGTGGGTCAGTGTCGGGGGAGATGGGTTTGGGGGATGAGGTCGCCTGAGTCTTTGCCTTGCACGAGTGGGTTGGGGGCCTTAAGAAAACCCCCCAAAATTTAAGCCAAACGCACCATTTTGGCTAGTGCCAAAACGGTGTGTTTTGGATCCTACCTGGACAGCACGTCTGACGTGACATCTCCCAAAACGGTGCGTTTTATCCCAGTAAATAGCCGTTAGAAAAAAAGTGACGACATAGATTTTATTGTAGTTTTCAATGACCCAATGAGTAAATTTTCAAAAAAAAAAACTTAGGCATTTTAAAATTATGAAGGGTTGACCCAATGAGTTATTATATATTTACCCTTTAATTAATTAACTTCATGGGGTAAAGTTGATTTTTCCNTTGCGAGTGGACCATCGATACGGTTTGTGTTGGCGATGGGTGCGCCGGAGTCTGGGTCAGTGCGTCAGTGGGTCAATGCGGGGGAGATGGGTTTGGGGGATGAGGTCGCCTAAGTCTTTGCCTTGCACGAGTGGGTTGGGGGCCTTAAGAAAACCCCCCAAAATTTAAGCCAAACGCACCATTTTGGCTAGTGCCAAAACGGTGCATTTTGGATCCTACCTGGACAGCGCGTCTGACGTGACATCTCCCAAAACGGTGCGTTTTATCCCAGTAAATAGCCGTTAGAAAAAAAGTGACGACATAGATTTTATTGTAGTTTTCAATGACCCAATGAGTAAATTTTCAAAAAAAAAAACTTAGGCATTTTAAAATTATGAAGGGTTGACCCAATGAGTTATTATATATTTACCCTTTAATTAATTAACTTCATGGGGTAAAGTTGATTTTTCCCTATTTTTACTACTTTTACATTTTTTTTTTCCCTCTAATTATGTGTGTGTTTAGGTAGTACACCAAATTGATTACGAGTTAATTAATATGTGAGCATTACAAGTATCACTCGAAGTTAATTACATAGCTAATTTTGGAGTGTTACAACCTTAAATCGCCAATAGCTACTGTTGACGTGGGTGCCTTGACTCGTCAAGTGTTGTGTGGGCCCCAAGGTTTTGTCCTTCTCAAAGAAGGAAAGACTTTAGCCGCACAAAGGCTAGTCTTTAAGGGAGAGAAATGTGGGTCACTATGTGTGCGAATGCAATCAAAGGGCGCCAACAGTTTTCTTCTTGGTTTTAGAGGAGCCAAGACAAGAAAAAGAAAGGGTGCTATTGCAGAATAGAGAAAAATAGAAGAGACCAACCACCATCGTATCTCATCAAAAGAATAAGAGTTTGTATTATTGTCTTTTGTAAAATAATCTCTATTGTGTGATAGTGAGATTTGAGTGTATTGAGGTTTTGGGTATGAGTGATTTTTTCTTTACTATATTTTTGTACATAGTAAATTTTTTCGTGATCACATTTGCCGGTTAACATACCTCACATTTAGGGAACCACTTAAATCTTGGTGTTATTTTATATGTAATTGTTCTCGCTTTATTTAATCGTAATTGTAATTGGAATCGTATGTTTTTTATGCAACAGCTACAAAATCACTCTCAATTTGCTTGTATGCCCAAAACCCCAATCTTCAAATTCAAACAAAGGAGAACTTTAAGCTTCAAATTCAATCAAAGCAAGATTCTTTCTCCAAAAACTCAATCAAATTCAAACAAAACAAAAACTTGTTAACTCATTTGGAGCAACCATGGAAGACCAGGTCCTTGCAGGTGTCATTACCTCAAAACCCAGAAAAATGTCGTGATCCCACCAAGATTTGGAAGATGATGGGAGGGTTGGGAGCAACTCTTGTGTATAAATTTTGCTGTGATTTTCTTGTAGGTGTCTAGCAGATAAACAGAGTGGCCTCTAAATAAAGTTTGGGGAAACTTCAATTACCCTAGTGAAGTTTGGTCATTTTTGTAAATACCCCCCAATATTCAAAACTTCTCACTTAAGTTTATCAAACTTTATTTTTTTCTCATTTTACCCCTTCCGCCCTTCCGTCAGGATTTATAGTGAAATCCTAACGGACTACTCCTCAAGTGCCAAGCATGCGGGTATTATTTAAAAAAAACCCAATTTTACCCCGCCACTCCACTACACGTAACCATGAGTGCCAACCATGAGTCTGGTGAGTTGGACCCCGGATCCTTCTTCTTTGTCTTGATTGTCCAGCGAAATTGGAAATCTTGGCACTGAAGCTGGAATCCAAGAGAATGTTACTAGTCTTCAAGTTCTTGTGGATGTAGGGATGGTTGGTATAGTTATGGAGGTAGTTGAGGGCATCCGCCACATCATATCCACCATTACCTGCCGTTGAACCAGTCGGACTCAGTGAGCGACGAGTCCGAGGTTCCCGTGGACGCGTTCTCATGCGACGATTTCCACATGTACGAGTTCAAGGTCCGGAGGTGCGCACGTGCGAGGTCGCACGACTGGACGGAGTGTCCGTACGCTCATCCGGGCGAGAAGGCTCGCCGGAGGGACCCACGCAAGTACCACTACTCTGGCACGGCCTGCCCCGATTTTCGACGAGGTAATTGCCGGAAGGGGGACTCGTGCGAGTTCGCTTACGGAGTCTTCGAGTGCTGGCTCCACCCTCGCTCGTTACCGGACTCAGCCATGCAAGGACGGCCCGAGTTGTCGCCGCCGAGTCTGCTTTTTCGCTCACACGCCGGAGCATCTCCGAGTCCTGCCCCAGCAAAGTCCGAGGGCTCATGGGTCGGGCGACTCCTGCCCCAGCAAAGTGGAGTTACTCGACTCATTACACCCACTGCTCACTTTAAACGGCAAGGATTCACTTCCTCTGTTTTAGAACATGAAAAACAGGGGTGAGGATATTTGGGTGGGAGAGAAAGGACATGGTCAGGATTTGGTTTTGAACATTTCGTATAATATTCGCCCGGGATTGATCAAAATTCATGGTTTTGAGTGCCATCAACATGGAGTTCATGGACATGCACTGTACCTTGTAAATCTGGAAGAAGGTTGGGTCCAATGGGGATTGGGATTGGGATTGGGATTGGGCCTTTTCATTCTGATCTTCTTCTTTTTCGTGAGCCATGAAACTAATCACGTATTGTAATGATGATCTTGGATTTGTTTTACTAGGTTTGATTCTTCGATGAAAAGAAACTGTTATGAAAAGAATGAGGCCGGAAAAAGAAAGTTGGGATTTTATTTTGCAGTCAAATCTATAGTTATGTTTAGCATGGATGTAGGGAGGGTTGGTATATCTGAACTATCTGCTTCCACGCCAATGGGGAAGAGCCTGGATACTTGTTGTCGTGAAGCCAATCGGTCAGAGACCCATTCTTTGAGTGCTCGTAAACGAGGTAGGTGTTTGTGTTCCCCCCGTGTACGCAGAAACCAGAGAGCCTGATGGTGTTGGTATGGTTGATCCACTTCAACATGTTGATCTCGCTGGAGACGTCCCCTTTCAAGACCTTAACAGCTGCATCATCACCCATAAAGGATCCCCTGTAGATCGAGCCTTTACTCGGCTTAGGGCAGCGATTTTCTCGGTACACGTGGAGTGGAGTGGAGGGGTAAATTCGGGTTGTCGGTTAGGATTTCACGGTAATTCCTAACGGAAAGCGAGAGAAAAATGAAATTTGATATATCTAAGCGAAAAGTTTTGAGTATTGGAGAGGGATAAATGCAAAAATGGTCCAATTTCAGGATAAGTAAAGTTTTCCCATAAAGTTTTCTCCTATTTTTATTTCATAATTATTTCTAATGTTAACGTGTCGGTCCAAAATTAATTTTAAATATTTTAAAATAAGAAGAGAAGTGGTGCTTCTGTGGGGAAACTGTGTGTAATGTTCCGAGAAGATAATCTGCTCTCACTCTCACTCTCACACAACTTCTTATACTCTCTGCTTTTCACAGGTAACTCCATCGTCCATATATTTTAATTATTTATTTCTCTTTCCCGCCCTTTTTATATTTCTTAAGTCTGAAGCTTTTTTGATTGCCGAGAAAAAAAAAAAAAAAAAAAAGAAGAGGAAAAATATTCAGAAAAGCAAAGAAAATTTCGATTCTAATATATGTTTCTTACTTTTTCGATTTTGTTTGAGAGTGCAATCGAAAGTTCTGATATTTTTTAGGCAACCAAACGGAGCATCTTTTCTTTCTCTAGAGCCCTAGGTATGTGGAATTTCGGTTTCTGTTCACTGCTTGCATATACATATGAAATTCAAAGTTGGTTCTGTTTGGATACCGAGAAAAATGAGGAAAAGAAAATGAAGGAAATTTGATATTCTACATTGCAACTGGTTTTAGCCCCAATTTTGGAGGTGAAAAAAAGCTCAACTTGTCCGAAACAGATTGTATCACAAAATTTCAGTTGATTATTTTTATTTTATTTTTTATTTTTATATAATTTCTTTTAATAGAAAACGAAATGACCTAAAGCTCCTCTTTTTCTTAGTTTTCTCAGCAACCAAACAGAGGTTGAATCTATTGCGTTAAAGATCAACTACATTGAGCTTGGAGAGCAAGCAGTGAATGTCAATGGGGTTTGAAGGCTTCGAGCCCATATTCGGCGAGCCCAAGGTGGAGTGGGTCGCGTCCCAGGATTCGCTTCCGTTGCGTCCCTTTTTGTTCCATGCCCGTGCTCCTGATCCTTCTCACCTCCGAATCCATGTCACTGATTTCCACTCTAATACGTGGGAGGCCATTCGATCGGTTGTGCAGCTCGAGGACATGGTGAGCGATATGGGTTTGCCTATTTATGCTTAAGTTTCTGTTTGGTTGCTAAGCGGAAAATAGGAGACAGTTGTTGGGTTGAAGTATATATGTATATTTGGTTGTTTTTATAGCTTTAGATTCAATACATTGATTATGTGTATGTGTATACGGTCATATCCTTCGTATGGTTGCCAAGAAAGAAGTAGGAAAGGAAAAGAATCAAAACATTGAGTCGAGTCCTATATGTCATGCATTCTTTATGGGTTAACAGTTTTACAAAGGAGGTAAGTGGAATTTTCAAAACCAACCGTTTGTTAGTGTTCAATTCAAAAACCACGAGGGAGGTAAGTAAGAAAACTCCTTTTTTTTTTCCTCCCTTTCTTTGGGAAGGAGGTGGATGTAAATGTTTGTGTTGGTTTCATAAACAATGAAAAACCCAAGCTGCAGCTTAATAGTTTCATAACTACAAGTTTAGTTGTGGTTTTCTGTTTTCTGGTTGCCGTGAAAGATGAGAATCGTTTCAGGTTTATAATGTCTTGATTTCTTTCCTGTCCTCAAATCTTTGTCAGTCAGCAAAAAAAGCCTCAAGTATTTATTCATGGTTTAATTTTAATGCTTCAGATATGGTTTCTCTCTTCAGAATGCCATCTCTGTGTCTCTTTACATCTCCATAAAACATTGTAGTTTTTGATCCTATAAAAGCAAGTTTTGTCGGGCATGAGCAAGCAGCCAAACAATTCATATTGGGGTTGCCGCTAAAATTTTTTTGAGAGTGTCGAGTGGTAACTTGCGTAAGTAGGAGAGAAGAATTTTTTTTTTTTTTCCTTTTTTTCGGGGGTGCCATGTGGAACTTGGGTAGGAAAACAACATTTTTTTTAAAATTTTTTTTATTTTTTTTATTTTTAAAGCTTTGAGGAAGTACTGTTGCACATTGATACGGTCCCTGGACATCCTTTTGGATTTGTCTTTTTGCTATGTTTATTTGTATTTCTATTTCAGATTTGGGTTAAATTTAAGGATGGGTGATTGTGAAAGGAAATGTGCTGGAGTAAATACGCTTATTGGTTTGCTGTTTTTGTTTTAATTTTACTAATCTAATGTGCAGAGGGACAACATTGGAATAGGGGGCTCTTGGTCTGAGTTTGTTGACTATGTTATAGCCTCCATAAAATCTGAAGAATTAAAGCTTGTTGTGGAGGGACATTCAAACTCTGATGGTAACTACTATTCTTAACTTCTCTCTTCCTTTTTCCCTTAGTATTGATTATTTATCTAAAAGGTGATATTTTGAAGTACTCATTTCTAATTGCTTGAGGGGCTCCATTTGATATAATTGATTCAAGAGATAATCCTCTTCTTGTATTTCTTTTCCCATTACAAGAGTGGTTTCTTCCTGAGAACAAATGATACCATTAATTTTTTCTTTCAGTTGGATCAAATGAGAGTGATGACTTGTGAGTCTGGATGTCGTAATGTTAAGCTTATATGTTTCTCGATACTGAATGATGCCGGAGGGAGGCCCAAAATGTTAATTTTGTTTGCCAGGTCATTGATTGAGACTTCCCTATGCTATCATGAATTCATTCTACTTTTGAATTGAGTAGATTCTAATTGGAGCTCAAGTCAGAAAACTTATTTTACTTATATTTAGTAACTTTCTTTAGTAATTATATAAAACTTGAGATTTTGTCTAATTTAGAAATTGAACTCTCACCTAGAATGTTATCCTACTTTTAGTGTATTCATATGGATTTTGATGCAGCGTGACTTAGTGGGCTGCAGGAAATAACAACAATAAGGAACGGATAAGTATTTTTAGATCTTGATTATATCAAGTAATCTAAGAAATCTTCTTTAAATGCTAAAACCTATCTAGGGTTTGAAGGGAAAACAGAAGAACGCTCAACTATGAGGCTTCTTATTGAACAAAACTCACATATAAACCAAATCTACATTCTAGGGTCTATAAAACATGTATATATATGCCCTAGACTTCAAATCCTAATAAAACACAACTAACTCGTATTGAAATTCTATGGAGCTCGTTCGGACGGGACTGAAGGTCTTCTGGATGGGACCTGACAAACCCTAAAAGATGCAATTCTACGATGCTCGTCTGGATGGGACATAACGCCGTTTGGACGGTGACTCACCAGAACCCTAAAAAACAAGAAAATAACATAGGCGCCTGGACGGTCTCCAGACGAGGCGCTTGGGTTTAGGCCGCTTGTCGACAAGGCTTGCCGACCTACATCATTCTCCTCTGGTTGGAGAAAATTTGATCTCGAATTCGGACGGATCTTTCCACGGTCCTTCGGGTACCTTGTCAACTCGTTCCATTCCCCCGTTCTCAAAGTCAAGACAAGGCAATACCCCACCAGAAATGTGATTCTCTTAATCAGCTGGATATTGTGATGATTGTCTTGAATGCCACACACACCACTTTGCAGTACATCAACATTGTTGTGCTCTCCTTGTACCTTTGCCCTTCCACACGCCACTTAAATACTCTTGAATGGCTCAATCACTGCTTCCCTTGTGAACATAAAGTGCTTCCCAACTGCTCAAAACTCATCATTGTTATGAGAATTGAATAAGATGTTATCTACCCCAAGGAAATCAACATGCCCATCCTCTTCATCATTAAAATCGGGCACTTTACCTGGAAGGTCTTCACCAAGCTCATGAGGTATGGACACCACATCAAAATATGCAATACTATCTGCAGGTTCTACCTCTTCCGATGGTTCATCTTCTTTGGGATAGATGTCCCGATTATAGGGCAAAGAAACCTCTCACAAGATCTTCATTGCTGATGTCGCTATCATAGGTTGGTGGAGAATCCCAATCCACGACTCCTTGTGAAGGATCTTCAACATCTTCATGTTTGAACTCCTCATTAATGAACTCGGATTCCTGGAACTCTTCATCAACAAGTTCCTTCAACACCTCCTTTACCGGTTCCGATATCATCCCCTTGACGCTACTTTCCGTACCTGTCAAGTCTCGTGCTACAAAGGATTGGTCATCCCCTTGTGAAGGTTTTGGCTCCGCCTCTTGGCTAGGTAGCAACGTCAATTTTATTTTACCAACCATGAAGCTGTACGTGTTCTTTGTTTCATCATGGGTAGCAACTTTATCATATTGCCATGGCTTACCTAACAATAGGTGACACTTATCTATGTCGACCACATCACACCACACATTATCCCTATATCTAGCTCCAATAGAAACATTTACCTTGTTTTCTTTTGTGAGCCATTCCAACCAATAGGGAGTAGGATGTATCTTGGTCTTAAGCCCTAACTTTCGAACCGCTTCCTTTGAGACTACATTCTCATGACTCCTTGGATCAATGACAAGCTTGGCCACCTTGCCCCCCATGGTGCATGTAGTCTGAAATTGTCGGCATGTACCTCTAATGTATCGGGAAATTGATTAGTACTTGAGCTCTGCCACCTCCTTATGCGTCCTCTTTTTGTATGATTTTTCTATCTTTTCTTTAATAGGGGACCTTTTGGGTTGCAAGCAACCTTGGAAGTCTGGGGTGTCGAGCTTGACGTCTGTGTCCCGTGGAATAACATAAGCTTGTGCCTTAAGAAATTCCTTCCGCACTTTGCTCCCTGCAAAAGGATTGACATGTTCATTCTCGACAATAAATTTGCCTCCTGCCTCCGCGTACCGCAGTCTTGGTTGATGATGACAAACGTTCGGACCACCCATGTCGGCCAAGTGATCGGTAGGGACTCTGTGTGGGGTGCGCACCCGCTCTCTCTTCTACATGGCCATACCACCAAACCTTTCCTCTATGTGCCACAAACGAATCGCCAGTTGCTCCTTACGTACTGCCTCCGTGTGCACGTGCACTTTGTTCATGTTTGCAGAACGATTGCCTCTCCCTATTCATGGAAAGTAACTTGGGCTCTGAGACCAACTGATGCAGTGTGACTTAGTGGGAACGAATAGATATTTCTAGATCTTGATTCTATCAAGTAACCTAAAAAATCTTCTCTAAACGCTAGAGTCTATCTAGGGTTTGAAGGGAAAACAGAAGAATGCTTAACTGTTCCCAAGGGGTAGCTCAATGAAGCGGATGTCACAAGTTCGAATTCCCCTTCCCCCTTCCCTTGTGTGGACATGTCAAAAAAGAAGAACGTTTAACTATAAGGCTTCTTATTAAACAAAACTCACATATAAACCAAATATACGTTCTAGGGTCCATAAAACATGTATATATAGGCCCTAGACTTTTAATCCTAATAAAATACAGCAACTAACTCGTATTGAAATTCAATGGATCTCGTCCGAACGGGACTTAAGGTTGTTCGGATGGGACCTGACAAAACCCTAAAAGATCTAAAAGATGCAATTCTATGATGCCTGTCCGAACAGGACATAATGTCGTCCTGATGGTCACTCACCAAAACCCTAAATAACATGAAAATAACAAGCATTCGGACGGTCTCTGGACTTCAGACTTCAGACGAGGCTCTCGGATTTAGGCTCGTCCGGACGGGCCTCGTCTACGAGGCTTGCCAATTTACATAAGATTTTGTAGGAGCATTGGTGAGAGTTTGATTCTAGAAGGTGTTTGGAAGCGATGATGGTTGTAATTCAGGACAGGAGTGGTGTTTAATTGGCAATGGTGTTAGGTGCCTTTTGACGCTGTGGAAACAATTGGTGGTATTATTGTTACAGTGGGCAGAAAATAAAAGATGAGAATGGGGTTGTGCCACGATGCTAAAGGTTAAAACATGGTGGTGGTATAAGTATAGTAGTGGGGCATGGTAACTACAGTTTGTTGAGATATGTTGACAAGTTGCCTTGGCAATGGCATTGTGATAATGATTTCTTTGGTGATGGATAGTTAGAGCAGCTAATAGCTGTTTTCTCAATTCCAAAATCAAATTGGATAATGCTTGACTGGTGTCAATTTAAATTTTGGAAGGGTGGTGACCACTTTTTTTAAAGTTTGGTGATGCTATACCAGTAATGGTTAAACAGTAGTGATGGTGGCAGTAAGAGCACCTATTGATGGTGGAGATGGTATACAGTTGCAGTGAAATGCTGAAATGTGTTGGTAGGTTGAAAAAGTGATAAGGGAAAAATGGTAATTCTGCTATTTTGGTAGTAGTGACAAGTGAGGAGGTGTCAGGTCAGTATTTAGAAATGAAAGTATGTTTGGTGTTGTTCTAAACAGTATTTGTTGTGAACTCTCTTATTTGAGGAAGTTTTCTGGGATTGTATATGGTTGTGGCTGTGCACCAGAGTTGCTCGTAACTTGATGGTTCTGTTTGATGTTTAGTTGGTTGAGATGGCAGTATCATCTTAATATGGGTGAATGCTGATAGCATCTAATTTTATGTTGAGGTTATTCTTGTAAAACTATATTTCATATATATTCTTCTATCAGCACAAAATATCTGCATTCAGAAACTAAGTGAAGACTGATGAAGTATATTCAATTAATTGTGTCTGCTTTTTGTATTTTAGGTGCTGCACATGCAAAATTAGTTGCTCAGAAATCGAAAGGCATGCCACGGATTTCCATTTCCCTCACAAAACTCGTGGACTTTGCTGCTAGCGAGGCTATGGCAAATCTCTCTCTGGAGCTCTTCAAAGCTTTAAAAAATGTGCGGTATTCATTGGTAGAAGGTTGTGTTCTCTATCCCTATGTAGAACTGTTACTCTATTATCATCTTTTACCCAAGCTATTGTCTTCTTGTGGTTCTTCACATTGCTATATTCACAAGGAATATATTGTTTAGTTATTTCCTTTCTGGAGCTAGTTTTATTAGCAACTAACGACATTTGGTGGTTGTGGAGTTTGGTATGAAGGAAGAAAAGTGAAAGGAGAAGTGTGACGATAGAAAAGATGCCAATTTTGCATAATAGGTTTGAGAGGTGGAAAGTGAGAGGATGGAAAAATGATGTCAATTTCCTTTGCTTGGTTGAGAAGAAGTTTGGAAGAAAAGAAATAATAACTTGTAACAATTTACTACCATGCTATTATGAAATAAAAATCAATTTCATTTCTTGTATTTCTTGGCAGTACATAAAGTTGTTTTATAATAAGGAAAAATATAAAATGGCCCCCCAAACTACCAGCCAGTTGAAAGTTGGCCCCGCAATGTTCAAAATGTAATAAAGTAGCCCCATGAAGTTCCAAAAAATGTCAAATTGGCTACTCTGTCAAACTTCACCATCAAGTTAGATGGAAAAGGCGTCACGTGCCGTCCACGTGCATTTTTTGAACCTGAAGTTACTGAAATTCCCTCTGTTGGAAAGAGAAAGCTTCTCCCTCCTAAAGCGACGTCGTTTAGCCTAGGCAGTCCTTAACATAAACACGAATAGGCTAACAATTTTCATTGTAGAAGATTTTGTTGGAGTTTAACCAATCTGAGTCTGTGATATCGTTTCGCGTCCCTCCTTCAAGCGTCTTCCATATGTCCCACATTCGGTCCACATTGCAGTGTTGAGCATAAAAGATTGGATCTTTAGTGGCCGAGTAGAAGTTCCCCATGTCCTCCCAATAAGGTCTAGTTGGGTCACCGCACCATAAGTGGGTGTTATTGTAAGGCACGTTCTTGACTGAGCCAGCACCTGGGTTAGGGTTATCCCTGGCACAGTAAGTGCTGCCATGGAATAGCTCAGCCTTCTTGGCTCCGGACACCATTTGCCGGTACATTATGGTGAGATTGCATGATATTGTTGGGTCTGGAGTTGGTGTTGGGTTTAGATTTAGTGTTGGGTCTGGATTTGGTGCTGTTCGTAACTCCTTGGCATGGCGGCAGTAGTCAAAGTCGATTAGTGTCGTTGGCAGGTGATTTCTGTTGCGGTTTCGATCACAGAGTTGTCCATTTTGAAACATGGCTGGCATTTTCATGCCATCAGGGTGATCCTAGTTCTAGTACGGTATGGTAAAGGTGGATTGCCTATCAACTTCCCCAATATCTTCTCATAGAGGTACAAGAAGTAGTGATGAAATGGAAAGAAGAGCCATCTACTGTGAATTTGGAGCTCATGGTCTTGGAAACCAACTTGGTTGTATGCCCCGTCGCAATAGGCGCAGTGAATGTTGGCTGCTTGTTCTAAATTATGAGGGCCATCCGGTGGAAGGGCTTTCATGTGCTTAATGGCTTCGTTAAATTTGGCTATGTAATCCTAGTCAACCAAATGAGCGGCACGCCTAACACGTGTGGGGGAGTTTCTGGAAGGTAGTGTAAAGTCTTTGATCTCTGTGGATAATGGTATTGGTGGGCAGTAATCTATTTTAAAGGGGAGTGTGGATCCTTAACGAGTGCCATGCCACATTTTGTTATGTCTGTGGACACCAGAGATGCCAAGGCAACCGGGTCATTGTAAAAACTGGCAGTACCCTAGAGACCTTTGAGGCCAATGAGGACATCTATTCTATTGAACTTCCCTAGAGGAAGAGGGGGAGGGACACGAAAAGATTTCACAGACTCAGATTGGTTAAACTCCAACTTTATCTTATACGATGAAAATCGTCAACCTGTTTGTGTTTATGTTAGGGACTGCCTAGGCCAAACAACGTCGCTTTAGGAGGGAGAAGCTTTCTTTTTCCAACCGAGGGTATTTCATTAACTTCAGGTCCAAAAAATGCACGTGACGCCTTTTCCATCCAACTTGACGGTGAAGTTTGATGGAGTGGACAATTTGACATTTTTTGGAACTTCTTGGGGCTACTTCATTACATTTTGAACGTTGGGCGGAGGGGGGCAACTTGCAACTGGCTGGTAATTCGGGGGGCTGTTTTATATTTTTCCCTTTATAATAACATGAATAATGTAATATTATAAGGCATCAAGTAGAATTTTCAAACATATGAGCCAAATTCATTATGGGCTTCTTGTAGTTTATTAAAGAATGTACTATCACTGTTTTATTTAAATCGCATTTGTATTTTCATAAATTATTGTAAGGTGAAAAATGGTCTTTTCATCTATGATAAAAAAATGAAATAAGAAGGAAGTGATATTGGAAATTGGAGGAGTGACTGACAAAATTGTAAAATCTAATCTTAGAAATTGGGAGGAACAATGGCAAAATTGTAAATCTATCTCACAAACCTATTTTCATCGATGTTTTCCTCATATATGGATCAATTGGAAAGTGTGGGCCTGTGTGGAAAACATCCCCACCCCCTCCTTCCGTCCTTCCACATTTCTTTTGTACCAGACAGTTGAGAACTTCAATCTCCTCCGCTTTTTCCTTAATTTTCCATCCACCCCAGTTTCCTCTCTACCAAATGGACCCTTAACAAAAGTTGATTTGAAGAAACATATCTTGGGTCCTTTTTGAGGGGTTCACGGAATTGTGCTGGCATTCAAATATAGGGTTAGACAAGGGTGTTATGCATCCTATGCTGTCAGGTGTTTTTTGTGGTTGCATTTTATGAAGTTTATTGAATGAACCAATAAATTTGAAAATAGGTTTTCTATTCCCAAGTAGGAGGTTTGTAATATGCCCAGTAGCAGATCTAAATTCTGCCATGGTAATAAAAAGATATATGCTGATAAGGAAGAGCTGTATTTGTGACACTGCTTAAAGCCTAAATTTTGAGGCAATTATGTTCCATTGGATGATTCTTTAAAACATACCTCTCTCCCACTCCTCCCCTCTCCACTCCCCCTTGTCCCCTCCCCCTCAAATTAAAAAAAAAAAAAATTTGTGACCATTTAAAAGTTCCTTCATTCTTTCTTTCAATGACTTTGTGGATGCTGGTTGCAGATTTCTTAAGAAATTTGCATGCTATAATGTTTTAACAAAATAGAGCATTTAACAGTTTCTTTGAATATCATGTTCTACACAAAATGAGCATCTTTGAGTTTATTTGGATATATAACATCAACTATTTTTATTGGCACTAAAGAAGTTCAGATTTGACTGTGTTTTGTGGTCTTTACTTTACCCCTTCGATACTTCTTCCCCTGCATCATTTTTATTCTTTCCTAGCATCATTATGCCTTTCAAGTGTCCATTTGTCATGTTGCTTTCTTTTTTAATTTTTTTTTTTTTTTTTAGGGTTCACTTTCACTTTTTTTAATGACGAGGAACACCCTCAACACAGGGCCATTTTCACTTTTAACCCTTTTGTTTCATGCTATAAATATAACTTCAGTTTGACTAAAATAGGCATGTGTTGGTATTGACTGTTACTCCTTGATTGTGGTTTCAGAGCAAGAGCGCTCTCTTCAGTTGACAAAAGTAATAGCAGCCGAGAAGGTAGGCTTGCCTCCTGATAACAGTTAATATTTATGAAAAGAGTTAAATCATTGTTGAAATAGTTTACTGCAGAGAGACAATTCTTTATTTTGCCTCCAACTGGACCAACCCGCCATCTGTGTCAGGATTTTGCATTGAGCTTGCGTACTTTTGTCTTATAGATAGGTTTTGGCTAAGTTAGCTATTGAGAAATTTGATCTAATCATATAATCAAATGTGGTAATCTCAGAATAAGTGAACCACTTCAAACTATTTATGTACCCTTAGCTATGTAGCAATATACAAGTATCCTTGTTACTCTCTCTCTCTCTCTCTTGCTGGGCTAATCCGACTAATCTGAACTTGATAAAGCCTTATCAAATTGCTTGAGGTCAGATGCATGAATCATTTCCTCCATCCTGATCTATGTGTAATGTGTGCGTTTATTCTATAAAACGCTTTTTCACTATTTCTAATGGACACAGCCTAAATTATACTATTGAAAGTTTGATATCCTGATGGTGCAGCTCTACATTTGATTGCGTCTTGAACTAAGAGGTTAATTTTTGTGATAGAAAAAATCTCTTGCTTAAGTTGGTAGTTGTGGAGTGTGATTTATTCTATCCAATGGGAAAAGTTTACTTTTTACTTTCAGAAATCATTGTTGATTAGGAGATTATAATTAATTTTGTGATCCCTAGTGCCAACTTCCTCCCTGTATTAAAATAAGGAAATTTAAGCAAATAGGTTTTACAGGCGAAAAAATGTCATTTGCAAACAGATTACTGTACCATTCCTTATTAGCTAATCTTGTTCTTTGATCTATCAGGAAAGGAGTGAAAGTACACAGAGCCAGCTGGAGCTGTACTCAAAGAGGCAGAAGTTTCAAAAGATGAATGCCTCTGACAAAGCAGATGTCTCTGCTCCTCTTTTAAGTAATGGTTTGCAAAATTCTCCAGGTGTGCATTGTAATTTTTCTGCATGAGATGCTTGTTATTTGTTTTTTTAAGTGGCTACTTTTGCATTTTCAGTTAGCAGTAAATTCCATCTTGTTTGTTTACTTATTTAATTAACCTGAATTCTTATTTTCAGTTAGCCGATTTAGTTTTACTTATTTAAAATCTCTGCATTTATCCAAAAAAAACTTTTATCTAAAACACCTTTGACGAGACTCTTCGGTTGTGATCTTCTAACAAGTATTCTTGAAAGTATATGTAAGTTTAGTTTATTTTTTATTTTTTGAATGAACGATTTCTCAACATTGTGGGTCAATAGTAAAACTCATTAAAGTTTGATTTCTTCACCTTGCAGCATTCCTTGTTTTTGGTTGAACGCCTCCAACATTTAATTTCCTTCAAAAAGTTTCTTTAAATACTTGTTAGCTTCTTTTGTGCTCATATTGCCCGATCTGGGTTCCTGTTGAAATGCAGGCAAACTAGCAGCTCGAGATACAGGCTCAACAAAAATTACCAACCGTGTTGTGCCAACATTTCGCAGGTTAGTCAGCAACTCCGGTCTCCAGTATCATTCAATATCTTATTTTATTATTATTTTTTGTGGAAACTTTACTTTAGATCCAGAACTATCACGCGTTTTGAGAAAACCCCCCAAATTTCTAACACTCTCAATTTAATCCCTTGAATTTTAAATTTGATTCAATTGATCCCCTCCGTCGGATTCAACTGTTAACCTCTAACAAAAATGACTAAAAAATCAAATTACCGTTCGATTTATTTATTTTTAAATTCTAAATTTGGAATTTCATAAAAAATTCAGGGGTATAAAGGTCATTTTATCACTTTTAACATTTCAAATTTGACGGATGAGGGTACATTTCATAAAATTGAAAGTTTAGGGGGTGAAATTGAGAGTTTTTTAAAATTTTGGGTTTTTCTTAGAATATGTAGTAATTCAGGGATCTTAAGTCAAGGTTTATTTTTATTTTATTATTATTATTTATTAATTAATTAATTTTTTAATGTAGTCAGTGGGCTTTAAATTATTTGGGCAGGGCAAAAGTAAGAGGTGTTTTGCTGCAGGACACAGAAGATGACAAAGATACTAGAACCTAAGATTTGGGAAAAACTTAGTTCACCAAGTTCTGTAAATAAAAGGTTTTTAGGTTTAGAACTCTAGTTCTGATAAATTATTACTAAGAAAAGGAGAATTCCCACTAACAGATAGGTCCCGAGCATCTTTGAGTACCATGATTATGAAAATGAAAATTGCTTAATATTTCTTTTTCCTTTTATTTTCATCATTGCATTCTCGTATTGTTGCAGTCATTTTGAGGATGTCTTGTCTGTTTTCAAAGGGATTTTGTTTGTCTTTCCTCAAATACACTAATATGGGCATAAAAGTTGCATTTTTATTGGAGGTATTAGAAAACACGAAACAAGTCCTTACATAAAACATAGGGTTTGATGTTTAGACAATGGGCAAAAGCACGGATAATTGCTAACAATCTGTTCAAATATTGTAAGTTGTTATGTTGTTGCTTCGGCCACAGTGAGGGAACCAGATTTCTTGTCTTAAGGTTTGTTGGGATTGTGTTTGAGGAGTTTAAAAGTGCTTTTAACAATCAAAAAGTCCGTTTGAAGAAAAAAGTATTCGTTTAGTAAAAAATTAAAAGCGTTTTTAAGGTTCAAATAGCCAAAAAATGGCCAAAAAAACACTTTTGGCAAAAGCAAAAATGAAGCTTTTTCCCAAAAGCTCTTTTTTACTTAAAAGTTATATTTTTCAAAAGCAATCTCAAACAGGCTCTTAAGAAAATTGGTAAGTTATGTTGCAGTAACTTTTTTTAAAAGTTTTCCCTACATTTAGGAAAGAAAATGAGATTTAGGGAGTTTGTTGCTAGTGCTATTATTAGGGTGCGATTATAATGGAAAATTCTCAGAGAGTTTTGTAGATGTCTAGGAAACTTCTTCTCCCTCATAGTTTTGTTTAGTTAAACCACACAATTTCTCTTTACAAAAGTCTTTAGCAACAGGAGTTTTGGAATTACGAAAGGAAGCTCGTTAGAAAAATTGTCTAGAGGTTTTGAAATTATTGTGGTAAGAACAAGTGGGTTGTTTGCTAGGTACAAGGAAGTTCTGTTACAAAGGTTTTGTAATTGTGTCATTCTCATAAACCGACTCTTCTATTTAGTGGATTAGTTTTCTAGGTTTGGCTACTCCGGAGTGTTTTTACTTTTGAAGAGTTCTTCAAAAGGTTTTCATCTCGTTACCAAATTATCTAGTGTTGATTGATTTACTAATTTCATAATATTTAGTGATAATTTGTATAGTTGTTAAATTTTAAATTTCACATTTTCTATTCAGCCCCTTTCTAGGTGTTAATTGGAGTCGCTGGGCTATATATACTCAGTCAAGGATGAGAACACTCGAGCAATAACAAAATTTTAAATTACACATTATCTCTCAGCAAATTTCATGTTATACAAAGCATTGCCAATAATGAGGTTCTCCGTTCTTGAGACTTGAGAGAGAAGGCGATAAAAAAGATAAAAAAGCATATAGACCAGATCCCATACTTCCTATGGTCCTTTAGAGCATAATAGACAATCATCATATTTCCATGTGCAGCAATAGCAATTCCTGGTGTTAGCAATGAGGTAAAAGAAAATCATTAGTCTATAGACACTAGATAGAGCTTCCTCATGCAAAGTGAAATTAGCCTCATGCATGGTGCCTAGTGCTAATCCACATCAATCTCATGTATAGCACATTAGGGAAAGATACCAAAGGTAATCTCATGGAACATTATAGGCCTTCTTTAGTCTTCCCAAGTATATAAATTCAAAGAATTATTATTATTATTTTAATTTATTTATCCAAGTGAAACTATTAGCATTTAGAGCCACGAAAGCAAATTCAGAGACTTTTGAATTTCCCCAAGCATAATTGTTGCTAGCAAAATTCAAAATGACTTTATGTCAATAGGATAATTTGATTTTACAAATAGAAGAAATCGGTTTAATTGTTGGAAGATCTGTGTGGAATGTAATTATCAGTTTGAGGAAACATTTAAGTTTGGAAAATTCTACACATCTCAATTTTTTATTTTTTTTTTCAAAAGTTGGTTCCTAAATAATGTGTTACTATTTCATGAATTGGCAATTTATTTTTCAAAATAATAAATCTCATGAGAATGTGACACATAATTTAGGAATCAACATTTTTTTTTTATTTTTTTTTAAATGTATAGCATTGACCTTTTGAGTCATCTAACAGTTGATTATATTTCAAAATTTTGTTTTGTTTTTGTGAACTTGGACACTTTTGGCAAACCAAATATCGCTAGAATAATTATAGTTTCCAGACGAAAAATGCTAAACATCTCAAATATTTGTTTCGAAAGTGATTTCCAAATGATGTGTCACCATCCCATGAGTTAGTAGCACATTTCCTAAAATAATAAATCTTATGAGATGATGACACATCATTTAAGAACCAACTTTTTTGGAAGAAAATTTGGGATGTAGCACTTATTGTATATATATAGACAAAGTAAAAGAACAAATAACGTAAAATATTTTTGCCATGTATTAAAAAAGTATGTACTTTTCTTGTATATGAAAAATGTTTTTTTTTTTGTTCCCAAGAGGTAGCTCAATCAGCTGGGACCACGCTTAATGAAGCGGAGGTCACTAGTTCGAATCTCCTTCCCCCTCTTGTGTAGATATGTCAAAAAAAAAAAAAAAAAAAGTATTTTTTTTTAAAGGAAAAACTTAAAAAAAAAAAAAAATTGTTATTAATAGAGGCAAGGCAAAAGTAAATGGCTACAACTTCCAAAATTGATACTATTTTCTTAAAAGACAATAAATGGTAAAACATAATTATTTGAAGATAGGGAATGACTGAAAATAGCATGCCTACCTCTACTAAAAATTTTCTTGGTAGCACTGTGTCTTGAAGTTCCTCAATAGTTTGGCCATATTGATAGCTATTGTAACGAAGAGTCTATTTCCCATTCTGTCCAAAAACTGAAAATAGGCATACCTCCAAAAACTCTTGAGCATTAGCGATCCACAAACTCACCAAAATCCAACAATGAATCCAATTGCAATGCTTGTATAAAACCATAGATGTTCATGGGAGTTTGCATTTTCTTGAATATTGCCGTCTCCATATATTCTACCAATTTGAGGACCTTGAGCAGTTGCATCTTCGAGACACATTTTCAGAAGAGGCAAACCACAAAGATCTTGGTTACCTTCATATGTCGATGCACCGAAGCCCTAGAGTTGCGTACCTGTTGGGACTCTACCTAACAAGTTGTTTGACAAATTCAAATAGCTCAAAAAGCTCAAACTAGCAAGGGTTGGGGGAATTACACCTAAAAGATAATTGCTTGACAAGTCTAGAGACTCTAATCTCTCCAAGTCACCATTACTTTGAGGGATGACGCTAGTCAACAAGTTTCTAGATAGGTTCAATCCAATCAAATCCCAAGAGTTATTTCTCTTGGAATTTCTCCTTTCAATTTATTTCTTGAAAGATTGATGAGTTTTACTAGTCTGAGAATTTCATAATACTCAAGATGCATTCCTTTTGTATTCACCGATGCATGCTCAATGTAGTGCCAAATAGCTGCTGAATACTCTTCTATGGAAAAATATCATGTTTCTAAATTTTGTTTTTGAGCCATGGCAATGAAGTTATTGAGGCACCGAGGTATAGTCCTTGAAATACTGTTGTGAGAGAGGTCCAATATTTGAAGAGATGCTAGTTGACATAATTGTAATGGTATGCTACCAACAAATAGGTTTGATGGTAGGCGAAGAACCATCAAATGTGATAGGCTTGTGCCAATCCATGCCGGTATCCTCCTAGGGAGCGTTTTCTCCAAAATCTAATAATTCCAGCGAAGAGTAGTTCATCAATGACACAGGCAGTTCTCCAAAGAAACTGTTGTTTTGGAAATGTAACGTAAGAGGACTATTTTCCGAACAAATTCTTGCAAAAGATCCAGGAATTCTCCATGAGAGATTATTGTTTGCCAAATTGAGGACTCAGTGTCATCATATTTGCCCAACAACTTGGGGAGCTCTCCAGATAACAAGTTATTCAAAAGATCAAGGATGAGCCATATGTCTCACATATGAATGTAATAATTCGTTGGAACAAATTATTGGAGAGATTTAACATGGATGCGTTCAAATTAATTTGTGGCAGTGGACCATTGAAGCGATTAGGACTCAAATCTATTGTATAAGAACAAATCAATATTGTGAAAAACCATTGAAGAGGTATGGTACCAGAGATCTGGTTGCTAGAGATATTTAATAATTTTATATTGGAAGAAAAGTTCCAAAACTAGTTGGGGATGGTGTTTGAGAGTCTTGCATTAGATATATCAAGCAATGAAAAATTCTTTTGTGTTTGAAGCCGTTGGAGGTAAAGCTGACCCCAAATTGCAAGAGCTCAATTTGATGGTATCCAAATGAAATGGTGGAAACTAGTCTGGAATAGACTTCAAAGACAAAGAATTATAAGAGAAGTCCAATTGGCGTAGGGCTAAAACGTTCAATTGTGCTTCAATGATGACACATTTTAAAGAACTTAAAGACACATCCAAAACTTGAAGGTTATGAAGTTTTTCTAGAACATTGTCTAAACTTCCATTTAATTGATTGTTAGACAGATGCAACTCATTCAACAAAGATAATCTTGTAAGATCTGGTGTCGCACATTCAAGGTTGTTGGAAGAGAGGTCAAGATGAACATGACTATTGGTATATTTGAGCAGCCAAGGGAATATGAAGGAGTTGAGATGATTGACAGAGAGATCAAGGAATGAAAGCGTTGAAGAAGAATTAGCATTGAAAAGCACAGTAGGAATTGGCATGGAGAGTTGGCAATATTGTAGACGCAAGTCTAATAAAAAACTGAGCATATTGACCTTATCCAGCCAATTGACAGCCTTGCTGAGGTTCACTTGGCTCATATCTAAGTGTCTTGAAGAGAAGAGATGAAAGAGCTACTCAAGATTGTGGCAATCGGCCATAATTGTTCCAGCTAAGGCCTTGCTTGAATTTGAGGAGTGCTTGTCTTTCTTCCTCTGCATCTCATGACCTCAGAATCACTCAAATTCAAAGGGAAGCAAATTGTAATTGCGTTACATAGGAGGAGCCCAAATAGAAGCACCAATTCAGCATAAGGGCCTCTCATTGTTTCACCTTCTCGATCTTTGGGAAAGTTGTGGGAAAGAGATATAAACAAGTTTTAGTAGAGGCTGGCTTTGATGTCCCAAAGTAAATTTATATTGGTATTGGCTACTGTAACAAGCTCATGCAAGGCTGAAAGCAAAGCATGATTCCCACCAAGAGTCGTGCAACAACAATTGAGGGTCTCATAGATCGTTTTCTTCTCTGATACATGTTAAAATCAGAGAGAAACCGATTAGAGGGAAAAAAAAAAATAAGTATAGAAAAAAAATGCATTCTAAGATCTAACAATTGGCGTTAGTTTGTTAGGGTTTAGGGTTTAGGGTTTAGCTAAACCCTAGTTTGTTAGCTCTAATACCATTATACCATATAAAAACATATAATAAGATAAATATAAAGCGGAATAACATGGAATAAAGGAAAGAGAGAAAGACACAGAATATAAGGTGGTCCAACATATATGATCTACATCCACACATTAAAGTCTTATAACTACATATTTCCTTGATTGTATGATTTGATTACATAGCTCTATTTATAGAGCTTTGACATAATTTCAAATACAAAACAAATTCCTTGAATTTTTATTTTTTTTTAGAAAAAAAAAAAAAAATCCTTGAATTAAAGGTAATTAATAACAAATCAAATCAACAATAATCACAAATCAAATTTATATCCTTAACAACGGTGAAAGGAAAAATGTGTCGACTGGAGAGAAGCTTCAGTGAAGACTTGACAATCAACACGACAATCCCGATGGTTTTGTTGAGAAATTGAATGAAATGTTGCTCCAGATTTCACGCATGCATGACAGCAAGTCTCTCTATTCCATGTTTTATGCCCAACGCATAAACAGTAGCAATTGACTCCTTCGGTAAAACAATTCAAAGACTTATTTAACTCCTAGTGACCACGGACGGAGCCAGAAAATTTGGTGGGAGGGAGCCAGCCAAAAGAAATTTTCGGTTCTTTAAAATTTTTTTATTAAAAAATTATTTTTGTTTTTTGTTTTTGTTTTTGTTTTAAAAACTAAAAATACCTAAGGGCCAAAAAAGTGAGCATTTGAAAGTATGGACAAAAAATAAAAATAAAAACTTAATGGGTATAGCCCAAAAAATTAAGAATAGGGCCAAAATTTTTATTGAATATGGCCATAAAATCTAAAAATAGGGCCAACATTTTTTTGGGAGGGGGCCAAATAACTAAAATTAGAACCAAACTTTACATTTTTTTTACTTCTATTTTTTTTTTTCCTTATTTTTGGGGGGCCCATCNAAAACAAAATTAATGTGTTTGATTTGGGAGTCATACAACCTAGGATGGAATTAGAACTTTTAGTTTGAAGGAGAGAGGCAAAATTTAATTTTTAAATGTCTATTTTTTTTTTTGGGACTATCCTATGGTTTGTGGGGGCTGGGCCCTCCCAAGCCGAAGGGTAATTCCACCCCTCAACTAGAAATTGTGAGTGACAAGAAAAATATTAGCTGCTATCATTTTGAGCGCCTTCTCAACCTTATAAGATATTTTGTGGGGGCCGGGCCCTCCCAAGCCAAAAGGTAGTTCCGCCCCTCAACTAGAAATTGTGAGTGGCAAGAAAAATATTAGCTGCTATCATTTTGAGTGCCATCTCAACCTTATAGGATATGTAAGTTATATATATATATTCTTCTGAAATCGAGTTTACCCAAAAAATTCATCAAATTCTGTCTGTTGATATATATAGTTGACATTATGTGTGCGACTGGACACGTTAATGACAGGCATGGGAGCTGTGGAATGGATTCTGCAGTTATTTTATGATCCACGTTCAAAATCATCCATACCAGGCATGCCGCATGCTCACTTGGCTGCTTTTACAATATAAAAATAAATAAAAATAAAAAACTATAAAAAGAAAAAACAAAGTTGATGACAAAAGTTTGTGTTGATTGGCTGTCTTGTTAGCTGTTGGGTAACAGTAACACTCCCCTTGAACGATTAGTGAAGAGGGGGTGAGCATGTATGATGCTATCAAGGGCCACTAGCACACTTCATCTAACAGAGCATATTCGGCGCTTAAATTCTGTTCCTAGGCGTTGGCTGCAAACGTAAAATGTTTCCCAATCAACAAGGCTTTATAGCCATTTTCTAGCAAATCTACTTTTAAGGTTGGAAACCATATGTTCCGGGGTATCTTAATTTTTTCTTTTTCTCCTAACTAAAAAAAGGTTGGAGGAAGCGATTAACTATGATTACTCTATTTGGGTGTGCCCATAGTATAAACCAATGACAGGAGGGGCCTAGACGGTAGGATACTACAGACGCTCCCTCAAGCCTGATTTAATGATACGTTCCGGGATATCTTGATTATATAAATAGCCAATAGGCTTTGGTGGTCATGATTGAGACTAAAATATTAAGCTCCATGAATACTGCAACGCAATCTATGTTTATTACCTTCCTCTGGATATTTTGATTATATATATAACAGCTAACAGCTAACAGCTAAAAGGCCCAGAAAATCTGGCCATGATTTAGACTAAATGTTCATTTTGGACCCTCAAATTTCATTGGCCACCATATTCAAAGCTGGGCCCATTCCTGCTCCCACCAAATTTTGCTGTAGCAATTTTCAATTGCTTTCCACTCCCACTATGCATCCTCTCTGTCTCTTGGTTTTGTTCTTCTTGCTGTGGATGAAGGACCAGCAACCAGGTATGAAATTCGCCTCGTCGTTGCTGCATCAAATAGAAAGACATGTAAAGGCTGAGCCGTTGCGCTAACCAACAAGCAACGGACGAGCTCGCTAGCGCGAAAGCTTTCTAAAGAGACGAACCGTTTAAATCTGGCTCTCGGAGTTTGGAAAATAATATTTTCTTTTGAATTACTTTTAAATTAAACAAATACCTGCTTGTGCTGCTGTTCCTGCTATTCCCTCGGATTCTTTTATTCTCTCCTGCAGGAAAAAACCTGCTCATCCACCATTCCTTATTGATACTATGCTTGGCACCATCTGGAGATGGCCTTGGAGACACATTAGAGCAGTTTCCTGCTGCCTTTGATTTCTTCTTAAAAGATAGAGACGATGGAAAGAACATCTTGAGTAGGAAAGTTTCACTCTCCATGCTTGAAATCCTCGACATCTGACGCGCCTTAATAATCTTCTTCTTCTTCTTGATTTGAGGTTCGGTTTCGGAGCGAGAGCCAGTCTCTTCGACATGCTGCTCATCCACAATATCTTTTAGAGAAAGTTCATAACAAGACTCAGGCATGTCTTGAATCATTTCCATAAGCCGCCTCCTGTCTTCTGCAATTGCCCGTTTGCCTGAAAGATTTGTGGTAGATTGATGTTTGTTGGGGAGCAAAGGAGAAGATTCACAACAATCTTCATGATGATCATCATTTTTTGAGGCCTCTCCTTTCCATAAGGTTGGTGAGTACACTCCAAAGCTTCTACTGAGCTCCTCATCATAATATAAGGTATTATTAGGAGCACCCCAGAAATGGAAATCTGCATCTTCTTTACTGTCATGATTGCTATGAAGCGGATTGCCGGCAAGTCCTTGCCGGTGCCGGTGATGAAGCATGGTTTGAGGGGAGGTGAGGGGAAGGAGGAGGAAGTAGGTTGTGGTTTTGAGAGAGTGAGAGAAATGGGTGTATCATAAGGGAAGATTAGTCAAATGTTGTATTGTTCAAAAGAGTTAATGAATTAAATGAGGTGCATTTGGAAGTCATTGCCGTATGAGATGGGGGGGACAAGTAAATGGTCCAACCTCCAATTTTCCACAGCTTTGTGTATCCTTCAAAGCTTTCCTATAAGAAATGTTGTTGACTTCTTGAATCCAACTTTCCTTGATGCCTCAAGACTTTTCAGTCCATTTCCTTTTTCTTGTTATATGTAGCTCTCATCCCATATAACAAGAAAATGTTTATATCACTATAATATCTCAAAAGTTTAAGTTAATATAAAATGATAAATTTAATTAATAATATAATACCCTCCCTCACTATAATGAATGTGGGTAAATTGTTGGGTTATAGTTCGAACTCATAACCCCCGGCACTCAAACCACTGTAAATCGTTATTTGACCCAATTGCGAGTGAGCTCAAATTCCCTCCATCTTAATAAGAGTGAAGTTCAACACGTAAAATATTTGTTTACTCTAATATCATTTTAAGTAAGTACTTATCCTAAAAGCTTAAATTCATATAAATAAATAAATTTAATCATTTAATCAATACTTTAACGAACCAAATCACGTCTCACCATCGTATATATTGTGGTGCGAAGAAGAAGACAGAAGAGTAGTGACAAAATATTAGTGGAAATGGAGTCGAGCGTTTTGATCTGCCAGCGATTGGAAACGGCTGATACGCGTTCACTGGAGCAAGAGAAATGGAGAGATCAGTTGAATTTTGACACCACTCATCTCATACAAACATCAAACAGGTATCNGTTACCAAAAGTGTGACGGCAGAGATTTTATTCCAGTTTCCTTCCACCTAGGGAGTAAATTTTCGAAAAAAAAAACCTAAGCATTTAAAAATTTTGGAAGGCAGACCCAAGGAGTTATTATATATTTTCCCATAATATAAAATGATAAATTTAATTAATAATATAATACCCTCCCTCACTATAATGAATGTGGGTAAATTGTTGGGTTATAGTTCGAACTCATAACCTCCGGCACTCAAACCATTGAAATCGTTACTTGACCCAATTGCGAGTGAGCTCAAATTCCCTCCATCTTAATAAGAGTGAGGTTCAACACGTAAAATATTTGTTTACTCTAATATCATATTAAGTAAGTACTTATCCTAAAAGCTTAAATTTATATAAATAAATAAATTTAATCATTTAATTAATACTTTAACGAACCAAATCACGTCCCACCATCGTATATATTGTGGTGCGAAGAAGAAGACAGAAGAGTAGTGACAAATATATTGTGGTGCGAAGAAGAAGACAGAAGAGTAGTGACAAAATATTAGTGGAAATGGAGTCGAGCGTTTTGATCTGCCAGCGATTGGAAACGGCTGATACGCGTTCACTGGAGCAAGAGAAATGGAGAGATCAGTTGAATTTTGACACCACTCATCTCATACAAACATCAAACAGGTATCATGCATATTGCGTGCATCATGCATGTGAGGATGCGTCTTTGGTGCGGCGGCTGGCCGACAGAACATCCTTGGGGAACACTGCTTCCTTAATTTCCTCCCATGATGCTTTTATCATTATTATTTTTTAAAAAGAAATATGTTTCCGTGACCACTATTTAATGTTGCAGTAAATACCATAAAATATAAAAATTATTTTCTGAAAATCATTTTATGTCGAAAGAAATGGAATTAACCTTAATTTCAAGGAAACTTCTGTCTTTAAAAAATCATTGTCTGTCTCTCAAGGGAGTACTACTTTTCTTTCTCTCTTTTTTTTTTTTTTTTTGTCAAAAATTTCTTATAAATTGAGTTGTAGAAGTCTCTAACAAAGTGACGTGTTTTCTTTTAATATGTAAAAAATATATATTTTAATAATATGTGCTTTTCGCATGTTGTTTTAGGATGCGTTTGTGATTGTGATTTTACAAGAATAACCTACGTTTTTAAAAGATATTGTAAAATGTAAAGCGTTTAGCATTGCAATTTAAAAAGTACTTAATCTAAAATAAATAAATAAAAAATTTGTGATTTTTATAAGCATGCTAAGGGTGCTTATTTGAAAATGCATAAATTTAAACTAAAATCACAATTTCACGTAACAAATATTTGATAAAAAAAATATTTTTAATATGTTTTATCAAATATTTTTATAATTTTAAAAAGTAGTAATTTTAAAAATATAATTTTTTAAATTATATTTATCAAAACCACGGTCACAAACGGACCTTAATTTTATCTAACTTTTTAAAGGTTGAATTGCAAGAAATTTTTGTCTTTTTTTTTTTGCCTTTTTTTCCAGAGATATCAGTGGAAAGTACATAATATATGAATATGATAATATGGGTGAATGAAAGAGAAGGGAGTAAAGAGCTTGCCATTACTGCTAAACGAAAAGAAATCACAGTCTGACGTAGGTGACTTCGACTAGTCATTATTGTCGTTGATGTCCCTTCTAAGTTTAGGGCGCATTTTGTTTGCAGGCACGAATTTGTCTAGGTCGGCGTGCTACTGCTTTTGACGAACAGAGTTTTTTTTAAAAAAACTCAGTTGGAAATATTTCTTTCAATCCAGCTTACGGATATGATATGTGTTTATTTTTTTATTAACATGTGAGACGAGTTAGAATAAGTCTTCTAAAATAGCAAACATGTCACAGACTCACATATATTATATGTATATAACATATAATATTAATAAAGTTTTTATTTAAATAAAACTTTTGAGTAATTAATATACATATATCTACTGAAAGCTTATTTTATTTCACTAAAAATTGCCCTTCTTGATAGAAGGAAGCAACTTAAGGTTAATTAGATAAAGATCTTGGCCAATAAATAAGCATATCCATATGTCACATGATGAACACGAGAAATTGATTGGGTTTCTAGATCTATTTTATTCAAAATTAGATCTAGGTTTTTTTCCATCAGTTTCGTCCATCGACGCTATTGCTCACTGGCCACCCTTTTTCCGGCTGCTGGCATTCATGCATCAATCTACTGGCCAAGTGTCGGTGCGCCGTTGTGTCAACGACATTGTCATTGGTACATCTTCAGTTTGTCAAATTCGCTCCTATAAAGTTAGGGGTGTCAAAAAAAATCGAAAAACTAGGGAGCTGGTTCCGGTTGCCAAAAAACCAAAAACCAAGGACCTTAGTTTCGGTCTTGGTTTTTGGCACCAGGTAAAAATCGGGAAACCGGAACCATGTGCATATATATATAATAATAATTTTTTTAATATTATATATATTAAATTAATATATATAATTATATATCATTACTTAGAGTAATGAGAGTCCCTACTATGCGGTCCATCTGTAAAAGGGGTATTTTGCAGCATCCAACCACATGGTGACACATCACCGAGCTTATTTTGCTCAAATCACCAAATAAACCTAAACAAACAACCAAGAAAGAACCACGCCGGAGACCCATTGCCAAAGACCCACGCCGGCAGACCCAAGACCCACACACCGGAGACTTACGGCCACAGACCCATGCCGGTAGACCCACGGCCACAGACGGCCAGGCCCACGCCGGCAGTGGGTCTGGCCTTTCGCCGGCCGTGACCCGACTCCGAACCCGTCGAAATTCGCTTCAAAACTTGATTCTAATGCCTAAAATCCGTTCCTAATGCCTCAAAAATCGTTTCTAATGCCTCAAAACTCGTTTTTTGATTCAAATCTAAAACCTAGAGAGGAAAAGTTAACCCTTTAAGGATTTTATCATCCTAAAGGCCGGAAAAAATGGCTCCGGCACCGAAAATTGCTTGAGAAGATGACTCACGGCAAGAGAGGGAAGAAGAAGAAAAGAAAACAGAGAAGGAATCTGCCATCCTGTTGCAGAAGAAGAAAAGAAAAAAGAGAAGGAAGAAGAAGAAGGTGTGGCGTCACTGGGGTGGAGAGAAGGAAAAAAAAAAATGTGATGATGGTGTCGGCAGGCATGGAGAGAAAAGAAAAGAAAGAGAAAAAAAATCGAAAGAAATCTAGTGAATTTGGTCTTATGTTATTTTGGTGTAATTTTTGAACTTAAACTAAGGTGTCAACTAGGGATTAGATGCTGCAAAAGTTGGGTTTTACTGACCATCCGCATTGAAGTTAAATAATGGTTTGTTTGTTAATGAAGTTGCTTAATGCTTATTCATAAAAATAAAAAATTCAGAAAAAGAAAACCTTTGTTGATTACAGGGTGAATATTAAACAATTAAAGAAAATAAATTATGGTAAAAATGGACAAAAAGACAAATTGGACAAAAATTTTTTTTTTAAAAAAACATATTGGACAAAAAATCTAATAATTTTTTTTAAAAAAAAAGTGGGCCAATTGTGTGCAAAAAATGGGCTTATTTTAGGCCCAATACCTAAAATAAGCCAAAAAAAAAAAATTTTAAAAAAACTAGTTACCGGAACGGGTACAAATCGGAACCAGCCGGTAACCAGGACCCGGTTCCTAGTTCTAGTTTTCCAAAACCAAAAACTGGGGTACCCCGGTTCCGATCCCTAGTTTTGGCCAAAAACTGGAAAACCAGACCGGGTTGACACCCCTATCCACAGTCCCACGCATCGGTCTAATTGCACCGATCGCTGATTTAGTTTCTATGTCACCAATGAGAGTATGATGTTTTACGGTTTTTTGTTTCTGTTTTTGTATTTTTGTTTTATTAAAAGAGATGTAATAATAATTTTTATTTATTTATTTATTTTACATACCTTTAGCCTATAATGAAAAATTAAGATAGAGATGGATTGAATTTTAAAATTAAATTACAATAAAAAAAAAAATGAGCATAGCATGAGTATATATATAAAATTGATGGAACCCAAAAATTAAGGGTGGACAAATTAACCGTTACCGATTAACCGACCGATTACCGATATTAACCGAACCGATATAACCGTTACCGTTAGTTATCGGTCGGTAATCGGTTAAAAAATTTATACCGGTAATCTTATCGGTCGGTAATCGATCGGTTAAAATTTTATTATCGGTTAACCGATATGACCGATAAGTATTTTTAATTTTTAATTTTTTTTAATTTTATACTTTTTACTCTTTTGATTTTTATTTTATAATATAAAAAAAATGTAGTAGATCAATATAAAAAAAGATTCAATAAGCTAGTTTAGCCATATATATATTTAGGCTCCCAAAAGGGCCAAAACAACTAATTTTTAATAAGTTATTTTAGGCTTTAACCCAACAAAAAGTATTTGAGCTCTCAAAATAACTAATTTTTGGCACAATTAACAACTAGTAAAAAGCTCAATAAAAAGTTAACAAAAACCGATTTAACCGGCCGGTTTAACCGATTACCGATATGACCGATTAACCGATAACTTATCGGTCGGTAATCGGTCAAGAATTGGTTAACCGATAGCTTATCGGTCAATAACCGATAACCCTATTAACCGGACCGATATGACCGATACCC
The DNA here is from genome assembly GCA_006937295.1 of Carpinus fangiana. Classification (NCBI taxonomy): domain Eukaryota; kingdom Viridiplantae; phylum Streptophyta; class Magnoliopsida; order Fagales; family Betulaceae; genus Carpinus; species Carpinus fangiana. Next base: position 44,115,571 of record CM017321.1, on the reverse strand, counting down.
AGCCCTACCAAAAATAGAGAGCGAGCGAGAGAGAGATTTGACCTTTGAAGCATACATGTAACCGCTAAAAACACGCCCATGAACCCGTCTTCTCTAAAGATAATGGAATGGCTAGACATGGCTTGGTCCAAAAACTCGTGGTGGGCGACCTCTCCTTCCATAACTCATCTCCCTTTGCGAAGCTTTTGGACTCTTGCGTCAAATTAAGGTCGATCGGTGTGGGACATGACCTCATCCACGCTGATGACGCTAAATATTGTACATTCAAACATCTTAACTTGTATATATGAATTTTTTAGCATTATTATTTCTTTGATTTTGTGTTGTTTTATTATTTTCAGGTTTTAAATAAAGATACAATTAATTCCATTGAATTTGGGCTTAAAATACACTTGAGAAGATATAGAAGATATGACTAAGCTTAACCAATCATAATAGAGGACCTATATGATGTGGTTAAGTTTAATCAAATCAAGGAAATGATAAAATCAGAATTTCTCTAATTGGAGTTAAAATCGGATCGGATAGAATTTCATATTCTAGACACATCTCAATATTTTGGCTATAACTTTCAGCTCAAATATTGGATTAAGTTGATTCTAGCGGCATTCGAAAGCTAGCTCAAAATGCTACAAATTATTGTGAAATATGATTTTCCTAATTCTAAAGTTTGCCATGCCAAAATCGTCCCGCAATAAAATAATGCAAATTTGGACGAATCCTATTCCGATTTGTACTTGGATTGCTTCCTAATTTGACTGGGAGATTGAAGTCCGAATTTTTTAGGTTTTCTAGGGCTTCTAGGACTTATTTGATCCCTATAAATAGACCATTAAGCTTTTAAAGAAGGGGTGCCTAGTTTTAGACATAAATTATCTTATTGGATGCCTGATTAGTTGAAGAGAGGAGTTCATGGCAAATGGCCATCCTAGCACCCCGACGAGCCGCTAAATTCTGTAATAGTGCGTTGATATAGCCCTTTCCAAGTAATAATGGTTTAATTATATTTTAATTTGGGTTTTTCTATATGCATGATGGTTGTATAACTATGAGAATTTATCTTAATATTTATATTCAATCATTATGAATTTCTTATCTTGTCTTAGAAAGTTTTTTATATTGATTGAACTCAATCCTTCATATTTTTTGCGATTATGTGAATGATTGTTATATAACAGTTTTAACTGATACATGATCTATAGGATTTGATAAGCTATGCCTAGGGAAGACGAATGGTACTACACCCTAGTTTAATATAATTTAAGTAGGCAGTTCGTGTCAACTGAAGATGAGTTATGCTTATTCATTGATTGTGTATAGCCTATTAAAGAATTAGATAATCCATACATAGGGAAGACGGGTCGTACCGCATCTTATTGGTTAGGTGGACGGTCCGTATCAACCGAAGATGGATTATACTTATTCCTTAATAATGATATTTTCTTGACTACTTGAGTAACACAAGCCCTATATCATGCATAGTATGAATTTGCCTTATTAATTTATGGTTGATCATTGTTATGGGCTTAGTGGTGAAATCAACTATTCTATCTCTCATTACTTTTATGCATTTAGTTTATAAATTCAAAAACCAAATCAAACATCTTTTAAATTAAGTTAATTTTAATATTCATAAACTTAATAACAACACTACTGCTGTCATTAAGGTTTGACAACCTCTCTATAACCTTATCCTACAAGGATTCGTCCTATTGCAAGTGGTTATTTTTATTATTGTTATTATTGGACACAAAAAGACCGCATCACGTGCCCGTATCATCAAATCCCAGTTTTACTCTTTAAGTTTTTATCCAAAATAGGCTTATTGATGTCTATGGTAAATGCGGCTGTTTGGATGGTGCACGCTCTGTGTTTGATCGAATGCTTCAGAGGGATACTTTCACTTGGAATTCGATTATAAGTGCGTTAATAAGAGATGGGGATTTCTTCATAAGGTTGTGCAGGTCTTTGGGTCGATGCCTGAGCCAGACCAGTGCTCGTGGAACTAAATGCTATCGGGTTTTGCGCAACATGATCGTTTTGACGAAGCCTTAGAGTATTTTAGTAAAATGCATAGGGAGAATTTTGTGCTTAATGAGTACTCCTTTGGTAGTGCTCTTAGTGCCTGTTCGGGCCTGATGGATTTGAAAATGGGTATTCAAATTCATGCTTTGGTCTCAAAATCCTGCTACTCGTCGGACGTATATATGGGTTCTGCTCTTATTGACATGTATTGACATGTACTCTAAGTGTGGGAGTGTGGCTTGTGCTCAAAGAGTTTTTGATCGGATGAGTGAACGGAACAGAGTTTCTTGGAACAGCATGATTACATGCTATGAGCAAAATGGTCCGGCAAATGAAGCTTTGGAGGTTTTTGTGAAAATGATGGATTGCGGGATTGAACGAAATAAGGTCACTCTAGCTAGTGTGGTGTCTGAAACCTCCTTGGTGAGTGGGTATGCAAAGGCAGGAAGTGTGAAAGGTGCAAGGTTAATGTTTACAAACATGATGGAGCGGAATGTAGTGTCTTGGAATTCACTTATTGCAGGTATACACAGAATGGGAAGAATGAAGAGGCGCTTGGGCTCTTCCTCCTCCTAAAGAGGGAATCCATTTGGCCAACCCATTACACCTTTGGAATCTACTCAATGGTTGTGCCAATCTTCGGAACTGCAGCTGCGCAGACAGGCTCATGGTCACGTTTTGAAGCATGGATTTCACTTTCAATCTGGAGAGGAGAGCGACATTTTTGTGGGGGAACTCTCTCATTGACATGCACGTGAAATGTGGATCAGTTGAAGATGGGAGCCGTTTATTTGAAAATATGGTGGAAAGGGATTGTGTCTCTTGGAATGCCATGATAGTGGCATATGCACAAAATGGTTATGGAACTGAAGCTCTTCAAATTTTCCAAAAAATGTTGTTATCCGGAGAGAAACCAGACCATATCACTATGATAGGTGTTCTATGTGCTTGCAGTCATGGGGGGTTGGTTGAAGAGGGGCGTAATTATTTCCACTCAATGAGAACGGAGCATGGTTTGACGTGACTGAAGGACCATTACACATGTATGGTTGAGTTGATATACTTGGTCGAGCTGGATGCCTCGATGAAGCAAAGAGTTTGATAGACACAATGCCGATGCAGCCTGATGCTGTTGTCTGGGGATCTTTACTTGCTGCTTGTAAGGTCCATAAGAACATCATATTAGGGAAGTATTTGGCAGAGAAGCTCTTGGAGATTCACCCTTGGAATTGTTGACCTTATGTACTTCTCTCAAACATGTATGCTGAGCTTGGTAAATGGAGGGGTGCAATGAAAGTTAGGAAGCAGATGAGACAACAGGAAGTTATCAAGCAGCCGGGTTGCAGTTGGATTAAAATCCAGAGTGATTTGCATGTTTTCATGGTGAAAGATAAAAGGCATCCTCAGAGGAAGGAGATGTATTCACTTTTGAAGATGCTCACGGAACAGATGAAGAGAGCTGGGTATGTGCCAGATGCTGGCGATGAGCAGAGTGAATCTGAATTTATCTCCTGTGACAAAGAGGAAATGCTAGCAGATGCTGCTGTGGGTTGAAATCAAATGCTCTGCTCTCGGTATCCCTTTTACCATCTGATTGATTCTTTTCCTCAATTTACAGAAACTCAAAAACTAATCTTATAATTAAGCATTAGTTACCCTCATCTCCATGGAGGTTTAGGAAGACGACATACACATCCCTTCTAGCTTGGAGAATTACAGAGAGCCTGGAGGGAGGTCAGTATAATTAATTGTTAGGGCATATCATATGTTTAGTTGGCCAATTCAGGCTAGTGGTGGACAGAACTAACAGCCTTTGACAAATATGCTCCTCTGTCTGCAGTTGTATCAAGTAGGCCAGCTATGTTGCAGTTAAATGTGCCATGCCATGATATGGTTTTGGGAGCTGCTTAAATTAATAAATTAATTATGGTTTTAATTTACTTAAAATTTGTGCTGTTTACAGTTTGGAGTGTGCTGGGTTTTCACGGTGAAAAGTTTCTCTTGTTGATATACAGAACTGTGCTGTCACATTTTGTACTGCCCACCAAGCATGTCATGCACAAACAAGAACAAAAACACAAGCCATAAAGAGAAGAAGAAAAAGAAGAGCCTGGTGAATATGTGTTAGAGAGAGAGAGAGAGAGGTAATGTTTGAAATATTGCACATGAAAACCAACTTATCATTTTAGTACAATCTGGTGGCAGAAATTACACCTTTTTTCTTATTTTTTTTTATTATTGTTTTTTCATCTTTCCATGCTGTCATAAGTAAAGTCCAAGACATGTGAACCATCATCTTGTCCACAAACAAGAGAGAGAGAGAGAGAGATTTTCACCATATTCTTCAGATAAGGGCGTCTCTGAGCCCTCTCTGAGAGCATCTACATCTAAGAATGACATAAGAAATAAACCTGTAAACCAAGATGAAGCACACCATAACAACAACATTTCTCCACCTATCATCCTCCCCATAGCCTTCTTCTCTGAGCACATCTTCTCCACTCACTTCACATGTCCCAAACATGTACTCCAAGCACTTTCCTGAGTTAGAGAACTCATTTATTAGAAACCCTTCAAACGGATACTTGAACAGCGATATGTAATGCATGAAAATCCAGTAACTTGGAATCTCCTGCTTTGATATGAAGTAACCAGAGAAGAGAAAAAAGGATCCCATGACGCCGGCAATCAGAGAATTCCCGACGATAAAATTAGGCACCAGAGCACTGAAACACACCACAACTGAATTCGCTGTATACAGAATTAACCAAATTAACAACAAGAAGTGCAGAAAGGCAATGAAGTTGTGATTGAGTCCAACGAGCCAGTATAAGGGCAGTGTGAATAAAATGGCTAGGATCAGCAGAAATGGCAAGTAAACAAGTCCATTGGCTACCGCATAGGATGAGACTCTGTAGTTTCCACAAGATGTTTCCTTCATAAGAATCTCCCTCTCTTGGAGAAAGATTGGCAGAGCTTCTGTGGTGCATGATAACAAAAAAGTCAAAATGAATGCAAACAGACCTACCCTTTCCTGTGCTCCAACCAAATCATCTTTCAGATTGTAAAAGATCGAGCCAAGCACAAGCCCTGAGATCAACATTTGAATCGTCCGGCAAGCAAACAGCTCCTTTGTCCGGAAGATGTTCTTGGAGAATCTATGAGTGAGAATCATGGTTTCTCGGAGTCTAGAATTTGCGAAGTGAAGTGGGAAATTTAAATCCATTCCAACATTGATTGTTTCTTCATCCACGACCTTCGATTGTTGAAAGAGCTGCTGGAGTGTGAACTTACCATCTTCTTTCTTTTGCTGCGTGGTTGATGATGGCAACTGCGGCAGCATTTCTTTGCGATCAACACGCTGAAATTTTCTGTTCTGTTGAATGGTGTCGATGGATTCAATGGCGAATTCAACAACATTGACATGAAGAGGAAGCTCCAAACCCATCAGCCTTAAGTTCACACCAAGCTGATCCACCGCGCCATGGTGCAAGACGCAGCCATTAGCCAACAACAAAATTGTGTTGAACAGCTTTACAATCCGGAAGCCAGGCTGGTGGATGCTGAGAATTACAGTTCTGCCACGGGTTTCCGCCATGGTCTTAACCATGTCAATGATTTGAAGAGCAGATGTGCTGTCCAGCCCCGAAGTTGGTTCATCAAGAATCAGTACTTTGGGATCATGTATCACGTCGACGCCGATAGAAACGCGGCGCTTTTCTCCGCCAGATATCCCGCGAACCCTGTCGTCTCCGACACGAGCTCCGGCGACACGGCTCAGGCCGAGCTCCTGGATCAAGGACTTCACCCTGGAGCTCAGCTCAGCAGGCGGAAGCCTTAGCCTTAGCTTTGCGCTGAACATTAAGGTTTCTTCAACTGTAAGTAAAGGAAAGAGGGTATCCTTTTGTGTGACATACCCTGATGTTTTCTTGAAGTGAGCTTTGTTGATGGGCTTTTGGTTCACAAAAATGGAACCACCTTGTGGTGTGAGTCTCCCTGCGAGGATTTCCAGAAGGGAAGACTTTCCAGCTCCACTCGGACCAACAATGGCGAGAATCTCCCATGGTTTGGCTCGGCAGTTCACTGCCTTCAGGACTTGGCGCTCAGCTTGATGATTCTCTTTAGAGAAGATCTTCAGTGGGTGCTGTTTGTTTTGTGTTTGAATGCTGTAGTTGATGCCTATTGCTTCGATCTCACACCCTTGTTTCTTCATTGAGGAAGCTCTCTTCGATCTCACACCCTTTTTTTCTCTTCTTTTTTGCTCACTTTGGCTTCTCTTGCTCAAATGATTTTCTTCTTGTTGATAATTTTTCTTATTTACTCGCTGGATTTTGGCTTCAACTAGAAACTGAAAACAGTGAGGGGGTTTTAAAGGGATTAAATTCACAATTGCTCCTCGACTTTCTATATATGGTTCACGTGCAACCTTTGTAGCTGTTTGTTTCTGTAGAGAGATTTTGTCGTGGAAATTTGTTTACTTCACGTGGCAATGGTATGTATGTGAAGTTTGTAGACGTCTTCCAGCTTTTGGCGACAAAATAACCTAACACACTTACAGCTTGCTTTTTGCTCGTCACGGAATAATAGGAGGAAACTCTAGTAGGCACCGGGAGTAACTAGAAATATTGAGATAATGTTGTAAATGAGGGTTAGCATTAAGGATAGGAAAAAAATGTAAAATGAGCTAGTCTACCTAGTTTATTTGAATTGATTTGCAATTAGCTCTTTGTCGTTTTAAAATGAATTCAAAGGTTCATGAGGTATGACAAAAAACTAATTTACTCTATACACTCATATTCTATCCATTGATTTAATCGATTCCGATAGTTTGATATGTCATACTTAACAAAATTGTGGTACGTGTTTTATTTGAGTTAGTGTCATACTAATGAAATTTCTAAAGCCAGTGGACAACATTTGACGGTAGGGAGTATATTAATTTTTTTTTTGGCATACCTCAAAAAATGTTAAGTTCATTTTAATATTACACGGAGCTAATTATATATTAGAAAAACCATAAAGATTGATTTTACATTTTTCCTATAAGAAGAAGAAGAACAGTGAGGTGCAATTCTGATGCAGCCTGACTTGGTGGGATGCAAAGAAAACAGTAAGAAGAAAGATAATTAATTATAGATCTTGAGTTTATCAAAGATCTAAGAATTCTTCTCAAAACTATAGAGTATATCTATGGTTTGAAGGAAAATATGAAGAAAACTCAACTCTGAAGCTTCTTATTGATGAAAACTGAAATAATATCAAAATCTGCATTTTTGAAGGCATAAGTATGTATTTATAGACCCCCAAAACTCTAAACCTAGTAAAACACGAAATAAAGTCGGTTTAAGCAAAACAAAACTACGCGTCAAGATGAGACAAATAGCCGTCCGAACGGGGACTAAATTGGAACTTAAAAGCTAGAAATAACATAGTGTTTGGACGTTGTTCGAACGGGACTCCGAACGGAGCCTTTTGACCTCTCTAGATTACCCAGACTGAAGCTATGCATCCGGACGGGCCTCACAGCTGTTCGGATGACCTTTCGCTATTGCGCTAGACTATGATCGTGTCACCATTCTTTGGGGAGTCTTAACACTTACATCTGCACGGGTCTTCCTCATAAACTCCCAAGCACTTTGATTTGCATCATCCTTCCCAGGTTGGACAGAATTCGCCATCGAATTCGCATCCTCCTCCGATAAGTCTCCCGTGAATGACACAAGATGTTTGACATTGAAGATATCAGACGTCTTGATGTGGCTTGGCAACAACAAACCGATACAACTTGATAGGATTCAAGTCAAGGTGGAGATTGTAGATGTATGGGTGCCTTGACCCCATTCAAGTAGGTGGTGCCTAGTGTTTTTTCCTTTCCCTTTTGAGAGTTAGAGAGACTCTTTTATGAGTTATACTTGGAGAAGGAAGAAATCTCTTTTTTGAGTTATATAAATGCTTTTTGGTCTATAGATCAACAGAGCCGCACATAGAATAGTGGGCTGCTGTAGGTGAGATCAAAGAGGCACAGTGCCGCACCTTTGTTCTTCTTGGTTTCCAAGAGACAAAACAAGAGAGAAAAATGGATAGAAGAGAGCACAGACTTTTTTTTTTCTTAATTGGTTTCAGAGGAGCCAAAACAAGAGAGAAAAAGAAATGATGCTACTGTGGAAGAAAGAAAAATAGAGACCAGCTGCCATCATGTCCCAACAAAAAAAAAAAGTTTGTATTCTCTTTTGGAAATAATCTCTATTGTGTAATAATGAGATTTGACTGTATTGGGGTTTTGGGGTTTAAGTGATTTTTTCTCTACTATATTTTGGTATTTCGTCTTTTTTAGTGAATTTTTTCGTGATCACCTCTATCAGTAGACGTACCTCACAATGAGAGATTCCCATAAATCTTGGTGTTATTTTGTGTGATTGTTCTCGACTTATTTACCGTAATTGTAATCCTTTTTTGCACAACAAATCCAATGGTTGAGTTTAAGTGACACGTCAACAATGTTTGACAATTGTAGGATAAAAATATTGTGTCTAGCATTACTCATTAAAAAAAAATATATGATCTTCAAATACTAAGGCACACATAGCACCACTTTTAAAGAGTGAATTGTAGAAAAATTTCGAACTTCTAATTTCTAGGAAGTTTCAGTACAAATTTACAATGGTAAAGTATGGACTAATAGTATAGCGTCTTTTGGAAAATCCAGAAAGGGATGAAAAAACGAAGCCAAATTCCTACATGAGATGCTAAAGAAAGTGGCAAGAGAAATCATTCTAAAACCCATCTTTCACCCATCTCCATATAGTGAATGGGTGAATCTATCTTTAAATTTGTGTAGAACTTATATAAGTCCTCAAATGGATTTACAAAAAGAGATCGATGGTTAAAAAATAGTTAAGAGAATGATGTGTAGCATTTCTCAATTGGCAATATCGTGCAATACCTATATTCATACCCCATTTGTTATCCAAACACCGCTCTTCCTTAAAAAACTTCTATAATATTCCAATTAACTTTTATATACCTCAAAATTTATTAAGGTTAAATATCCTTCTAGTACTTGGGTTTTAACGTCTTTATTTTTTCCTAACTAGGCTTCATTTTGTATCATAGATAGTACTCTCCTCTACGTAAATACATAGTTAGTACCTTGGTCTATATTCTGTCAAAAAAATTAACAAATCGCCTCGTTGGCCCAATCAAAGCATGACAGGTGTCCTTTGCCTTAGTAAAAAAAATAAAAAAATGAAGAAAAAAAAAAAAAGAAAGAGGGTTCCAACGTGGGTGGCCAGCCACCCCCTAGGGCCGGTTTGGGGGTAGGGGTGGTTTGGGGAAAAGGGGGTGGTGGAGCCAACCCCAAGGCCTTTGGGGGTGGTTTCGGACACCCTCTTTTTGGTATTTGGGGGTAGCCGAATCACCCCAATAGGGCATGGGGGTGGTTTGGCCACCCCTATACCGGCTTTGGGTAGGACTAGCAGGCTGGGGCGGTTTGGGTATTGCCCATTTTGAGAACCTAGGTGCCTGCAACATTTGGGTTTGAAAATTGTAACCTGTCACCCGGCTACATTGGATTTTATCCGTCGGGTATCGGGTGAACAGGGCGGGTTTTGTAGGTAAGATGAATAACAACACTCGATTTGAAAATTTCACTCCCTGGCTGAGACAGAGAGAGGTCGATGGCTGAGAATAAGATAGAGAGAGAGAGAGAGAGAGAGAGAGAGAGAGAGAGAGCGAGCGAAAGAGAGAGAATGAAAGAAACCAACCTTGTGATTGGAGCTCTAAGACGGATCGCTCTAGCAACCTTCGCATCCATCTCTTCCCAAACATCATTGTCCATCTTCTCGGGTTTCTTCAACTTTCTTGATAGTGCCTTGTGGACTCCTTGTTGAATCAACAAATCCTTCATAATTTTGTGCCAATGAGAGAAATTGACTTCTCATTGAACTTCTCCATTTTTTGTGCAAAAAATGATCACAATTACGGTAAATAAGGCAAGAATAATCATACACAAAATAATACCAAAATTTAAGTGGTTCCCTTAATATGAGGTACATCCATTAGCGGAGGCGATTACAAAGAAATTTACTATGAAAGATGGCATACAAAAATATAGTATAGAGAAAATCACTCAGACCCCAAAACCCCAATATACTCAAATCTTACAATTAAAAATTATTTCCCAAAAGAGAATACAAAAGATAGAAGCACAAACTCTTCTTTTGCTAGGACAAGACAACAACTGGTCTCTATTTTTCTCTCTTCCACAGTAGCATGATCTTTTTTATTATTATTATTATTTAACAAGAATCAATATGATGTTTAGTTAGGAGTGCCACATCGGCCTTGTTGGATGAATGTTTATAGAATTACATTAACTAGTATTTCTCTTTTCTACTGTAGCATGTCCTTCTCACGTGCTTTTGTAATAGCATTAATAACATATATATCTATATATATATATGTTTCTCAAGGCACACATGGCACTTTGAGAAATTAAATTGGAGGAATTCTTAGCATCTAGTTTGCAAGAAATTTATATCATGTAAATTGATACTGTAAAGCCTGAATAGTGGATTTAATCCATGAAGAAACAAAAAATGCATGCAGTATGACTTGATCCCTTCTGCAACTTTAAATTGGAGAGAGTCAATCATATATTTTTGGGATGTGATATTGCCAGGATCATTTCGAGGCAATGATTGAGTCAAGAGAATTTTTTTAGATCAACTAAAGTGGTAGACTTCAAGTTGATGTGTAGGTGTAATGCACTAAATGGACAGACCATGAGAGTTGTTTTTTCCTAAAAAATACTGTCAATATAAATGATTGTAACTACCAAGACTTCTTATAACACTGATTCTAAATTCTAAAAAAATTGTGAACTTAGATGTCAAATGGATGTCACTTTGATGCATTTAGGAGCGAGACCTTTACGGTAGTTAAAATTCTCAATGCGTTAGGTGATCATATGTAGCATTGTGAGAATGCTTTTCTGAAGAAGGAATCCATAGATTTTATAGATTGAATTATTCCTAGTCCTAGGACATTTTGGTAAGGATTACCAAAATGCTTACGTACATGGTGAAAAGAGTTTCACAAATACAAGAATAATAAATAAAAGGGGAAAAATGCATTTTACCCTCCTAATGTTTCACCTGATTTGCAATTTTAGCCACTAATGTTAAAAAAATGGCAATGTACCCCAACAAAGTATCAAAAATTTGCAATGTGACTCATCTCTAAAAAATTTTCATTTTCTCTAATGGAAATTATTGAAATGACCTAATTGCCCTTATATTTTAAAAATAACAATAAAAAGTGAAAAAAAAAAATTAGGGGTGACCGTAGCCACCCCATGGCCAATGGGGCTGGTTTGGCCACCCCCAAGGAGCCAAATAGGGGTGGCCGAGCCACCCCCTTGGGTAGTGGGGGTGGCTCACAATCCCTCTTCTAGCCATTTGCGGGTGGTCGAGCCACTCCCAATGGGTTTGGTGGTGGTTTCGGCCACCCCTATTGGCCGTGGGTGGCTAACCACACCTAGTTCGGCCAAATGGGGGTGGCCAAGCCACTCCCATTTGGCGCTTTGGGGGTGGCCGAACCACTCTTATTGGCTGTGGGGAGGCTCACCACCCCTAATCTGGCTAGATGGGGTTGGCCAATTGCCAAAAGGGGTGGCCTAAATGGCCAACGGCCACACCAATTTTTATTTTTATTTATTTGTTTATTTTCTTCTCATTTTGGTTTTTTAGGGGCATTTTGAAATTTCGTCAAAAAACATGGCCCAATTTTGTAAAGAAGAGACCTAAAAAATTTAAATTAGACGAAAATGACTAACATATGGGTTACATTGCAAATATTTGATACTTTGTTAAAGTACATTGCTACATTTTTTCATAAATAAAATCAGTTACTTAATGTGACATATTTATTGGCTTTAATTCTGCTACGGAAAATTTAATGGAAGAATCAAAAGTCAACATTAAAAAAAAGTCTAAGAGATTAATTGATTTAATGAAAATCTAAGCAATTGTAATTAAATAATGACTTGTGATAGTCAAGCCTATTTGAAGTTAGTTTTTATTTTTCCTTTTGGCTAGCTTACCAAGCTAATGTATATTAATTAGGTAAGACTTCTTATTTATTGGACTGCTTGTTTTTATTTATTAAAACATGGACTAGAGAAAAACAATGCATGAGATGCAAGAATAGGAGATTGGGCTTGCGATAAAATCCAAGCGGAGTGGAGGCTAGGGTTTTTTCAACCCCTAGCCGTCCCCTGTGTAGTGGGATTAGTAGTCCCGCAATATTGTTAATATATGTCTCCTGTCTCTCACAAATCATTCCAATTCTTTAGTATTTAGTAAGAACTTTATATGATTGAGTATTATCAATAATAAGTTTAAAAGTTTTGAAGAGCAAGATAAGAGCCCACATTTTTCGATATTCTTAGTTATTGGTGAGAAGACTTGAAGGTCTCATAATTTTTTAGGCTATACGTGATTTTCGTTGGATGAGCATGAAGAAAAATTTTGCCCAATAGCCAAGGAGTGGTTGTATAACCAAGTAGGTGTTCTTACTTTTGTTGTTTAATTAAAATAGTATTGTTTTTTGTATGTTCTTCATAAAGTTCGATCTTGGATTGAAATATTTTTATTTTTTGTTGTGCATATCTCGTTTATGCAATAATCCCAACAGGCAATCCAATTGGCCTTTGAATATTGATGTGTTTGAAAGTTTACATATCTCTAGCTAGTTGCCTTAAGGCTGTTGTGAATCTAACAAATCTTAGCTATCCCTCGAAAAGAAGGTCATAACTTTCAAATTTTTGCTTTTGTAGCATAGTTTTTGTTAAGTGCAGGTTCATTCTATTTCGAAAAGTATAAGGCATGCAGTGAATTCTCACAAAGAAGCCTGAGATAGCACAGATTTAGATAATCATTCCTTTATATTGCTACTTTAAAAGCCAATTTCGATGTTGCTGTTATTTGCAATGCTACAGGTCAAGTTTTGGCTTCTCCTCTCTTAAAGCTTTTCTCAACTCATATAATAGCTTTAAAGAAGCCAAATTTGATTAATAATGGGCAGCTAGAGCATATTATAAGGGACATCACTCACCATCTCTCATGCAATGTTCAGGAAAACAAATAATAATAATAAAAGATTACGTTAAAGATATTTAATATTTTCAACATTTTTCCCACCAAAGAAACATACAATATTATCAACAAGCTAGGGGAAGATGCAATCATGCAAAGAATTAAAAATTAAGGGTTAATCATGTGATTATTTAAATAGAGTTAGTACACATGCATCCGTAGCACTTTGGACTTTATATGTAGGACCCTAAGGAATGGATGAAAACAAGGCTTTGGTACCCATTGTTTCTCTAACTTGTGGCTCAAATCACACTACACATATTGTGGCCCCAAGAAGCATTCAAACCACTGAAATCTTTGCACATTAGTCATTACTTATGCCTTTATATTTCACCCTTTTGCCTAAAAGTATGAAGAAAAAAAATACTGTTTTAAAGCTTTTGGTTTCATATGACTATTTGGTCACCTACCATTACCAATGCAGAATGATTCGACATTTCTTTGAAAGTGAGCGATGAACAAGTTTTAATTATAGAATATAGTTAGGTTAACAACAATTTGGGACGTCACAATCACCTTCCCTTGGAATTTAGCTTGTGCATATTTTTTCCATTTCTGCAGGCTGAGCTTCGACTCTAATATATATGTAACAGCTCTCTCTAAGTGGTATGATATTGTCTGTTTAAGGCTTTAACCCGCACAATTTTGTTATTGGGTTTATTCTTAAAATGCCTCATACCATTTAGAAATAACATATTATACAAAAGAGTATTCTCTTTCTCACACACAAGCAATATGAGATGTTACAATTAATTTAATAAGCCTACATTACACCAAATTTCATATCAAGAAGTATGATATTGATATTGTCCATTTTAAATCTTAACCCGTATGATTTTGTTATTTGATTTACTTTTAAAAACCTCGTAAGAACATATTTTATATAAATGTATCATCTTTTCCACGTCACAATTAATGCATTATTCAAGTCAAGGAGGGTAATGATACATGCATTATTCTTGGCATTAATGTGATCCACCTTTGAAGTGACATACCTAGACGCCACCCAAAGAAATTACCCACCTCTAATTGCATGCAAGTGCCCCCACGCAATCAAAAAGGTTAATCCTCTCTTGTGGTGGAAAATTGTCACAAGCATGTGATGCCATCTGAATCTTTTTAGTGGACGAGAGCAAGAGAGAGAAGATCCTGCTGCCTTGCAATGTTATGCGTGGCTTTTCAGGGAGCTCTCTTGTCCTCTCATTTTTCAATGCTTTTCTTTTTTGTTTTACCCAAATAGCTTATATATATATAATTATCCTGTTGATTTTGGCACCAAGTGTTATTTTTATATGTAGAGCCCGTGAACTCTCTTGTGTGTGGTCAATCAGGGCTGTTTGAGAGCCCCACTTGCCAACTGCCCCCACCAATGTACAACTCATTCCCTACCACAGGTTAGCCCGTGAACCCCCCCATCTTCAGCTTTCTCTCCAGCCAATCATTCAACTTGTCTCAGTCTGCTTCAGTTTTCATATTGGTTAATTAGAGTATTTATAAGAAAATACCCTAAAAGGAAATTGATTTACAACTTCAGAAGTAGATTTTGATTGTAGAGTTTTGGGGATTGGTTTTAAATCACAACTTTTCTTAAAACCTTAATTTTTACAAGAAAAAAAATATACTTTAATAGAGTGGTGATGTACTTGAAAATACTTGGTCCAATAGTATATAATAGTTGCATGTAAATTGACGTTAGAATAATGCTCATGTTTCAAGATATTTTTATTTTCATTTCCTTCTAATTTTCTAAAATCTTTCATTGTATTTGATTTTTTTTTTTTTTTTCCTGGGGCACCTGGAAAGGCTGGAATCAAGCATGGCAATGGATGAGAAAGGTTGAAACGCTTCACGAAGTCGCGCTTACCAAGGCGATAATTGTGATTATTTAATTGACTCTAGAACCCTACTGCCTTTTTCTTTTTTTTTTTTTTTTTTTTTTTTTTTTGACATGTACTGCCTTTTTCTTTTCAATATATATATATATATATGAAACTTCTTTAATATTTAAGGGAGATCATTTTGATCTAATAATACATTGTTTTTGTCAACAATACAGCTAGTTGTCTCCTCTATCCATACCTGATCAATAATCTTTTGTTACTTTGCTAGATTATGAACTACATCATTGCCCTTCCATTTCATGTGCCTTGAAAGCATTCGATAACTGCATCGTATTTCCTTCGAGAATAATCGCTTGCAACCACAAAACTCTATAGCATACGAAGCAGCCAAAGCTTCGACTGTTACTGGATCCAAACGCATAGGTCTGGTAAGAGAGAAATGTTATATGCACTCTTGCTCTTACATTTCCTAACGTGACACTAAAAATTACAATTGAATTCAAAATTCAATCATTTCTATGAAAAGTATTTTTTAGGAAAAACGACTCCCATTGTCCGTTTAGTGCATTATACTTATACATTAACCTAAAGTCTCCCACTTCACTTGATCAAGTATGTGCTTCACAGCAGACCAATGTACAATACAAGGATTATGCATAAATTGAGAGACTTTATTCACAGCAAAGGCAATGTCAGACTGTGTAATGGAGAGATATTATAATGCCACCATTGTGTTGCGATCAAGTTTATGACCAAAGAACTTAGTGTCCGAGCATTTGTTGAGAGTTGTGAGGGCTGATATTGGATGAGCTTATCGGCTTAACAATAGAAATTTGTGTAGGACTAAATTGAACAACTTAGTTCGACGATATCCACTCGTATAAACTTAACTCAAATTCAGTTTGCTTAATAAATGAGCCGTGTGTAGATGTGTGTTTGTGTGTATGTATAATGAGTTTATATAAATATTATAAAACTTGATATTAGATTATTTAAGAACCAATTCTTTTGAATTAATGACAAAAATAGATTCTAAGTCATTAAATACCAACAAACAGAATTCTCAAAATTTCAAAAGACTTACTACCTCCTTAATAAATTGGCACTTTTATAATCATATCTTTTAAAGTTTTAAAAGTTATGTACATTATCTTGTGTTTATCTATAAAAATTATGCAATGTCATTCATCCATTGAGATTTTTTGTTACGATATAAATAGATATAAACTTAAGATTGAATTATTTAAGGATCAAATTAATTTATTTAATTTACTCAAGCGGTGAAATTTTTAAAAAATTAATTACCTAATAATTAGTATCGATTTATGAAAAAAAATCATGTGTGTTAAACTAGCCCCGTTCGGGCAAGATCATTTACTGTCCGGATGGTCCGTAGCTTCTAAGTCTAAAGTCTATGTAATTGTGTTTCAATTAGACTGGGGTTACGAGTTTCTACCCCAGAGTGCGCAAGAGAATGAGCGAAGAGAGTTCTTATATATGTGAGCTGGAACGTATCTCTCTTAGAGTGATTGTTAGATTGAAGTAGTTCGTCGATAAACTACGGTAAGAAGTCTATCGGTAGGGCTCGATAAAGGAGAATCACATGAAGAAGATTGTGAGCAATGAGACAAGTTAGAGGTTTGTCGATCTTACAAAGTCAAGGACTTGCAAAGGGTTGTGAGTATTCCCCGTGTCTGTAATCTCTGAATATTTTCTTATAGTGATTTCCTGGGTTTGGCTGCATTGAAGATGCTTTACTTTTAGTTAGTTTCTAAAAGGTTTCCCCTTCGTCACCAAAATACTTGTGTCTGCCTGATTTATTGCTTTGCATATTTTGGTATTTGATTGATTATTGCCTTACATTTTTAATTCCGCATATTCCTTGATAAACACTAGGACGGATATGCAAGATTTTCAACAAAATTTGATACTATTGGATCTAGAATTTTTGTTGTAGGAGATTAAAATTCTGCATTGTTGCTTGCAGAATTTTAATCTCCAATATTTGTTGGATCACGACTTACAGTAGGAGGAATAGGAAGACTTACATATATAGGAGGATGACTCGGTGGGAGTTGTGGATTTTTCTCTGCACTCAGCAAATGGAAATGAAGATTCATTGAAGATCGATCACATGACAAGCTATATAAATACGACCAGACTTGATGTCAATACATTTATAACAAAGATGTTTTTTGCTGTATCCTATAAACACACATGAAGTGTTGAATGATTGGATAATTTAATTGTTGGAGTTGTTGACATGATCTTTGCTCTGTTTGCTGACTCTGATTTTTAAGTAATGTGTTGTGATATTCAATATCTTCAGGTAGTCAATTAAGGTATGGCATATTTATATCGCTGTTTTTGGAGAGAACGTAGACTTTGGTAAAACTTGAAGAACTTGAATGCCAAACAGTCATTAAGAACAAATCTTGATGATCCATCGATCACCTCGAATGCGAGGTTGGATTTTACAAAGGATGGTATGCTTCTTTTGACAATTAGTGAGGGAGGATGACAGCAACTAATTGCTAATGCAATAGGTTCTGAACACAAGCACGCAGTACGGGCGGTGTCAAGATTTGCCTTACACGCCTGCTAGTGGAGGCACGAACTTGGGTGAAGAAACTGAAAAAGTATGATGTCCTTAAAGAAGAAAAAGAAGATGACTGTAACGATATAGAGAAAAGCGTTGTTTTACCTAGTAACTAGGCAATGCATTCTAGTACCACATGACCTGTTATTATAAAGCCCAGTTTCTCATAGTAATTAGGTAATGTGGGACTTATCACCCATGACCATCTTTATAAACCACCCGCTCTATGTGAGTTTCTTCTCCTCTTTCTAATATAGGACCATTATTAGGTGGCTCTGATATCACTTGTAACAACCCAGGAAAAAGTGCTAGCCACATTTACGTTATCACCCCAAAAAGACTAGTCAATTTGAAGCTTCCATATAATTCATTATAAAGTCTAGTTTCACCTAGTAACTAGGCAATGTGTGACTTAGTACCCATGACTATCTTTATAAACCACTCACTCTATGTGGGCTTCTTCTCATCTTTTCAATATGGGATCTAGGTGTTACAATGACGATGCTCAGATCAATAATTTGGTAAAATTAAGTTTTTTTTAAATATTTTAGCTGATGTGTTTATTGTGGAAAAAAGCTAAGGTGGGAGTATTAGTTGGCATAATAATATGATATCAAAAATTCAAGTGCGCTTTTTTAAATGTCATAAATAAGACATGATATGTGTCATAATTTTATTGGATGTGATATGACACACTAACGGAGTTCGTTAAGTCAATGGATGAAATTTAACTGTATGATTAAATTGTTTTTTTTTTTTGCATACTACAGGAACTTTTGAGTTCGTTCTGATACCACAATAATAAATTGTAAATCAAGTGAACCACAATAACTAATTTTGCATTTTTCCCCCAAAAATAAGTAATTAATTCTGATCATTCATTTTTTTATTTTTTTATTTTTTAAAGACAGCATTCACTCACCCAGTCGTCACTCGTCACCATGCAGCTACAAACATTGCCTCGTTGTCCGCCTTCTGAAGGTACTCTCAAATTCAATCTCTCTCTCTCTCTCTCTCTCTCTCACACACACACACACACCCAGACACTCGCAGTTGTAAACGAGTGAACCCTGTTTCCTTGAATTTATGGGTTATTTATTTATCAGGGTTGAAGTAATATTTTATATGGGTGTTAGATTGATGATAATTTTTTTATTGGGGTGTCAATAATTTAGTGTTTCAGATTTGTTTTCAATTTTAAATTTAATGTTCTTGATTGGGTGGTTTCGTAAATTTACTGTTTTTGATTGGGTAGTTTCGTTTTATCTTCAACCTTGATGGAAATGTAGTTCCAGTTCATTTTGGTCAGATAATGTTTTAGGAGGGCCTTTAGAAATCGAGCACTACATTAGGGATGAGGTTGATGTTTCAGTAATTTATGGATGGCTTAGTCATAAACAGATTGAACCGTGAAGGACTTTGATGAGTGTTTGGTGTTAAAACTGTCAATGGAAGTAGAAAAGAACGCAATAGAAGTGGAGCGAGGATTTTTCTATTGGGGGCATAAAATTAGACTAATGGAGTAATATTACAAGAAATAATGATAGAACATTATACAAAACAGAACGTTGAAATTAAAATTATTTAAATGAAATATCTTACTAAAAGATGTGTGGTTTTTATCACCATCAATACAAATTTCTCTACAATTTCATGATAATGGTGGCTAGACAAAATTTCTCATAGAAAAAAGTTCTGTTGCTCTCTCAAAAGTTAGTTTTTTTTTTTTCCATCTGGCCTTTCAAGTCGTCTCTCAAAGTTGTGAGAATATAACATTTTTATAGGCACACAAAACCCTAAGCTTAATTGGTAAAAGTTTCTGAAATCTGTGCGTGTTTGAACAAGAAAAGGCATCTTCAAATGCCCTTAGTTGTAAGAACGGAGTTTTAGATCTAGAGTTCGTGTTTGAACAAGAGAAGGCATCTTCAAATACCCTAAACATAACAGATCTAAGATTTGTTTGGTTTGGATGAATATTTGAATGCATTTTGAACGCATCTCAAATGCATTGTTTAAACAGACTAGTGTAGTTCTAAATTTCTAATGTCAGAGAAAAGTTTTAGAAAAAATAAAACATTTAATTCGAAAGCTTGAACAATTCAATCAAAAGTCAATTAGTTGATTGTGGTCATTAAAATAGATATTAAAAAACGAGAAGTCAACAACTTGACTTTGTCATTAAAAGAGATATGTCAAATATAACTTATAAAAGAAAAAGTGATATGTCAAACGAAAATTAGCTAGTCGATTTTGTCGTTGAATGAGATATATAATAGATCACAAAAATACACTAATTGATTCCAAAACTTAAGGGTGGTTTAGTCTAACCTCCTAAGATTCGGTTCTTAGACATCTAAATCACTTCCCTTCCTGTCTTAAAATATCATTTCATGGTGGTCAATGTCTTCATTACTGCATGCAGTATCTTCAATGATCGAGAGATATGGCTTATATGACATAGATTTAGACATGACTTAACATTTGTTTTTGTATACGGAATTTACCAACACAACTACGAACCTAACAATTAGATCAGGGAGGATTTTACAATGCAATTAAAATTTGTATATTGGACCCATATTCTTAATCCAAATTCAACACCCTTTATCTTAACTAAATTTCAAATGGTAGAAGTGAGTTAAAATATTATAGCTTTGAGGTTGTTTGGATTTTCTTTCTTTTCCTTTTTTCTTTTGCGTACCTTTCTATACAAAAGTTGGAAGAGCAGCCTCTGCGGAAAATATTGATAAATTGCCATTTTCCTGGACATAATATTAACTTTTGTAGGATGCCAATGGCAAATTACTATTCTGAACACTTCCATTTTGACCTAAGAATAGTTAAGGAATGTGTGTAATCCTCACTCGTTGGATGTATAAAAACAAAGTTATTTGGCTAGCACTTCAATTTCAGTTCATGCCTTTTGTTTTGGGGAAAATACATTTTACCCCCTGAAGTATCCACCGATTTTCACTTTTGCCTCCAAAGTTTAAAATGTGACACTTAATCCCCCCAAACTTTCAAATTGTGGCAATTTAACCCATTTGGCCTTTTTATTCCCAAAATGCCCCCATCACATTTTTTTTTTTTTTAAAAAAAAGAAGAAAAAACCAAACAGGGTGGCTGGCCACCTCGTTTGGCCAGGGGGTGGTTCGGCCACCCCCAGGCCGGCTGTCTGGGGGCGGCCGAACCACCCCCAGTGGCCCAGGGGGTGGTTCGGCTGCCCCTTGGCTTACATTTCTGCGTCTAAACCCTATCAATGGACCTCTAGGGTTTTTCCCGACATTACCAGAACCTCAAACCCTTCCACACTCAATCTCATCCGCTTCTTCACCTCCACTGATGAATCAATCTCCTCTGTTGATCAAAATCCAAACCCAGTTCCCAATCCGGTCATGGCGTTCAATGCGCTCCAGTTTTTCCGGTGGGTAGAGCGGGCCGGGCTGGTCCACCACGACCATGGCACCCATTTGAAAATGACTCCGTCAACCCCTGGGCCACTGGGGGTGGTTCGGCCGCCCCCAGACCGGCCGGCCTGGGGGTGGCCGGCCACCACCTATGGGGTGGTTCGGCCACCCCAGCATATATTTATATATTTTTTTAGTTTTTTCTTCTTTTTTTTTGGATTTTTTTTTAAAAAAAAAAAAATGTGATGGGGGCATTTTGGGAATAAAAAGGCCAAATGGGTTAAATTGCCACAATTTGAAAGTTTGGGGGGGTTAAGTGTCACATTTTAAACTTTGGAGGCAAAAGTAAAAATCGGTGGATACTTCAGGGGGGTAAAATGTATTTTCCCCTTTTGTTTTAGATGTAATTGTGAACTGAAATAGTGTTAAGTTGAATGCAAAGTTACATTTTGAAGTCCAAGCTATTTACGAAATTTAAATCACCAGTAATCTCTGTTCCATGACTGACATTTTTGTATTGGTTTGTTTTGAAAATTCTTGAAAGATGTGGTTCCATGTTTCATAATTCCTACCTTCACTGCAACTAGTCCAATCAAGCCAATGCTGAAGGTTGGCTTGCGAAGCAGTTTGCATGATAATTTAACCTTGAGCCTAGCTTAGTTAGCAGGCGAATGTGCTCAAGAAGGCAGTCTTCTTGTTTATTTTGTATTTTTATTTATTTTTATAATATTTTTCTTTTGTTATTGGAAACATCGCCAATCAAAAAGGAGGCATATGAAGATCTCCTACACATAAAAAATTATTAAATGCCTACGTTTAATGTGTTTGTGACTTCTAGAGAACAAAAGGAAGAGTCAAGGCTCATGGAACCACTGATCAAGAACTTTATGGTCACAAGAATACCACCCTGACTGTATGCAATTGGAGCTCGCACACACAAACACTCTATTTTTGCTCATTCCAAATGCACCACGTTTAACCTAGAGTTACTAGTTCTGTGCTACTCTACTACTTTTTTCTCCTGCTCTGCTCTAGCTACCAAGCAATGACACTCATTTATTTTATCTGTTAATGCTTGCTTGTTCAGTACCTGCACTTGGGAAGAGATTTACAGATATTCAGATTTCAGAAATCATTACTCTATACTTTAATGTGGATATGGCTTATCGTTATGGTTACTGTCTTGATAAATATATTGTAATGTACTAATATCATAGATATATTGTCTAGCCTTTGTTGTATTCAAGATCATAAAAATGTGCTTGTGTTAGGGAACATGTTTTTGGTGTGGCGTCGTCTACACAAGTGGAAGACTCATGATAGAATTGACATGGATGGAAAATTTTTTGGAGATCAATTTTTCCTGAAGAATTTGATAAGAGGAAAGAGATATTTCTCAAGAAGTATTGGCGCTTCCATTTCTTGCTCAAATAGTATAGGAAAGGATCCATATATTCCTTCAAATGAAGATGTCATTAATGCAAAGCTGATTTATGCTGTAGCTCCTGCCATGGGTCATAACCAGGTATATTTAGTTTAGTACTTCACTTTCATGTTCTCTTAATATCACTAGCTGTGCAAGACATCCTTTAAGATATGGATTTCTAGGCCTGATTGTCCTTGTCTTAATTTCCAAACAAGGGACCTACTGATTGTATATTTTCAATAAATAGTATATGCAAAATCCTGGTTCCCAACTTTGTAGCACAATCATTTTTGATAATGTAAAATGACTTCAATTTTGTATCACACCTTTATATGCTGAATAATAGTTGAAGAATAAAGTTGACCTTATTATTTCTTGATGATTTTACTAATTCAATTACATGCATTTATGGAGACGAGCGATAGTCTAATAGGGAAAATACAATAAATGGGAAATATGTGGAAATCATATCATATCAGAATCAGATCAACTGCATATCTTCAACACTCCCCCTCAAGTTGAGGTTAAGATGTCTTGGATGTACAGCTTGCACAAATCTGAATGAAGAACACTATTAGACACTCCTTTGTCAAAATATCATCAAGTTGCTTTCCTGTCTTCATATGAGGTGTAGAAATCAACCCCGCACGCAACGTTTCCTTGATAAAATGTGTATCAATTTCAATGTGTTTAGTTCGATTATGTTGAACTGGATCATGATTAATATTAATCACAACCTTGTTGTCGCAGTATAATCTTATAGGCTCCTTACAATCATATCCAAGTTTTTTCAATAGACTCTTCTACCATAATAACACTCATTTCATGATCAATGGCTTGGAATTCAGAATCTATAGGGGATTTCTCAGATTTCATCTTTGAGTAGGGCCTTTTGGATATATCCTACTTGTAGGGTCATTTTACTTGGTCAAATAATTGGGAATTGCACACATGTTGTATCATTGATAGATTTCTTCTATATTCAGAGTGTGAAGAACATTTTCTTGATGTTTCATAGAGGCAATTGCCAAGAATCTTATCAGATCAGGCCCCTGTGCGCTTTTTCAATGAATAACTTATTTATCAAAAAAAAAAAAAAAATCTTATCAGATCATTTTCCTTTGATGTTGGATTGTGGGGTGCCAAGAGGAAGAGAAAGCAGGTATTTCAAATTTGAAAACATGTGGTTGACATCAATGGGATTTGTTGAATAGGTGAAAACTTGGTGGTTGTCCTTTAATTTTCACGGCTGACCAAGTTATATATTGTCTAGTAAGTTGAAAGCTTTGCAGGCAGACTTGAAAAAATGGAATGAGTAGGTTTTTGGTGACGTCTGGAAGAAAAAGGAGCTTTTGGAGGATATTCGGGATCTAGATGTAATTGCAGAGGGTCGTGGCTTAGTGAAGGAGGAAAGGATGAGAAGGAATATATGTCTAGGGAATTGGAGAAAACTATTTTTTTGGAGGAAGTGAGTTGGAGAAATTAAAAAAAAAAAAAAAAGAAGAAGAAGAAATAAATCACAAGGTGGCTAATTCTCTTGAAGAAATAACCAAGTGGAATCTTTAATCATCAATGGATCCTATGCCTTCAAACTCTACTGAGATAAAGGAGCATATAGTGCAATTCTATAATAAATTGTATTATGAGCAAATTATTTGGCGGCCCAAGGTGGATTGTCTATCGTTCCTATCCATTGATGCGGATGAGAGTATATGGTTGGAAAGAGATTTTGAGGAGCAAGAAGTGTGGGAGGCGGTGAGTGATTTGTGTTAGGTTTTTAGTGTTGGCTAATTCGTTGCCCAAAACACTTTGGTGTAATTTGGTATTAAATTAGACAAAGTGTACTTAGGAGTTTTTTAAAAATTCATGTTTTTTGGTCTTAGTTTGAACTGGACAATGTTAGGAGCACATTGAAGACTTTCAGAGAGCTCCATCCTAAGTCCAGTTCCATTTCAGTTTGAACTAAAGTCTTCAAGAGTTGGCTGTTCNCTCCGTCAACTTGATATTCCGACTCCCATCGCCTAATCTTAATTCATAAGATTTGGATTCCACGTAAAAATATCCCACATATCCCATCTCCCCGATCACCTCAATGAAACAAATACGACCAAATGCTTGAAAGCACTAATCTGAACCTCACACGCTCCGGCGATATTTCTCACGCGCCGATAGGACTAGAGAGCATTTTCATGCTGACGTGGCGAGAGAAATGGCAGATAAGTTAAAAGGAATATGTATTACTAGGAATAGAGGAGAATGGAATGGAATAATTATTCTTATTCCTTAGTTTGGTAACAACACACATGTTTTAAGTGGAATTGAATCAAAATTACTAAAAAGCTTATCACTATTTCTTTTTTTCTTTTTTCTTTTTTTTTTTTTCTTTTCAACTTAATTAAAAAAAAAGGAAAAAAAAATATAGAAAATTAAATGGCTGCAGCCACCCCGAAACGCCACAGGGGCGGTCACACCACCCCTAGAGCGCCTAGGGGACCACCACGAGGCGCTCCGGGGTTGGTGCTACCACCCCCAACCTCTTTTGTGGGTGGCCGGCCACTTTATTTTCCATTTTTTCATTTCTTTTCTTCTGTAAGTTTGAAAAAAAAAAAATAGGGGTGTTATTTTGAAAAATGCAGCCCATTCCTTTAGGAATAGGTATTCCTCTATTTTTAAAGGAATAACTTTTTCTGTATGTAAGAGATTAGTGATTCCCACAAGAGTCACCCTTTCTAGAAATAGGTCCTTACCAAACAAAGGAATGACTATTCTATAAGAATAGTCATTCCATTCCAGGGGTCTATTCCACAAACAAAATGGGCCCTTAGAGTTTTTGTTGTGAACCACAATTGTTCATCAACAATAATTGAAGCCTATCAGAGTTTCGGTAAAGGAGATCAAGTAGAATAATTTTTCAGACGTTTTTGGGGAATTATTGTGGTAGTAGACGAGCTGGTGACTTGTCTAATGTAAGAGAGTGTCAACTTTAAATGTTTTATAAGTATGAACTTCTTATTTTTATTCTTTTATAGTTCCTAAGTTTGGCTACCCCAAAGTACTTTTACTTTAGAAGAGTTATTCAAAAGGTTTCACTTTGTTAGCAAATTACTTGTTTTGATCGATTTCATTATATTTGGTGAGTGTTTGTATGGTTGCTTATTTTTAAATTCCACGTTATTTTTACAAACACATATTCAACCCCCCTTCTAGGCATTATTGGAGTCTTGGGCTATTATTTTCAATTTGAATGGGGATAAGGCGCCGGGGCCAATGGTTTCACCATAGCTTTTTGCCAGGAGTGTTGGGATGTAGTGAAAGAGGATAGCATGTCACTCTTTATGGAGTTTCATAGTTGACGGAAGTTTGAGAAGAGTTTTAATGCAACTTTTGTTTCTCTTATTCCAAGGAAGGTAGGAGCTGTGGATGTTAAGGACTTCTAGGCAATTAGCTTAGTGGGTGGGGTGTATAAACTTCTTTCTAAAGTTTTAGCCAACAAGCTAAAATTGGTGTTGGGAAAGATTATTTCCAACTCACAAAATGCTTTCATTGGAGGTAGACAAATATTAGATTCAATNACTTTTTCTGTATGTAAGAGATTAGTGATTCCCACGAGAATCACCCTTTCTAGAAATAGGTCCTTACCAAACAAAGGAATGACTATTCTATAAGAATAGTCATTCCTTTCCAGGGGTCTATTCCGCAAACAAAATGGGCCCTTAGAGTTTTTGTTGTGAACCACAATTGTTCATCAACAATAATTGAAGCCTATCAGAGTTTCGGTAAAGGAGATCAAGTAGAATAATTTTTCAGACGTTTTCGGGAAAGTACTGTGGTAGTAGACGAGCTGGTGACTTGTCTAATGTAAGAGAGTGTCAACTTTAAATGTTTTATAAGTATGAACTTCTTATTTTTATTCTTTTATAGTTCCTAAGTTTGGCTACCCCAGAGTACTTTTACTTTAGAAGAGTTATTCAAAAGGTTTCACTCTGTTAGCAAATTACTTGTTTTGATCGATTTCATTATATTTGGTGAATGTTTGTATGGTTGCTTATTTTTAAATTCCACGTTATTTTTACAAACACATATTCAACCCCCCTTCTAGGCATTATTGGAGTCTTGGGCTATTATTTTCAGTTTGAATGGGGATAAGGCGCCGGGGCCAATGGTTTCACCATAGCTTTTTGCCAGGAGTGTTGGGATGTAGTGAAAGAGGATAGCATGTCACTGTTTATGGAGTTTCATAGTTGACGGAAGTTTGAGAAGAGTTTTAATGCAACTTTTGTTTCTCTTATTCCAAGGAAGGTAGGAGCTGTGGATGTTAAGGACTTCTAGGCAATTAGCTTAGTGGGTGGGGTGTATAAAATTCTTTCTAAAGTTTTAGCCAACAAGCTAAAATTGGTGTTGGGAAAGATTATTTCCAACTCACAAAATGCTTTCATTGGAGGTAGACAAATATTAGATTCAATGATAATTGCTAATGAATGTTTGGATAGTTGAATTAGATCAAGGGAATCTGGGTTGTGCAAATTGGATTTAGAGAAGATGTATGATCATGTAAATTGGGAGTTTGCTTTATTTGTTAAAGAGATGCGGATTTGTGGAGAAATGGAGGCATTGTATAGAGCAATGTATTTCTATGGTGGGATTTTCCATTCTTGTGAATGGAACACCGTTTGGATTGTTTTCTAGCTCTCGTGTGTTGAGATAAGGGAATAAGCTATTGTTTGTGGTAATTATGGATGCATTGAGTCAAATGATGATTGTGACAATGGATGGGGGTCCTTGATAGGTTTCTCAGTGGGGTTTAACGAATAATGAAGAGTTGGTAGTGTCTCATTTATTGTTTGTTGATGATACTCTGATGTTTTGCTATACAAATTCTGAACAAGTTCGACATTTGCAGCGTATCTTAATATGTTTTAAAGCAATTTCGGGATTGAGAATCAATTTAGCAAAAATTATTTATTTTTAATGGAATTTAATCATCACTTTGGAAAAATTTACGGACGAGGATGTTATGGTGATGGAGTGGTGTTATATGTGTAAACACTGTCGAGAGTCCATTGACCATTTACTCTTCCATTGTGAGGTTGCAACTGAGTTATGGAATGTGTTCTTTCAACTTTTTGGAATCAATTGGATTATGCCGCGAAAGGTGAGTGATAGCTTGGGGAGTTGGAGGGGACAATTGGGTAATTGGCGTGCTTTGCACATATGGAGGCTCGTCCCATTATGTGTGATGTGGTGTTTATGGCGAGAACGGAATGCACACAGTTTTGAAGATAATGAGAGTGGCATGATTGAGTTGAGGAAGTTGGCGTTACATACTTTGTTCTCTTGGAGAATGACTTGGTCTCACTCGTATGAGTCTACTTTTTCTGATTTCTTAGAGCTTTGTAAATCTTTTTCTAATTAGTAAGGGTTTCTTTCTATACATCATATATACATGGGTTGCGCCCCTCTACGTGTTTGATAATAGACTTATTACTTAAAAAAAAAAAAAAAAATCCATTTAGTAAATTGGGCAAGGACTTGCACTCCAATAAAATTAGGTGAGTTGGGAGTTAAAAATCTGATTCAATTCAATCGAGCCATGTTGGGAAAGTGGTTTTGGCAGTATGCTATTGATAGAGAAGCATTATGGAGATCGGTGATAGAGACTAATTATGATAGTACAAGGGCAGGTTGGTGCTCTAAGGAGGTAACAAAGACATTTGGAGTGGGAGTTTGGAAACATATTAGAAAGTGGTTGTAAATTTTTTTCCAAATTTGTTAGATTTGACGTGGGGGTTGGGTCAAAGGTTAGTTTTTGGCATAATGTTTGGTGTGGCGATAGTCCGTTGAAGAAATCTTATCTGGATTTGTTTACGAGGAAGGATGCGTGGGAGGCAGATAATAGGCAGTTTCGAGAATGGATTATTTTTTACTAGACCAGTTCAGGATTGGGAGGTGGAGGTGGTAGTATCTTTCTTTGAGAGGTTGTATTCTCTCCAATTAAGACACGAAAAGGAGGATAGAATAGGATGGGCGCCACTCAAAAGGAGCAAGTTTGAAGTGAAGCCGTTTTATCAAGTTTTAACTAGCCAGAATGGATCCCTCTTTTCCATGGAAGTGTATATGAAGAGTCAAGGCTCTTTCACGAGTGGCTTTCTTGTGTGGACAACAACATTAGAGAAAATGTTGACGCTCGATAATTTGAGAAAGATGAATGTTATGGTGGTTAAGTGATGTTGCAAGCATAAGAAGAGTAAGGAGTCCATTGATCATTTACTAATTCATTGTGAATTGGCAAGCAAATTATGGAGTTACATTCTTAATATGTTTGGTGACAAGTGGTTAATTTGTTGCTTAGTTGGGGAGGTCAAGTTGGGCATGTGGTATAATTACGGAAGTATGGAGGTTGGCTCCATTGTGTTTATTGTGGTACCTTTGGCGAGAAAGGAATGCTTGGTACTTTGAAGATGTAGAGACATCAAATGATAGAGTTGTAGAAGATTTTGTTCGACACTTTATATAGTTGGATATCTTCACATCGTAGTTTTCTTGTTTCTAGTTTTACAGATTTCTTCAATTTTTGTTCTTTTTCTTCAGATTAGGGATTCTCGTGTATATTTCCGTGTACTAGGGTTGTGCCCTTTTGCGCTTAATTAATGATAATGAAATTACTTATAAAAAAGAATAAATAAATAGGAACAATACAGTCAAATATGGAAAATACAATAAATGGGAAATATATGGAAATAAATTCATATCAGAATCAGATTGACAACATATCTTTGACATTAACATCATATAAGGAAAATATCTTCTCAATGTATTGTCATATTTTGTTTGAAATTGTTAGTTATGTTCAGAATAGGAAAATGTAAGAAAAAATGGGGGTGAATCTCTCTAGCATTCATTCCACATGTATGGGAGCTTCATACATTGTTCTAGATAATAGACAACTCACACACACAGCTCATACTAGGACAGCTCACTAGGGACTCCTCA
This sequence comes from Carpinus fangiana, assembly GCA_006937295.1. Lineage (NCBI taxonomy): Eukaryota > Viridiplantae > Streptophyta > Magnoliopsida > Fagales > Betulaceae > Carpinus > Carpinus fangiana. The sequence goes on along the minus strand of CM017321.1, from coordinate 44,086,127 downwards.
CCATGTTTCTAGAATAGGGACAGATCACACCCCTTCTAGAATATGCACATAGAATTATAATGCTTGATCCATGAGCGAGTGACTTTTAGTTCTTTCTGTGCCAAATCTGGATGCTTATAAACATAGGATATGGAAACACTTATTGTTATTATTATTTAAATTAGACAAGTGCTCCTCTCTTTCCCTCCTGCAAATACTACCTTCAGAAGGCTCCCTTGTGTAGTTTGTCTGGGATTTGAATTGTCTTTCAGTCTGCTGTCATCAAATATCTAATATAAATCAATTTGTGAATTTAGATTGTTCNCATCGTTCTAGATAATAGACAACTCACACACAGCTCATACTAGGACAGCTCACTAGGGACTCCTCACCATGTTTCTAGAATAGGGACAGATTACACCCCTTCTAGAATATGCACATAGAATTATAATGCTTGATCCATGAGCGAGTGACTTTTAGTTCTTTCTGTGCCAAATCCGGATGCTTATAAACATAGGATATGGAAACACTTATTGTTATTATTATTTAAATTAGACAAGTGCTCCTCTCTTTCCCTCCTGCAAATACTACCTTCAGAAGGCTCCCTTGTGTAGTTTGTCTGGGATTTGAATTGTCTTTCAGTCTGCTGTCATCAAATATCTAATATAAATCAATTTGTGAATTTAGATTGTTCCATTATTTCAGAAGTTCCGTATGCCTTTTGCGGTCCACAGCACATCTGATTATGTCTTAATTCATCACACCTGTGCTGATCCAATGGCCAAGAAAGAGTACCTTTCTCTAAGCACTGTTTCATATACACCTTTTCCTGCTACATCTGGACGGTTGGAACACTATACTTAGGATTCTACGTCCAATGAGTGACTACAAATGATTATGTCATTGAGGCTTTTTGCTACAACCTGGTCACGTTAATTGTTCGAGTTATCAATTTAAGTCTGGAACAGGGCCTGAATTAGGACTATATTAGTAGATCAGTTACTCTCTGTAGAATATGGAGTTTCCACTCCTTGTTGAAAGCTTTTTCAAAATGCGTGAACATTTCAAGTATTCAATTACTAAAATTATGTTATCTTCTTATTTGTACTTATTTCAATGGGCAATGGATGGAATGAAGAAAAAAAGAGGAGGAAACACACATTTGATTCATTTGGCTTCCACACGCAGCCTCTTTATTTTAGTAATAAATTCCAATTTTTTTTTGGATTTGTAATTTTTTTTGGACATTCAAAGAACAGAGGAAGGAAATCTTTTAATTCAATTGGCTCTCATGCTCAATCACTTTAATTACTAATTTGAATCGGAAGTTACAGATTTGATTTGATTTTTATATTTAATTTTTTAAGCATACTGAGGCTATTCCCTACTATTCTCTCAGTGAAAATGTTACTTATGTGCATATGCCTCTAATTGTACTCTGGATTTATCGCTTCTAACAGGAGTCACATCCAGAATCTAATTTTAGAGTTCCTGCAATTGTTAATGCTCTTGAAAAGATGGAGCTGACTCCAAAGGTATTAAATGCAATATACAAAATTATTGATCTTCATTGTTGAGACTCTTAATCTGTGCACTTTGATAATTTCCTAGTTATATTTGAGTTTCATACCTGAATTTTTTTTCACTTTTCAAAATTTTTTTCCTTCACTATTCTTATTTTCAACTAGTTTGACTAATAGTATTACAAAAAGCCATATGCGGTAACATAACAAGATGAGCAAACAAATCAATGAATGACATGTGGAAATTGAGATACTGTACAAGTTCATAAGAGACAAGGTTTTCTCTCACATATTTTTTGTTTTTGTAAATTTTTTCTATTTTTAAAAACAAAATGCAATGCAAAATAGAAGAAACAAAACTATGCAATGCATAAGTAAAAAAGTGCAAACAAACAAGATATAAAAAAAAATGCATGCAACATAAAAGAAAAATGCATCTTCTAATGTGCATGAAATGTGTACGAACTTCAATCCTAGGCATGCTACCAACTACCTACCCTAGATAGGTCTCTCATCACTCTCTGGGTCAGTGACCTCAACTTTCTTGAACCTATTCCTTCTCCTAGGAACAGTCCTACCAGTCTTTAAGTTGTCTACCCCAAGGACTACATTTCTCATTATGGAGTCAAGATTCTCCGTAGGTAGGGTGGTCTTTTTCTTAGGTACCTTAGATTTAAGCAATCGGCAATGGAGTTGAGTGTAACCCACTTTACCACTGAGGTGGCAAGTAAAGACAACCCTTGAAGAAGATTGTCTCTTGTGAGGGTTCATACTCTCAATCTTAGACTTATTGCCAACAAAAACTCCCTTCCTCTTATCAACTACTCTAGGAGTAATATCGTCAACACAAGTGGGAGGAACAAAGTTTATTTTCTCTTGTTGACAGGTGTAGTTTTTGAAGTGGAAATGTTTTGGTCAAAACCAAGTCCATACTTGTAACCATAGGGTTTTTGAGAACTTAAAATATGATCAAGTTTAGCAGTAGAAGAATTAGTTATATTATACTTGGAAGCAAGAAGTTTATCTTCTAGGTCTTCTATTCTACCAACAAGCAAGGAGATCTCATTTTTCAAGGAATCCGTAACATCATTAATATCAAGAAATTGAGCCCACAAGGATTCTTTCTCAACCTATGGCTCATTCAATTTTCTATGGACTCTTTTGTTCAATTTTTTCAGTTTAATACTCCTTAAAAAGTTGATCATAGGCTCCTTAGAGATTGAGACCTTCAATAGAGTTGTCTTGTGATTCCTCATCACACGTCTCAACAAGCATGGAATGGTCACAATCTGTGGGATCACCGGCACTCTTCAAAGAGATGATAAAAGTCATATAACTTACATTCTTCTCCTTAAAGGCTTCAGACTTAGACTCATTACTCAAGGAGGCATTCATGGCTTGGCCCTTTGAGTACTTCAAGTTAGTACACTCTGTCCTCATAGCCCGAGCATTCAAAGCAGTGAATGCCCCGAGTGTTCTTGTCTTTCTTGGGCCTCACTTTCTTTCCTTGTGTGGCTCTTTGGGAATCATCCTTTGAAAGATCCACAAAAGGGGTCTTGCTAGTCCCTTTGTTAAACCTAAGGAATTTGCGAAATTTTTGTGCCATCGTGGTAACAGCCACAGAATCTGAGGACGACTCAGCAACAATTTTTTCTTGCTGAGAGGACCTCAAAGCCAAATTCTTCTTTTTTTGGCCAAGGCAAGGATATCTTATAGTCATAGGTTGCAAGAAAACCAACAAGCTCTTCAACCTTCATCACATCCACATCCTTGCTTTCCTCTATTGTGGTGACTTTGAGTCTAACCCTCCTAGGTAGAGACATCAAGATTTTTCTAACAATCTTTTTGTTAGGCATCTTCTCACCAAGATTAAAACTCAAGTTGACAATATTGTTTAATTGAGCGTAAAACTCATCAAACGTTTCGTCTTCTTTCATTTTAGTCTCCGTGTCCAGGGAACGCAAGTAGGTCATTGATAGCCCTCTCTGCTTACTGAGAAAATTGAGTAAAATAATTAACATCTGAAGTTTGGGGGTCCTAATCCCCTTATTACCTTCATGGGTAACCTCAAGGATATCCTGTATTCCTGTGCATCCTTTGCAATCTCACCATTATAGATGTGTTGGAATTCTCGAAGGAAGACAGCCATACAGATGGCATTGAGACCTTTGTTGTTCCATTTACAAGCAGTGGTCAGACTGTGGTCTAACCTTTGGACCATTTGACCAAGGTCTTTTTGGGACGTTTCCATCCCATCTCGAGAATGTCCCAAACATTCTCATCCAAAGACTTAAGGAAAGCTCATATGCAAACTTTCCAGTACACGTAATTATTCCCATCAAAATAGGGAGGAACATATAAAGATGGAGTTTGTGCCATGACAATTGAAGGGGTCAGAATCCCATTCTGATACCAATTTAAAGGGATTAGAATTCAACCCCACATTAAACACAAGCATAATAAAATGAGTGTATAAATTTAATTACTGGATTTACAAAACATAAACAAACCATAAGTAATAATCAACCATTAATCAAAACAAGGACCTTGGTTACAAAGTGGAAACCCTTTGAGCAATTCAAAGGTAAAACTATTCTGGGATAGCCAAACCCAAGAGATCAATCACTCTAGAAATTCAATGTACATGTATGGTAAAACTTACAACCCTTGTAAAATGACAATGACAATCCGCATGCGGACAAACTCGTCACTTGTCTCCCTATCTCCCCGACAGACACCAGCTCCTCTCTGGTTAATCTTCTATATATGAACTACTTACTGACCCTCTAGTAGACTTCATGCGGTTGAAGGTTTATATGGTGATGTGTGGTTTAAACAACAAACACTCCAAGAGTGGGAAAGCTACAATGGCTCTCAACAAATGCACTCTTGGGTCACAAAGATGAAACAAGGAATCCTTTCAAGAGGTTTTAAGGTTAAAGCTTAGTCTTGGCTTCCCACCTACAAAATGGGCATCCTATTGTATTTATTGAATGGGAGAAAAGCTTCATGCAACGTGTAAAAGGAAGCATTTTTACTGCTGATCTTTTCATGGAGTCAAGATGGGTCAAAATGTGTCAGCACTGTCACTAGGGTTTCATTGCTAACTTTTGTGACAACTTAAGAGTGTTAGTACAAAATAGGTGATGGTGCTCTCAGCTTTTTTCTTTGAAATCTTTATTAACGATTCACACCAGGATGTCTAGGTGACAGTCCAAGTGACAATTTTACAATATCAACTAAAAAGACTAACATTCTCCACCCAAACACTTAGGTGTTGAAAAGTTTTACAACTCAAGTTTTGATCACTGAATAAGGCTAATTTCTAGACCTAATGATGAGCATTTCACAATAAAGATTGGAATTCTAATTCTACGATCATGGATCAATCTTGACAAGGCTGATATTAATTCATGCAAGGTGAATTGCTAATTTGTCAAGAACATGAAGAGCGGATAAACTTATTTGCTTTCTGTGAGATCAACCAATTAGCTTTCCGTCCTTTTTATCAGGAGAAGTGTTAGCTTATTTTAATAAGTTAGGATGCAATTGGAGTGCAATGTCTATGCTTCAACTTGATTTTGAGTATCCATAACTTCAAAGGGTCATTGTATTCTTTCTGGTTGTAGTTTGCCTATGTGGTCTGTTTGTTTTTTTATCTTCTCTATAACTCTACAGGGTAAATGTTGAAAGACTCACTTGCCTGTCCTTGACTGAAGTTAAATATGGAGAAATGGCTAAATTTTTCTAATTGAACACAGTATCCATACTTATTGAAGATTTTATTTTTTATTTTTTCATTTTTTACTTCCGTATAAGCAATATTTGTAAAATTACAAATATTACAAATATTTGTAATATTTGTAAACTTCACATGTAGAGTTTAAAAATAATGAGTTACAAGTATTGTGTTGGGACTTCTTAAAAGCATACAGGTACTGATGTGGAAAGAACTCAACTGTCTCTAATAAAGTATTGTGTGCATTGACTCCCTCTATCATGTCTTTTTGACTGTGCTTTTTAACTCCCCTTTTCACCATCACAACTGCCACTTGCCTTCACACTATTTATTTGTTTCTCATAGGGACCTTTGTTTTTATTTATTTATTATTTTGTTTTTCTTTCCTCTCATATTTATTGCTAAAGTCTTTTCACGCTTTCCTGATTCAATCGGCCCTCAAATAGATCTTCTTGATAAGATCATTTCTTTGTTCCTATTTGCTTAATCGTACGTTCTTGTATAACACAGTTTCGTGGCTCAGAGATCATTGAACTTCAAAATTTGAAGCCGGCTTCAGTGGATGACATTGCAAGTGTTCATGCTAGAGCCTACATATCAGGCCTTGAGAAGGTAGCCTCAAAATTAATTATTTAGTTTTCCTTCTTCTGGTCCTTGTAGCAGATTAGAATAAGTGTAAAAAAATGTGGCTGAATTTTATTGGAGGGAAGCAAAGAAAGCATGTCACTTGTGCCATTTGTTCTTTGTTGTTTTTCTATGTGTAGCTTCTAATGTTCTTTTTACTTGTATCAATATTTATTCCATGAGAATATTGTATCCTAAATATTCTTATTCTTATGCATTTGGAATTTGTTAATATTCTTTTCAGTTTTGCACTAATACATTTTAAGACATTCATTTTGTCCTTTAAGTTACAGTGCACTATTAGCATGATCTATATTTATTAACTTGGTTACTATGTGGATGATATTTACTTACTAGATGCATATTCTTCATCTGATTTAAGCAGAGTGATGACATATTGTTGAAGTGAAGCATACATTTAAAGTTATTTTTTCATAACCAGCTTAGCAAGCAAGAACTCTGATATTAGCATTAAGTCCAGAGAATGGAGGAGGGTTGTGGCAAGTTGGCGGTGAAAGAATCACAAGCATTTCAAATCCCAATAGGTTTACATCAAGGATTAGAATTAAAGTTTTATCTTTTATTGATAGGTCTATAGCATAGCGAACCACTTGTGATCAGATGAGAGCCTAGGGAGAATTTGTCCTACGATTTGTGTTTTCATTTGATAAAAAATGAGCTTACTAGATTGGTCCAAAATAAGGTTCCCTGATGTATGTTAATTGTGAATCATATGTTAATTGATAAGTTCACAAGGCTAGATCGAAAGCTAATCCACTAACATGTGTCTAGATTGAGAGTAAATCCTAAAATGAGGTTACAATGTAGGGCTACCAAAGAATCTAATGTTTTAGGTCAAGTATGATACTATATGGAATACAAGTTTAGTAAAAATAGAACTAGAGATGATGGGATAATAAAAAACTATGGTTGAAAGATATTATTTCTGATATCTTCCATTGATAAATCATTGAAATGAGGATCTTCTCATTTCAAGATTGCAGTACAAATTGTGCGAGGGATGAGGAATCTAATGTTTTGACAATGGTGGCTTATCTTGATGAGGAGGCATAGGGAAGTGAGCCATTTTGTCCATCCACTTGCTCTGGTTGAAGAACAGGGAGTGCTCTTCAGATTGGGTGGTTGAGATGGTGAAATTTTTTTGTCATGTAGTTGGGCTGTTGTGTGAGGGTTTTGAGGATCGAAATGTTGGCTCTGTTTTTTGCGATCAAAGCAAATTGACATCAGTACGGTTTGGCTAGTGTGCCATACTTACATTTTAAGCTAAAACTGAGGCAGCCATGAATTAAAGAGATTGGTTTGTTCAGAAAAATATGACATAAAGGGAGGTCATTCTAATAGAGGGAAAGGAAAAAGGGGAGGGGTTCTAATTGTTCCTTATGAAATCTAAGATTGTATCATGGAATGTGACAGGGATGAAAGGTTGAGGGTTAGAGGTCTTCTCAGAGATTGGAAGGCATATATCGTTTGTTTACAGGAGACACAAATGGAGTATATTTCTAGCGAGGCAATTAGTAGTTTATGAGGTTGTCAACATGTGTACTGGAGGGTAAAGAGGGGTGGGCATCAGGATGGATTTTGTTAATGTGGGTTAGGTGGGTGGTGCAGAAGATTGAGGATTTTGATGAATTTTTCGATAGTGTGTTCTTTTAAAAGTGTTATTGATAATTTCGAATGGGTGGTTGCGGGGGTATATGGTCCAAATGATGATGTTGACAAAAACTTTCTATGGAATGAGTTGGTTGGCCCTATGAGTTGGTAGGAGTTATCGTGGTGTATTGGGGGTGATTTTAATGTCTGTTATCCATGTGAAAAATCTGTTGATTCTAGACAATCACCAGCTATGTAGGTGGAAATTTTACGTGGTCTAATTATCGTGACTTTCAGTCATGGTTTAGATTTGATAGGCTTCTTCTATCTTCGGAATGGAAAGAACAATTTTTAGATGTCTCTCATAGGCGACTCCCTAGAATCTTTTTTTTTTTTTGATAGATAATATCAATTTATTAAAAGCGCAAGGGGCGCAACCCATATACACAGAAAGTATACAAAAGAGCTCACATATACAAGCTTTTAAGCAGAAAATGAAGCACATAAATCTAGGAATTTTGCAAGCGTTGAAACTTGCGATGAATGCCACAATACTCTCCAGGAGAAAAGTGTTTGGAGCACCCTTTTCTTCAACTCTATAAGTCCAATTTCACGGTACTCAAAACTCCGTGCATTCCTTTCTCTCCATAAGCATCACATTACACACAAATGAGCCATTTTCCAGATTTGCAGAACTGTACGACTACCCGTTTGTCCTCTCCAACTTCCTAAACATTCCTTCATCCTACCCGGCATCACCCACGTAACACCAAACAGCTGAAAAACCATGTTTCATACCTCTATAGCAACTTCAGAATAATAAATGATCAATAGATTTACCACTATTGTTGCACATAAAACACCACTCCGTCACTATAATGTTCTTCTTACGTAAATTGTCCAACGTTAATATTTTCCCCAGTACTACTGTCCACACGAAAAAAGCCACTCTTGGAGGAGCTTTACTCTTCCAAATAATCTCCCTAGAATCTTATCAGATCATTTTCCTTTGATGTTGAATTGTGGTGTGCCTGGTAAGGGTGGTAGGTATTTTAAGTTTGAAAATATGTTACTGAAATCAGAGGGCTTTATTAATGAAATGAAATTACTTTAAAAAAAAAAAAAAAAATGTTTCATATTTTTAACTTTCACAAAGCATGTGCTTCATTGCTTCACCCATATCTTTGTAATATTTTATATCTAAGTACTTAGCCTTACCTGGTACCAATCAGAAAAATTTAATTTCTAAACCTCTTAAGTTCTTTTCGTGGTTTATGTTTATAGGCTATGCATCAGGCTTCACAACAGGGCATTTTATTCATTGATGGCTCTGGACCAACATATGCTACTGCCACTGTGAGTGAAATGCCTTAGATGTTTCTTCTTTCTTTCTTGAGCTTGTTGATATTTACTGACATGCTGTTCTAGATACAGTAAGTCCCCCATCTTCTGGATGTTTTACTGGACTTCTAACTGTAGATGCTACAATTTCAGTAATTGATAGTTACCTGAGCAACAGGACACAGTTAAGAATTTGGTAACTTTTAATTACGATTGACCTGAAGCTATCTTATGATTATGGAGATTATTGGTCATTTTTTTGTTTTAAATGTAAAATGGTGTTTTTCCCTTAATCCAGAAAAGCTCAACTAGAAAATCCATCTGCAGTTAAAAATATAGTGGACCTCAAAGAGGAAATATTGTTGAATTTGATGAACTTCATGTACTTTTTTGTTTCTTTTTCAGTAATCTTGTTGAATCTCATTGAACTGCAAAAAAAGTTCAGTGGTTGAATTTTACGATCAAGCCATGGAAAAGTGAAAATGTTGAATAGAAGATATCATGTTTACATTGGGCAATGGAAGAAAAGAAAGAATTTTGTAAAGAAAATAAAAGGAAATTCAGATAAAACTGTGATGCTATTTGGTTTTACAACCAAAATTCATATGCTAAGTAAAAATTCCCAATTTTTTATGGAAACATTAACTTACAATTGTATTATAGCTGTATGCTCTAGCAATCCCAACTCTTGAAGAACTGAAATTTTGGTCCTTTAAATCAGTTTGATGGAAATTCTATCCTAATCGTTATTTTTCTACTGGATTCCAACTTATGCTCTCCTAATACGGTGTGGATAGAGATAGAGAGAGAGAGAGAGAGAGAGAGAGAGATGTTTCTATTGAAGTTGTGGGCTTTGGAATATATTTATTTATTTTTGGTGGGCTTGAGATTTTTTTTTCTTTTTTTTGGTAAATCATCATGCTGAAAGTTCAGTATACTCCCGTGGATAACTTACTCGGATAATAAAAAGAAAGGCGCATTGTTTATGAGGCCTGGAGTATTTGTGATGATGTGGTTCATATATGACCCACAAAACATTTTGTATACCTACACTCTAATTGAGAATGTCTTTTCAACGAGTTCTACAACTTCTTGAGCCATGTATGTATTGGCAGAATACCTGACGGGTGAAAACAGAATTTCTACTGTTTTGGATGTAAATATGAGACATGGCTCTCCTTTTACTCCCTTCAATGAAATTGAAATTTGAGATATCAATGGTTTTAAGTGATTTTTATCTACCTATGTTGTGTATGTTTGAGTTGGATCTTGATGCTTCAATTTGCTAGTAGTATGTTTCCATTCAACTCTTTCTTATCAAGGAGTTATTGATGCAGACTTTTCATGAGTCACTAGTTGCAGCTGGAGCAGGAATTGCCTTAGTTGATTCAGTGGTGATGTCTCAACCTGGCACGTCAGTCTCTTGATTATAATTCTTATATGTTATATTTTACATGAAGTGCAGAAACAATTTCATTCCTTTTTTTTTTCTTGACTTTAACTGGGGGTGTGGGGGAGGGTTGGTTGATTTCTGAATGTTGAAGCTGCCAAATGTTTATATTTGCACCGAAGTTTTATTGACTCTGAAAGTATCTTCTAGTTTAAAGTTGTAGACTTTAAGACACTGTAGTTGTTTGCAGTAGCTATCTTCCAAAATTGTTTACACCATATTTCAGGTTGCAGCATCAGAGAACCGCCTGGATCCACCTATGGGCTTTGCTTTGATAAGACCTCCAGGGCATCATGCCATTCCAAAGGGGCCTATGGGGTTTTGTGTTTTTGGAAATGTGGCCGTTGCAGCTCGTTATGCACAACGCGTACATGGGCTAAAGCGTGTGTTTATCATTGACTTTGATGTTCACCATGGGAATGGAACAAATGATGCCTTTTACAATGATCCAGATATATTTTTCCTTTCAACTCACCAAGTAAGAAATAATTTGGCCCAGACCGAAATAAAATATGTTCTGCCCTGCAATTTATGGCAAACTTCTTATGCTGCTTAATTTTTTAGTGTCTTAATCTGTGATGCCTATCTTATTTAGGATTATGAGTTTTTATTTGAATAACTAGGAATTCTTGCTCATTAAGGATTAGGAGTCCTTATTTAATTCTATTAGGATTTCCTCCTAATCTTGGGATTAGGATTGCGGATTTCATAGCAAATTAATCATTGTGTTTTGAAGAATAAACTATTAGAAAGAGATTTCTCTTGTTCTTCCAACTTTTGAGTATTCTTTTGAATCAACTAATTGTTGATGCCTTTTTTCCTGGTTTTCTGAGTGAATCAAAAGGTTTAAAGAAGGGTTTTTTTTTTTTTTTTTTTTTTTTTTTTTTTTTTTTTCAGTATTTCTGCGTAATCAATGGATTCAAGATCATTTATTTTATNTTTTTTTTTTTTCCCAGTATTTCTGCGTAATCAATGGATTCAAGATCATTTATTTTATCTCTTACTAAATTTAGTTTTTGCTGCACATTCCCTGCATCAATTTGTCTCATTAATTATAAAATTTCATATGTTGCAGTGTCTAAAGACTCTTAGATATGAATGAAAGTGGGAATGCATACATATATATATGTACACACACACACATCCACATGCATATATATATATATAGGGCAAACTTCATTGAACACCTTTAAACTTTCACCTGTTTTGAAATACTCCCCATAACCTTAAAAAACTCTCAATTTAGTTTCCTGAACTTTCAATTGCTCTCAATTTGGACCCTTCCGTCAATCTTAGCTGTTAAAAATACAAAAAAAAAAAAAAAAAGACCAAAATATTCCTTATTTTTATTTTTTAAAAAATAAAAAATGTTTTGGAAGTTGAAATTTTATACAAAAGTCAGGGGTATAAACGTCATGTAATGTTTAAAATCTGATGGGAGGGTCTAAATTGAGAGCAATTGAAACTTCAGGGGACTAAATTGGGAGTTTTTAAAGTTTAGGGGAGTATTTCAAAACGGGTAGAAATTCGGGGGTTTTCAGTGAGTTTCCCCATATATATATTTGCACATATGTACATGTGTATAAGTAGCCATTGTCCAATACTTTGGTGCAATGGTAAAATCTCAAGCTATCAAGTGAAAATACATGAGCTTGATTGTTATGGGCCCGTGTTTGAGATTGCACAAGACGTGTTTGGGAACGGGTAACGGGTTTATGAATAGGTAAGGCAGCAGGATGTGTACAGCTGAATTTACCTATGATGAATGATAAATAGGGTATTCGAGGTACCCAGCTTCCCAATCAACTCAAGAGTTGAATAATAATAATATTTGCTTCCTTCTTATCGAGCACATATGCGTTTATATAAGCAATTAAGAATTACACTTGAATTGGGAAACCCAATTCCTAGACCTACTGAGATTATAATCCTTTATTAATCCTTCTGGGAGTCTTGCTTTATGAGCAAAGAGTCCTAATCCTTTATTAATCCTACTGGGAATCTTGCTTTATGAGCAAAAAGTCCTAATCCTATGGAGATATTTATACATCTCTTATCTAATAAGAATCTTAAGTCTTCTTTATGGTTTTTCACGGACAACACTGTCCTTCTTCAAGTCTTCCTCCTTTGCAGCATTGTTACTAGTATTTCCCACTCCTAGTACACGGCTACTGCCCCATAACATTGAGTCATGACAGTGGCTACTTTATGCAAAACAAATACTGAAGGATGTGATTGAATCCAAGCAACTTCTCCCAAGACCCCATGTAACACCCCAATCTCATATTAAGAAGATGAGTACCTCACATCGAATGAATGGTTTATAAAGACATTCATGGATGTTAAGTCTCATATTACTTGTTTATTAGGTGAAACTGAGCTTTATAAGTGGTTTTGAAAATCTTCAAATTGACTAGTTTTTTGAGGTGATAGTACAAATGTAGCTAGCGCTATCTAGGTTGTTACCAATGCTATCAGAGCCACATAGGAACGCTATGTGGTATTGGAGCACTGCATGATGTGACCCTGACTAGGACATCAAGGGCCTAAGGGGGGGAGATTGTAATGCCCTAGTCTAATATTAGGAAGATGAGTAGCCCACATAGAGTGGGTGGTTTATAAAAACACTAATGTACTAAGTGAAATTGGGCTTTATAAATGATTTCAGGAAAACTCAAAATTAAGTTGTTCTTTTGGGGTGATACCGCAAATATGACTAAAGCTTTTCCTGGATTGTTATACCCTAATTATGTAGGACCTGGTTAATGACCCCTTTATGTGTGCGCGCACCCACACACAGTTGCACGTATGTATCTGTGTACACATAAGATTCTGGATTATTATGTATCATTGTGTATGTATGTATGTATGTATGTATGAGAATGTGAAATTCAGGAATAATTTCTGTCTTGAGCTATAGTGAAAAGGAACATGCTGGCGTTTATCAAAAGAGTTTGTCTTCTAAATATTTTTATGTAGTGGAGGCAAGATGGTGTTGAATTCAACCTAACTTAATTGTATTATGCAGTTCTATTATAGAATCCAGATATTGCAATAAGGACGTGCAATAGACATTCTATTTTCAGTTACTCAGTATTATTATTCTCTTTGATTGGATGACATCTTAGAAGTTCATTTCTCACAACCAATCTAATTCTATTCTAGTCTTGTTTGATACAGGATGGAAGCTATCCTGGTACTGGTAAATTTGATGAGGTAGGTCATGGAGATGGTGAAGGAACAACACTTAATCTGCCTCTACCTGGAGGCTCAGGTGATATTGCCATGGCAACTGTTTTTGATGAAGTGATTGCACCTTGTGCTCAGAGGTTTAAGCCAGATATAATTCTTGTCTCTGCTGGGTGAGTATTCCATTTCTATAAAAGTAATGCATGCTTCCCATGAAAACAATGTATGCTCAAGACTTAAATCAACTTTGCAATGCAATTAATTTTAACTGTCTTTGTTGAAGAGTTGTATTTATTAACTGTATGAATATCTCAATTATTTCATTTTTCATTTCATAGAATATAAATAAGCTCGTTTATATGTAAACACATACAGGGAAAATCCCAAAAGGTTCCTTGTCAATTGAACTGAATACCTCTCAATGTGAGGGTTTCTCATCTTATATAGGAATTGTATCTCACCAATTACAGCAACTATAGGAGAACTAATAAGGTAATTACAATCTACCTATTAATTACAAAATACTATAGCTATAATACAAAACATGCCATAACTAGAGAAGCTAATTATGGCTAAATATATATGATATATATATCGTATCTGACTGACATCCCCCCTCANAGGGAAAATCCCAAAAGGTTCCTATGGGTGGAGCCAGAACCTTGTTACAAAGGGGAGAGTGGGTGAGGGTGGGGGGGGAATTAATGTGTTTTGGTAAACACAGATCATCCCCGAACTTCTAACACAAATAATGTATAGATGAAATAATTAAGACTACTAACCATGACATAAAATAGTAACAATAGTATCGGCCATGTTTGTTTGTGTTTTTGTTTTCTAACAAACAATCCAAACACAAAACAGTTCTTATAAATCTGTCTTCTCTTTTTGTTGTAAGAATAATTTGACAAAAAAGGTGCTTAACTTTTGCAAGGGTAAGAGCTAACTTATTATTTAAAAATTAAATCATTTTTTTTTAAGAAAAAAGATTAGACATGGCCACCCTAAGAGCATTCCTAGCAGTTTTCTCGTCATTTTCTCTAAGTTTAGGGAACCAAACTACTTTTTGCCTCCCTATTCAAATATACTCCACAATAGCTTTTCTTTATAGTTCCCTATAACATTAAAATATTATTTGTTTTACTTTTGTTTTGTTTTTATATGCATTTATTTTGCATAGGAAAGTGTGAGAGAAAAGAGAATGTCATTTTATGATTATAATAAACTAGATTGCTACTGTTGAACCCAATGTATTGGGTTCAACTGTAGCAATCCTAATGTATAGGGAAGTTATAGGGAAGCTGCTGTAGGTGAGTTTTTTGTGATTTTTTTGAGATTTTTCCTATGTGTAGGAAAGGGAAGTAGCTTTAGGGTAATTGCTGGGAATGCTCTAAGTGGAATGGTGGTCACTCACCCACCCAGTTTGACCTTTTTCTTTCATAATTTTTAATTATTATTATTATTTTTTTAAAGTAGGGCTCTATATCTGTTTGGGCTAAGCATGTGTACTCTATAGAAAACATCTTCTCAAATGTGAACCCCGCCAGAAAACACTACATTTATGTCACATCATAACACATTTTTTCAAACTAAAAAAACAAAATTACTCCTCAAAATGCATTAATATACATACCCATTCTAATTATGACAATGGTTGAAGGAAAATAATTCTAACATCACTGAATAGAACACCTAACAGTTAGTTGTCTTAAATAAAAAGAAATAATGAGTGATAATGAAATTACTGGAAAGTGATTTTACAAGGCTTTCAACAGAGTTAATGTTAAATAGACTTTTTATCGACTAAAGGTATTTAACTGTTAATCTGTGTTTCAATGACAATAAATCGTCTGAACAGATGCACTAATTAGCTTAGTTTTCAAATATAGCTTTTCTTTTTCTCTTCTTTTCTCTACTTATCTTTTGAGTTTGCTCTATGGTGAAGGGAGGACTTGGACATGGATAAACACTTTAGATATTTCACCTGTCTTGAATTTTGAATTTCGACTAATCAAATTAAGAAGTATTATCACAGAATTTCAGTCAGTATATATTATTTTAAAAGTAATGAACTTTTTAAGATTTGACCTCAAGATCCCTCCCCCCACAATTGTCCTTCCTTTGCCCATGAGTTCGAATTATTTTTGTCTAGATAGCTTATAATAATTTATTATTGTCATTCCAGTCATTGATGCACTTGTATATCTTATTGTTAGAAGGGTTATTAGGGTTTGGGGGTATTTTGGTCATTGTAATATTTCTCTAACCCTATATAATAAGATGTGTGGTAGGCTACGTAAAAGAAGTGAGTAACGTGCCTCCATCTTTTTATGTCTAAACCTTTATTACTAACTACAACACTTGCAACTGAATTTGTAGGTATGATGGTCATGTATTGGATCCACTGGCCAGTCTGCAGTTCACAACAGGAACATACTACATGCTAGCTTCCAATATTAAACAACTTGCCAAAGATCTGTGCGGGGGTCGCTGTGTGTTTTTCTTGGAAGGAGGTTACAACCTCAAGTCTCTTTCATACTCGGTGGCAGATTCATTCCGTGCTTTTCTTGGGGAACGGAGCTTGGCGTCCGACTTTGACAACCCTGCCATCTTGTACGAAGAACCATCGACCAAGGTAAAGCAAGCGATTCAGAGGATGAAACACGTACATTCCCTATAAGATGTCTAAACCGGTATCATATGTATAGTTAAGTTTCACATCTTTCACCTACTTCCATGTGCATTTGAAAGTTAATTATACTCCTATAGCATGTTTTGAAAAAGGAAATAATAAGAATTTCTCGTATAGTCTGTTTATATATATGAGTTGTTAAGAGTATTTTGTCCTTGAGTGGTGCTTTAAGTAGAAAGTTTCAGTGTTCTTTTTCCTTACTTGGACTTTTGAACTTCAATATATGTTGCTGGTCTTCTGGAGTATTTAATGGTTCCATCTTGCCTTGGCACTTCTTCAACTCCTGGTCATGATAAAATGATTTTCACACAAATATTAAAACGAGAAAAAAAAGTTATCCTTTCAATCAAATTTTCTACATTTAAGATCATTATTTATCTGGATAGCTCTCTCTCTCGCTCTCTACTTCTCCATTACATTGAGTAAACGGACGGTGACATTCTCTGCCCTAGGGGTTGCGCGATTGGCGCTACACGTTAGGGCCCGACGAGATTTCCATGGAGCGCAACTTCTCTTTTGAAGCTAAAAATTTCTACCTTTAAGCAAAAGATGGGTATCCTAACATTCATCTGGAGGAAAGGAGAAAAGGTTTCGTTGGGTATATTTTCGCGAGCATCCAATGTTCGTCGTGGTTAGTGGATACGGTGGAGGCGGCGATTCAGTCTCAGGTGAAAGGAAGAAGTCGCCAAATCTTACTGCAAGGGAGATAATGTTACAATGGTTCACAAGGGAGGTAATATGGCTGGAAAATTCTTGGAGGTGTCGGTTTTTGCTGAGGGTGGTCATAAAGGAGTCAATTAGCTCCTGGAGGGTCGTTTTGGGAGGGGGTGGCAACGATTTACGGGAGAGCTGCAGCATCTTTTGGTAGCTTAGATTAAGAAGACTGGGTTGGTGGAACTTAAGGTTCCATTTACGATAGGGATTCTTGTGGATACTCTTTCTTTGGATGTTAATTCCAGAGGTCGTTCGTGGATGTTCTTCGATCTACCTCTGGTGTCGAGGCGAAAGCAGTTGGAGTGAAGGTTCTCTCCTCAAGCCTTCTTGATCTATTCCCAGTGCCGTCTTGTTATAAGACGGGGTTTGATGGAGAAGGGATGCGATCTGCCGTGAATTGCTATGCGTTGGAGAGTATGCCTAGGCCCTTGGCGGCGGTGGTGGCTGTGTCTGTGAGATTGAAGAAGAGGAAGGGTAATTTTGGTATTATTGGGTTGTTGAGGAATTTAGGGCATATTCAATCTAAATTGGACCAGGTCCTTGAAGGGTTAGCCTCGAAGCCCAAGCGTAGAAGGAAAAATGCTTGGCTTTTTGGGCCTATCTAGAGGAACCGGTGGTCGAGAGTCTGGGTATATCCTTAATGCAGGTTCGGGTCATTTTTCAGCTCCATATGCGAATCTAGGTTCGGATTCGAGTGTGGGTCTTTCCTCAAATTTTTCTCCTTCGATCATTGAAGCAGTTGTGGAGCCACCAGCTAGGTCTCCTTTGGGTTCCCTGTCGAATATCGATTCGCTACTGGAACCAACTTAGGTTTGGCAAATCGATCCAGTGAATACTCCCGTTTCCCCGATGGTGGTTTATGTCCCACCAGAGGTGGTTGCTAAGGCTGATTTTCCAGAGGCAACGGAGGAAGCTCAAGCACAAACTGATCGGATCTCTTCCCCGGTGAATGGTTTAATCAAACGGGGATTTTTAGGCTCGAAAGTGATTTCTCCTTCTTCGATCGAATCTTTAGGCCTGGTCACCGTGGGTGCAACTATGATAAAGGGGCAGCCGGAGCATTTTGTGGAAGATGGTTTGGAGAAGATGATGGATTGTTGTCTCGGTGATGGGATACTTATTCATGGTGGCCTGTCAGGGCTTGGTTCGTCGTCGAAGGTTGATATGTTGCCGGACATAGCACAAGGCCGGCAGAATACCCCCGTGAGTATTGGGTCAACGGTAAGGGCTCCTTCTATGTCCCTTGTTGCCACGGTGAAGGCCTTTGACTATCCGGGGGAGGCCTCTGTCTTGTCTCTGGTAGTGGTATGTGTGATCGTATCAAAAATAATACTCGCAAGTGTACGAATCGTGTGCAGTAAAGTGCGCGTGAAAATGCGAGGTCGAACCACAGAGAACAGCTTTTTGTAAATAAAAACTAATACAATTCCTAAATTAAACGTACCTTAACCTAGTCCCAAAGAGGGTTGATTTCGAACAATTTAAAAGTGCAGAAATAAAATTAAACTGAAAACTATTTGGATAAAAGTAACTAAGGTTAAAGATGAACCTCACCCAATAAGAATAAGCTAAATACATTAAACACTCATTTTTCGTTTTTTAAACTTTAAACCCTTCAACACACTCTATTGTGGTAATTGACACAAGTCAAACCGCATAATGTGTTTACCGTTAAGGAGCGACAATGAGTATTGATTATGGATAAAATCATCCACTGTATCCTTGGATCACAGTGGATATTGAATCACAACCAAACACTCATTGTGCACCCGGCTTGGAACACATCACCGGACGACTATCAATGCATCAACAACACACAACCATTCAATTATTTGTCACAGAAATTGAATGACGAATGCGGAATTAAATAACGGAAAATAAGCATAAAATGTAAAAGCAAGAAATTTAAACTAAGGGTGAGGCTTCATCTTCAACCTAAGTTGAAGATTCTAGCCACCCATTGAACAACAAAACAAAATTGAAATAAAAGAATACATTAAAATTAAATTAACAATAAAAGTTTACAACTAAAAGGGGCGGAGCAATGCAAATAGTAGCAAAATGCTCTCAAAAACGCCCCAAAGGAATTGTGTGTTCGACCAAATGGCCTTGGGTCCTATTTATAGGCAAAATTTCCTACGAGTGCGTTCGAACGCAGGAGGTGCGTTCGAACGCAAAATGTGCGTTCGACCGCAGAGAACCGTAACGGCGCGCGCTGAAGCGATGGACTCCTAGGGCACCCGCGCGATACGCGGGCTGACGGGGACTGCGATCGACCGCGTCCCTGCGTTCGACCGTGAGTGCGTTCGAACGCACCAAGTGCGGTCGAACGCACTTGGCAGGGGTCCAAATCTTCACTTAGTGTCTTTTTGCTCTCTTGTGGCCAACTTTTTATGTAAAGACCTGCACAACTCAAAATACTAAAAACACCACAAATAATTAGAAATTAACAATACTAAGAGCCTAACAAATATAAATTAAGGGGTTCAAATAAGCACTTTTAGGCACTCATCAATGTGTCCCTTCAGAGGTAGTTCCTACTAAGGTTGTTTGTATCCTTGCATCGGAAAAAGGGTTGCTTTGTCGGGGTTTTTAGGGTCTAAAAATGCTTCTCATCCTTTGCCTGCTATGAAGGAGGCTTCATCGTCAGTTAAAGGTTCTAAGGCTGTTGTAGAAGAATCCCTGGTATGTTCTTCTTCGAAGAAGCATGCAATTGAATTGGGTTTAAGACTTGGTGAAACTTTTTCTCACATGTCGGAGGGTGCTGCCCCAATTTACTCCACTGTCTCCAAGTCTCAAATAGGGCATGCCCGAAGAGTGAAGGAGAAGATCGCTAAGCAGTTGCAGAAGAACAAGGATTTGTTTGCCAAGGTTGTGGTGGAAACTATGGATAAGGGGGCGGAGAACTATTCGGAGGTGGTGCTAGATGCGATGAAATTGGCCTCCATTATGGGATTGTCTTGGTGAAAGAGCTGCCGAGAAAAGTCTTTTGAATCTTTTTCGAAAATTGAAGAGGAGCGGGAGCCCTATACCTCTAAGGTTAAAGGAAATAGGGAACTTAAGAATTTAGAATGTTCTATCAATTATGAGGCTCAAGGGAGACTTTCTACGAAGAGGTGCTAGAGCCAATGGGGTTATGTTGGGTCCAAAAATGCATTTTCTTTTCCTCTAGAGGTGCATTTGGGGCTTTGGGTTTTTAAGGCTAGTGTTGGGCTAGTGCGGGCTTTAGTCTTTGGGTACTTTTTTGGTTTTTCCGCTTGGTTGTGGTTTTTGGTTAGTTTTCTAGGTTGGGTTTTCTTGGGTTTTAAGTTGAGTTACCTATGTATACTTCTTTGTGTACCTAGAGGCGCTTTTCGCTTTATATATATATACAATATTACTTATAAAAAAAAAAAAAATCTATTTTGACCAAGTTTTATTAGTATACAGTTTATTCAAATTATTCATAATTGTGTTTGTTAATTCATTTTTTTCTTTATAAAAATATGTAAACACTTATTATAGAAGCTAAACTGAGAAATGAAGATCAAATTCTATATTTTGCAACAATTGAGTAATACAAAAGCAATTAATAGTTGGTCATGTTCTATGCTATCTCCTTCCAAAATATAGAACTTGATCTACAAATCCACTTCAGCTCAAAATGGAACAAAAATGATGTAGAAACTAGGGTTCGCTAGCGGAAGAGATGGAGGTGGAAATGGGTATTCTGCCTCCACCTTCGCCAAGTCGTTGGTGGAAGTGGGCAGAAGGCGGAAGGTTAGGGGTGTCAATGCGGGCGGTTAATAATTGCCCGCCAACCGCTAACCGTTATAACCGCCAACCACCTAACCGTCTAACCGTTATAACCGCATAACCGCTATAACCGCCTAGCGGTTAGCGATTATAGGGTTTACTAACCATAACCGCTAACCGCTTTTTATATAGTATATTTTTATAATTATAATTATAATAATATTTATACATATAACATAATCAATTGATCATTAATGATTAAATCACATTTTCTTTTTAGATAATTAAATCACAATTTGAGTATTAATATATTATCACTATAATTTATATGATTATATTACATGATCAATTAATCATAAAATTATTTGATTATATAATAACAAATTATACATACATATTCATATAAGTCATAAGTTATAAGTATGCAAGTTCATATTAATACAACAATGAACAATTAAGTATCTAGAGACTTAGTTCCAATGTATGTTATCAACTTATAAGTCTATATATGTTATAAATTATAATTATACATTATACATATATGCAATTATGCATATTGAATAATATAAATGTAAAAGATCAATATTTAATCATATGATTCAATAACAATTCAAATACTTATTAAAGTTAATAATNTTTATATATATGAGTTGTTAAGAGTATTTTGTCCTTGAGTGGTGCTTTAAGTAGAAAGTTTCAGTGTTCTTTTTCCTTACTTGGACTTTTGAACTTCAATATATGTTGCTGGTCTTCTGGAGTTTTTAATGGTTCCATCTTGCCTTGGCACTTCTTCAACTCCTGGTCATGATAAAATGATTTTCACACAAATATTAAAAAGAGAAAAAAAAGTTATCCTTTCAATCAAATTTGCTACATTTAAGATCATTATTTATCTGGATAGCTCTCTCTCTTGCTCTCTACTTCTCCATTACATTGAGTAAACGGACGGTGACATTCTCTGCCCTAGCGGTTGTGCGATAGGTGCTACACGTTAGGGCCCGACAAGATTTCCATGGAGCACAGCTTCTCTTTTGAAGCTAAAAATTTCTACCTTTCAGCAAAAGATGGGTATCCTAACATTCGTCTGGAGGAAAGGAGAAAAGGTTTCGTTGGGTATATTTTCGCGAGCATCCAATGTTCGTCATGGTTAGTGGATATGGTGGAGGCGGCGATTCAGTCTCAGGTGAAAGGAAGAAGTCGCCAAATCTTACTGCAAGGGAGATAATATGGCTGGACAGTTCTTGGAGGTGTCGGTTTTTGCTAAGGGTGGTCATAAAGGAGTCAATTAGCTCCCGGAGGGTCGTTTTGGGAAGGGGTGGCAACGATTTGCGGGAGAGCTGTAACATCTTTTGGCAGCTCAAATTAAGAAGACTGGGTTGGTGGAACTTAGGGTTCCATCTACGACAGGGATTCTTGTGGATACTCTTTCTTTGGATGTTAATTCCGGAGGTCGTTCGTGGATGTTCTTCGATCTACCTCTAGTGTCGAGGCGAAAGCAGTTGGAGTAAAGGTTCTCTCCTCGAGCCTTCTTGATCTATTCCCAGTGCCGTTTTGTTATGAGACGGGGTCTAATGGAGAAGGGATGCGATCTACCATGAATTGCTATGCGTTGGAGAGTATGCCTAGGCCCTTGGCCGCAACGGTGGCTGTGTCTGTGAGATTGAAGAAGAGGAAGGGTAATTTTGGTATTATTGGGTTGTTGAGGAATTTAGGGCATATTCAATCTAAATTGGACCGGGTCCTTGAAGGGTTAGCCTCGAAGCCCAAGCGTAGAAGGAAAAAGGCTTGGCTTTTTGGGCCTATCTAGAGGAACTGGTGGTCGAGAGTCTGGGTATATCCTTGAAACAGGTTCGAGTCATTTTTCAGCTCCATATGCGAATCTAGGTTTGGATTCGAGTGTGGGTCTTTCCTCAAATTTTTCTCCTTCAATCATTGAAGCAGTTGTGGAGCCACTAGCTAGGTCTCCTTTGGGTTTCCTGTCAAATATCGATTCGCTACTGGAACCAACTCAGGTTTGGCAAATCGATCTAGTGAATACTCCCGTTTCCCCGATGGTGGTTTATGTCCCACCAGAGGTGGTTGCTAAGGCTGATTTTCCCGAGGCAACGGAGGAAGCTAAAGCACAAACTGATCGGATCTCTTCCCCGGTGAATGGTTTAATCAAACGGGGATTTTTAGGCTCGAAAGTGATTTCTCCTTCTTCGATCGAATCTTTAGGTCACCGTGGGTGCAACTATGGTAAAAGGGTAGCCGGAGCATTTTGTGGAAGATGATTTGGAGAAGATGATGGATTGCTGTCTCGGTGATGGGATACTTATTCATGGTGGCCTGTCAGGGCTTGGTTCTTCGTCGAAGGTTGATATGTTGCCGAACATAGCACAAGGCTGGCAAAATACCCCCGTGAGTATTGGGTCAACGGTAAGGGCTCCTTCTATGTCCCTTGTTGCCACGGTGAAGGCCTTTGACTATCCGGGGGAGGCCTCTGTCTTGTCTCTGGCAGTGGTATGTGTCCCTTCAGAGGTAGTTCCTACTAAGGCTGTTTGTATCCTTGCATCGGAAAAAGGGTTGCTTTGTCGGGGTTTTTAGGGTCTAAAAATGCTTCTCATCCTTTGCCTGCTATGAAGGAGGCTTCATCGTCAGTTAAAGGTTCTAAGGCTATCGTAGAAGAATCCCTGGTATGTTCTTCTTCAAAGAAGCATGCAGCTGAATTGGGTTTGAGACTTAGTGAACCTTTTTCTTGCATGTCGGAGGGTGCTGCCCCAATTTACTCCGCTGTCTCCAAGTCTCAAATAGGGCATGCCCGAAGAGTGAAGGAGAAGATCACTAAGCAGTTGTAGAAGAACAAGGATTTGTTTGCCAAGGTTGTGGTAGAAACTATGGAGAAGGGGGCGGAGAACTATTCAGAGGTGGTGCTAGATGCGATGAAATTGGCCTCCATTATGGGATTGTCTTGGTGAAGGAGCTGCCGCGAAAAGTCTTTTGAATCTTTTTTCGAAAATTAAAGAGGAGCAGGAGCCCTATACCTCTAAGGTTAAAGGAAAGAGGGAACTTAAGAATTTAGAATGTTCTATCAATTATGAGGCTCGAGGGAGACTTTCTACGGAGAGGTGCTAGCGCCAGTGGGGTTATGTTGGGTCCAAAAATGCATTTTCTTTTCCTCTAGAGGTGCATTAGGGGATTTAGGTTTTTAAGGCTAGTGTTGGGCTAGTGCGGGCTTTAGTCTTTGGGTACTTTTTTGGTTTTTCCACTTGGTTGTGGTTTCTGGTTAGTTTTCTAGGTTGGGTTTTCTTGGGTTTTAAGTTGAGTTACCTATGTATATTTCTTTGTATACCTAGAGGCGCTTTTCGTTTTATATATATATATATATAATATTACTTATATAAAAAAAAAAATCATTATTTATCAAAAAAAAAAAAAAGAATAGTGGCCTCTCTAGCTAATTAAAGAGTGTCTGGTTAACCTTGTAACTGTTTCTGTGTAGTTTTGAATCTATCTAAAATGAAAACTAGTTCTATTTTAACCAATTTTTATTAGTATACAGTTTATTCAAATTATTCATAATTGTGTTTGTTAATTCATTTTTTTTCTTTATAAAAATATGTAAACACTTATTATAGAAGCTAAAATGAGAAATGAAGATCAAATTCTATATTTTGCAACAATCGAGTAATACAAAAGCAATTAATAGTTGGTCATGTTCTATGCTATCTCCTTCCAAAATATAGAACTTGATCTACAAATCCACTTCAGCTCAAAATGGAACAAAAATGATATAGAAACTAGGGTTCGCTAGCGGAAGAGATGGAGGTGGAAATGGGTATTCTGCCTCCGCCTTCGCCAAGTCGTTGGTGGAAGTGGGCAGAAGGCGGAAGGTTGTCTTTGTCTTCAGACATCAAACTTCAGAGAACTGAAGTCCAAAGAAATGAGAATAGATTCTAGAGATTGAGAGAGGATTACAGTCACAAAGAGGAAGGATGAATGGTAGCGACACTGCGGCAGAGGGGATGGAAGGAGAAGCTTCTAGAATACTAATCTAGGGTTTTTGGAGGCTTGGAGTTGAAGGCCAGAGATGAACGAAGGGAGATCTCAAATTCACAAAAGGGCGTAGTGTTTCTTCTAAAGAGTTAGCGATAAATTTATACATATCTCAAAGTTAGGTCGGGTCAGAAAGCGGAAAGTTTAACCCTCTTCCTCCTCTTGTCAGAATTCGAGCTGCTCAAGTCAAAAGCGGGTCGGGGCGGAAGGTTGAATTTTTTCCCATGCCTAATAGGAACCGTCAATGATAAATGGCAAATATTAAGGCTCTGTTTGATTTGTGGAATGGGTATTCTATTAGGAAAAGAAATAGGTATTACTGGGAATAGGAAATGTTGAAATGAAATAATTATTCCAATTCTTTAGTGAAAGAACAACGAGGATCGTATTCTACACCCAAGTCAAACGCATCAGCGATTTATATAAGGAAAATAAAAAGCTATGCTTAAAAAATAACCAACACAAAAATAAAGAACATTCACACAACCACAACACAAGATTTTGTTGATGAATTGGAAAACCCTTTGAGCACCTCAAGGGTAAAACTACTCCAGGGTAGCCAAACCCATGAAGTCATTATAGGAAGATTTACAGTTACAAAATAGATGATACACATACCCTTGAGCACCTCTAAACTTAGTAAGAACAACAAGCTTCCCAGCTTGTCTCTATCATGACCACCTTCATGCAATGCATCTCCTTACCGACCCTTCAGTAGACTTCTTTGTGGTTAAGTGATGTGTGTGGTATGGTTTGAAATCAAAAACAAAAACCCCAAGTGGTGGAAAGCTTTAAGCTTTTTAGAAACTCCACTTAGTACACACAAGGTGAAGGGATAACAACAATTACAAATAAATAACAATTTACAACCCCAACCCTAGCCTAACAAACCGCTACTAAACTTTGGTTAATGGAATATGTTAATGTACATATTCTCTAAAAACAATAACTAATCTAACTCATTACAAGCATAGCATTAAAACATAAAGTGGGAGACACCTCCAACACTATTATCTAATAAGCTACGTACATAAGTTTGTATCAAGAAAAAAATATATATATATAACCCATGTTATATTTAAGTCATAAAAACAAAAGAAGAACGAACAAGGCAACATGCTAACAAGAGAAGAACGAACAAGGCAATGTGTCAACAAGAGAAGAATGAACAAGGCAACATGCCAACATGAGAAGAACAATAGTACACGAACATTATAAAAGGCATACACTCCATGTTATATGCAAGCCATAAAGTCAAGACAACATAATCAAAGAGAAGTACATATAAACTATATTTTATGCACATCACACAAAAGTTCATGAACAATATAGGAAACATAAGGTCAAGAAGAAGAACACATAACCTTGTTTGTGAGATACAAAGATCAATCCCTCAAACAAGTTCAACAAAAAGCAAGTTCCCCTTCACACCCCTCAAACAACCCACAAAGTTTTAAACACAAAAACATTAGATGAACATTGAATTAGGCCAATCGAGAACCTAACAAGCAACCCATTTCACCATTCAATGACAAAACCCTAAAACAAAGGGTTACAAAACTTTTACAAGGCACAAAGCAAGTTCTCCCTTCACACAAAATACTCTCCCCCTTTTTGTCTGAATGATCAAAGGGGCAGATGAATGAAACACATTCTCCCCAAAATAACAACTTGTATGATATGACATGGGGAAAGAGAGTAAAGAACAATACGAAGGACATGTGAAAGAATTTAACAAAAGAACCACATATAAAGCATGTGTCATAAAGCATACGAAGCCAAAATATCTCAAAGAATATATCAAAGACAACATGAGATATAAAAGATATAAGAAAAAAAAAAAAAGGCTCTAATGCTAACTCCCCCTTAACATGAGCAACCTCTCCCTCACAAGTGTCTCCACAAATCACATTCTCCCCATTTATGTCAAAAAAGACAAATGAAGGAACTCAAGTGGCATTACTTATATCCTCAGAAGATATTAACAAAGGATTACAAAGGAACAAAGTCAAAACATACACTATGAGCACAAACCACAACATGAGAGCATGAAGTGCTCAAACTATACATATGAAAATGCAAGTGGATCCAAAGAGACTCATTCAAATGCTCAATTTATGTCATCCAACCAAGGTTGAGATGCATGAAAATAGATAGATAAGCACAACCAACATGACATTAGCAAATCTCAAGCACATTATATCAATAAGCCATAAACTCACAATCACAACATGTGAATGAACAATTGTAACATCTCAACACATAATAAAAAAGCAAATGTTACCAACTTCACATATTATGGGAATACGTAAAGGGGGAGCAAGAATCAACTTAACATGTTATCAAGATACTATGCGTGTATAAATGCAATTCAAAACAACCCAACATGTTAAGATATGAAGGATCCATAATCATAAACCATGAGCCCTACATCTCCTCAAAACAAATTCAAAGTGTATAATCAAATGTGCGAGACAAGGAAAAAAGAAGAAGCCAATCTTACATTTGAAAAAAATGATCACGCGTGGTGGCCAGCCACCCCAATGGGTGGCCGGCCACCCACATCATGCGCTGGGGGTGGCGTGGCCACAACAGAGGACCTCATCGTGGCCCTCTGGGGTGGTGCACCACCCTTGGAGCCCTCGGGTGGTGGTCACGGCCATCTCGGAATCTCACCAAGAGTGGTCTTGGCCACCCCAGGGCCCGCCACCCCTAAAGGGGCCCGTCCACCAAGAGCCCCTCCAAGGGTAGTAGCGCCACCCCCATTCTGTGTTTGGCTGGCCACCCACTGTGGTGGTCGGCCACCCACTTGCTATATATTTTAATTTTTAAAAGTTTGTGAGAAAGAAAAAAAAAAAAATTTTGGTGAAAATTTTGTCATTTCCCTCATAAATAGTTTATTCCTCTAATTTTTTAGAGGAATAGCTATTACTGTGTGTAAGGGCTTAGTGATTTTCACTTAAATAACTATTCTTGAGAATGACTCTTACTAAACAAAAGAGTTACTATTTTATAAAAAAAGTTATTTTATTTTTTATGTCTATTTCG
>CM017321.1:43794404-44058390 GCA_006937295.1 Carpinus fangiana | reverse complement strand
ATGAACATTGAATTAGGCCAATCGAGAACCTAACAAGCAACCCATTTCACCATTCAATGACAAAACCCTAAAACAAAGGGTTACAAAACTTTTACAAGGCACAAAGCAAGTTCTCCCTTCACACAAAATACTCTCCCCCTTTTTGCCTGAATGATCAAAGGGGTAGATGAATGAAACACATTCTCCCCAAAATAACAACTTGTATGATATGACATGGGGAAAGAGAGTAAAGAACAATACGAAGGACATGTGAAAGAATTTAACAAAAGAACCACACATAAAGCATGTGTCATAAAGCATACCAAGCCAAAATATCTCAAAGAATACATCAAAGACAACACGGGATTTAAAAGATACAAGAAAAAAAAAAGGCTCTAATGTTAACTCCCCATTAACATGAGCAACCTCTCCCTCACAAGTGTCTCCACAAATGACATTCTCCCCATTTATGTCATAAAAGACAAATGAAGGAACTCAAGTGGCATTACTTATATCCTCAGAAGATATTAACAAAGGATTACGAAGGAACAAAGTCAAAACATACACTATGAGCACAAACCACAACATGAGAGCATGAAGTGCTCAAACTATACATATGAAAATGCAAGTGGATCCAAAGAGACTCGTTCAAATGCTCAATTTATGTCATCCAACCAAGGTTGAGATGCATGAAAATAGATAGATAAGCACAACCAACATGACATTAGCAAATCTCAAGCACATTATATCAATAAGCCATAAACTTACAATCACAACATGTGAATGAACAATTGTAACATCTCAACACATAATAAAAAAGCAAATGTTACCAACTTCACATATTATGGGAATACGTAACTGGGGGAGCAAGAATCAACTTAACATGTTATCAAGATACTATGCATGTATAAATGCAACTCAAAACAACCCAATATGTTAAGATATGAAGGATCCATAATCATAAACCATGAGCCCTACATCTCCTCAAAACAAATTGAAAGTGTATAATCAAATGTGCAAGACAAGGAAAAAAAAAATAAAAAAGCCAATCTTACATTTGAAAAAAATGATCACGTGTGGTGGCCGACCACCCCAATGGGTGGCCGGCCACCCACAGCATGCCCTGGGGGTGGCATGGCCACAACAGAGGACCTCATCGTGGCCCTCTGGGGTGGTGCGCCACCCTTGGAGCCCTCAGGGGGTGGTCGCAGCCATCTTGGAATCTCACCAGGAGTGGTCTTGGCCACCCCAGGGCCCGCCACCCCCAAAGGGCCTTGCCCATCCACCACGAGCCCCTCCAAGGGTAGTAGCGCCACCCCCATTCTGTGTTTGGCTGGCCACCCATTGTGGTGGTCAGCCACCCACTTGCTATATATTTTAATTTTTTAAGTTTGTGAGAAAAAAAAAAAAAAGTTTTTGGTGAAAATTTTGTCATTTCCCTCATAAATAGTTTATTCCTCTAATTTTTTAGAGGAATAGCTATTACTGTATGTAAGGGCTTAGTGATTTTCATGGAAATAACTATTCTTAAGAATGACTCTTACTAAACAAAAGAATTACTATTTTATAAAAATAGTTATTTTATTTTTTATGTCTATTTCGTGAACCAAACAGACTCTAAGAGATCGTTTGGCAAACCCCCTCACATTCTCTCACAAATTTTTATACGGCACTGTTCATAAATTAAAAAATATAAATAAATAATTGATATGGGAAAATGAAAAGTAGTATTGAAAAGTAAAAAATATATATATTTTGTAGGAATTTTTTTTATTTAAATAATAAATAGTATGATATAAAAAGGGAATGATTTAATATATATATATTTAAAAAAAATTAAGTAAATAATGTGGTAGAATATAAGAAAATGTGAAAGGATGTGAAAGTTTAGCAAACAAGACATTAATTTGAGTCTAAAAGCATAAATCCCGAAACAGTTTCACTGTTGAAGGCCAAATCACAAATTCACAATCTTGCACCTAATTATTTGAACCAAGTGAAGACTGAAAAAGTAGAAAAAAGGATATTAGCAGGCAGCAGGTACCAAATTGTTCAATTATCATGAGACATCATAATATGAAGTTTTGTCTTTTATGCAAAATAAATTTGTAGTGCCCTATTAACGAGCACAAAGGGTCATTAATAGATCTGATAAAAAAAAAAAAAAAAAGATCTGATAGAAAAGACACAAAGGGTCAAGATCAAGTGCAATGACACCCAAAAGTCCAACCAAAGCAACAGTAGTACGATAGATAATTGTGTGGTTTTTCATAAGGAAACTTGTAGAGTTCCAAGGAAGTTCACGTGCAGTAGAAGTCCAAGACCAAGTGGAAGTCTTAGTCCCACCACAACACNTTGAAGGCCAAATCACAATCTTGCACCTAATTATTTGAACCAAGTGAAGACTGAAAAAGTAGAAAAAAGGATATTAGCAGGCAGCAGGTACCAAATTGTTTAATTATCATGAGACATCATAATATGAAGTTTTGTCTTTTATGCAAAATAAATTTGTAGTGCCCTATTAACGAGCACAAAGGGTCATTAATAGATCTGATAAAAAAAAAAGAAAAAAAGATCCGATAGAAAAGACACAAAGGGTCAAGATCAAGTGCAATGACACCCAAAAGTCCAACCAAAGCAACAGTAGTACGATAGATAATTGTGTGGTTTTTCATAAGGAAACTTGTAGAGTTCCAAGGAAGTTCACGTGCAGTAGAAGTCCAAGACCAAGTGGAAGTCTTAGTCCCACCACAACACCTTTTCTTCTTTCTTTTGTATTAGTCTTTTAGTTGAGTCCTGTGATGTCATTTTGTTTTATTAGTTCAACATTAACTAGTATTTCTTTAGTATAAGGGTTATGCCCTTATTGGAGGAGTATTGTGGTCTCTTTCATCTGAAATGAAATAATATTATCAATCTATTTGTACTGATTGCTGTAGATTTCTTCATAAACTTACCAGAAAAGATGAGAGTGAGTGTCGGATTAATAGGCATGCGGCAGATAAAAGTGCATCTCCTTAGAAATGAGTAGACATTTTTATCTAGGAGACTGGAAAGTAAAGCCTTTAAGCAAATGTAGGGTAGAGACTCAATAATGCATTTATCTAAGTAGAGGACAAAGATGTCAAACCCGAAACTATTGTCAGTAGGATTGATTGATTTTATATATATAGACATTATGATTGATTTTAATCCTTGCTAAAACTGTAAAAGAAGGCGGGCCTCAAATTTATAGTGCAAATTGCGTTAAAAAAATAGAATTTTAAAGTTATAAGCAAGTTTTTTAAAAAGAAGCAAAAAATTAAAATATATATATGTTTCAATCATTTTTAGAGTAAGAAGTACATTTGACATTGCTATTTTATAGACAAAAAGTCTGATTTAAATCAAAATTGCAAAAAACGATTTGTTTGGAATTATAGTTTTAAAAAATTGCAATTTCAAAGCAAATTTTTTGCATTTTCAAATCGCTAATAAAGAGGTTTTTTTGAAAACATAGAACTTTGAGAAAAATTCGCATTCTCCCTTCAAACTATCACCAAATTGACAATATCCTCTTTAAATTATCAACAATTTTTTAGGCAAAGTCAGTAAAAAGACAAAAATAATCCTGAATGTTTTTCAATAAGACAAAAATACTCGAATAAATTAAAAAAAAAAAAAAAATCTTTAAGAAAATTGGATTTTTTTAAAAAAATTTCTACACCTTTTTTTTTTTAAGTAGTTTTAGTTTTTTAGTTTTTTAAATTATTATTTTATTAAGGGTATTTTTGTCATTGGGGTAGACATTGACAACTTTTGGTAGTTTTGAGGGAACACTATCTCAATTGACAGTTTTGGAAGGACCTTGTTAATTATGTGGTAGTTTAAAGGAGTAATGTGGACTTTACCCTAGAATTTTAAAGGCTAAATAATGATTTTAAAGGGCAAACTGTAATTTTGCCAAACGCTTAGCTGCGTTTTAAAAAATCACATTTCAAATCGCACATTTTTAAATTGCTATTTTTAAATCGCATTTTTCCAAATTGCAAACCGAAACGAACCTTAAAAATAGGTATTCTTGAAATTTTTTACCAAATTTGTTAATTTTTTGTTTGTCACAACTTTTAAAGTACTAAAAGTTCATTTTTAACTCCCTAACACAACTCCAAACATGATCTAAATAAGCTTATAAGTTATCCACAATAGTTAGAAAATAATGAACCCAAAAGGAAAGGAACGACACCAATAACCCAATTATCAACATGCTTAAATTATGTTGAAATTCAAGTCGTGTTTGCTTGGCCAAAGGTCAATCAAAAATAAAACAAGGTTCAGAAGTTGAAACAAATTTCAAAAAAAATATTAGAATGACAATGACAATGACAATGCCAATGCCAAAATGTTATAAATGACAATGCCAAAATCAGGAGGTATACGTGGAGCGGTATTTGTTAGGAATGTACATGTGAGCGGATATTAATTGACTCTATTTATTATCTGCAATTATTCTTTATCTATTAATCTATTGTACGCACTTATAGATGCTGATACAGTTAGTAAAAATCACTATTTACCGTGGCAGATATAGGCAAGAGTGGGTCAAGAATCTTGAAAAAATATTATGAGTAATAATTTTTTAAAGTTTTGTTATGCCCATGCCCCTACTTCCTTTTCCTCCTCTCGCACAACTTCTCTCTCATCTCTCTCCTCCTCATGCTGTCCCTCTTTTTCTCCATTTTTCCCAAGCAGTTTCTTTTATTTCCCCTCTCTGAACTTCATTCTCTCTCAAAGTCTCATCTTTGTTTCTCTGTCTTTCTGTGGAATATGAGAGACCCACTTTCCTTCTTCTTTTCTCAGCCTACCACGTGGACAATTAATTTTTGACATTTTAGCCACTTTTATTGGTTCAAATATTGCCAACTCTAAAAGAAAAATCTCTTGTGCCCAATGCACATATATGGCCACGGCCACTCTATGTTATAGCTAAACTTTTTTAAGAGACCAATTAAGAATAATACAGTTTGGTAAAGGTAGAGGTATATCAATTAATTTTATCATAACATGAAAAATATTAAATAAAAAAAAAAGTGTAGAATATGTTTTCTAAACATGAAGTAAAATAACTCCAAAATAATTACATATCATTGATAGATAATTAAATATCAAAACAAATTAATTTGGCCTGCAATATTTTCTTCGAAGTGTTTGAAATAAATATATAATTTATGTTGGTTTTTGGTAAATTAAGGTAAAATATTTTTTTATATTAATTAAATATTAGTCTTGCATCTTAACCTCTATAATAAGAAAATCTTTCAAAAAAAAAAAAAAAACCTAGCACCGCTACTGAGTCTATTCGCATATGCAGATGTAGATAGCAGTTTTTGAGTATTATGCGCATCTACATACCCTTTATATATAATCATATTGTATATATTTATATATATTATTTAATAAATTCACCAAAATGACATCATTTTGGTGTTTAATAACAAATTGACATTGTTTTGGATTAGGTATAGGTGATGTTTACATTGTTTGCAAAATCAACGTGAAATCAATATATTTTCAAAATATTAGGGCTTAAAAAAATTAAAATAAGCTCAAAACACTAAAAATCGGCCTAAATCATTTTCAAAATTGTTTTAGAATACGTCCTAATAGAGACCCAAAAAAAGGCAAAAAAGACTAAAATAGACACAAAAATCTCATTACATAATATGCGAATGGTAGATAATAACCGCAATAACCACACGGATGTGGTTGATAAAAACATGATGTGAATACGGATGCAAATGCAGATATCTAAAAGAGATATCTGCATTTCACGAATGCGGCTGCAGATATTACAAATAACTAGTCATTGCGTTGGTGAAGTAGTACAAGCCATCCCACTCAATTCTTATTATCTTCATTGAGCATTTATTTGATGGACAACTTTCCCCGAAAATAAAAGAGGAAACTATAGTTACCACCCTTCAATTACTACCAAATTTGCAATGACTTCCGAACTATACAAATTTGCAATGGACTTACAAACTACCTAACCCTTTCACTTAACCCCTTGTTGTTCCGACTTTCTGTTAAATTTAATAGAATATATCAAAATATCTATTATACCTATAACTACTCCAATGAAAAATCAATTAACTGGTAATTGACTCAACGGTTCGTCTCCCAGCTCTATCCCTCACGGGACAAGACTCAGGGATCTTAACCTCTCGTAAGTGAGAGAATACAACGGAAGATTTTTAAACTATAGAAAGAGAAAGTAATAATTACATTCCACACATACAATCACCAGAGTAATGATAAAGCACCATCATATAAATAGGTCATCAAATATATTGGTCAAAGGCCGATCATCACAAAATAAGTTACAACCCAAATCTTTGTCTTAAAATAAGATAAAGATCAAATTCTAAGTTTAAGTAATGTCCAAGAGATGACAATCTCGATCATTGCCTCCCGTGTGGTTCCTCCATTCTTCCACATGGATGTCAGCCAAACAGAGTCTATGTCTTTAAAAATGACTCGAATCAAGTCCTGAGCAATCACCCAAGTCAGGTCCGTAGGCATCATCTTTTACGTTTGCTAAACCACACAATTATTCATAATGGAGGTTTGAAACATAAAAATAGGGGGTAAGTTTAAAGACTTAGTGAAGATTAATGCACATAATACACATGTTAGTTTAGTGATGAACTCCATTTGATAAATAATGCAAAAGTTTAATCATGAAAGTTTTTCCATAGGTGTGATATAGATATAGTACATGCTTATAACCCAGAGTAACAGTGAAAGGTTAACAGTATGGTCTACTCGAAATATTACTCATTCTTAATAGGGTTAGCGCTGTCTCAAGAGACCTATAATACAACATCGATGCCCCGAATATTATATGCTACTATCCATAACACTAGTGGCACAACCGAGTCTGACCTCGAGTGACCCACACCACTAATGATGTATGTCATGTGGTGATCACCTGTTAGGACTGTGTCAGCCACGAAATAACCATTAGATCCAAGGCCTATATAACAATATATACATTTGACCATAAAGTTAACATGTATAATAAGCTTATGACCATTATCCCGCACGTACTGGTGTACTATGGCATACGATGCAATTATTATTATCCGTATTTTACATGCATGTTTTTACAAGTCTCACTTTCGTTATCATGTTAAGTACAATTTTTTTCACAAATGCTAGAGTTCAAGTGCAGCAGAAAATATGTTTTCGTTAGAGTTGTAAATATGTATGTTTTGGTACACAAAATAGATGTGCATGTTAGAAGAGTTATTAGTATTAGGGTTTTGAGTCATTAGGGTTTTAAGGGTAGTTTGGTCTTTATGTCATTAGGGTTTAGCCTATATATTTGGTTGTTTGTATTAGGTCAAATAAGGTTGAATAATATTAAGAGGCAGCAGCCTCCATCTCTTTCCCCCCTCTTACAAATCTTAACATGGTATCAGAGCCACCTAGTAAAGCCAAAGGTCATGGAATTGAACCTTGACTCCGTCAATTCACTCCCCATTTAAATTAAATATTCCATTTGTTGGGAGGTTAAAGCGATATGAAGTTTTTACCAAGAGTACATTAATATACATAATTGAACACAACTCTAGCCTAAAAACCTAAGCTAATGGGCTAAGGTCCACTTAGGTATATTAAGCACTCTTTTCTTTTATATTTTCTTAATGTGGGACACAACACTCACAAGTATACTCACAACAATCTCCCTCTCACTTGTGAGTCTCTTCACATTGACCAAACTCCCCATCGATTATGAGTCTTTCTACATTCCAAGAGTGTCTCACGTCAAGAGTTGCTGAGCGAGAACCCTACGCATCCAGACACCCATCCTAGGAAAGTAATCATGGCTCTGATACCATGTTAGAATTGGGTCTTGGGCCTAACTCAACCCAAAAGCTAGCTCAAAAGTTGAGGTTTCCCTTTGCCTTTATAAATGGCCCATCTCCTTAATACCCAAGGAATGTGGGACTTCCAACACGCCCCCTCACGTGTGGCGGGAGGACATTCAAGCCAACACGTGCAACAAATGGAAGACAGTGGGCCACAGCCAATTGGGTCAGGCTCTGATACCATATTAAATTACCAGTTATTCCAAAAGATTAAGCTGATAGAAAGATGTAAATTTAATCACTTAACCATTACTTTAACACTCCCCCTCATGTGTGGGCTCAAACTCTCTTTTAATAGGTGAGACCCAACACGTGGAATATTTAATTTAAATGGGGGGTGAATTGACGGAGTCAAGGTTTGATCCCATGACCTTTGGCTTTACTAGGTGGCTCTG
Organism: Carpinus fangiana; assembly: GCA_006937295.1. Taxonomy (NCBI): domain Eukaryota; kingdom Viridiplantae; phylum Streptophyta; class Magnoliopsida; order Fagales; family Betulaceae; genus Carpinus; species Carpinus fangiana. The sequence goes on along the minus strand of CM017321.1, from coordinate 44,050,103 downwards.
ATACCATTTGGAATGACCCAAAAAAAAGTACTAGCCACATCTGCGCTATCACCCCAAAAGGACTAGTCAATTTGAAGCTTTCTTAGAAATCATTATAAAGCTCAGTTTCACCTAATAACTAGGCAATGTGGGACTTAGTACTCATGAATCTCTTTATAAATCACCCACTCTATATGGGCTTTTTTTCTTATCTTTCCAATATGGGACCGAGGTGTTACAAACTGCCCCCTCTTAAATCCCTGACGTCCTCGTCAGGGCCACGTCATGCAATGCTCCAGTATCAAAGACTCATTTTTAACATGGTATCAAAGCTTGTTTCGATTTTGGGATAATCTATCGTTGGGTTTTTCTCTTGTTGGTGGCAGCACTGCCCGTGTGGGCTAAACCCACACGGGCAGTACCTTCGTAGATCTCTATAGTAGTTTTTTTTTTTGTTCTTGTTTTATGTAGACCGGAACACCTTTCGGTGAGACAAAAAAAAAAAAAAATTGTTTGTTTTTGGTGTTTTGAGATGCTGCCGGTGTGTTCTGTGGTGGTTTTCTATTTTGTTTGTGGTGGCTGGCGAATTATGTGGTGGTCGGCGTGGTGCAGCGGCCATCGAAAAAAAAATAAAAATAAAAATTTCCCGGCGATTTGATTGTGTTGTTAAAACGTTGATCTATGGCTATCATTTGGTTCAGTTGTTGCTGTTTTTGTAGTGGCCGGAGTTTTCTGTCTTCTTCGGCAAAGGTCCGGCGAGCCTCCAGTGACTGTTTTGTTCTGTTTTTCAATGTTTTACTTATATTTTTTGGTACTACCGACCTGTTCTATGTGTTTCCGTCCAGTTTTTAAAGCTCCGGCGAGTTTCTGCATTTTTCAGCGAGTCTCCGGCGAAGTTTTTTTTTCCAGTTTCTGTTTTTCGGCAGAACTTGTTGGTTAATCATATGAAACATAATTGTTGTTTGTTGTTGGTTGTTGTTGGTGATTGATGTATCCGACTGGCCTTAGTGTTTTTTGGCAAGAACCGATCAAGTGATCGCTGCATCCGACCGGCCTTGGTGTTTTTCGGCGAGAACTGATCAAATGGTTGTTCAAGTTTCCAACGAGTTTCCGACCGGCGTTGAAGTTTTATTTAATTATCTTGTTATTTGTTTTGAGTCTTTGTATTGTGTGTTCCAAGCTATTCCAGCTTGAGGGGGAGTATTAGAGTATGTTTTTATGTTTTTCTTGATGTTTTTCGTTTGCTTGTACCTTCCAAGTTGGATTCATATGATGTATATGCTCCAACTTAAGGGGGAGTGTTAGAAGAGTTATTAGTATTAGGGTTTTGAGTCATTAGGGTTTCAAGGGTAGTTTGGTCTTTATGTCATTAGGGTTTAGCATATATATTTGGTTGTTTGTATTAGGTCAAATAAGGTTGAATAATATTAAGAGGTAGCAGCCTCCATCTCTTTCCCCCCTCTTACAAATCTTAACAGTGCAAATATGAGAAAATAAATGGTGAGCATTATGTGAGTTAAAAAATCCTCTGAGAAATCCTCCAACAAGTTCGGGTTCTCCAAATCTATGAAAAATCCCCCTATTAGTCCTAAGTTCAATAAAACAGACCCTAGACTCAAAAACAGGGGTCATTTGCTTGGCCAAAAAGGCCATCCCTTGAACGTCCTTGGGCGAGCGCTCGACCTAGGGACAAGCGTTCGTCCAATGAGGTTTAGGTAGAACCTCGTTTTGACCCACTTGCTTCTCGAGCCTTCCTCCGACTAGTTCTAAGGTCAAAAAGGGTTTCTAGCAATTCCTTACCAACATTAAACATTCTAATAACATGATTACGTCTAATGGAAAGAACGACTAAACAAATCAAAGCCTGCAATAAACTACTAAGCAAGAATCAACTAATAACTCAATGAAAGAGTAGAAGTTACCTTAACACTCAATTAACGGCTTACTCCTCACCAAAGGCTCACTCAACCTCACAACACTCACAAAACAATTTGACAGGGTTTCCCTAAAGTTTCTGTAGCTGAAAAATTGAATAGAGTTGGGTGGTATTTATAGGGGATGAGGCTGAGGGCAAAATGGTAAATTTAAAAGGAGCAAGCGCTTGGTGTACTATAGGGTCGAGCACTCATGTACTGTAGTTCAAAGGGGTTAGAGTTGCAGGTGGCACGTGCGGGTAAAATCTAGCAGTCAACAAAAAGTCAATAAGCACTCGGCCTAGTCCCCACATGAGTGCTCATGTACGATTGCCAGGCGAGCGCTCGTGTGTGGTTCCCACACGAATGTTCGTCTACTGTAGCTCTGAGATCCAAAATTGCCCCTCTAGGTGACCCTAGTGACCCAAAGTCTAATTAATCTTTTAATTAAGTATTTTGGGTCACTGCAATACCAGTGTGAAAATAAAATCATGTCCAAAGATTAAAACAAAAAATTAGAAAAAAAAAAAAAAAACTTGCCCTAACCATGGAGAAAACTAATGACCAAGCTAGATAAAATATCTAATATTGTTATTTTGTCCATTGTTGGTCAGATTTATCATAAAATCCTAACGTACGGACAAGACCAAGTGAAAAGGCTAAGTAGTTTTAGGAATCAACTACAACTTTTTAAAGTTTGAAGTGACATTACAAATTGAATAATAATTTAAAGGTGTAACTATACTTTCCCCAAAATTAAAAGGCTCCAATCAACATGGTGGGTTTTTCAAACATAGACCATTGATGATCCACTTTTAGCAAACATCAAACATAGACATAATTTGAAGAATTTTAGTGCCTCTTCATTACCAAGTCTTTGAAGTTTAATGATTTGAAAAGTAAATGTTTTGTTTTTTTTTTTGGAAAAATATAAAAAAGCCCCCCAAACTATCAGTCGTTTGCGATTTAGCCCCTCAATGTTCAAAATGTAATAAAGTAGCCCCCCAAACTACCAAAATGTATCAAAAATGCCACTTATTTTTTTATATTCCTATAATACCCCTATTCTTTTAACAAATAAAACAATAAAAAAACTGTAAAAAAACTAAACAATTTTTTTAAAATACAAAAAAACCAATGGGCTAATAAATACAAAAACATTGTATTTTAAAAAAAATGTTTGTTTTTTTTTACAATTATTTTATTATTTTATTTGTTAAAAGAATATGGGTATTATAGGAATAAAAAAAAATAAGTTGCCTTTTTGATACGTTTTGATAGTTTTGGGGGCTACTTTATTACATTTTAAACATTGAGGGATTAAATCACAAATGATTGGTAGTTTAGGGGGCTAAATTATATTTCTCCCCTTTTTTTTCTTTTTTCTTTTTTTTCTGGGCTACCGGTTTGGTAGTTAAAAGAAGATGAATATATGATTTGCTGTCATTTGAATCATTCCATTTCAAAATCATGCTTAGAAAGAAAAAGGTGAGGGAAAGCCATATCAAGTGCCCCCATGCTACGTATGCTAACACTTAACAACTACATATTATTTCCAAATTGTAATCATCATGTTTTCTGACAAAATAGATATGAAGCGATGACGAGCGTCTTTACCAGAATAGGCGAGTGACTCACAATAGTTTTTTTTTTTTTTTTTTTTTTTTTTTTTTTTTTTTTTTTGTGTGGTCCACTAGAGTAGCTATTTTAATTTTTTTTTTTTTTCTTATAATGTGAACATTATATAGGCTCTTCGGCCTATGTTCACACTACATTTTTTTTAATCTATTTCCCTTTTTTTCTTTCACTCTCTCTCTCTCCCCCCCCCCTCTTTCTTTCATATTCTACCACACAAAAGAATATTTAAAGAAAATAAAGAGTAGAACAGAGAATCTATTTGAGTGTGAGTCTAAAATAATAGGGTCTCATATTGAAAATATGTAAAACGTGTGAGTAGTTAATATAGTATTAATTGTTGGGCACAAACTCATAAGCTTAAGCTTTTGGGTTGTGTATTGTCTCAACATGCTATGTTATGGGCTCACTAAAAGATTTCTTAAAGTATCAATCTCCCTAACAAGTAGTATCAGAACCGATGATAGTGTACGGTATGGTGGAGTGACACAGGCACAAAAAAAGGTCCATAGAGTACGGACAAAAAAGGTGCAAGCATGGATGAGCATCCTTAGAGTGAAGGAAAAATGTTCATGGTTGTGAGCATGAATAATGGTCACTAGAAAAAAGATTCACGGCACATGCGCACAGGCACAAGTATGCTCACAATAGTCCCCGAAGAAGGAGCAAAAATGTTCATGGCACCGGCGCAACTAGACTTGATGGAGTAGAGATAAAGGTGAATAGTGCGGGTAAGAACTCACATGAGTGATCTTAGAGATAGCCCATAAGATCCGTTTGAGAGGGAGTGTAGCAATGTGGTGATGGACTCACAAATAAATGAAAAATTGTTGAGTACATATATATGTGAATCTAAAAGGATAAAATCTTCCCACATTAAAAATATGTAAGAAGTATGAGTGGTTAACATATCATTATTAGGCTCAAACTCATAAACTTAAAACTTTTAAATTATGTGATATTTTAACATGCTATATTATGAGCTCACTAAAAAAAACTTTCCAATAAGAATATCTTTAATAGAGTTTGTTAAAAAAAAAAAATTGAAGTATAAATTTGTACTTCTCGATAGTTATTTTGGTTACTTCGTATCGAGATGCTTTATTTAAAGACAAACATACTTTTCAGGGCACAATGGAAGAAAATGACAAACCAAATGAGACCCATGCTCTCAAAACAAGGTACCCTATGATGAGGATGTATAGGCATCGGTAGTTGTTAAAGTAAAAATTTATACTCTTTAGATAATTATTTTAACTATATTTTTGGTCTTTGGTTTTTTGAGATGCTTACATAAGCATTCTTATTGGGTTTGCTTTATTTAAAGATAAAGAATATGACACAAGAAATGACTATAAATCAAATGGGATCCATGCCCTCAAAACAAAGTTATGACCAGGATGTCCCGTGTCGGTGTTGTCCACCTGCCCTTCTTTCTCTAGAAAGCCCCCTAGGTAATAAGGTTTTTCCTCCTTTTTATCAATGGACTTAATTAATTACGTTATATTTGCTTAATTTCGTTGATTTGTTTTTTTTTTTTTCTTTCTTCTATTTAAAAACATCCAGCAGTAAATACTAACTATAGCTATTTTATAGCATACTAGCATTTACAACATGTCAAGAGCATATACGAAAGATCTAGACAATAAGAATAGCAAATACAGTCATAACTTGATTAAGTCTCATCAAGATATCAGAAAAATCCAAAACCAAGAATACAAATAAAATTAAAAATTTTCTTTTGGGAGAGTCAAAATCTCACCCTAACATGCCTAATTACTCTGAAAGTTTCCTTAAAACCACTTAACCACCAAACACGTTTTATGATTGTTGATTCCCGATTAGAACTCCAACAAACTTGAAGAGGGTGTTCGGCAAACAACACCACCCTCACGGTATTGTTTNTAGCATTTACAACATGTCAAGAGCATATACGAAAGATCTAGACAATAAGAATCGCAAATACAGTCATACTTGATTAAGTCTCATCAAGACATCAGAAAAATCCAAAACCAAGAATACAAATAAAATTAAAAATTTTCTTTTGGGAGAGTCAAAATCTCACCCTAACATGCCTAATTACTCTGAAAGTTTCCTTAAAACCACTTAACCACCAAACACGTTTTATGATTGTTGATTCCCGATTAGAACTCCAACAAACTTGAAGAGGGTGTTCGGCAAACAACACCACCCTCACGGTATTGTTTACATTAAAAATAAAAATAACGATTGATATATGGAAATGAAAAAGTTGTATTGAAAAGTTAAGGAAAAAAAATTGTTATGTAGTGATTTTTTTATTTAAATAGTAGTAAAAAATAAATGAAGTGATATAAAAAATGAATGATGTGATATAAAAGTGAGAATATTTTGATGTTGATCTTTCTGAAAAAAAAAATGAAGTGAATAATATGATAGAATATTAAAGAATATAGTCATAGTGGAGTTTATCAAACAAGGCCGATATATCAACTAATTAATTTCGGTGGAATAAGGACAAGCTAATATTGTCTTTTAGCAAAAACATATATTAATATAAAGCATCAACATTTAATGCCATTTAGCCGCCTTAAAAAAATAAATAAATAAATTCAGCTATTGAGGGTTATGTCACGACATAACTATACCCCACCGGCACATTCCATTATGATGATGTTGCCCTTAAATGACATATGATTCATATAAAATAGTTATCCTATTGTTTTTTTCTCTTCTTTTTTGTGTCACGTATTGCGTGATGGTCTAAAAGATTTGTTTTTTGTTTTTTTTTCTTTTTAGCAAAAAGGTAGGTCGGAGAGATCAGTTATAGTTATCGTATTTAGGCGTGATTGTAATAGTATCTATTCGTTGGGAGCTGCACAAAAAGGACATAAACAGTAAAAATTACAGACGTTTTCTCGAATTCGACTAAACCATAGTTTGACCAAATTCCACCAAAATATTAATAAAAATATAAAATAAATAATACTAATCAAACATATATAAAAATTTGTTATTACAAAAATTCAAACTCATGCTTTAATATATGTCTTGATCACTTAAAAATTTCTTTAAGTTATTAAACCATCATTGATAGTGACAGTTCAATGGCCAGAGAGTGTTTAATTTGCAATTGAAGTGAACAAAATGGTGCCATGTTATGTCATAGCTGTCGTCCGACCACCTGTTATAGCGTAATTACTACTTTCTTTCTTTCTTTTTTATCTTTTGCCTTTTCTTCGTCTTTTCCTTTTTCTTGTGAATCGCATTGACCCAATAGTCGTTCTCATCCCATGCATTATTGCTTACCATTCTCCCAAGAAAATAACACTAACAAACTTTCCTTCTCCCATATGTAAATATCATTAGCTAATCATGACATGCACACATATGTAATTATCGGATTTTGTCAATTTCTTTTTTAAAATTACTACTTATCCTAATTATTTAATTAATATTTTAACTTTTTATTTTACTATTTTTTATTATTATATCATGTTAAATCATCATTTATCTCAAAAATTGAAATCGATTAATATCAATACTATAACTCTTTCCTTCACGTGTCATGTGCAACACATATTTTCGGCTCGAGTAATACTACAAGTCTTTCTTATATCCCTTCAAGAATAATATGACTCTTAAATCACTATTAGACTTGTAATTGATCATTATTAAATTTTGATCAAATAATTTTTTTAAAAGTCACCTCAATTTTGAAAAGACTTCTAAAATTACCCTTTCAACTCTGATATCATGTTAAATCATCATTTATCCTAAAAGTTTAAGTTGATAAGAAGATGTAAATTTAATCATTTAATTAATGGATACTTTAATTTTTTATTTTTTTTTTAACAAAAAAACAAATCTAACTACTAATATCTTCATTTGGAAGAATGATTTGGATCCTTATCCAGTTATACTACTTTACTTTCTATTCTTATCTCATTATACTACTTGCATGGCAAACACTATATATAATAGATGACCAGAAGTTTGAAATCTAAATATATATCGCAGTGACATATTTTCTTTGACTTGTTTGTTTGTGTTTATAATCATAGGATGGGAGATGGCTGTAGTGCTACTGTCAAACTTCTTCCTCCTGGTTTTCGATTCTGCCCAACAGAAGAAGAACTTGTCCTTCACTTTCTCTTTCCCAAGGCATCACTCTTGCCATGCCATCCGGACATAATTCCTGATCTTGATCTTTGTATCCACGATCCTTGGGAATTACAAGGCATGTTTCTTTTTATGTTTTTTTCATGTTCATATTTTGTTTTCTGCATATAATTCATGTATGATGACTTGTATACGTACAGGCAAGGCATTGTCAAGTGAAAGTATATACTACTTCTTCAACAAAGTGACAGAAAATCGAGCCACAAAAAGTGGGTATTGGAAGGAATTGCATATCGACAAGCCTGTGCGCACAAGTGCTGGAAACAGAGTGGGATTCAAGAAATATCTTCTTTTCTTCATTGGTGATGCTCCAGCCGGCTTTGAAACTGCTTGGATGATGGAGGAATATCACCTTTGCAACTATGGGGTGAGTGCTACTTTTTTCCTTTTTTTAATGACGGGAATCCCGGCCCTCCAAGGCAAAGTCAATATCGACCCTGTCGGGCAAACTCTAGACCCGTGCAAGTGGTTGTTTGTAGACTGCAGTTAAAGGGATTCAAACATTAGACCCGATAGGAATACCACCAAGCGGAGTATAAGAAGAAAATATAAGAAGTGAAACACTTGACTATTTCATATTTTTCAATTAACCTTATTTTGATCTCTGTTTGGATATATAGGAGTGTAGTGAAATGGTTTTATGCCGAGTTCATGAGAGGAAGGGCAATCTTGAAGAATGCTTCTGCTACAGTGATGATGAAGATAATGGAACAGAGCTTTCAAGCCCAGATGAAATGTTTCTGTCAATTATGGATGATCTTGATGAGATAAGTTTTGCCGAACTAGTCTAGGATTAAGTGTTAGATTAGCTATAGCTACTTCGTGTATATATTGAAATGCAAATCTTAGTTAAAGAATAAATTTTATATTTTAACTAGTCTTTTTTTTCTTTCTAGAATTAAGTAATTAAGTTACATATGGTTCATTCAGGAGTGGATAAGTTACAGATAAATTGGTGGGAAAAATATAATTTACCCCTTTAACTATTCACTCATTTATATTTTTAATCCCAATGTTTAAAAAGTGGCACTTTACCCTCCCAAAGTATCTGACATTGACACTTGACCCTCATGAAGTACACTTTACCCTCCCTCGGAAGTATTTTGAATTGATATTTTACTCTATGAGTTGACATTTTACCCCTCCCAAAACATTAAGTTTTGGGGGGGTAAAGTGTCACTTTTTAAATATTTGTATTAAAAGTGCAAATATGTGGATAATTCAATAGGGTAAAGTATATTTTTTCCTAAAAATTGGTACATTTTTAAGTAGCCATGGTGACAATCTGATCGATGATTAATTAGCAGATATTTAATTTCAAAATAAATTATGTTAAATTGTATAAACAATCATTAATTTAAGAGAAATGCTTGGTGTCATTTTTTTTTTTTTTTCCATATTTTTCTCATCTTGTCTTACAGATCAACCATTAGATTTGTCAATTTATGTGAACCACACACAAGTCAATAGTGAATTTCGCAAATTTTAATGATTAATCTATTGAATTTGTATGAAAATATAAAAGAAATATGAACAAATTATCGACACCATGCATTTCTCTTAATTTAATTATGACTATTTGATCGTACTGGTCAAATTACTAACAATCACAAATATTAGATTGCATTAAAAGCATCTTATGATCAAGATCATATTAGTAGATCCTATAGCCAGTCATCAAAAAATTAATGCTCCCAAGTACAATATTGCTAGCTCCTTGCAAATGCTTAGTACCAAGTGCAAGCACCCTGGAGTACTCTACATTTATTCAAATGTGCGCAAATAAGGTATTTGGACATGTATCGAGTGTTACTTTTGAAGCAAGGATTTGGTTTAGGTGTCATAAAAAAATTACTAACATTTTTTAAATGATCCAAATTGAATTTCAAATTTTTCATGAGAAAGAAATAAAAAAAATAAATTAATTAAATTAAATCTAGACTGTTGAAAAAGCTACAACACATATATTGTAGTTTTTTTTACAACACGCCTAATCATCGAAGCAATAGCTAGAATCTAGTTGGCATAAAAATAAAAAATTATTCTTGTTTCTTTTTCATGTAGGACTCTTTTGTAAGATAGTTACTCTCTCCATAATTATATATCCATTCCTAATAATATAGTTTAAAAAAATTCTCAACAATTCTATTGATTTTTATATATAATTGAAATAAATCAAAGTGTTTCTTGTGAGTATTGTTGATGTATAGTTAACCGTGTGCTGAATAACTAGTAAAGAAGGCTTAAAAAAGGAGAGGAATTAGCAAAAGAGCTTACTAGGTGTACCGGTAGGGGATATGTCCGATACTTAAGTCAGTACGGAGTCTAAGAAAATAGTAATGGACGCTAGTAAAGATAAGTATTTTGTTTCATTCTCCTACACATTTCTTGTCCACCTTCAAACAAGAGATGTGCAAATCCATTATTAAATCGGTGCGACGTAAAGAGAAATATTTGGTTTCATTCTCCTACACATGTCTTATCCATCTTCATACAAGAGATGTATAAATCTATCATTGAATCTATTCTACAAATTTAATGGTAGACTTAAAAGAAAGAAGTTGGACAAGAGATGTGTAGAAGAATGATACTAAACACATTTCGCTAGTAAATTGTTTTTGGCGAAAATTACACCTCACCCTCGTAAAGTTTTACCCAATTTGACATTTAATGTTTAAAAATTTGTAATGCATCATAACAAAATATCAAAAATTTGCAATGCAGATACTCCATTAACTATTTCTGTACAATTCAACGGAAAATTGCTCATGTGCGAAGCACGTGCATCTTTCGATCTAAATTTTTCAAAATTGCCCCCATGTGTTTTAAAAAAGATTCAAAAATGCCCCCAATCCAGCCATATGGGGGCAGCTTGCCACCCCCAATCCAGCTAGATGGCCAACCCCAAATGGCCAAAGGGGCAAATTTTTTGTTTTTGTTTTTATTTATTTTTAAAATTTATAGGGGCAATTAGGTATTTTTCATCATTTCCGTAAAAAAAAAAACATAAATTATTAACATATGGGTCACATTGCAAAGTTTAGATATTTTGTTGGGAAACATTGTAAATTTTAAAACATTGGAGGTCAAATTGCAAATCTGGTGAACCTTTAGAGGGTAAAGTGTAATTTTTCCATAAATTTAAGTTTGTAATTACTTTTGCGTTAATTACATATAAGAGCATTGGTCTTGGTAGCAATATATCATGTCTAAGGTTCAAATCTTCTTAGGTGCAAACAATTTTTTAGGATTAGTTTGCTAGCAAAGTTAGAGTATTACCCGATTTGTGTGAAATGGGCGCTTTACACGGATCCAAAATTTATTCGACAATGGTGAGTACACGAAGTAGTGGCCTTGAAGGGACGTAAGGTGTTGTGCCGGACGTACATGGCAATGACCAGAGACGGGTATAATTATCATTTGTCTTAGTACTAACAAATTAAACTAAGCTCTATCACAATGAAAAAAATAAAAAACACAAATAAACAAATCAAGTTGGCTTTCTTTTATTTTGTTTAAAATAAATGGATAAATACAAAATTGGTTCTTATGGTTGGCTTAAATTACAAATCACTTCATATGGTATAAAAACTAATTTATAAGTTCACGTGGTTGTCATAAATTATAAATCACTACATATGGTAAAAAATAATAATTTATAAGTCTTTAGAGTCAGAGTAGGTCAAAATAACAGTTCATTCCATAAAATTAATTTCCGTTAAAATAATTTTGCCACATCATACTCAGTAAAAAATTAATAATAATACGTGTCACATTTTTATTGGGAATGATGTGACAAAGTAACAGATTATATTAAGCTACTTAACGAAAATTGATTTCAGAAAGTAAATTGTTATTTTAGCCTACCTAAGGACTTATAAATTATTTTTTATACTATATGAAGTAATTTATAATTTATGCCAACTGAATGAACATATAAATTATTTTTTATACCAATAATTTTTGTAATTTAGTTCAATGAAAGGGACAAATTTTAGATTTATGCCTAAAATAAAAGGCACAATTAAAAAACTACCTATCCCCACAACCCTTCCCGTAAGGTCATTATTTTAACGTACTTCTTCCAAAGATAGATCTAAGATGGATCTGGGATTCTGGCTTGGAAAAGGATCCCCTCTAGTCCAATATAGATCGGAGAATATTTAGTTCACGATCTAGATTTCTCTAAAAAAAAAATCTAAGGCTAAAAAAGATACACATCATTCTCCTTAAAAAATAAAGAAAAGAAAATGTTTACTCTTCTGCCATGTTAAGTCTGCACACGTCATTTTCCTTTAGACCAACTCCAAATCCTCGTCTTGCCTTTTTCAGACTTAACTTGTACAGCGGAGGAAACATTTTTTTGTTTAAATAAAAAATAAACATTTTTTATTTAAGGAAACATTTTTCCAAAAAAATCTAAACCATAAACCGGATATTCTCAAGCTCTTTTGGAACAAAGAGGATTCGTATCCGGCTGGCTTAAGGTTATCTGAAAAACCGAACATAACATTTGGGAATAAAAAAGGTTCGGTCGAAATTCAATAAAATATTTATAAAAAAAAACGACCGAATCATTGTCTCTCTCTCTGTGAATTTATTTCTCGGGTTCCTTTCGCACATAATTAGGTAGCTAGTTTCGGTTGCTAAACGAGACTGATTACCTTTTGTGTTTTCTTGGTCGGAAAGCGAAGATGAAACCAAAGTACTTGCGGGGTTTATGAGATTTTTTTTTTTCCCGATCGTTTCTGAGTTGAACAGAAAATGACTTTGTTTACAGCCAAGATGAAATCTTTGAAGACCCATCTCATATTTTGAGTGCTGGCTGAACTTGGCATCAGCTTTGAATTCATCAGAAATTCGCAACAAATAATGCAATGTGGATGAAGGTGGTGAGTTGTGGTTCTTTTTACAGAAAGAGGGATTGGTTCGGTTGTTTTTGTAAAAATGCTTTGTTGAATCTGGACCGTCCTTTTTTAACGGGATAAAAAGATCTGATGGTGTTAATCTGGCAAATAAGGCTCTCTCTGTCTCTCTCTCTCTCTACATTTTCGCTTCAGATTCTTGTGCTTGGAATTATCAGTCTTGGAGATTTCCTCTCATGGCTATCTTCATGAGAAAATCAGCAAAAGTTATCAACCATCTAAAATCCAAGATGGGTTTGGTGGGTGTGATCAACCTGCTGAGCCCTTCTACTTTATTCCATCATCAAGATTTTTCAGTTGCAGCACCAATTGCTCGAACTCTAGGAAACCCAGACGCAGATTTGAGTATCAAAGCAACCCTTTTCTCTTCTCGACGTTTCAAATCCACAAAAGCCGACAAACATTTGAATTCTATCAATGATGCTGATGACAACAAGGTATATATTGGGAAGCCCACAATCAATCGGGTATTTTATGAAAACAAATTTGGAACTTTTTTATTGTATTGTTCAAGTGGTGTTTTTTCATACATGTGATAAACTGTTCTGTGTTTCATGCCTCATGGAGCTACTAGGAACCACAAATTGGCAGGGTTAATTATATATATTGACTTGATCATCAATTATTAAAAAATAATAATAATGAACTTAATTAGTACTTTCCTGCTGTGATTTTGACTTTATCAATGAGTGAACTAAGAAAGTTCACGTTTTTGGATGAACAAATAAGGCCTGACTTCTGGAAGTTTAGTAGGGCTTTGGTGGCCTAAAAGATTGTTGGCTGAAAAAATGTTAAATTGCAAGTTGAACTCACACACCTGCATCGTGCTGACCCCATTAATTTGCTTGGTGTCTTAGCTTCTATGTGAGATAATACATGCATTTGATGGGCTATGTTATAGACATTCTTAAGTAAATTTATTTTAAAATTTATAGTATTATATTGAAATGTAATCAGATGCATTATAAACTCAATGGACTTGTGCATTCCGTATCTAAAATAGAGGTAATAAAGCAGAGTTTTTGTTGCTAAATGGAGTCTAAGAAAACTAAGAGCAATAATTAGAAATTTAGAAGAGTATATTTATTCAGTATCTAAAAATTGACCGGTTTAGGAGTATTCGTATTTCAATTCTTTTCAATCATTATGGCAAAATGGACCCTCCTTCTAGTTCATTGTGATTGATGATCATGTGTACCAGGAAGATCATCATGTTGAATCCTTCAAATGCGTTTCGGGAGAAAAAATCTCGTTTCCTTGACAAAAATGTCCCAGGATGTGTGTAAAGTCAAATCATGTTCTTATATGCACAGTAATTTTGATTTTTGAGGGTTTTTGAGGGTTTTGGGAAGCGAATGGAGGGAAAATGACTTCTACCTGAACTGTTAGTAAAGATCGTGAAAGAGACTCAGCTTGTCTAACTTTTCTGGGTGATTATAATATCACTAGGCATCTTCTCTTATCATATCTTTGTTTTTTTTAATAGAAATGCAGGACCAACAAAACATTTTACAGCCTGCAGGTTATATTTCGAGTTTGCTTCCAAACGAACCCTTGAATGTTTAAACAGGATTTCAAATCATACTATTATGCAAGCATGCTTTTATTTCTACTCGCTGAAGCTATGTTCAATTACAGATCTTGGATTTTCCAGGAGGAAAGGTTAGATTCACTCCTGAAATGAGTTTCATATCTGAATCCCCAGAGGAGCGGACACGCTGCTACCGCGTCCTTGATAACGAAGGACAGCTGATTATTGGCAGCAATGTTATACAGGTATTTTGATCTGGATTCCCTCCCTCCCCACATTTCCCAGAAGATTTTTTTTTTTTTTTTCCTGTTCATATATATCCAACAGAAGAGATCCTTATCACTTATGAGCTACCAACTTAATTAGGTCAGTGAGGAACTTGCTGTAAAGATGTACACCGGCATGATTATGCTTCAAACTATGGACACTCTCTTTTATGAAGCACAAAGGCAAGGAAGAATTTCATTTTATCTGACTACAATTGGAGAAGAGGCCATCAACATTGCAACTGCAGCAGCGCTGACCATGGATGATTGTGTCTTCCCTCAGGTTACAAGCACATACTTGCAGACATGTACTTCCCTTACAATTTTTTGAAGTAGTATGCACAAACATATTCTTCAACATCTCCATCCTTTTGATTTATCATCTTCTTTCCAGTTTGACATATGCCATGTTGAAAATGATGTGAGAAGAAACTCTTAATGATATGCCATGCAGTACAGAGAACCAGGAGTGCTACTATGGCGTGGCTTCACTCTACAAGAATTTGCAAACCAGTGTTTCGGAAACAAAGCTGATTATGGGAAAGGCAGGCAGATGCCTATCCATTATGGATCTAATAAGCACAATTACTTTACCATATCATCGACAATTGCGTAAGATATGAACCTTGTCTATGAAAGGAGTTGTCTTGTGCAGCTTTTAGTGCAAAAATCATGAAAGTCATGCCATAAACCTTTCCTACTTTTTTTCCAGTACACAAATTCCCCATGCTGTTGGTGCTGCATATTCTTTGAAGATGGATAGAAAAAGAGCATGTGCAGTCACGTATTTTGGTGATGGTGCCACAAGTGAGGTAAATATCTAATCACTGTTAACTAAGAAACCTGTTTTTTTCTTTCTCTGTTCTGAGGGAATGATTATGGGGAAGTTGAGCGCTGTAGAGGATAACAAGATAGCTAGACAGTATATTGACGTTCTTTTATCTTTTTTAGCCATGACTTTTGAATTCTGTGCAACTCCGCCTTTTTGCAAGGACTCTGTTCTAGAGTTACAAAACAGACAAAAGCTTTTAATGACAAGACATAATAAAATGATTCACTTTCATTACCAGTCCAAGAGACCTCTTTCAGTTAAGGGAGCGTTGCTTTTGGTTGTTTATTTTCTAATACATCAAGTAATGTTAGGGAGATTTCCATGCTGCGTTAAATTTTGCTGCGGTTATGGAGGCCCCAGTTATATTCATCTGTCGGAACAATGGATGGGCTATTAGTACCCCTACTTCAGACCAGTTTCGAAGTATTCTCTTTTTCCTGTGAATTCTTCTACTTTGATGATTCTTATTATGGAGAGTCTCTTGGTATCTTGACAAATTTTTCTCTTCTATTTATTGGCAGGTGATGGTGTAGTTGTCAGGGGCCGAGCTTATGGAGTCCGAAGCATCCGCGTAGATGGTAATGATGCACTTGCCATGTATAGTGCAGTTGAAGCTGCACGTGAAATGGCAATAAGTGAACACAGACCAATCTTAATTGAGGTAAAGTAAGGAGTGGTTCTGAATCTCAGACACTTCAACTTTAGATTTTTTATTTGGTCTTTTTCATTACAGGCATTAACATATAGAGTGGGACACCACTCCACATCGGACGATTCCACCAAGTATCGTCCAGCCGATGAGATTGAATGGTGGAAATTGGCTAGAGACCCTGTAAGTAGATTTAGAAAATGGATTGAAAGCAATGGTTGGTGGAGCAGTGAGGCTGATTCAAGCTTTAGAAGCAGTATGAGGGAGAAGGTAAAACTTACATATCTTCCAAAGCAACTTGAAGATAAAGTTGTGTCGTATATTGTCTTTTGCTTCATAATACATTTTGCAAATTTTAGACTGATGATGCTTTTGGAACAGCTACTACATGCAATTCAAGTTGCCGAGAAAGTTGAGAAGCCTCCAGTGGCAGACATGTTCACAGATGTATATGATTTAACTCCATCCAATCTCCACGAACAGGAGAAGTTGCTGAAAGAGACGATCAGGAGACACCCACAGGATTACCCATCAGATGTTCCTTCCTAGATTTAGACATCTTCGTATTTATACTTTTAATAAAAGGTGAATATGTGATCTTGTATTATCTGTTACTAGCTCATAACCCGCTCAATGCGTGAGATTTTTCATTATAATTTAATTTAAAAATTTAAATACATTTTTATTGTATTTTTTATTATTTATGTTGTAAAAAAAAAAAAAAAAAAAAATCTGTCACACGTTTAAATATAATGACACAATGCATGTTTAAATCATAGAAAATTTTGTCACCTATTATATTTTAATCAAATAAAACTCATATAATCGTGAACATTAAAAAAAAATACAAAGCAAAATAAACAAAATCTTTTTTTTATGAATACAATATATATATATTTCACTCAATATTTAATTCAATCAAAATCAATCATCTAATATCCTATTCAATGCTCAATTATTTATTTAATGTTTAAAAATTAAAATGAAGAACATCTCAACAAAAATTTAATAAACAAAATGGAAATATAAAAGGAAAAATTGTATGTTAATAAATAGAGAGATTAAATGCATTAACAAAAAGAGAAAGAAATTATCAAAAACTAGTTCAATCTAATGCACTCTTTGAACGGTTCAATTATTAAATTAGAATTCTAAGAGGGATTTAGGCTATTATATATATATATATGACCTTTAATTTTAGTTTAATTTATATATTAAAATATTATTGGTATGAGGAAAAAAAAAGTTAAGAAGAATAATTACCTCCAAGTTGAATTTTTAGGCCAATAGATTATGTTTTTGTTAATATTGGAGAGAGAGAGACGTGAAATAAGAGTGAAAGACTTGGAGTGAAAAAAAGAGAGAATGTGGAGAGAGAGAGAGAGGAAAAAAAGGAGAGAGGAAGAGGGAAACATATGAAATGATTCAAGTTATGAGGGAAAAAAACAAAAAGGTCAAGAAAAATAATTACCTCGAAGTTGAATTTTTAGGCTAATAGATTCTGTTTTTGTTAATATTGAAGAGTGGAGAAAGAGAAAGATTGAAGTGGAAAGAAAAAATATGAGAGATGTTAATGTTGGAGAGGGAGAGAGACGTGGAATGAGAGTGAAAGACTTGGAGAAAAAAAAAAAAAANGAGAGGAAAAAAAAGGAGAGAGAGAGGGAAAAAAAGGGGTCATTGACCGATTGTCATTATATACTTTCGAAAATAATAATAATAGTAATAATAATCTTAGTTTTTTCTAAATCTTTGTACACGGCAACAAAAGAGAAATGGTGCTAGCTGTTTGTATCAACTTGATGGAAATATAATTAATCTACTTTTGTGTTAAATATAGCTCAAGGGAATCTTTAAAGAACTTTGGCTTTACAATTTCTTTAGCAAATCTTTTATATATTCTCAATATATATAGTCAACATATCTTAATAGAAGTGCTACACATAATTTTTATAAGAGATGTGATTAGGCCAAAACACAACTTCTCTTACACTACATAGAGTTTCAAAATGAACAAATTAATAACACATTAAGGAGCCAGTACTTGCAATATCCAAACATTATGGCAGCTTAATTGAAAAGAAGTAACACAACATATTAAGCAAATATTTTATAAAAATCTTATTGATTTGGCTTCCGCCTACTTCTACATCAAATGTGCTATAATTTTTGAAGGGTTCGGATTTGATTTCACTTTCTTTCTCACACAACATTAAAAATTAGATACAGACCCTTAGAAGATTTGCAACATAAGTGCGACAATTTTTTTATTTTTTTTTAATTTTTACAACAGCTAACTTGAACTCGCAATTCTTATTTCAACTTTTCATAAGCATTTTTATTGAAAGGGTTCGGACAAGACACGATACATTTCCAAATATTACAATAAGCAAGCAATTATCTACTTGAAGAACTCCATAACCCAAAAATTAGAGACAAAAGATTCATACCTGATGCCACTAAATCCTGCTTTGGTTGCCAAGGCCATGAACTCTGGTTCCGTCCTTTCCTTCCCTCCTGGGCTTTGAGTCATCATAAGCACATCCATTTGACAGTTGCTCTTCACACAAGCGCTAATCTCAGGCACGATCGGAAGAACTGCATCCACAACAATCACCTTTCCATCATTTGGAGTTGCCTCGTAGCAGTTCTTCAGCAGCTTCAAGCACTGTTCGTCACTCCAATCATGGAGTATCCACTACAAAATGTACGTGTATATATATATATCCAAATTATAACGCCATTTCTCTTCAATTCATACGCAAACAGAACACAANTGCTTCTCGCAAGATGTGAGCACGTGCATCTTTCATGTACAGTATTTGATGGTGATTCCGATTGACAGGGCAGGGGTAAAGGCAAAAGGTTTTTTTTTTTTTAATGACAATCTGGCATTCATTAAATCAAAGGAAGTTACAAAGAAAGCTTTGACAGCTCACACACGAAACTACAACAAGCTTAGACAGATAAATTCAATCCAGATGGATCACTAGCATCTCAATGAAGGAGAAAGTGGAGGCCACCTATGAATGCAACCATTGAAAGCCACGGCGCACTATGATGGGCATTACCATTTGGAGTAGGAATACGCCTATCAAACATTTAAATAGGCTTCCAAAGAAGCTGTGGAGGTTTAAATGAAAATGAACAATAGAAAAAAAAAAGGTTTCCTTCACAGACAGTAAGTTTGAAGCCCAACCGGCTAGGTTTATTTTAAAAAATCACATCTAGACAAACTACTAGTACATCAAAGAACTAGAACTCTAGAAGGAGACCAAAAAATAGAAAAAAAGATCCACTTCAAAACAAAGAGTCTTAAGCCCAATTAGATGCAGCTAAAAAGTAAGCAACAGAACAATAGCACACTTTAAAAAAATACAAAAAATAACAGGAAAAACTCAAAAATTAGTGGTTGCGATGAAGGCATCGGGTGGAAACTGCTCGGCGCGTTAGATCCACTCACAGGAGCGTGTGGTCTATGTGCCAACGTGTGGTGGTCAGGAGGGGATGCGGAGAGCTGCGTCGAGGAGCTAGGACGCCGGATTCGATGGTGGAGGGGCGCGTTCCAGGTGGAGAGAAAGAGATCTAGCTTTGAAAAAGTTGATCTTCGAGACTACACAGTTCCGGCCGACGAAGAGATGGAGGAGACAGTCCACGAGAAGGATGATGCGGACGGGAAGTGATAAATATTGCGACTACTGTTTTGTGAGGGTCAGGGATAAATCGTCGAAGACAATAGATAAATTTAGAGAAAACTCTAGATATAAAAGAGCTCTCTCATGAAAGAGAAACTTAGTGAGAAAGGAAGCCAAATATGTAAAAAGGGGGTGGGAGGAGGAGAAAAACTAGAAGGTTTACTCTCCTCTTAAAGCTTGGTCAACTGGGCTGAAATCAAAAGTGAGAAGGGAGCGTCTACGTACAACAATCATTTGACGTAAACAAGAAGCCTTGAGGTAAGGTTTAGTTAGGCAAGAAGATCTTTGAAATTAGAAGAAAGTTGCTTGCCGATTAGTAGCAATATATTGTGTTCGAGTAATACTATAAATTTTCTTCCTAGAGTACTCTCAAATATGATGTAACTTTTAAAATCACCAATAAATCAAAATTCAATAATAATCATCTCAAATTCAACGTTAATTTTAAAACATACTTTAGATTTAGGACTTTAAGGGAATTTATAACATTACTCGTGATGGGAATCTTATATCTACCTTATATCTACCTTATTACTTTACTGGATCTTTTATCGACCCTTACTAGTCGGATTGTATTTAACGATATTACTCTTACAATCATATGTAGAGATTTGAGCTTCAAGACGCCATGAGTGTGGGAATTGTTGAACTGGGTTAGTTTGAGGTTGCAACAAACCATGTGTGAAGTGTGTACATGTATATATTTTCCGGTGGAATAAATTATAGGGTCATTATTTCTTAATTAGTCAGCTCAGAAAGGATAATTGGGATCACTATTTATTTTAGGAGAAGTTTTGGAACGTTAAAAGCCATGGAACTTTTAGATTCCTGTCTGAGAATTTCCCGAGTTCACTTAGGATCTGACCAAATACTTGATTACATAAAATCACAAAAATACACTTGAATCAGACTCCTTAGAGAAGATAAGTGAATCATGTGACAAAAGGAATCACAAAGATGAAGTTGCCTCCTCCAGGGACTCTCTAACTGCTTTCAGGAGTGAAGGCATCAATTTCTGATTGGTAACAATTATGCCTGTGTCAAGATCCAGGTATCTCCCTTTAGAAAAGTCCAAAGGGTTCCCTGCAGCATCTGTCGCCACACCTCCAGCTTCTGCAAAAGTTCATTAAAGAAATGTCATAAAAATGGGTGTTAGATGTGCAATTTAATTAACTAAAATCACCACCACAACAAAGGAGACTCATCTTATAAGGTCTCATTGACCTGGAAAATGATAGATTTTGGGATATCCCTTAAAAAGGGCAGTAATTTAAAATATCATTCATGCACTTCGGTTCTTGCAAGTAATCCTCGTACGGGTATGTTCACTGAACACATACAAAAGCAAAACTAAGTTTCGTTGTAGAACCTAAACATGTTTCAAAACTAATAGGATTTGCCCTTGTATACCCATATATGTGTTATGATTTTACATTCAGAAACATATAAATGATCCTCCTTCAACTTAGCACTTATAGCATACACAACTTATCAATGAAAGCCGGGAGACAAATCATTAAAGTACCCAAGCACTTATTGACTGAAATTTCACCCTTCCAAAAGAGAAATGGAACTCCTATTATAGGCTGAATACCATTTTTTCTATCTTGGTAGTAATGTGAGATTCTTTTTCTTTTTTGACCAAAAAAAAGGGGATAGAGTAAAAGTTCCGGTAGGCAACAAAAAAACAGTAAATGATATCAATCCATATAGCTGGTATCTTCTTGTCTCAATAGCTTTGCATAAGGAGCTAGTTTGTGTCACTAGCTTTGCATAAAGACCCTCCTTATGCCTAGTTTGTTTATGTAGTCATCCCTAGCCAAATGCCTTATTGTTTAAAGCCTTTGATTATCATATAATAATAAATACGTATTGTAATGGGTGGTCAGAGGAGGGTGGTAAAAAGTACTGGAATCCACCATGACAATATTGAATGCAGCCTGACCACAGTTAACTCCACCATTCCCATTCCAGTAAGGCATGTTATCTAGAAAAAAAGAGATTTGTACCCAGTCCACAAAAAAATAACGAACAGAGAGGCCCTGTCACCGTCTCCCGCCAACTTTAGGTTGAAAGAAGAAGAAGAATCTTCTCTACTTATCAAAAAAGAAGAAGAAGAAGAATGGTGGAAAGATAGTTCCATTACCAGTCACGACAATGCACCCAGCAGCATGATCCCATATTTTCTCACGGTATCCTTTATGAGGGAATCGCAGATATATGGCTCCATCTCCTCTGGACAATGCCCCATACTTAGCCTGGCTGTCGATTCTAACTGGTGGTGCTTTGACACCTAGTTTCTGTTCATGAATACTATTTATAACAAGAAATTTAAAGGAATAACAGTGATAAAATAATTGATATAGGACAAGAGAGAACACAGTACTTTTGCAATGGAGCTAGATAAGTCATGCAAGGAGTGTGCTGCTTCAAAGGACTCAAAGAATGATGCTTCCTCTGGATTTTCAGTAGTACTGACATGCACCTGAAGGGCAATAGAGAGAACTGATTTTGTGTGCCAAATGCTGATAGAAATAAGGTACGCACTAATATAACTTCCTATAAGTGCAAACCTTTATTGGTGAAGAACCATCCAGTGACTGCATATATGTTCCTGCACCAACTTTGGCAAAGAAAAGGCAACCAACTTCATCATGTGAAGAATGTCGACTATCACCACCAATGGATGCTAAAGGAAGATTTGGACAAGCCAGGACGCCCAAAACCACTTTCCCTTCATCTAGCAATGCTAGTGCTATAGCATATTGGTCTCCTCTTAGAAATCTATTATGCAATTTCACAAGCACAAGCTATTTCATCATGGTTCGCTCATAAGCAGATTAAAAAAATAAGAAGTGCTCGGTGAATCAATGATAAAATTAATAAATCAGCCAATAGATAGTGAAATACTAAGCACCAAAATTTTAGTCTTATCATTTTCTTTTTGGCAGATTTATAAGCAACTCCGAAAAAGATGCAGAGGAAAAGAGGTCAAAAGAGGCCACTGATTTTTGTTTAATTCCAGAAGTCTTCTAAATGGACTTCATTTCATTTCACAATGCCTAATAACCAGATATCTGTGACATCACCATGGTTAAATTGGACGGTCCAAGCAAAACCAAAAGTTACAAGTGATTTGGATCGCTACAAAGAAGCCAGAAAGACTTCAGGACGGGCTAGAAGAAAAAGAGTGATCCAACCAAAAAAGGCATATTAGCTTATGACTTAACAAGAATAAATAACATCACAATGGATAGGAACAATTTTGGACGCGGGATTTTGCAGCATCCTCAAGAGGAAAGGATTAGGGCTTTATTAGTTTAGATGAATGCATTACATATTGCCAACTATGGCCTGCTAACATGCAGAAAATAAAGTCTCAAAGCAGAGTATCAGATACCATAAATGATATATTTCCCATTCTACTATCAGCCTTATCCATGTACTCATTGTTTCATGTCTAGATGCATGTATGCAAGAAACAATAGATTCAAGAGCCATCAACATATATAGATCTATGGGTGCAAAGATGAAATGATCAAAATAATAAGCATACATTCAATCAAGCCATCAACTATTTCACTTGAATCCAGGAAAAAATTCCATCTATGTTTAAGTAAATGGATATAATAAGTAAATGCAATTTGAGAGTACTAGTCAGATTCTCAGTTGAAGCTTACCCTTTAGTACCGTCTATTGGATCCAAAACCCAATGCCGGCCATGAGAACCACCTTCAGATTTGCCACAGTCGATAGCCCTAAGCACATCTTCTGCAGCCAATGTAGGAACACTAAACGATCCATCAGTAGCAAGAGTATCATTCACAAGTTTTGTTATGCGCTGTAGCGTTTCCTGCCCACTTTCCTTGCGAAGATCTCCTGAATCCTAGAAAGATTTAAAAACTCTTTAACTGGATTCACAGTTTAAAGGAGAAAAGAAGATGGCACCTGCATGTCTCAGGAAATCCCAGCACAAGCATACACACTCACCTCCTCAGCCACTAATGAGAATGATTCAGAAGGAAGTTCCCTCTCCAGCACAAAACTAACCAGAGCTTGTGAACCTGGGAATTACAGTTAATTGATAGAAACAGAATGGCAGTTAGTTGCAGTTCATGTAAATCTGCAATTATTCAAACAATCACTCAAATCACCCCAACAGTATAAATACTTTATAGCATAGCCTTTAATTTTGAGATGCCGAAACTGAAAATTTGAACCACGTGTGCCACATCCTGACACCAAAGCAAATTGGATAGACAGTTCACTGAATTTAAGAACACGGCAATGCACAATGGACAATGGATATCAAGCATCTACTTTACTTAAAAAATAAAAATTTAAAATTTTTTTTTTTAAAAAAAAAAACCTTTTTCTGATGGTAAGTAAGCATCTACTTTACTACTCAAACAAAGAACAGTTAAATAGGGTTGACGTGGATCCACTAGAAGACCTACTGGCTCAGTTATATCTGTAACACATTCCATTCACAGAAAATTCAAGGGTAACATAGATTCAACATAAAAGCGAATGAACTGGCAGGGAGGGCATAAAAATCCACTCAAAACTTCAGGCAATGAAACAGAATCTTGCTTCTAATGTAGCCCTGAAATATTGGAAGATCAAAACATAGTTACTAGTAAAGTCATCCACAAGGTTCTCCCTAAGTGAGGGTTTCTCTTGTTTACTTCTTGTATACTTGGGTTACACCCCTCTGTGCTTTCTATTTAGATTAATTTACTTATCAAAAAAGTAAAGTCATGCACAAGGTTAACCCCACAATTAAGACATTATTGGCGATCTGAATTTGTACTGCATGATCATTAACATGAAAAAGTTGTCTAGAAATTTGAATTAGCCATATGATAAAGTTCACTGTTTCAAAATATATTCTCTATGGGAACTATATAATGGAAATTTCAAGTAAAGCTCATAAAAGGTAGATCTCAAACAATATTACAAGCCTTACATGCTGGACCAAGTTGAATTTAACTTCCTAAACTGCTTGCGTACACATTGGTGTGAAGATTTTGGGGTACTTCCTTGGAATTTTGTTCTAATAGGCTGGATTTGGGATTGAAATACAAAGATTGTTAAAAGTAACCATACCCTTCAAGAAAATTGAGATTACAAACCTCTTCTTCTATAATATGACACGGATGTGTTTCCTTTCATTTAGAGGATACACATTTAGCAAGAAAATTTCAGCAGATCCAACTACCCAAGCAGAATTCAGAGAAATCAGATGCTCCTGGACCTTCATCAGGTCGTAAGAGTGGGCAAGGTTGGGTAGGTAAGTAGGTTTATGTCACTAATCTTCCTATGCAATAAACCAAACTATGGACTAAAAAGTAACTTCCCATATGTGATTAAAAAAATTGTATAATCTCCTTCTGCAATCAAGATTCACTTGTGATTCATTATGAGAATCCAGAAGAGAAAACAACAGATTACTAATAAATGAAAGGCATGCACAGAAGAACTTGACAACAAACCATAATCAGCCACAGTGACAGGGCTTTTATCTGATTTTGACTGGACATCTGATTGCAAGAGTTCCTTTTGCACCTTCTGAGGAAATAACAACACCCCATGGAATCAGCTTGACATAGCAAAATATATAATGCCCAAAAACATAAACTACAGGTGAATATTTACTATAAAAGGTAAATAAATGCCATATTAAAGCAGAAATATCCAATCATTTCAACTGCACTGATTCAAATAAAGTTCATTTTGCTTTGCATTTAACAGTTCCTTTCCAAAAGTAGAAATAACAATTTCCAGTTCTCCTAATGCTCCAAAGACAATATGCAACAATAATGTATTTGTCCTAATATTGGCTAAAACAAGCAGTCATGTCCCGTATTCATCTAAATTTATAACCATTTCAGGTGCTGGGTATCACTAAAATTACACTTTTATGCTCAGAATGTTGCTGAAACAGTTTCAGATTCAGGGTTTCACACAGAGTCCACATTATCCACTGAATTTCGCTCAAATAATGATTTTGGGGTTCTGGGTTTCACACGGATTACATAATCATCCCGAGTTTTACTCAAATACTCATTTTAGCTTCTGAGTTTCTCCCAAAATAACATTTCCCTGTCTTCAAATTCACTATCCTCCCAATGCAGACCAAAGGTTAACACAAAAGGAGCAACTTTGTATGCCTAATTATGAATTTACACTTATACAAACATGTAACGGGCAAGGCATACAAGAAAGAAAAGCGAAAGAGAGAGAGAGAGAGAGATGCCTGGCAGAGTCGGGCAGCAAGAGATGCTGCCTTCTTGGCAGCCGCGAGCTCCGTGTCGTAAGACATTGAGGAAAATGATGATGCTGCTGCTACTATTGCTACTAGAGAGGCCCTTTTGGAGAAGAGGTTAGTAATTGTGATTTTGGGTGTTGAGAGATATGTGATTTTGGGTACACCTCTCGAACAATTTATTGTAACCATCTCTCTTCCACTTAAATAGTTTTCCTTGAATTTCGAGTGATTCACCCAAAATATATTTCAGTGGATTGGTGGATAGTCAATATTTATTTTGCATTTTTTTCCCTTGACAAGGACAAGAGAAGAACGTGGGATTTCGTGAACACTGAACACCACCAGAAAATTGTTCTATAAACAGTGATTTTATTTCCCATTTATTTGAATAATCACAGCAATTAGTCTGTTTTTGTCTTGAATCAAAAGACCAGTTACCAACTTACCAGCCAATGTTAAGCCAAATTCAAGTAAACTTGTTCATTTACAGCCCCATCCATGTGCAAAATGACTTCCCAATGGAAATTTGTGAGGTGAGTGGTGAAATTTATTGCCAATTTCTACTTGCCCATGTGGCAGTTTTCATGTGGGACAACTAACGAGGCAAAAATACCCACTTCCCCTTGCACCTCTAAATTGCTTTGTGAAGAAGAAATGCATTTACTTTGGCAAATTTAGTTGACCTCCGTTTATTTTGATGTAACATATTTTTTTTATTAAAACAAAATTCAACGAATGATTTCGGTTGAAAACAATTTTTTTTTTTTTTTAAAGAAAATCAGCAAACTCCGGTGACCTTCAGCGACAGTGACTAGCAACTTCCAACCACTTTTGTTGGCGAATTCTGGTGACTTTTCGGTAGCGGCTGGTGGTGTCTTCTAGTGACTTCAGTGAAATCATACGACCTTCAGATACAACCAATGACTATTTTCGACGGTGCATTCTGATGGCAGACAACAACAAAGAATAATTTGCGAAAGAAAGTGTGCGCGAGAAAAAGAAAAAGCTTAAACTCGAAAGATGATTTAGAATTTTGAAAAAGTGAAACTATTTTACAAAAATTAAATAATGTTTTTCTGGCCAACCAAAAATATTTTTGATTTGACCATAATTTTTGTTCATATCAAACACCAAAAAATAAAGTAAAAAAAAAAAAAAAAACATCAAAACCAACTAAGATTAGGGTCTGTTTGGGTGTGTATTTTAGAGACCTAAAAATACGTTTAACATTTCAAAATTCTATTTGAATAAAAAAGTATCTGTTTGGTAAAAAAAAAAAAAAAAAAACCTTTTAAGAATTTAAAAAATTTTAAAATTGTCAAAATACATTCTTGACAAAAACTTAAAAATAAAAATTTTATCAAAAAAACATTTTTTTTTATTTCAAAACTCTATTTTTCAAACATACCCTTAAAAAAATAATAATAACATCATAACGTACTAATTAGGGAAGTAGAAGATAATATTTATCTGCTCTTGACAGCTTCTTTGTCGGCAAATGCCTAGACCAAAGAATTCCAAACATCGCGTCATTCTAACGAAATACTAAAATAAGCATTTCCTTCAACTCACAAAAAAACAAAAAGAATTTCCTTCTCAGCTCCGTTTGTCAATGGACTTAAAAAAAAATTAAAAAAAAAAATCTCGTACTACTCTTCTGAAAATCAACTCTCAACATTTTTACTTTTTACATCACATTAATAACTTTTTATTACTATTTAAATTTTTAAAAAAATCACTTTTCATGCAAAACTTTTTTTTTTTTTTTAAATCAATCAAATCTACTACAATTTTAGGCATTTTTTCTTTTTCTTTTAAGTCCAATGGCAAACATAGCCCTTTCAAAGACCTGCCAAGAGGTGTATCCTTCCCAAAAAGCATTTTACATATAGTTGTACTATCTACAAGCATTTGGGTACTCCAAGTAGGGGTGGGTATTGAGTACATCAGTTTGGTTATTCATATTTCCAATTACCGAACCAAAATTATTGGTTAATTGGTTTCTTAACCGATATCGTTTCGATAAGATTTTATTCTGAAAAATTCAATTAAATTGGTTATTTGGTTATAACCGTTCGGTTAAATTGGTTACTGATTTAAAAATAAAGATTAAGATTAGAAGCAATTAGAACAATAACCAAATTGTGAAAACAAGCACAAACCGAGAAACAATGAAGCACACCACACAAGTTTGCGACAAAGCAGACGAGAGAGCCAAGAGTGAGAGGTGCAGGCAAGCTAGGCAACTATGAGTCTATGATGACGCCGACGCCGACGAGAGATCCAAAGAGTGAGCATGAGATCATGAGAGGGGGCAGCTGCGAGAGAGCTAGAGGGTGAGCAGTGCTGCCAAACTAAAAAGAAAGAGATTTTAGGGTTAGGGTTAAAAAAGAAAGAGATGTATATATACATCCCAAAACTACATAGTTTTGATCTCAAAAAATTATTTATTAGGCCTATTTAAAAAAAAAAAAAGACTACATTTCATCCAACGTATGAAACGATGTCGTTTTATACTCCCAATATCGATTCCTTATCAGGTATATCGAAGACCGATAAGCAAATTATTTTTCCAATTACTGAATTAGTATAAAATTCTTAACCGATTACCAACCGACTTCTAGCAATTGACAGCTAATTTTGGTTTGATTGTAGTCAATAGACAATCGATAATCAGTGATTAGTTAATCTGCCCACCCATAACTTCGAGCATCAAGGATTAATCAAAGACGAAATTGCTTAATAGGGTCTAAACAGTAAGTTAATACTAAAGGCTCCGGTTGTTTCCACATAAAATCTTTTTATTGAAAAATGTTTTCAAAAAAATTATCTTCTAGAAAAATTATTTCAGCTTAAAACATTTTCCATCAAGTGGCCTTATATTTTCATCCAATCATACTAACCTATAAGTATTAAAAATATTAATAAAAACAACTAAAAAAATCAACCTGAAAATTATGTTAAATTAAAATATACACATATTGACTAACAATGATCATATATTTTCAAGTTGGGAAAGGCATAAATAACATTCAATGGTTCAGTCTATCTGCCAACAAAAATTCAACCACAAATAAATTCAACCACAAATATTAGAATCAAGTTTGGGCTTAGAGAATACTATTCATATAATCTCGCTTGAGAGTATACTCTCAATTAACACAAGGTTCTCTCTACACAATAATCTCTTAAATCTAGTATCTTCTAAGTTACAACCACAACAGCAAGAATAGATACAACTGCTGCTTGAATTTGTTCGTTCATTTACAAACAACACAGAAATTATTAATATCTATCAACCCACTTCACTGTCATCTAATAGAATACAAGAATGATGCAGATAGATACATCTGACAGGGACACTAAAACCAGTATTCATGTTTGATAGTAGTACAAGTTTCAGCATACAGCAGCCTACTTCTACACATGTCACTGTAGCCAAAATGTCTCCTAAACAAGGCAATGGATAACAAGAAGGGGAATTGATTTGTGGTGTTTCCTATCATTTTTTTTTTTTTGACAATATGAATGCCAACACATCCACATACATTGCAAATTGTCAGTCTTCTAATCAATCCAACTAATCTTACTGTCATTACTAATACCTGATTTTTAATTTCTGCAGTGTTGGGCAAAAAACCATTGAAGTTCCAAACTCAATACAATAGTTCTTAATACATTACAGATTATTGTCAAAACAAAGGTTGGAATATAGATGGCCAATAAAGTTATCTGGTTCACTGTGGAAAGGTCATGAGTCTCATGACCATTGACAGCTCTTTCTCCTTCATTTTGTGCAGGAAAATGCTAGGGGTTCTCTCCGTAGCGTTCTCTTAGTCTTGCGTAAAACATGATTTAAGAAAAAATAAAATTGTAGTAGTCTCCATCACCGGTTTTTTTAGGCATTAGCACTAAATTTGAGGTATTAGCACCAAATTTGAGGCATTAGCACCAAAATTGAGGCATTAGCACTAAATTTAGGATGATCAAATCCATTTTGGGTGATACCATCCTTAAAGGGTTAACCTTCCACCCTTAGGTTTTAGTTTTGAATAAAAAAAAAGTTTTAAAACATTAGAACCTAACTATTAACTCATACAAATTAATCTGTTGGCAAAAAAACGGTACTACAATTTTATTTTTTCTTAAATCATGTTCTACGTAAGACTGGGAGAACGCCAGGAGAACACTACGGGGAGAACCCCTAACAAACCCCTTTTGTGCATGCACGAAAAAATAAGGAACACAAGAAAAGGTTTTGTATACCCATGGCACTGCCATCTATGTAATATCATTCCCATAGTCTGCTTGTATCCTTCAAAAGCTCAAAGTCATCAAAACAGGGCTTGGCAGAATTGCCTTGTTATTATCTCTTCCCTAACGGATAATGGAGGAAAAATGGCATGCCATCCGCTCCAAACCTTGATGCCAAATGGAGTATATATCATGATTTCATTTGCTTCACATCACTAATTTGTTAAAACACCTTGAAAAATGAGAAAATAGTTGGAATCTTTTGAATGCTAAAAAAGATCGTAGTCACAAACACCATTTTAATGCTTCTAAGAGTATATTACCCGAATACTAACCTGAGAAGTTGATTCTTTAAAAGTTTAACGTGTTCTCTTCATGTAGCAAGCCAAACATATGATGTTCCCATGCTGACTATTCCAAACTGGCACACCAGCAGGGTCCCTTGTCATCTTGAACCATCTGGGGCTACTTCATTGGTTGCTAAGTTTTCGAGAGATCAACAGTCCTGGCGCCGGCTGCTTGAAAATATTTTGAATTCACTGAAAGCACTCATTTCCAGGCACCGAAATCAATGGACTGAAGTGCTATATGACCAAGATACAAATCTTTTAAATGTTGCTTACACAACCCGATCCGCCTTTTATTCAAGCTAGGATGAATACAACTTGAGAACCCTGTCTTCCAGCCTGGGAACTTCTGCCTTTCCATCACATGAAGAGTATAAACACTTGGTGCTGGAGAAGGGCACCCCATAACAAAACAATTGCAAGGCCGTGACTGGGTCACCACTCTTGCTAGAGAAAGTAAACACAAGCCACTATAAGATATCCCATACATCAAAGCCTCGTCATTATCAAAAGATTGGGTATCTGATGTCTCATTTTCCATCTCTTGCTCTATTTCTTGAGTAGAAGGAATCCTGCTCAATTGTGAGTCAAACCGTTTTTCTATCTCATTTTCATGTATCCGGTACTTTGCTGCTAGAGTACGAATGCAAGATTTCCTAACTTGATCAGAAATTAAGAGCTTTACATCACCAAAATTATCGCACTGACTACACCATCTAAGCCAACGGCGGACAAGACCAGAAAACCAGCTGATAATCTGGTCATTATCTTGTAAAACAAGCAGAGAAGTTGTACGAGGGTACCCTTCATAGGTGGCCAATCCATATCGTAAAAGCCTCTTTTTTATGACATCAACAGGAGCAATAATCTCAGTGACGGAGTCAGATTTCTTTGAGCTCAAATTTGGCAAAAGAGCAAGAGTAGAAGCTGTCTCAGAAGAAACATATTCTTCTGTGCGCCTCTGAAATTCATAAAAGGAGTCCGTCAATTCTTGGGGAAGGGATGGTTCTGCAACATACTTAGAAAGGATTATTTCCTCACTCTTTGCTGCTTTGGCTTTAACATCTTGCATCCATATCTTTAGTAAGAGCTTGTACCAATGATCAGTTTCCATCCCAGCTTTACGGAAACAGGAAATTTGGCTCAAAACAGAGTTACAATCCGCTAAATGCTTGATTTCAGACTCCTTAACCTTCTTCAAACCATGACCTAGCCATTTCTTGCCAATTCTAATGGTCCCGGCATTCCACGCCTCCTGTTTTTGTAAAGCAAATAAATTGACCTTTTCCTTTAACTTGTGAACAGCCTTCATAGCAGGACTTTCTCTTACGCTTTTTCTAACCAAATAGCCCAGAAAGCGAATCCCCTGGGGCCCCTCATTTGGTAATACTCCTGTTTGATTGTCAATGTCCAAGAGCAAAGAATTCTGCAAGTAATTTAGAATATCAGACTCAAAACTGAGAGCAACTTCCTTGGAACCAGAGACTGCACAAAATATCTCATCCATGAAACGACAAGAATGAACTCTTATGCTAACATTCTTTTCATTTTTGCAGTTGAGATCATTTCCTTTCCGCTGTCTCCTAAACCAAGTGCGCAGCTTGGAATGAGACCCATCTTGATTGGAAAGAAAACCTGGATCCAGAGCTTCATATTTCATTGACAGTCTGTAAAATTCGTGGTCAAAGAGATCAAGATATATATTTATTAGTATAGGGGACAACACTCCCTCTTGTGGTAGACCGTGACCTTTTGGAAAGCCCCCAAACTCCAGATTGAGTACGTGAGCATCAAACATGCTGCGAATGATAGCATACAAGCTGGGATCTTCTATCTTGTCCTCCATTGTTGCAATGATTTTATCTAGGACACAAGCATCCAGCTTTCTATTTATGTAGAAAGTAAACCACCAGTCAGGGTTACAGATCTCTTTCCTAATGTACTTCAATGCCGTTGAGTGTCCTCTCCCACTCCGACAACCATGAGATATCTTACAAAAGTGGGGCTTGTAAACAACTTCTAGAACTATCCTGATAGCTTCCTGAACAATCTTCAACTTAAGATTGGGAAGGACAAGGGTTTCTTTCCTTGCACCCTTTGTTGAGACACAGAAAGTATTGGCAATGACATCAAAACTCCCACAACAAAGCTCTTCAGCCATGGATTCAAAAGAGGCTCTGTCATTATTTAATGATATATCTACATTTGAATTTAGCCTTATACAATTGTAAGCATCCTGAAGAGTGTCTGGATTGGCAATCACTTTTGCCATTAGGTCTTGAAACTTCCCATTCATGTATTGCTCCTTCACCTTCTTCTTTATGCGGAGTTCAAAATACCTCTTGAGCTCCATTCGACTCCTGGGCTTTCTCTCATCAACACATGAAGATTCTTCAACAAGACAGGCTAAGTTCTTCGCCAATGTCCTTTTTCCAGTGCCCTTATCAGTGTTAACATAAGTTTCTGCAGCAGAAGAATAATATGTGCGAGAATGTAATCTTGCAGCAGATTTACCTGTTCCAAGTTATGAATGTCTTCATTTCATCAAGACAAAAGATATATTCTCACATAGGAAGCTTAATAACTTGAAGTTAACCAAATCTTTTTTTTCTTTAGGGAGGGAATTAGTTTTTGAAATTTAGAGTCCACTGATTAAATAGACATATACTAGAAATCCCATCACTTTGTGTGGTGTGTTGGAGCCCATTCAACAAGAATACCATAAATTTTAGCAATCCAGGTCCTGGTAATGCAGCCACATTAAACTGTTCAAAGTCAACCCAACGATACCTAATGGCATGAGAGAGAAGGGGAATGGTGGACAGAAATCCAAGCCTAACAGTCGGCTTCCTAAAAGATAGAACTCCGAGCAACCCCCCAGGTGGAGTTCATACAACTGAAACCACTTAAGAGTCTCAAAATCCTAGAAGTCACTCTTTAAACACAAAAAATAAAATAAATCTATATTGCTGCTAATAAAAAAGAAACATGATATCAATCTTTAAGCAATAAATCAAATTTCAGTGGACTCTAAATTTCAGTGTTGTCCCTCTCCCCCCCTCTTGTGCGGATATGTCAAAAAAAAAAAAAAAAATTTATAGTGCGAAGCACCTAGGTAAACAATGGTTTTGTATGCCTTGAAGATAACTGTCAAGCTGACATATAACAATTTACCTATATTAGTTGATAATGACGAAATAAATCGAGTAAGGTTCACGCTTTGCAGTATGGCACGTTTCAGCAAGTTTGCTTTGCAAACACTTGACAACCCCAAGAGCCGCATTGTTCTTTCTAGTCACGGACTAAATGAACTCCCATAGACTAGAATACCTTCAAAAAAACATAGAGACCCATTACTTCAAAGCTATATATCCTACTAACGAACTGAACAACAAGTAACCAACGGAACTGCCTAAAGAGGCATTTCAACAAACAGGTGGTGTGAAATAATTAAATTTTGTAGAATTATACTCACAGGCCATAAAATGATAGGAATCGGAGTGTTCCTATCGATTGAAATAAGAAAAATATAGAAAATAAACAGGATAACAATCGCTAATTCGAATTTTTTGCAAGTTTCCTCATCAAGTCTTTCCTCCTCTATCCTCGCAAGTTTCCTCAATTGTCGAGCCTTGACTTCTCGTTGGATTTTTGGTTGGAGTTTTCAATGAATATATCCACCATCCGCACTTCAGACCAATTAGAATGGTGATTTGATAACTGCTCAAAACAGTTTATGCATTTTGCAACTGTTGACATTTGCCGAATTTTTGCTGGCTCATCATCCCTATTCTAATTTGTTGAAGAACCAAATAAAGCAAGGAGCCCTTCCACAAATTCCTTCCAACTTGGCTCTCCATGGCGTGCTACCAATAAATCAAACCAGTATAATGCCTTCCCTTCAAGATTATCAGCTACTATCTCAACCTTTGATATTTCTGGCGTCTAATGAAATTGAAAATAGTGTTCCGCTTACAATACCCAACCAGAGGGATCTATACCATCCCAACATGGGAACTTCACCTTTACACGTGAAGCTTTGTATTCTTGCTCTCCTCTCTTGATTCTTGTTTAACCTGGAGTTCACCCCTCGACTGTTTAGAGCTCAATCAACTGTTCTTTCAAGTTAATTCTCCATTAATGCCCTCAGTTGTTCAATAATCTTCGACATAATTCTTGATTCAAACAAACCATCGTCTAGTAGAGCATTGCTACCAACTTCTTCTTCTTCTTTCTCCTCTCTCTCTCTCTCTCTTTTCTTTTTTTCTTTTCTTTTTTTCACAGCCAAGTGTCTATAAAACACATTAAATTATTAAGATCATTGTCCCTAAGGGTAGCTCAATCAGCCATGGACCACACCTCATGAAGTGGAGGTCATTAGTTCAAATCCCATCATTCTTCCCTTATGTGAACATGCAAAAATAAAAATAAAAAAAGGAGTTAAATACTCTTTTGCTCCCATTTTTATCACATGAGATATTGTGGATTTCATAAAGACCAAGATAGTAAGTTTTATATAGATATATGTGTGTTTGTGTATATTTTTTGGACTGAGAACTTTTTGGAAACGGATTCAGACTTATTTATGCCACGTCAGCATGAAATTCTCTCTAGCTCTTTCGGCGCGTGAGAGGTGTTGACGGAGCGTGGGATAGCGTTGAGCGTCGTTTCAGTGTCTAGTGTGTGGTATTTCTGTGAGGTTGATCAGGGGTATGGGTTATTTGGGGTACTTCTATGTGGAAACGAAAGCATTTGAGATTCGATCCAATGTCCAGGGAGGAGTACAATTGACAGAGAAGAGCAGAGGAAAAACTCGGTCAGTAATTATGGCTTGGCCAACTATTTTCTGGTTAGTGAGTGCTTAGGTTACTTGACTAACAATGAGATGGAAAGTGAGAACTGGAGGACCTTTCGCTTTGGTTGTTATGCGTATATCGTGCAGCGAAGGAAGAACTCTTATGGAAAATATATGGAGCTGTCTGAATATGGGGGCAAAGGACGGAGGAGCTATGTGATAATTCCAGAGGGGTATGAAGGAAAGGGTAGGGAAGATGGCAGACAGCAGTTGCAAAAGTTGAAGGTGCACCACGAGAAACAGAAAGAAGCGGCATCGATGGGTGGAGCGTCGGAGGGGGAGAAAGGAGGAGGAAAGACGAGTGGGGCGACAAAGGAGACAAAACCAGTGGAGATTAAAGCCCAGCGATCGTACGCAGAGAAGGTAATCGGTGTTCAAGTTTCGAAGGTCGCCGGCGAGGTTGCTCCAAAACTGATTAAGGAAGGGGCGAATTCTCGCATGACAGAGACGGTGATTGCGGCCGAGAATCTCACAAGACAGGGTGTGGAACGTCTGGAAGATCAGGAAAATATCAAGGAATTATTACTTTCCTTGCAGAATCAAATCTCTAGCTGTTTAAGAAAGCTGGAGTTGGGTTGGGGGAATAAGGAGCAGGAGACTAAGTTGAACCCAATCGATGAGGGGAGTGGGCTGAAGGCAAGGGCGCCAAGTGGAGATAACAAGGCTGGGCTGGGTCCTGTTAAGCCCACTCAGATAGGGGAAACAGTCGACAAGTCCACAAGGCAATATATAATAAAAAGGTATCACAAGATTTATGTCCGGAGAAATACAACGAGAAGACAAGGCCGCTGGCGCCCCAAAGTTGTGGGCCGGAAGGCCCAACCGGAGACTAAGGTGAGGTCGGAGGATGGCCGGAGTGGATCGCCGGAGAGGGCAGGAGGTGTACTGGCCACAGAGTGCGTCGGTAAGACAGGGGGACACTCAAGGGACATAATGTCGAAGGCCACAAGACGGCAGATGAGGGGAA
The DNA here is from genome assembly GCA_006937295.1 of Carpinus fangiana. Lineage (NCBI taxonomy): Eukaryota > Viridiplantae > Streptophyta > Magnoliopsida > Fagales > Betulaceae > Carpinus > Carpinus fangiana. Next base: position 44,013,826 of record CM017321.1, on the reverse strand, counting down.
AAGAGGAGGGGAGGGTGCGGGCCCAGGAGGGAAGGCCGAAGGTGAAGCAGATAGTGTCGATGAGGGGATCATTGATCATTTCGGAGCTTCAAAGGCTGTGGGTCAGCTAGGGGACAAGGTTACGCAACCAACGATTGTCGCCGACGATGATGCCGGAGGTTCTTCAAGCTCTGGGAACGCAGGAGACGGCTCAGAACATGCCGGTGAGGCCACAGTCAAGGTCGATGAGACCTGTGGACTCTCACGGAGAATTGGTTGCAGTATCGATAAGCCGGTCGAGGAGTTGAGAGCAGAACTGGAGGCAGCGGAGTCAGATGGGATGGCCGGAAGTGAAGCAGAAAGTGTCGGAGAGGGGGAAATAACACATACCAGTAGTGTAGAAGGAGTGGGCCAAGCTGTAAATCAGTTCACATTTCAACCAAGCTGTGCCGGAGTTGCTGTTGGAGGAATATCGGGAGCCGAGATAGGTATAGGTGAGACAGAATTTCTCGGTGAGGTGGTTGTGTATGGTGAGACACCTGTACAGCAGAGTGATATGGGAAAAGAGAGGGAGGCAGACCAAAATTTTGGAGTAGTGGAGAGGGATGATACTGTAGAGGAGTGGGGGGGAACAGAGACGCTAGAAATTCAACCCCTGGCTATTATGGGGACAGGAGATCATCAATCAGAAGCACGAGACTGGGTGTTAGAAAGGATTTTAGCTTTCTGTCAGGAACTGGGGGTAGTATGTGATGGGTATGAGAAGGAGTTGATGGAGCTGTTTGCTGCAATTGAGGCTTCCAGAATTAACAGGAAAGGGCGGAATGGCAATAAAAGGGGTGACAAAGTGGGGAATCGCGTGGTCGAGTGGTCGTCCTAGCAGCGCCGTGGTGTGGAAAATGGTGCCCCTTTGTATTATGTGGTGTATTTGGAGAGAGCGAAATGCTAGATGTTTCGAGAATTCTTCGAGGTCTAGTGAGAAGCTCCTCCACTTTTTTCTTTTTACCCTATTCATCTGGACAGCGGGCTGGTTGGCCCCGCGGGTGATTAGTTTTTCTAATTTTCTCGTTCTTTTCTCCTCTCCCCCCTAGCCCCTTTGTATACTCCCTGTGTACTAAGGGTTGCGCCCCTCTGTGCTTTTTAATATATTCTTTTGATTCATCAAAAAAAAAAAGTGGGGAATCGCGGAAATCGGGAATTAAAACGGTTGGAATGTACTGTGAACTACGATGCAAAGGGTTCGGTTACAGTGAGTGGTAAAGGGAGGAATGGTAAGTTTTGTTAATGCAGCCAAAAATTATTTCTTGGAATGTGAGAGGCATGAATGAGTATGAGAAAAGAGTAAAGATTATGAGGCGATTACGAGAATGGAAGGCGGACATAGTATACTTACAGGAGACAAAAATGGAGGTTATTAATGTTGAGGTGGTCCGGAGTGTATGGGGGTGTGTGTATGTTGATTGGATATATCTGGGAGCTAAGGGAGCGTCTGGAGGTATATTATTAATGTGGGATAGGCGTGTGGTAGAGAAGATTGAGGAAAATGTAGGGAGATTTGTCGTAGCCTGTATGTTCAAGAGTGGTACAGAAAATTGTGAATGGGCTTTTGCTGGGGTCTACGGTCCAAATGATGACGGAGCTAAAAGTATTCTATGGGACGAACTGGGTAGTCTAATGAATGTGTGGGAGAAGCCTTGGTGTGTGGGGGGGGGATTTTAATGTAGTTCGTCACGCAGGGGAGAAATTACGGGAATCAAGACAGACACAAGCAATGACAGATTTTGCAGACTTTATTTCCGAGCAGGGGCTCATAGATCTTCCAATGGTAGGGGGAGGATAACATGGTCTAATAGGCGGGCAGGATCCAGACTTGACAGATTTTTGATATCTACAGAGTGGGAGGAACATTTTCCAGAGGTTACTCAAAAGATGATGCCTAGGGCTCTTTCAGACCATTTTCCAGTTATGTTGGCTTGTGGAACGAGAAGAAGGGGTCGAACACCATTCCGATTTGAGAACATGTGGCTACAAGCGGAGGGTTTTGTGGAACAAGTGAAAAGATGGTGGGATTCTTACTATATTGAAGGAAATCCAAGTTATGTGATGGCTCGTAAATTAAAAGCGTTGAAAGGTGATCTCAAAATATGGAATGTGGAGGTGTTTGGAGATATTGGAAAACGCAAAAAGGAGATGGAGGAGGAATTGGGTGAGCTGGATCGTATTGGTGAAAATAGAGAGTTAACGGTGGAGGAGGTGATCAAAAGAGATGAGTGCTCTAATAGCTTGGAGAGGATTCCTTTTCAAGAAGAGGTGAGCTGGAGGCAGAAATCAAGGGCTCTGTGGTTGAAAGAAGGAGATCAGAATACCGGGTATTTTCACAGGGTGGCCAACTCGCATAGGCGAAATAATACAGTGGCTGCAATGTTGGTGGATGGGAATAGGACTGAGGATCCAACAGCTATAACAGGTCACATTGTGCATTTTTATAAAAAGTTGTATTCTGAACAGTTCCAAGGGAGACCAACTAGGCTCTTCGCTCCATTGATGGAAAACGTTATTTCCATTGATGAAGGGGAGAGAGTATGGATGGAGCGAGAGTTTGAGGAAGAAGAGGTTTGGGAGGTGGTGAGGAAGATGAAAGGTGATAAAGCACCTAGACCTGATGGATTTTCTATGGCATTTTTTAAGAAATGTTGGGAGGTGATTAAGAAGGACCTGATGGCGGTTTTTAAGGAGTTTTATGAGACAGAAAAATTTGAGAAGAGTCTTAATGCGACTTTTGTGGCACTCATTCCGAAGAAAGCGGGAGCAATGGAGATCAAGGATTTTCGCCCTATTAGTTTCGTGAGCGGGGTGTATAAAATCATCTCGAAGGTGTTGACTAGTCGGTTGAAATCAGTGATGGGGAAGCTGGTGTCTCAAACATAAAGCGCTTTTGTGCCAGGTAGACAAATTTTGGATTCTATTTTGATGGCAAATGAATGTGTGGATAGCAAGATTCATTCTGAGGAGCCTGGTATGATTTGTAAGCTAGACTTGGAGAAGGCATATGATCATATAAATTGGGATTTCTTATTATACATGTTGGAGAGACTCGGGTTTGGGGAAAGGTGGAGAGGTTGGATGTATCAATGTGTATCTACGATTCGGTTTTCAGTGCTCATAAATGGTACACCTGAAGATTTCTTTGACAGCTCTAGAGGAGTGAGGCAAGGGGATCCATTGTCCTCCATTTTATTCGTGGTGGTGATGGAGGCGTTTAGCATTATGATGAATGCAGCGGTGGAGAGAGGGCTATTGACAGGATTTTCAGTGGGTTTGAGGCCATGTGAGGCAATGCATGTTTCACATTTATTATTTGCAGATGATACTCTCATTTTTTGCGAGCCAAGGGTGGAACAAATTCAAAATCTGAGATGTTTATTGTTGTGTTTTGAAGCGACTTCAGGTTTGAAAATAAACTTGTCTAAGTCGATGATTGTTCCCATTGATGAGGTGGGGAATTTGGAAGTTTTATCAAGCATTCTTGGATGTGGGGTGGACTCGTTGCCGTTGACATACTTGGGATTACCTTTGGGAGCTACTCACAGGGATACATCTATATGGGACGCGGTTATTGGGAAGATGGAGGCTAAGTTGGCAGGGTGGAAGCGGATGTATTTATCCAAAGGAGGTAGGTTGACTTTGATTAAAAGTACGCTTTCTAATATACCCACATATTATTTATCGCTGTTTCAAATCCCAGTGAGAGTGGCAAAGAGGGTAGAGAAAATACAAAGAGATTTCTTGTGGGGTGGTGTAGGGGATGAGTTTAAGTTTCACTTGGTAAATTGGTCAAAGATTTGTTTGACTACGGATGCGGGGGGACTAGGGGTACGAAATTTGATACATTTTAACCAAGCTTTATTAGGTAAATGGTTATGGAGGTTTGCCAATGAAGAAACGGCTTGGTGGAGGAATTTAGTAGTGGCGAAGTACGACATAATGAGGGGAGGTTGGTGTTCTAAAGAGGTAGGAGGATCTCATGGGGTGGGAGTGTGGAAAGGCATCCGAAGGGGATGGGATACTTTCAAACGATATGTGAGGTTTGAGGTAGGAAATGGGTCTCGAGTTTTATTTTGGCAAGATGTGTGGTGTAGGGAGTAGCCTTTAATGAGTGCATTTCCTGCGTTGTTTACCATAGCATGTGCAAAGGAGGCATGGGTGGAGGAGAATATGGAAATTGTTAATGGAGCTGTTCATTGGAATGTACTATTTATCCGGCTGGTGCATGACTGGGAATTGGAAGAGGTGTCGAGATTTTTCGAATTGCTGTACTCCCAACAGATTAGGCATGGAGGGGAGGATAAAATTTGTTGGACTCCTTTAAAGAGAAAAAATTTTGAGGTGAAGTCATACCATATAAAGAGGATTAATTCGAAACCGGTGGATGGCCCGTGGAAGTGTATTTGGAAGAGTAAAGCTCCCCCGAGGGTGGCTTTTTTTGTGTGGACAGCGGCATTGGGGAAGATACTAACAATGGACAACTTACGCAAGAAGAACATTATAGTGACGGAGTGGTGTTGCATGTGCAAGAAGAGTGGTGAATCAATTGTTCATTTGTTATTACATTGTGAGGTGGCGGTGGAGGTTTGGAATATGGTGTGTCAATTATTTGGTGTGATGTGGGTGATGCCGGGTAGTGTGAAGGATTGCTTGGGGAGTTGGAGAGCACAAAAAGGTAATCACACAGTTTTACAAACATGGAGAATGGTGTCATTGTGTGTAATGTGGTGTTTATGGAGGGAAAGGAATGCACGGAATTTTGAGGACCGGGAGATTGGACTAATAGAGCTGAAGAAAAGGGTGATTCAAACACTTTTCTCATGGAGAGCTATGTGGCATTCTTCGCAAGTTTCAACCATTGCAGAATTTTTAGACTTTTGTGCAACTTTTTCTAGTTAAAAGCTTGTTTTGTGGGCTCTTGTTGTATACTTCCTGTGTACATGGGTTGCGCCCCTTACGCTTTTAATATATTGATTTTTTACCGATAAAAAAAAAAAAAAAGACCAAGATAGTACCTCTGTTAAAATTCCGTCCAAAACTTAATGAAACGCCATATCAGTACCAATCAAATATCGTCACATGTCATATAATTAATTTTTTTAAAAAAATTAAAAGATTAAAAATACATATATATACGGCCACCCCCTTGGCCATTTGGGGGTGGCTGGATTGGGGGTGGCCGAACCACCCCATTGCCCATTGATTCAATAATTATAAACTAATCTTGATGTATCGGACCTTCTTGGGTGAAACTTTCTCATCGAAAAACTTAGCTGCCAACCCTCCTAGGGTTTGCTTTTGCTTGGACTTTCTAAGCTCACTGGAACTTGAACTTGCATTTGACCTTCCATCCCCAACAATGGGGTGGTTTCGGCCAACCCTCAAATGGCCAACCCCTAAAAAAAAAAATTTAAAAATAATAATAATAATAATAATTTTTTAATCTTTTTAATATTTTCAAAAAATTAATTATAAGACACGCGACGACATTTGATTGGTGTTGACGTGGCATTCTATCAAGTTTTGGACGGAGTTTTAATAGAGGTACCATCTTGGTCTATATGAAAACTACAAGTACCTCCTGTGATAAAAATGAAATCATAAGGAGAAAAAAAATAAAGTGATGAAACCCTAGGAGGTAAAAGAGTATTTACCCAAAAAAATTATTAAGATCATTAATAGCATTTTACTAACTTAGACTAAATTTAATGTGCCTTTTAAATGTTTATAAACACTTAACACTATTTTAAATGGAAAAATGCTAGATGTTCTTCTAGTGTTCTCCTGGTGTCCTCCCAACTATGATATGGCTTTTAAAATCACCATTAAATTTGAAATTATTATCATTGACTTTTAATCTATTGATAATTTTAAAAGCCACATCACAGTTAAAAACACTAGAAGAACACATAGCATTTCCCAAAACACATAGCATTTCCCATTTTGGGAAAGGTGTTCTTCTAATGTTTGCTGTCCTTTCAACTGTGATGTGGCTTTTAAAATTACCGTTGAATTGGAGATTATCATTATCCTTTTTCTTTATTACAGAAAAACCGGAATAAGAACTGCCTAAATCCCATAGCCAAACAACCCCAAGTATGACAACAAATCAAAGTCAGGAAGTCCCCAAGAGGTAGCTCAATCGGCTGTGAACCACGCTTTATGAAGTAGAGGTTACAAGTTCGAATCCTCCTCCCCTACCCTTGCGTGGACATGTCAAAAAAAAAAAAAATCAAAGTCAGGAATATTATATTCCTAAACTATAATAGGCTATCCTCAAACTAGAATAGGGGTAAGAATTCAAACCTGTAGCCAAACACCACTTGTCTTCTTCTCAAATTCTCACGCACAGCCACTGTAGACAAACGACTTTCACCACTGTACCGTCCTTCGCAGGGCCACACCACCTTCGCTCAGCCACGAGTTCTCCACGAGCGGCACACCACGGGTTCACCTTCGCCGTTCACCACTGCACACACTGCTCCAGATCACACATTACACGGCGGCGCACCACCGCCTTCAGCCACGTCTCCTCCCAGTGCACAGAACAGAACCGTCCCTTGCTTTGCCACAACACCTGAAGCACAGCAACTCCACCTCTACGTTCTCACCCACAGTAATTTCAGTTGAGGTGTTTTTTTTTTGTTTTTTTATTTTTTAATGGTGTAAAGGGGAAACAAAAGAAAGAAAAAAAAAATCCAAAAAAATGGAACAGATCTAACTCCAAATGATCGGAAACGAACATGGTAGCTAGGGCTAGCCAAAAAAATTTACTGCTACTAGGAGCAAGTTGGCTAAAAAAAATTTACTGTTCTTAGGAATTGAGGTGCCATGGCCCTCCTCGTCCCTAAACCCGAGGGATTCTATCAATTTAAAAATAAGAAAAATATAGAAAATAAACGGGATAACCATCACTTTGAGAGATGGAACCTCTAATTGATCATTTTGAGGGGATTAACTTCCAATTGTTGCTTAAAGCAGTTGATATTTTGATTCATTGATTGTCAATTTGTCATAAAACATCTATATTAAATTAAATTTATAAAATAAAGTATGACTTATTAAGATAAGAAAATTTAGAGTTTCATGTCAAAAAAAAAAAATTTAGGGTTTAGCTTAGAGAAGTAGGCTATTAGAGAAATAAAATAAAATATATTAATTCCTTCCAATCAGCCTCATGCGCTTGATCTCTTCCAAACCCAAAACCCACCAACCCAGTTTCTATTCAACTTGCATTAAAGAGTTTCATTATCAATGGGCTAGGCTCAAAGTTGGGTTCCCAAAAAAAGTGAGGGGAGACCCATTCCTCTTCGTAGTAAAAGTAAAGAACTTGTGTTAGAAATATAAGTAAATAAAGAAAAGAACTTTTTTCTTGCGTTAGAAATATAAATAAATGAACGAATTAGACATGGTATGGAATCTAATTCTTTTTTCTCTCAAATGATTTAGCATGATATTAAGTTGTTCTTGAAGAAAGCATAAATTTCTGAAAATCGACAAACACATGAAGTTAAAGGCATAATATCTACTCCTAAATAAAGCAAAGAACTTTTTTCTTGCGTTAGAAATATAAATAAATGAACGAATTAGACATGGTATGTAATCTAATTCTTTTTTCTCTCAAATGATTTAGCATGATATTAAGTTGTTCTTAAAGAAAATATAAATTTATGGAAATCAACAAACACATAAAGTCAAAGGCATAATATCTACTCCCGGTTCTCATGTTGATTAATCCAAGAACCTGTAAGAAGGTTTTTTTGTCACTTTATTATGCCCAGGACTCGGTCATCCAAATTGAATAAATAACACAACCAAACACATGAATATGTTGATCAAACACATTCATATGAAGCATTCGATTAAACAGGAATTAACCAATTTAAATACTCAAATATAATTGCAGCAAAAGGGCCAATATTGAAATACTAAAAAGACATAATTAGGGCTTCAATCGAGCCCTAACTAAAGTATTAGTTACATATAATTTGGATGCTAATCATCCTCATCATAAAATAAAAGGGAAAAGAGGAAACCGAAAACGCTTCTTGATTGAGCCTCCAATTTCTATCTTCAAAAGTGTCCCCCAAATTGTCTCCATTTGCTCTAAGTTTAGAAGTCTATTTATAAGCTTAGGAAAACCCTAAAAACCCTAATAAAACTGTAGGTTAGTCTCCTAGTTTGATTAGGAGACGGAAAACCTAATATGATGTGGAGAAAGGGTCTAGCCGCATGCTGGGCGCTCGATCCCAAATTGGTGCACTTGAGCGGATGACTATGCTCGATCCTAGCTCTTGTGCGCTCGAGCTTAGCTACCTGCGCTCAATCCCAAAACTTCAGCTTTTTTCGAAATTATCTTTTTGTCTTGAAACTTGCCAGAAATACATGCTTTTCTTCAAAACCTAAAAACTTCAAGAAAACATGAAAATAAAACAAAACATCAAACTATAACAAAAACTAAGAACTTAACATATGGGAATTAAGGGGCTTGAATGTGTAATATTCAGCACTTATCACACCCTAAAACTTATATATTGCTAGTCTCTTAGCAATACAAAACTGAAACTAAAAACAATATAAACAAAAAGATAAGTTCTTCTTTCGTGGGACGTACGATTGCATTAAGCATATGCAACAAACTTTTTAAACGCATAAGCATCCCTAGTAGGACAAGTGAAGTCTAAGAGAAAAAAAAAAAAAAATCAACATTACTTTTTTTTTTTTCTATAAAAATAGATATATGTTTGGTCTAAAGAGCCAAGAGAAAAATTATAAAGGCTTTTGTTTTATCAGTTTGTTGTTCTTTTTTGAATAATTTGGTTCTACCGTCAGGAATGCACCTTTTTTCTGTGGTGGGGGAAATGGTCTAGAACTGTGAAAAAGAAGAGAAAATATATATATAAAGAGAAAAATATTATTGCTTTTGCCATCAACCTTTAGTTTAGCCTTTTCTCATGATTTTTCTATATATTTAGGGAAAAAAAAGAAAAAAGAAAAAAAGAAAAAAGTGCCCCAATGTCAAAGCATGTTTGATTATGCGTTGAAAAACATAGTTTTTGTCTATAAAAGGAGTTTGAAAGAATATTTTAGACTAAAAAAAACTTCATTTCCAAGCTTTCCTGACAACACAGTTTTAAGCTTCTTTTTAGAACGAGAAGAAAAAGTTTTTTAAGTTTTTTTTACCAAACTTTTTTTTTTACACTAAAAATGTTAAAATACCAATTATATCAAAAGTTTAAGCCAATAAGAAGAGGTAAATTTAATCATTAATTTAACACTCTCCCTCACGTGTAGGCTCAAATTTTCTTTGAATAGGTGTAACATCCCGCTCTAAATAATATGATATTGTTCGCTTTGGGCTAAGCTCGCACGGTTTTAGTATTGGGTTTACCCCCAAAAGGGCTCATACCATTTAAAGATAGCATATTCTATATAAACACATTATATAATCCATACTCAGGTACTGTAGGACGTCACAATCACCTCCTCTTAGGACCCAGCGTCCTCGCTGGTGACCCCTATGGGCTTGTGCACGCTCCCCCATCTCAGGCTGAACCTAGCTCTGATACCATATGTAACATCTTGCCCTAAATGATATGATATTATTCGCTTTGGGCCAAGCCCGCATGATTTTAGTATTAGGTTTATCCCCAAAAGGCCTCATACCATTTAAAGAAAGCATATTCCATATAAACACATCATATAATCTATACCCAAGTAATGTAGGACGTCACAATAGGTGAGACACAACACGTAGAATATTTAATTTAAATGGGGGATGAATTGACGGAGTCAATATTCGATCTCAGAACCTTTGGCGCTGATACCATGTTAAAATACAAGTTATCCCAAAAGCTTAAGCTGATAGAAAGAGGTAAATTTAATCACTTAATCATTAGTTTAATAAAAAAAAATTACATTTTTAACTTCTTTAATATATTCCCAAATAGACTGCAAAAAATTATTAATTAACTAATATTAGTGGGTTTGTCTTGCACAGAAATTGGTAAATGATTCTTGGTTTGAAAGTGATTGATGTGATACAAAGTATATTATAGATGAAAAGACAGTTACAATTAGCGATTATTAGCACTAATTGCTAATCGTAATTGCCTAAGCAGTTAATTGCTAGACGGTTAACTAGCGGATAGTAATTCTAATAATAATTCTAATACCCACTAACCATTTTTTAAAAGAAAAAACTTAAAACTTAAAAATTTTCATTAAAAAAAAAGGGTTAAATACCAAATACCTCCATGGGGTTTCATAATTTTATTTTTTCTCCCTTAGGGTTTGATTTTTATCACAGGGGGTCCTTGTGGTTTTGATAAATGACCAAATTAGTCCATCTATTAGTTGACCGTTAGTTGACTTAACGGAAGTTTAGTCATTGACACGTGACCTAATTAGATATTGACACAGGACATAACTTGACACATCATCATTATTCACACTGCTCTGCCACCTAATTAAAAGCAAATATCCGATTAATAAATTAAAAAGGCTAAAAGTTGTTTTTTTAAAACACCTAATTAAACAAACAAAATTCCTAATTAAATAAACAAAACAACTAATGATATAAAACAAACAAGCGAAGAAAAAACTCCAACCCAAACCCTTGCCTCCACGACCCAACCCAACCCAACCCCCGACTCCGGCCAAATCTCCATGAACCGGTGACGCAGCTTCCTCCCCAACCCCAAGCTTCCACGGCCAAATCTCAGATGAAACCCACCACTCTCTAGCGACAGACCCAACGCCCCTATCTGCACCTTGTTTTACTTTTACGAATTTCTAGTATAAAATCTGCACCTTGTTTTTCTATTAACTGGTATGAATTTATAGATTCATGGCAACAAGTGGGATTGCTGCTAGGGACAGGCTTCAGCTGCGGATGGATACTAAGTTTTTCAAATCTCATGTTGGTGCCTTTGGGTTGGACATAGGGTATCATATGCCTGTTTGTTGTGGGGCTCTTTTCTGCCTATGCTAACTGGCTCTTGGCAGCATTTCACTTCATTGATGCGATAGTCAGAGGTTCATTAGATACAGAGATCTTATGGGCTTTCTTTTTGGTGAGCTTTTCCACATACCAACAAAAAAATGCAATGGTATATTTAAATCCCCACTTCATATGCCGCACAAGATGATCGAGATGGAAATTAGAACCAACCAAAAGATTATGAGTCTCGTCACTTTCCCTTCTTTTGCCGGACTCTAAGTTGAAAGCCGGATACTGTGGGTGGACGCCGGAGACGGGGGTTGGGTGAGGATGACCGGATGACGCTGGATACAATGTTCGTGGTTTGTTTGTTTGAGATTTTTATGTTTGAATGTTAAATATATTTGTTTGTTTGTTTTAAACTTTGATTAACAAAATAAAACCCAAAACTTCTATTTTAATTTGTAATTTATTTGTTTTAAACCCTAATTAATAAAATAAAACCTAATTTTATTTTAATTTGTAATCTTTTTTTTTAAAAAAAAAAATAAAAATTAAGTGGCAGTTTAATATATGGTCAGCCATGATGATGTGTCAAGTTATGCCATGTGTCAATTTCTAATTAGGTCACGTGTCAATGACTAAACTTCCGTTAAGTCAACTAACGGTCAACTAACAGATGAACTAATTTGATCCTGTATCAAAATCACAAGGACCCCCTGTGATAAAAATTAAACCTTAAGGGGGAAAAAATAAAATTATGAAACCCTAGGGAGATTAGATATTTAACCAAAAAAAAAAAAAAAAACTCAAAACAATGTCATTTGTACTTTTTATGGTAATATGATAATGCGGTTACTGGGCGGATAATTTTAAGTAAATAAAAATTTTGAATTTTTTATATTAAAAAATAAAAAAATATATTTTATAATGATATAAAATAATAAAAACATTGGTGATTTAAAAAAATCTCGAATAAGGCCATTGGAAAATGGACCCGATTAGGGCTAAAAAGAAAAAAGAAAAAAAGAAAAATCTCAAAAACAGTATAAAGAAAAGACTGTTGGAACGGACAGTGCGCGGTGGCCATGGTCCCGTCCCTGCCTCATTCTGATAGTTCACCTTTTGGTGCATCTGCCACGTCAGCTATGCAGCCAATATACGAGCCAAGTCAACATGTTTTCATTTGTTAGTGCTTAGTGGTTCCACCTTGCTATTATTTGTTTTGTAATTTCTTTTGTTTTGTTTTTTGTTTTTGTATTTCAACTAATTGTGACTATTTTATTTACGTGTAACTATAATAGTACTAATTTGCGAGTGACTGATCAAGAGAGACTTAGACGACAGAAATTATAAGCGCACTTTTAAGACTAGTCGAACCATAGCTTAATCACCCATCTCACCAAGACATATCGATGAGACTCAAGAGGAATAATACAAATAAGCATTATCTAAACCCATGCCCTTGCAGATGGAGGTGGGGAGGGTATATCTTGATTGGAGTTGACGACAGGCTCAGACATGGTAGATGAGGAGTCTTCAGAAATGCTATTTGAATGTATAGGAAGAATGATAACAGTTGGAGATGGAGCTGATTTTGATGGAGTGGATAGAACCACCTTGTCTTTTTGATACCAAGAGGCATAGGTAGGATTTGCCTTCTTGATACCTATGATGGAATCAGGTAATACTTTGGCAGGACATTCGAGTGAGCCATCATCAACATGACCAAAAAGGTCATGGGCTTGAAGGGCGGGGACTATCTGTGCTTTCTAGAATGGATGATTGTTGCGGGTGAGTTTGATGAGGGAAGAGGTATGAAGGCTGGAAGGGAATGCGGAAGAGGAGTTAGATGTCGACATTGTAGATGAACGACGTTAGTCGATTTGGAGCTCTGATACCATATCGAATTTTATGTTTTGATATATTTGCAGCCTACAGAATACGTAGTGCAGTTGCTGTATATATAATCTCAGAGGATATACAATTGGTTTAGATATCTACATCTAATTCAAATACATAAACTAGTCTTAGTGTTCTATTGCTACAAGAGGACTATGATAAGATTATTTGATTATCGATCTATAGCTTTATTTCATCCAAGACTTTATCTTCATTTGAAATTCTAACTCCATGCTTATCTTGATCTTAGCTTTATCTTCATCCAAGACTTTCTAACTTCATGCTTATCTTCATGAAATTTCTAACTTCATGCTTATCTTCATGTGATCCAATAATCTAAACCCAAACCCAGTGAAAATGCTCCAAAGACCATTGAACTTTTGCCTCTGGTGGTAATTTCTTTTGTTTTAGTCAATGGATATTATCGGTTAAAAATAATAATTAAATAATTAAATATATTTATTTTTTCACCCCTCATTTTAATTAAAATTTTCAATTGTTAAATTTAAAAACTTATTCCTGTCAAACATGTGAAAGAAGGGTTGCATGTCCAAACGCGTGGGTTTATGATTACAGTTGGAAAAAAAGGCTAACTAAAGGCCAAATGCCAATACCAAACAAAACTGTAGAACAATAAAATGATATGATGATGTAAATCAGGACGACCTATCTTATTTCTTAGTCTTTTATTTGAATTAAGTTTATTTGTTAGTCTTTTATTCTATCTTATCTTTAAGTCTTTTATTTAAATTATGTTTTTTTTGTTAGTATTTTATTTGGTTTAGTTTTCTTTTGTACACTTTTAAACTGACTTTATTTCATTGTTATCTTAGAACTAGGAGTCTTGAGGCTATAAATAAATGCTTAAAGCCTTGAGAATGGAGTTGTTTATTATTGATTTTTATTAAAGAGAATTACTCAGAGTTGAGTTTATTCCTTCAAAATGCTAGAGAGTATCTAGATTTTTAATAAGAGTTCTCAGATCTTTGATAAAATCAAAATCTAGAATTAGTTATCCGCTGCGTATTTGTTGTTCTTCGCTGCAGCTCACTAAGTCACACTACATCAGTTGGTATCAAAGCCCAGGTTTCTTTCCATGAATGAGGAGGGGCAACCATCTGGCAAATATGAACAAAGTGTACGTGCATACGAAGACAACATGTAAGGAGCAACTGGCGATTTGTTTGTGGCACATGGAGGAAAGGTTTGGTGATCTAACCGTGCCTAAGAAGGGGTGTGCGCGCAACCAACACAGGGTCCCTACTGATCACTTAGCCGACATGGATGGTCTGAGCATTCGTTGTCGTCAACCAAGATCGTGGTATACGGGGGCGGAAGACAAATTGATCGTTGAACATTAACGACAGAAGGAGCAATTCATGGTTTTGGGGGATCAAATCAAAGCCCTCGATACCCAAATATCCAACATGTGTGGTCATAATGTGAGTGGATCTAGAAACCCGTTTGCGGAGCGCGGAACGCACGGACGTCAGCACCATGCACAAGCTCATGCCCATCGGCGGGTGAACAAATTCAAACTCGATAAACCAGAATTCCAAGGTTGCTTGCAGTCCAAAGGGTTCTTGGTGACACAAAAAATGAAAATTCCAAGAAAAGAAGCATCTAAGAAAATGGCGGAGGTGGGGCCTAGAGAGACAACGAAGATTAGGAGTCAATCGGTTGTGGAGGAGGAAGATGGATTTATTGAGGAAGATTGCTCAATAGATTAGGCATCTTCACCAATCTATGACACCTATCCTGACGAAAATGTGAGTTCTATACACCAAGTGCTTATTGAAAGCCCTAAACGAGAAGTCTTTTATTTGGAAGTTGATTTCCTTGGAGTAGATGCTATCTTGTCAAGAACTTTTAACCAAAGTATTGATGAGATCTATGGGGCAAAGACGAGTTTTCTATCAAAGAGTGAAGGGGTCTTTGTGAATTCTTTGAGAATTCTCATGGCTTATGGGAAGGGCAAAGCACAAGAGAAGCACGTAAAGTCTACACGGAAAGGTAATGTGTGGGGCTTTCACGACAAACATCGAGATATGTCGATGATGAAGAACATCGCATTTATTGTGGGTTGTTGTCTTGTTTTGATCTTGAGGAAAGGCGAGTGGAATGAGTTGACCGGGCATTCGAAAGACCGTGGAAAGAACCAGCCGAATTCGATGACAAATTCTCTCTAACCTGGGAAGGATGATGTAGATCAGGATGACCTATCTTATCTTTTAGTCTTTTATTTGAATTAGGTTTATTTGTTAGTCTTTTATTCTATCTTATCTTTAATATAAAATAAAAGACTAACAAACTGATGCAGCGTGACTTAGTGGGCTACAGCGAATAACAACAAATAGACAGCGGATAAGTAATTCTAGATTTTGATTCTATCAAAGATCTGAGAACTCTTCTTGAAAATATAAATACTCTCTACCATTTTGAAGAAAAAAAAAAAGGAATAAGCTCAACTCTGAATAATTCTCATTAATAAAAATCAATAATAAACAAAACTTCATTCTCAAGACTCTAAGCATTTATTCATAGCCTCAAGACTTCTAGTTATAAGATAATAATGAAATAAAGTCATTTTAGAAGTCTATGAAAGAAAACTAAATTGGACGGCCTATCTTGCCTTTTAGTCTTTTATTTGAATTAGGTTTATTTGTTAATATTTTATTCTATCTTATCGTTAAGTCTTTTATTTGAATTAGATTTCTTTGTTAGTCATTTATTTGGTTTAGTTTTATTTCGTAGACTTTTAAACTGACTTTATTTCATTGTTATCTTAGAACTAAGAGTCTTGAGGCTATAAATAAATGCTTAGAGCCTTGAGAATGGAGTTGTTGTTTATTATTGATTTTTATTAATGAGAATTACTCAGAGTTGAGTTTATTCCTTCTTTTTTTTTTTTTTTTTTTCCTTCAAAATGTTAGAGAATATCTAGATTTTAAAGAAGAGTTCTCAGATCTTTGATAGAATCAAGATCTAGAATTAGTTATCCGTTGCGTATTTGTTGTTCTTCGCTGCAACCCACTAAGTCGCGCTACATCAATTAAATTGCTTTTATGGGTTTTTTTTTTTTTTTTATTTTTTATTTTTTTTTATTTTTATAAATAATGGACATAGAAAAAAAAGGGATGTTCGTGAGATATCAATTATATTAATACAGGATTGTCTAGAGTGGTGGTTCGATGATTTAAAAAAATTCTCAAAGTTATTAGGTATATATACACTAGGGTATGGATTCGAATCCTGCAATAAAATTTTTTTAAGCCTGATTAGTATAAACCTCCTTAATTCTTATTTATGTCCGAGTGGGACTGGGTCGGACAATAGTTCAATCAAACTTTATGAAATGCTTACGATTTTCACTGTCTAAGTCATTATTCTGCAACTCCTAACTAGTAAATGCTATTATAATCACATATAAATAAAATAATAATCATGAAGTTAAAGATTAGTATCAATTGGGCAGATCTAAAGGCGAAAAGATTGTGTGAGGCCCTCAAATAGATGTTTGATTTTTCTTTTTGAAATTTAGATGCTTATGATTGAGAAGCATCTTATTGTAATAAGCATCAATGATCCAATTGGATTAGTTAATGGAATTTTTATATGTTGTAGTGGCAGACAAGATAGTGTTCAAAGCCCACAATTTCTTCGCATTAATCGCNACGTCTAAATAAAATAATAATCATGAAGTTAAAGATTAGTATCAATTGGGCAGATCTAAAGGCGAAAAGATTGTGTGAGGCCCTCAAATAGATGTTTGATTTTTCTTTTTGAAATTTAGATGCTTATGATTGAGAAGCATCTTATTGTAATAAGCATCAATGATCCAATTGGATTAGTTAATGGAATTTTTATATGTTGTAGTGGCAGACAAGATAGTGTTCAAAGCCCACAATTTCTTCGCATTAATCGCAGTTTTTGAAAGTCTCACTTTTTGGCCTCTCTTTTGTCCTTTTCTCTCCCCTTCTCTCTCACTCTCATCGGAATCAATACAATTTCTTTTTGCCAAACTTAAACCTTTTTCTTCGGAAACATTTATGTTTGTTTAATTTCCTGCCTACTCATTTTCAGACTCGGCTTCATAAATTTTTGAGACCCAAATTACTTTAGTTTTTATTGATATTTTAGTAGGATTAATTCAAGTTATGGTTCAGTCGGATTTGAAGAACTTTATAAGGTTTTCATTATCAAAATTTACTCTGTACAGCTTTCGATGGATAGGTGCTACTATGATTATTGGTCAAATCCAATGAAATAGCTACACAGTTGATTTTCTCCGCCTGTCTTTTTGTTTAGAAAAAAAAAGGACCATAAATTTTGAGGGAGATATTATCTATTTTAATTTTTATATAATATTATTTTAATTTAAAAATTATACCTTTTGCTTTTTAGTATGTACTTACTAATTATATTCAAGGTTTTTCTAATGTATAGATAATTTGTTTAATTTTTCTGTCAATATTAGGTAAGATCTTGTGAAATTTAATTTTGATTATTATAAATATATTTACTTTAAACCCTTAAAGTCCCCGTCTACTACAAGAGTCAAGTCTGCTCATAATTCATTTGATAGAGATACATAAATATGGGTTTAATGATTTAGTGATAAGAGACAGGCTAGGCTGTCTTTTCCACATATTTAGGATTTGTGTTCGTATAACTATCTGATAAATTTTGCTGTTGATTCTGGAAGATGATTCAAACCACCTACGGTTGTAATAAGATGATGAGAAAAAAATAAAAAAAAAACCTTTAATGCACTCGTTTTCGCATTATCGTTTTCACATTATCTTTGGAATTTAAAAACTTTCACTTTCAATTTCTTTTAATTATCCAATTCTGTTAGAACTTTTCTATATCTTTTTGTCAAAATGACCAAATAGTATTTTTAGAAAGAAATAAAAAATTGTAAAGATGTTACAAAAATATTACAAAAATGATTTTATATATATATAAACGAATGAATTGTTATAATTTTTAATTTTATCTTCTTACAATAAAAATATGGGTATTTTTTCAATTTTTTACAAGATTTAACATAGAATAGTAAAGGAAAGAGATAATTGAAAGAATTTGAAAGTTCAATACCTTAATTAAGAGCTTTTGAACTTGGAAGATATTTTCAAAATGCGTAGAAATTTAGGGGAATTTTGTGACGTTTTCTAAATAAAAAAACAAAGAAAGAAACACAATATTTTTAATAAAGAGAAATAAAGTAGACTAAAATTGTAGCAAATTTGAAAAAAGAAATGGACTAAAATTGTAGCAAATGTGATTGATGAGAAAAAAAAGAGAATATTTTGTATGAAAATGTGAAAAAAAAAATTGTCTTGTAATATTTTTTTATTTAAATAATAATAAAAAATAAAAATGTTGAGATTGATTGATTTTGAAATTTTTTTTTTTTAGATTTTGGATCTTTTTTTTTTTTTTTTTTTTTTTGAGAAAGAGATTTTGGGTCTTTGTGTCCTCTTTCCGGGCCACTCCTTTATCAAACATAGCCAAAAGCTCATCTATATTGTGGACGGCTGGATCCCCAATGGATATAGGAGAGCTGTGGGACCCGGGAGTTGCCAAAAATTGACCACTTAAAAGTTTGGCAGCAGTCAAAAGTCAAAAGTCAAAGGAATATAGCAAGTAGATGGAGTATATTTTGGGGAATGCAAGAACTACATTTGATGCCTGCACATGCTACTTCCACTGAGCCTGCATCCACCCAATCACTTGACCAAAATTAAAGACAAAGAGGAAGAAAAGTGCATTGCATTCAAATATGAAGTGCCATCACAGTCGGAAATCAGATTCGGTGAAAAAGTTTAATTGACTTGCTGAGCAAGAAAAAGAGATAAATAAATAAATAAATAAATTTGAGACAAAGTAGGCGTCCGACTTTACCTGAAAACCGGCTGTTTATTCTAGAAAACTAAAGCAAAGGTTAGAAAATTAGCTTTATCTTTTAATAATTAGACCAAAATATATTTGAAAAATTGCAGTGATGCAGCCGAACTTGGAACCTTTTTTTTTTTTTTTTTTATTGACTGACTTTTCAAAGCTTCACCTAAACTAGCTAAGCATTTGTATTTTGTACTCCTCCTCCTCCTATATTCATAGTGGTTTGTGATGTAATATCACACAAGGACTATTGCTCTTAAGGAAGTAGAATATTGAGAATTTGGTAAACAAAAAATTGGGAAATTTGCAGCTCATGGAGACAATATTGCAGCATTCAAAGAATGGAATAGTTTAAGTCGTCTTCTTTATCTGTTTATCGGGATAACGATCACAAAGAATGGAATAGTTTAAGTCGTCTTCTTTATTTGTTTATTGGGATAAGGATCGCATAAAAATTAGAGATTTTAAAATAAATGATAATTTAATACGGTACGAAAGCTTTTATTGGAGCTTCTTCTGTTCATACACGTTCATTGGGTGGTTCAAACTTCCATCCCTTATAATTGCTAGTCTCATGAGCCCTGTGACTGTCATTACCTCTATATGTCCCCACTGCCCTCTCTTCCTCTCTCTTTCTATTACAGTTCTTATTTATTTATTTATTTATTTTTGGTATTTGATGTTTCAAACTTATGTGGGTGGATTCAAAGTTCAAAGACAAACAATTATTTTTTTCCAAGGTGGGTCAGTTTGACTGAATAGATGGGGGCCATCCCACAATGATTCTATATTATTAGTTGCAATCTTTTACCCTCTCACTAGGAAATGTGAATTAAGATAAGGCCTGTTTTTGGCCCTCTCTACTGTTTGTATCTTGTTGTTCTTTCATCTGATTCCTCCAACATTTCATAGACTGCTCCCTCAAATTTCTCATGTGTTGTCTCTCAGTGGGGACTGCTTTTGCCACTTCTCACATTCTCCCCACTGTGGACTGTATGTAACTCCTGAGCTCCTCTCCTCTCTGCTTGCATCTCTTTCTTCTTGTATCCACCCTCCCATTTCTCAATCGATATGAAACAACCCACTATCACCATAACTCTCTCATTTTTTAATCATAAGTGCTTTCGAAGGTTCTTCCTCTAAATCCCACATGTTTCATCATAATATTCCAATCTTCTTGCCTCTCTTTAGTATCCTTTCTGCTCTTGGATCATTAGTATTACTTCTTCCATGAAAGAAGCTGATCACATGGCCATTCCCCATCTGTTCAGATGCCCAATTAGTCTAGACTTGTTCAAAGATCCAGTCACTTTATGCACAGGCCAAACGTATGACAGATCAAGCATAGAGAAATGGCTGGCTGCAGGCAATCTCACATGCCCTGTTACAATGCAGAAGCTCCATGATCCATCCATTGTTCCTAATCACACTCTTCGCCACTTGATTGATCAGTGGCTTCAATTGGGTCACCAATTTGATCCGAATTACTTGGCAACAATTGATTCCTTAGCTGCACTCAAACACACCCTTGAATGTCATCAAGCAACCTTACAAGACAAGCTTCAAACACTCCAAAAGATTCGAGCATTATCCGAAGAATCGCCATCAAACAATTCTTGTTTGCTCCAATTGGGCTTCTTACCTCTACTTTTGGAACTAGCTTTTGGAAAAGTAAAAGTCAAAGTACTCTCTCAAGATCATGTCAAGTTTGTTGACCAAGCACTTTCATGTGCAATAAAAATGCTGCCTTTGGGTGAACTGGCATCTCTGAATATGCTAAAAGAAGAGTCTAAATTAGCCTCATTCCTAGATTTATTTCAGCACGGCACTTTCCTGGTCAAGATAAGCTTGTGTCATCTTATAGAGGCAATATCATCATCCACAGAGACAAAAGAGCTTTGTGATACGCTTGGAAAAACCAGCCAACTCTTGCATGAAGCTGTTCTTCTTGCTGCCAATGATTCTGAGGCTTCTGAGGTTGGAATCAGAGCATTGTCAGCATTATCTTCCATGGAATCTAATAGAAAGAATTTGGTTAGAGAAGGAGCAGTAGATGGACTCGTGGCATACATTTTGGGTGCTGAAAGACATGAAAAAAGCTTGGCAGCAATGGCAATGGAAACACTAGAGAAGCTCTTAGAAGTAGAGAGTGCAAAAGAAGCGTTGGTGAATAACCGAAATGGAGTTAATGCTGTTGTTAGAATGGTTTTCAGGGTATCAGATCATGAAGGCAGTGAGAGTGCCATCAGCTTGCTTATGATCATATGTTATGATTCGTTAAGGGCACGGGAAGAAGCCATTGGTGCTGGAGTTTTGACTCAGTTGCTGTTGCTGCTGCAGAGCCAGTGTAATGGTAGGACCAAAACAAAAGCTAGCATGCTGCTCAAGCTGCTTAGATCCAAGTGGGCTGAAGATTCAAAGCATGTGTAGATTATGTAAAAAGTATGTGGGGTCTTATATTTCTGGGCTGTATTGGGTTTCCTGTAACTAAGCATTAATTTGTATAGAAGAATCAACTCATGTTATCTCATGATTAATCAGGTGTTGAAAAATTCAGAAACTTCAAAAGCATTTCATAATATGATTAATAAATTGGCAGATATCTCACGAGTTTGAGGAAATTTCATTGCTTGTCCTTGTTACAAATAAACCCATTTCATAATATGATGATTTTATGTCTATATATATATATATATATATTGAGTAATGCTACACGTCTTCTTTACGTCCTCTTTGTGTCCCTCAAAACTGATGTAACTTTTAAAATCACCATTAGATTTTTAATAGATCACTATTGAATTTTAATTCAATAGTAATTTTAAAAGCCTTTAGAGGTACATAAAGAGTACATAAAGGAGACGTCTACTCGTCTAGCATTATTCTTTTATATTACCATACTTGAATTTCACTGACGAAATTATGATTTAAAGCCCTCAAACACATTACATATGGTAGAATTGTTGAGTTAAAATTTATAAACAAGTCTCAATCTTACATAAATAAAATGTGTTAGAAAAGGGAAACCTGGGAAGCAGACTTTGTCACCCTAATTTTTTTTTTTTTTTTAGAGATTGGTTGGAGTTGAAACAGCTGCATCATATCATCATTTTGGGAAGTGGCAGCCCATCATCTAATGTCTATCTCATGTAAAAATCTCAGTTTCCAACAATATATGATCCATGGAGGTAACTGTCCGTTTGGGTTTACAACTTCAAAATGTACGATTTGACAACGCAATTTTTTAGAACAAAGTTAAGCGTTTGGTAAAATCAAAGTTTAGTATTTAAAATCACAACTTAGCCGCTAAAATCATGCAATTTTAAGAGCGCATTCGCGCCTTGGTAGGGCATATATATGTGAAGTACAAGGAAGAATCTCAGAGATTGAGGAGTGAAAACAGAGTCGTTTTAACTTGTATCAATTAAATGGAGCGAAACTACCTAATTCAACTTTATCTGAGAACAAAAGTAAATGTATAGAGGTACATAAAACACAATGCAGGGCTGCTCATCTGTGTTGTGTTGTGGTGTGGATGCATGTGTAGTCAAGAAAAAGGGACATCATAATAGGGCCACTGAGTCACTGACCCACCAAACATTGCTGGCAAGAAGCTTCTTCTTCTTGCTTATTATGGATGGCAGTTTTCTGAACAAAACCACATTGGCGACAGCATCTTTTGTCCAGTGGCTGCAATTTTTCCGATGGGACGCTTTGGTCGTCGTATGGATATTCGCTTGTCTTTTGACATTTATGTCATCACAATTCACACTCAGGCAGAGACACACAGAGACAGACAGAGAGAGAGAGGGGGGTGGTCTGCTTTTTGGATTGCCATCACCAAAGCTATTAGATTTAGAGGGTGATTCCTATTTCCTATGCACACTTTTGGCCACTTCAATGCATATGGAAAAGAAATTAGGGAGGGGGGGGGGGGGGGGGGTGTCAAACTAAAACTAACGAAAGTGGGAGGAGGACCCACAAAAGGCCATACAAGTCAATGGCTTAATGAGGGTGTTCTACCTTTAAGAATAAAGGTTGCAGGCATGCACTCGAGTGTGGGAATTTTCCATATTTTCGGCAAGATGGCACAATCTTTTGCTCCATCACATGCTCAAAGCTTCAACAAATTTTGCACCACCAAACCGCCCTTCTTAGCTTTTTGATTCAGCTGCCTCTGTTTTCAGCCCATTCTTGCGCCAATACCGGTTGATTAGACTACTCTACTAACCCATCGTCATCAATCAATTTGTTATCTTTGGAAAAAAGATTGTGACTATTCTACCTGGGTGTGATTATAACGGCGTATACTCGCTGAGAAGTACTCAGGTGTGACCATGGTAGTATTTGCCTGATGAAAATTATTCATGAGAAGCCTAGACGGTGAGAATTGTAGGCGCTCTCTCAAGACCAATTGAGCCATAGCCTGATTTAGTACTACCTGAACATTAATGAAACCCAAGGCGTCTAAATACTAAACAGGCTTGTGTGAATGATTATTTGTTGTGGAAAGTCATATTCACGCCTTAGTACTTGCTCAACCTTTTTGTAAATTTTCTTTAAGACTATTGAAGCATGAACTTGAGGAAAGCTACCAGTTTGAGACTACTTTGGCTTGGGGACCAAATAAAGTTGCTACAACATATCAAGCATGGTGACTTTCTAACAAAATAAAGGGAGAACAACTTATTACGGGCCACCCACACCAGTCAGCTAGCTAGTGCAATGAAGGCTACCTCACGGTCCTCACCCACAATTCGCACCCCCTAACGTCTTAATATATATATAGTTTTTAATTTTTGTAATTTTTTTTCTTTCTTTTTTTCATTTGAGGGCATTCCCATCCACAAACGTTTAAAAATACATATTTCATCTTATTTAACGAAATTCCCTAATAGCGGGGTTTTTTTTTTAACAAAATGTCAGTTTAATGTGGTTGAGTGTGACAAGTGTCAATCCACAGGGGCAACTTGAATATATATATAGTTTTTAATTTTTGTAATTTTTTTTTTCATTTGAGGGTATTTCCGTCCTCAAACATTTAAAAAACTCATATTTCATCTTATTTAACGAAATTCCATAATAGCGGGTTTTTTTTTAACAAAATGTCAGTTTAATGTGGCTGATTGTGACAAGTGTCAATCCACATGGGCAACTTGAAAACGCGTGTCAATTCGAAGGAGGAAAATGTAATAAAAATAAATTAAACCAAGAAAGCTTTTTGGTTGCAAACTATTTTAATAAACTATCATTTTATGATTATTTCCATTTCAGAAAAGAACAAGATAGCAATATAATTGAGAATAAAAGAGGGCTCACACCATATACCATTTTGAATGTTAGTTACTTGACAGAGATTGCAGCACATGATGAGGATGAAATAACTATGGCTTAGAATGTTTTGACTGTATTGAATATACACATCAGCAGTAGCCTCCACAATTATAGGAGTGGACAAATTGAAGATTAGTTATTAAGTCAATGAAATGTTAATCTGTTATAATTGATTAGTTATTAGTTGTATATTGTTAGAACTAATTCGTTTTGGTTATCTGTAAACAGTCTTAGTATATATACTGTATATGCTACATCAATGAGAATTCACTTTGTTTTCTCCAAGTATTCGAGTCCTTCTTCCATTTCCATTATGCTATTTCTCTGAATTTTTTCTGCATCTTCATCTTCTTCATTCTTTTCTCTCTATTTTCTTAGCAATGGCAATTCCTGTTGAAGCTACCACTCAAAATATCACTCTTATCTCAGAAATGGATTCTTCCAATCCTTTCTTTCTGCATTATGGTGACAGTACTGGAGCCATGATTGTTTCAAAGCCGCTCAACAGTGACAACTATAATTCCTAGAAGAGGGCGATGATGATGGCTTTATCAGCCAAGAACAAGCTCAATTTCGTTAATGGCACTTTGCCTAAGCCATCCAACCTTTCTGATTCTACTGGTTTGGCATGGACTCGCTGTAATGACATGGTTCTCTTATGGTTGCTGCGTAAGAATTCTATATATAATTAAATGCTAATTAACAATAAAATTAGCAGCAGAATAAATAATTATATAAATACCTCTAACCATACTTTGCTCAAGCCAATTGAAGAATAACTTCACAGCAACAAAATCTCTAGCAAAACAAAAATAAAAATATTGAGGAGTTCTTCTGACCTATGCCTACTAGTGAGTGCCATTTGATGGAATACACATGCCTTATTTATAGGTAGGTCAGGGACCCTCAATTATAGCTATAACTTTAATTATTCATCCCATCAAGGAATAAAAATCAAATATTTAATTAATATAGCATATTTGATTCCATAAAATAAATCAATAATGAAATCAAATTATTTGTTTCCTCGAGAATTAAATCAACAATTTAATTCAGAATATTTGATTTCACTTTGATTGGAATAAGTCATTAAATACCGTAATCACAATAAATATGTGACATATATTATTGTGATATTTTGTAATCACAATTATGTAACATAAGGGACACACATTAAATGGAATATCTTACATTCTCCCACTTGGCCCTTATGACACATAAATTCCTTATGGTGTTCAATTATCTGATATGGCCATTACTTCATTTATTCTAACCATTCATGGAATCCTCCCACTCACTCAAGGTATACCACATATGAATCATGGCGGTAAAACTTTTATATAGTAAGTCGTCCCTTCCATGTATCACAATATATAATATTCCTCAAATGAGTACCATATGGGCAATCAAACTTTATGAATGAAGTTCCTATAAGTCATTCGGGTCCAACTTTAATTTTATCCCCATGGATAACCATAATATATGTGTGCACAAAAATCTTTATAAGATTAACTTTATGTCTATAGACCAATTAAAGAGAAACTAAGCACAAATAAATTAATGAGTCTCATATATTCCACATGACTTTATACTTTCTTTACCGGTAAACCTTTAGTCATTGGATCCGCAATCATTAATTCAATACTTATATGCTCATAGACACTTCATGTCACTTAATGTTCTCTTTGAGATACTTTATGTCGATATGCATATTTCTGTTTCTATTCAGAAGATCTTTATGGGTCTAACTATAAAATCAACAATCTTGAGACCTTAACAAAAATGTCTCAACTATACTGCATGTGTAACAAATTCACAACATGTAATGACTTTTGCTTTCATGGTAGATGTAGCAATTGTAATCTGCTTACTGTATCTTCAGTATATAGCCTTTTAACTGAAGTTGATTTTCTACTATCTACACATTTAGCACAAATCAAACCTTAATAAACACTACCCAACGGTAAGTGCATCTTTAGTTCTTGGTTCCTTGTATATTCTACAATACTATATTGACCCAATAGTCCAACTGCTACTTCAATGTCAGGTCTAATGTAGACCTATGCATGTATATGGAATATATTTTCAGCTGCTTTTGTTCCAATACATTTTGAGACATCAATCTATACTGAATTTATCCCCTTTAATAATAGGTGCTACTGAAGATTCATAGTTCTTCATTCTGAATCTCTCAAAACTTTTCAATGTAGGCCTTCAGAGACAGTTTTAATATTCTTTAATTTCTGTCTCTATGAATCTCTATGTCAATGACATAAGAGGTTTCACCCAAATCCTTCATTTTTCAAAGTTTACAGAGAGGAACTTTATGTAGCAAACCTAAATTATTGCTTGCAAGCAAAATATTATCTATATATAGGACTAAAAGAAATGTAACTTTACTCCTACTAACCTTAAGGTATATACATTAATTAACAAGGTCCTCAATAAAACCATGTGAGGTAATAACCTTGTAAAATATTATATACCACTGGTGAGAGGCCTATCTTAGCCCATTAATAGATATCCTTAATTTGCAAGTTTTCTGACTGTTATCAGTAAAACCTTTAAGTTGTCTTATGTACACCTCCTCCTTAAGATCCTATGAAAATTGTTTTTCCAATCCTTTTGATATAGCTCTCAATCAAAATGAGCCACTCATACCATGATAATCAATGCATTTCTTTTGAGTAAGATCATTGGCTTCAAGTCTATCTTTATATTGTTCAACATTACCCAGAAGCATCCCTTTAGGTTTTGTAAACCCAATTGTAGCTTATGGCTACAACTCCCTTTGGTAAGTCAACAAGATTGCAGACTATTTGTTGTAGCCTAATGATTTTATCTCCTCCTTCATGGCATTGAACCAGAATGTAGAGTTATCTCCACTCATGGCTTTGTGAAAACAATTTTTGGATCGTCCTTAGGTCTGACATAAAAATCAGACTCCTGGAAGTATACAACATAATCACTAGAAATTGTTGGTCACCTTATTCTAGAGGATCTTCTTAATCCTACTTCCTTTACAGTTGGTAAAGTCTGAGTAGGTTCATTCTGAACTTGTTCCTCATGAGTTGACTGTTCTAAAACTGATTGGGGTTCAGGTTAATCAATTTGATTTTCCTTAAGTACAATCAAACACCATTCATATGAAGGAGCTTCAGTCAACTCTCGTGCTTCCTCTAATTCAATCCTTTGAGGATAAGCACTCCCACTAAGTTCAGCATCCTCTAGAAATTTTGCATTTCTAGACTCAACAATTCTAGGATTTAATGAAAGACAGTAGAAACTAAACTTCTTGGAGTTTACTGCATAACCTATAAAATTTCGCTAGTTGTCCTTGAATTTAATTTCCTTAAGTGTGGATTATAAATCCTCACATTAGCAGGACAACCCTATATGTGTATACAATTTGAACTTGGTTCCATTCATTCTTTAATTTAGGTGTCTTAGGGACAACCCTGAATGGAACCTAGTTAAATGTATACACAGCGGTTTTCAAGGCTTTACTCCATTTGGAGAATAGACTAGTAACATTACCTTTCATGTCCCCTTTTTCGTGTACCTACCATAATACTATCTACCTCTATCAGATCTTGCGATCTTGACTTACTTTTGTTTCTCTACTTCTACCTTATAGGTACTGGAAGCATTTAATGCCCTAACCTTATGATTTAGAAGATAGAGATATATAAACCTTATATGGTTATTACCTAAAGAGATAGGATATCTCTAACCATTCAGGCAAAATGTATGGAAAAGGTTTACACTTATACATGATCTCAAGAATCTCATAAACCCTTTTGTTGGCACCTTAAGTGGCATAGTTGGTCTGCTTTTCCTTGATGCAATCCACATAAATACCAAAGATAGTAAAATTCAAGAGTTGTAAAAACTCTATCATTTATCGATCTTTTATTCTTTATAGAGATGTATTCCAATCTCTAATGCCATAACATAGGATTTTCTGCTTTATGTCAGCATTTATATGCAGGGATTAATTTTTCAAAAATTGGGATCTAGACCAATTTTAAATAGACCATAAATTTAATATTCCACCCAAAAAATTTCAATAATATTCAAACTTGATTTAATAAATTTTCTAAAAATTGTGGAATATATATAAAACATTATTAATAATGTAACTGAATTTTAAAAAATTAATCTATAGATCCCAACAACCTCCAATTGTAAACAAGTATTATTTAAAAAACCCTGCATTATGTTGACAATGTGGATTGCTAAACCAAATTCAATCCACACAATAATAAAAGAGATTCATGACACAGTAGATGTATGAGATTACCTTTGTTTCAAGTCATTTATGATATTTTATGCAATATTCTTTATATGCCCATAATTTTCCTTATTGCAAGAGAAACAAGTATCTTAATTACCAAAGCACTTTACTGGTACCTTGTTCTCATACATTAACTATTGGGCATTATTGCCTATCAAGGTCTTTCCCTTTAACATGAGTAACCTTTTTGATTCTCATGTCTTAATCTCTCATCTTCTTGAACACACATGATCAAAAGTTTCTTTATTGACCAATTATCCTTATGTGTGCCACAAGATATTTGAAAAAATATCATATTTAGAAGAGAGAATTTCAAAAATAAGGTAGACGAAAAAATGACTAAAAAAACTCAACCTTTAGGGACTTTATAATGAGCTATTATGTCCTTTATTTTCATAATGTGCTAACTGTAAAAGGTTTTGCTTTAAAGCTTTTCTATTAGGGTGTTGGCCAAAGCCTTATTGAAACTCAATAAATGTTTCTCAACAACTTTTCTTTGGCCCTAAAACATTAAGCGATAAAACCCTAATGTTTCCTTAATATGAGATTTCATGAACGTTGAAACTTAGGTGATTAAATCACTACAATCGTTCATGTTTAATAATCTCATGTGGCGTACTTGATTTCGTCCATACGAACCGCCAACTCTGTCTCCAAATACCCCAAAGTGAAAAGCATATTTTCTTTTCAGTCAGGAAAAATTACCACTAGGAATTATTGGAACATAAAATACTAATAATTAAAGCAGTAGGAATACATCCAATAATCAAGAAAAATAATATACTTTAATGCCATGAAATAACTTTATGTTAAATTAACCAATGTTAATTTAACAGTAAATTTCAACCTACCTGTGGGCAAAGGTTGCATCACACATGAAATTTACTCTTTATTAATAAGACTAATAAATTTAGCATTAATAAATAAAATTTTCCGTACCCATGGGCCTAAGAGAAATTTTATTTTCAATGTTAAATTTATTATCTTATTCTAATTAACTCATAGAAATAAAAACGTCCCTGCGGGGATTGGCAATTAAATTTATGAATTAATTACAACACGATGTTAAATTTCCATATGAAGTTCATATATATAATCTTGATGCAATTATCATTCTAAAATTGGGATGCTGTGGCTCTCCCAAAATTATTATGATAATTACGACTTCATTAACATCTAATTAATTTAAATTAATCAATGCTAATTTAATAGTAAATTTCAACCTACCTATGGGCAAAGGTTGCATAACGCATGAAATTTACTCTTTATTAATAAGACTAATAAATTTAGCATTAATAAATAAAATTTTCCGTACCCATGGGCCTAAGAGAAATTTTATTTTCAATGTTAAATTTATTATCTTATTCTAATTAAGTCATAAAAATAACAACGTCCCTATGGGGATTAGTAATTAAATTTATGAATTAATTACAATATGATGTTAATTTTCTTTATGAAGTCCATGACTTTATTAACATCAAATAACTGTATAGATGCCAAATAAAGTTCCCAATAATAATTGACAAACCAACACATCAGTGGGTAAATAGTATTTTTCCAAAGTACAATCGGATAATGTCCCAGGCCGTGAAGGGGCGCACAATGGCACACTTAAATCCCAATCCCGCCTTGCCAGAGTTACCCTTTCACAACATTGGATAGTACCATAAACATTCACCAACATTTATGGTTTAATTAATCATTCTTAGGTCCAGGCATCAAACAATTTATATTCAAATAATAAGAATGATTTAATCTC
The DNA here is from genome assembly GCA_006937295.1 of Carpinus fangiana. Classification (NCBI taxonomy): domain Eukaryota; kingdom Viridiplantae; phylum Streptophyta; class Magnoliopsida; order Fagales; family Betulaceae; genus Carpinus; species Carpinus fangiana. The sequence continues at coordinate 43,983,667 of CM017321.1, read as the reverse complement.
AAGTTTATGTATTAATGCTAAACAATTCAAATAATAACAAATATTAAATTGCAACATAAGTGCATATAGAAATGTATGGCTTAATGGTCTAAGAGAGTATCTTAGGCCTCTTTAATACTTGGAAAACTGAAGTTTCTTTCCTCTTTTTTTTTTTTTTTTTTTTTTTTTTTATAAAAAAAAAAAAATTGGATCGAGCTTGGGTTAAAATAAACCCAGTGGCCCAAAACACTAGACCCGGTTCCTTATGGGTTAGAAACTCTACCCGGATCTCATATTCCCTAACCCGGAAAAAACCCCATGCCCAGCCGCCGCCCCTTTCTCCTTCTTCCTCGAGCTGCCGCCGCCGCCTACTTCACCAGTTTCCTTATGCGTTGGCCACCAGAGGTCGACACTCCGGCCAGACGCATCAATTCAACTTTAAGGCGACTCCGGCGAAAGAAAACAGTCGGTTTTTCTTCACAGTCGGCCGTGATGGGCTACTCCTTGAAGCAAGCGGCAGCCATACAAGGCTACTGTGCAGCAGCACCAGACGGCGCCGACCAGTAGGGAGCCATGGTGCCGTCCAAACCCAGCCTTCCGGGATCCTTTATACGGTGAAAACGCCGCTTGAGGTGCTTGGCAATGGGTCACGGCTGTGAGCAATGGGTCTCATGGGTTTCAGTTGTTTCTCCAGACACAAAGGCAATATGGTCAAAATATTCTTGAAGCCTTATTACCTGTATAGACTCCTTTTATTTTTATTTCAAAAGAAACAAAACCAAAATTTAAACTGGCCGTAGGTTTCATGCTGTTCACCGTAATTTTGTTTCAATAATCAAATAAACAAATAAAATATTATTGAAACAAAACAAAAAATGAAATTTCATAATAGGCATATCTTAAAATTAAACTGAACAAATATGGCCTAGAGGAGGCTCTGATACCACATGCAAGAATTTTATATATAATTAAATGCTAATTAACAATAAAATTAGTAGCGGAATAAATAATTATATAAATACCTCTAACTATGCTTTGCGCAAATCAATTGAAGAACAACTTCACAGCAACAAAATCTCTAGCAAAACAAAAATAAAAATATTGAGGAGTTCTTCTGGCCTATGCTTACCAGTGAGTGCCATTTGATGGAATACACAGACCTTATTTATAGGTAGGTCAGAGACCCTCAATTATAGCTATAACTTTAATTATTCCTCCCATCAAGGAATAAAAATCAAATATTTAATTAATATAGCATATTTGATTCCATAAAATAAATCAGTAATGAAATCAAATTATTTGTTTCCTCAAGAATTAAATCAACAATTTAATTCAGAATATTTTATTTCACTTTGATTGGAATAAGTCATTAAACACCGTAATCACAATAAATATGTGACATATATTATTGTGATATTTTGTAATCACAATTATGTGACATAAGGGACACACTTTAAATGGAATATCTCACATGCTGAACTCTGTATCAGCAAAGATTGCCACTAGCATCATTTACATTGATGATGCATCTGTAATGTGGAATGATCTTCAGGATCATTTTTCTCAGCACAATGGACCACGTATTTTTCAGCTCCAGAAGTTCATTTCCTCTCTGCCACTGGAAAATAGCTCTGTGAGTTCATATTTCACTACTATGAAAGGATTATGGGATGATTTGGGAAATCATCAACCAATTTCTACATGCACTTGTGGAGCTTTGAAGACTATTATGTCTTACCATCATCAACAACACGTTTATCAATTCCTGATGGGATTGAATGAGAGCTTTTCACATGTTCGAGGTCAGATCCTATTGATTGATCCACTACCCTCAATCAATAAGGTTTTCTCACTTATAGTTCAAGAAGAGAGGCAACGCATGATTTCTTCATCAAGTCTTTCTTTCAATCAGAACACCACTACTCTATTCACAAAGACTGCACCTCTAACTCGTTTTGCTGGTAACAAACCTCTTCATAATCGAAAGAATCTACCTATATGCTCTCATTGTGGCATTCCTGGACACATTGTGGAGAAGTGTTACAGGATTCATGGCTTTCCACCTATTTACAAGTTTAACAAATGAAGGAATGCGCCTTATAGTGCTAATCAAGTTTCTAAATACACTGCTCCTCAGCTACCTATTACTTATGAGCAATGTCAGCAGCTCATGGATATGTTCAAACCTCCAATCTCAGAACTTGAGTCGTATGCCAATCAAGTTTCTTCATTCACCAATCAGGAATCAGAAATCCCCATTCAAGGTGAAACTTCCACCAATCTGATAAGTGCCGGTAATCTTTCAATTACATCTTAATTTTCTAATCTAGATTCAAGACATTCTGTTTTTGCATCTTCTTCATCTTTAACTCAACAGAATTCCTTAACAAATTCTGTCAATGCTCCTTGGATAATTGATACTGGAGCTACAGATCACATGATCTGTTCTATATCATTCTTCACAACTATTACTTCTGTTACTTCCAAAACAGTAAGATTACCTAATGGCCAACATGCTTCAGTTACTCACATTGGTACGATTAAAATTTCAGAAACTTTTGTTTTAACCGCTGTGCTTTGCATTCCCTCTTTTTCATTTAACTTGATATCTGTTAGCAAGTTGATTAAAACTCTACAATGTTGTGTCATTTTCTTATCAAAATTTTGTTTTGTTCAGCACCTTACAAACTGGAGAACGATTGGTATGGGTAAATAAGCTGGAGGTTTATATCATTTGTTGTAAAATCCAGTTTATGTTTTACCTATGAATTCTGTAATTTTCAATTCTGCTCCTTCCATGTTCAATAATGTAGAAACTAGTTTAGCATCTGCTAGTTTCTCTGTTGAATATGTAAATAATAGCTTGTGGCACTACAGATTAGGTCACCTTTCAGATTCTCCTTTAAAGTTGCTTTCTCATGTAATTCCTCAAGTTTTACTTGAATCAAATAAGACTTGCAGCATCTGTCCATTGGCTAAACATCATCGTTTATCTTTTCCTCATAGCACATCTATTTCTAAACAACCTTTTGACCTAATTCATTGTGATATTTGGGGTCCCTTTTCTACTAAATCTATTAGTGGATCTTCATACTTTTTGACCATTGTAGATGATCATACCAGATTTACATGGATTCATCTTTTAGAAAATAAGTCCCAAACCAGAACTCATATTCAGACTTTCTTTAATCTAGTTGAGACACAATTCAATGTCAAAATCAAATCCTTAAGGTCAGATAATGGAGTTGAGTTCAACATGAGTAATTTTTATGAATCAAAGGGTGTTCTTCATCAACTAAGTTGTGTAGAAACACCACAACAAAACTAAATTGTTGAATGCAAGCACCAGCATATTTTGAATGTGGCAAGATCCATTCGGTTTCAGTCACATTCACCTTTACAATTTTGGGGGGACTGTGTTCTTACTGCAGTACATCTAATAAATAGGATTCCTACTCTTGTACTGCAAAATAAATCTCCTTATGAAATTTTGTTCAAATCTTTTCCATCTTATTCACATTTGAGAGTATTTGGTTATCTTTGTTATGCAAATAGTCTTCTTAGAAATAGACATAAGTTTGATCCTAGAGCTAACCCTTGTATATTTCTTGGTTATCCATATGGCATTAAAGGTTACAAACTCTATGATTTAAATATAAAATATGTGTTTGTATCAAGAGATGTTGTATTCCATGAAAATATATTTCCTTTTGCAATCAAATATCCTATACCTCTTAATGATTATGTCATACATTTACCTATTCCAATGCATGAATCAGTAGTCACTTTACATAATCCCTTGATTTCAAATCCTTTGGAATCTAACACTGATTTACCTTCTAGTTCAAATTCATTTTCTAATGACATGAACTCCAATTCAGAACCAATTCTAGCATCTAATTCAGATATCATACATCAGCCAAATAGGAAGTCTTTTAGGGTAAAACAAAAACCAGCATATTTGCATGACTACCATTGTCATATTGTAGCCTCCACTTCAGACCTTGCACCTTCTTCTTCAGTTTTAGGTATTCCATACAATCTTTCCTCAGTTCTTTCTTATGATAATCTCTCTTCTAATCAGAAATTTTTTAGTCTTTCTGTCTCTGCAATTATTGAGCCAAAATCCTATACTCAAGCTGTAAAACATGGGGAATGGCGTGAGGCTATGGATATTGAGATCAAGGCCCTTGAACTAAATAATACCTAGACTGTTGTGGATCTTCTTGCTTCAAAACAGGTTGTTCGGTGCAAATGGGTTTACAAAGTAAAGTTAAAGTCTGATGGGATTTTGGAGAGGTGCAAAGCCAGATTAGTGGCAAAGGGGTATAATCAGTGTGAAGGATTGGATTACTATGAAGCATTTTCTCTTGTGGCTAAACTCACCACTGTGAGAACTCTTTTGGCAATAGCAGCTGCAAAGAAGTGGCACCTTCACCAATTGGATGTGAATAATGCCTTTCTTCATGGAAACCTAGATGAAGAGGTCTACATGTCATTACCTCCTGGATTTAATAAAAAGAGGGGGGGGGAGTCCAAGGTATGCAAGTTAAACAAGTCACTCTATGGTCTAAAGCAAGCTTCAAGGCAATGGTTTGCCAAGTTCTCTTTTGCTTTGATAGAGTTTGGGTTTGTGCAGTCTAAAGCTGATTACACTTTGTTTACAAGAACTTTGGAGGATTCATTCATTGCCTTATTGGTTTATGTTGATGATATAGTTATTGCAAGTGATAATCCAGCTGAAGTTTCAAAGTTTATTCAATTGCTTAATGATAGGTTTAAGCTCAAAGACCTTGGACAGTTGAAATATTTCCTTGGTTTGGAAATAGCTCGAAGTGAGCTTGGCATCTCTGTTTGTCAGAGAAAATATGCCTTGGAGATTCTTGAGGATACTGGTATGCTAGCTTCAAAACCAGCAAAATTTCCAATGGAACCTAATTTGAAGTTCTCTAAGGATTCTGGCAAAATCTTAGATGATCCTACTTCATATAGACGGCTTGTTGGAAGATTACTCTATCTCACTATCAGCAGACCTAATATTGCCTTTGCTGTTCAGGTGTTAAGCCAATTTATGGACAAGCCTAAAGTTCCTCATTTAGAAGCAGCAAATAGAGTACTGAGATATATTAAAGCCTCTCCAGCTCAAGGGTTGTTCTTTCCAGTTACTTCTAGTTTACAAATGAAGGCATTTTGTGATTCAGATTGGGCTGGCTGCTCGGATACAAGAAGATCAGTGACAGGGTACTGCATCTTTCTTGATAATTCTTTGATTTCTTGGAAATCAAAGAAACATACCACAGTATCTAGGTGAGTCTTTATAACATTTATTCATTGGTGTCCAAGATGAGTCTTTATAACATTTATTCTTCTTGAGTTTTTTTTAATGAGTATCATCTTGAGGGGGAGTATTGAATATACACATCAGCAGCAGCCTCTACAATTATAGGAGTGGACAAACTGAAGATTAGTTATTAAGTCAATGAGCTGTTAATCTGTTGTAATTGATTAGTTATCAATTGTATATTGTTAGAACTAATTTTGTTTTGCTTATCTGTAAACAATCTTAGTATATATACTGTATATGCTACATCAATGAGAATTCACTCTGTTTTCTCCAAGTATTCGAGTCCTTCTTCCATTTCCATTAGACTGTACAAATTTTGGGCCCAATTGGAAAATAATGCCATGATGGGATTAGGTTTAGTTGGATGACATACATGTCTTGAATGGTAATTACAACTTATTCAGGTGTATGGTAACTCTAATTTGTAAGCAAGGTATATACTTTGAATACAGAATGTATATAGTTATAGTATTTGGGACGTTGGCTTAATAGTCGAAGTAGCTCGAAACCATCACATTGCGAGTCCGAGGTTGTGAGTTCGAGTCCATGCATGTTCCATTACTACCCAGGTGTACCCCACGCCATGTACGTCAAGGCTTAAGTGGGCCGGGACGGTGACCAACATCGATGAGCCTTTTTTATAAGGGTTAAATACCTAATACTCCCTTGGAGTTTCAAAACTTTATTTTTTCTTCTTAAGGTTTGAAAAGTGACCAAATTGATCCTTTTGTCAGTTCACCGTTAGTTGACTTAACATATTGACACGTGGATGAATGAAAATTAGACACTTGGCACAAGTGGCCACGTCATCAGTGATGACGTGGCCACCAAATTAAATTTTTTTATTTTTTTAAAAAATTTCAAAAAAAAAAAGAAAAGAAAAGAAAAAAAGACCAAAAAAATTGGGATGGCTATGGCCACCCCCTTGGCACCTTGGGGATGGCCAAGCCACCCCTTGGTGCCTAAGGGGGTGGCCGAAACCAACCCCAGTGGGTACCAGGGTGGTTTGGCCACCCCCGTGGAGTCCAAAAGCCACCCCCATGGCCGAAACCACATCACTGATAACGTGGCCACTTGTGCCAAGTATTAAATTTTCATTTGTCCACATGTCAATCTGTTAAGTCAACTAACGGTCAACTGAAAGAAAGACTAATTTGGTCACTTTTCAAACCCTAGGAAGGAAAAAAAAAAATAAAGTTTTGAAACCCTAAGGGTGTATTAGGTATTTAACCCTTTTTATAATTAGAAAAACAAAAATGTAAATAGTTATAGACATATCTATGGTTGTTTATGTTTAGAGCTTTCAGTGCACTTTGTGAAAAGGAAACCACCCCCAAACCACCATTGGGGGTGGTTTCAACCACCCCCGGTACCCACTGGGGGTGGCCGAACCAAGGGGTGGCTCGGCCACCACCTTGGCACCTTAGAGGTGGCTTGGCCACCCCCATCCTGCCAGATGGGGGTGACCAAGCCACCCCCAAGGTGCCACCCAGCCACCCCTTGGTGCCCTAGGGGGTTGCCCTAGCCACCCCAAATTTTTGTCTTTTTTTTTTTTTTTTTTTTTGAAAATATATATATTTTATAAAAAAAATAAAAAATTTAATTAGGTGACCACGTCATCACTAATGATGTGGCTACTTGTGCCAAGTGTCAAATTTTCATTCGCCCACATGTCAGTCCATTAAGTTAATTAACAGTCAACTGACAGAATGACCAATTTAGTCACTTTTCAAACCTACAAGGACTAATTTGATCACTTTTCAAACCCTAGGGAGGAAAAAAAAAAAAAGTAAATAGTTATAGACATATCTATGGATGTTTATGTTTAGAGCTTTAGTGCACTTTGTGAAAAGGATTTATATATATATATATATTTATTTATTTATTTTATAGAATGGGGAGGCCCGAAAAAAGCTAGGGGTCAGTATTTTCATCTTACAAATCAACCATTAAATGATTTGTGGACTTATATGAACTCTATATAAGTCAATAATAGACCCCACAAATCTAATAGTTGATTTATTGAATTTGTAGGAGAATATGAGCCAAATATAAAAAACTTATTGACTGACCCCTAGCATTTCTCGGGGAGGTCCCACCGTTTGTTGATCAAGCAGAACATATTTCCAGCAAAAACCATCATTCACACACGCCATTTCTTCATTGTAATAACTTGTTGAAGTAGTACAATATTGAGTAATTTTGATTTAAAAACGATAATTAGCAAGTAAAAGTGACCTAAAAATCTAAAAGTGGCCATACTGTATGTCTTGTGTGATAACAAGTTGTATAAGATATAATACAGAACCCTAGGAAAGACTGATGAATTGTTGCAAAGAAATGACCAAACTTGGAGGCCAATGCTTGGTTTCTTTTACATAAGAAACGTCTGTGTAGTGAGGATCAAGTAGAGTTGCAATAGTGAATTGGTTTTCTGCTTGCAGTAGAGCATGCTTGTCCACATATAGGGCTGCTGCTAGAGCTGCATGGACTTCTGCAGAATACCCCAACAAACATATAGAACAACAAAAGAATATTACACCAAACATGTTTCTCCTCTCAAAACATTTTGGGAATGTATATCACCAGAAATACCTGGATATCCCTTAAGAGATATGGACACATCCTCCATTTCTGCAATTGCCTCTTGTCGGTCACCAACCTCGTACAAAGCCAATGCTCTCCCCACTCTTGCGTAGTCTGAGAAGGCGAAGTCTTTGTAGTTTTCAACCACCTGAAGTGAAATATAGTAATGATGTAAATTGTGAAACTTCTTGCACCTTTCTTGTATGATGATTAGGTTAAAGTAATATAATTTTCTAATGGCATTTCAATTTCAAATCTCACTCATTTTTTAAGTGCTACTCATGCAAACTACATATTTGACCTGATTGAATCATGTTTGTATGATTCATAAAAGGAAGACAAGGACATATGATGCACCATAGATAATGGAACCACTAGAATCTTATATGACACATACGTCCAGATAGGCGTTGGGGTGGGAGGCACACAGAGGGGAATAAAAGATCCCAAAGAACCATTTCATTAGTAAGTATAACACAATTGATACTATGCAATCATAGGTACATGATCGAGATAAAGGTATCATCATTGAAGATGCTATCCTAAAACCTAACTCGACTATGCTAACTTGTGGCTATTAAGCACAAGCCACCCTGTTGGACTGGGCTTCTCAATGTATCTAAGATCAAATTTCTCAATTATATTCAGGTTTTAAAAAGGAAAAGAAATAAATAATAACAATAACTACATATTCCCTTATACTCTATTGCCTTTTCTGCCTACTTTTTCAAATATGCACTACTAGGCAGGCCCATTTAGAACTAGAATGATGAATAAAGATAATAATGGACAATGGGATTCCAAAAGAACCTAAGCACTAATTGATACATTTCTATGTTAATGACCTTGAATTACATAGCTGTACCAGCATATCTAAGACAATCGATAATTGATATTATTTTCCAATTAGCAATGAAGGCACATGTTGATACACAGCAAGGATGGCACGGTGGAGCATCAGAAAGCTTTATTTGTGGGGTGGGGAGGGGGAGGCTGAATCCATAAAGACGTGATGATTTGGATTCTTAAACAAAAACTAGAAGCAAGATCTGTCAAAAAAATACTCATATCATTATAAGACCATTACTGACTACCAAGTATAAGACCATTTCATGCCTGAACCATGTAAACTGGAAAGATTCTGCAGATACAGAAAACTAGAGTGGGGGAACTACACTTTACAAGAGATGCATAAGCAGAAGCACTCTAGTGACAAGCACAAAAGATGAGCACAAGGAAAGATCTGATTTATATCTGAAGAAAATGTATTATATTAGCTAATGTAATCAAGAATATAGAGACAGATGGTAGACTCCATTTGCAAGAAAAAATGAAGCATACTATTGTCCTCAGACATATCGAAGGAAATTTATCAAAATTATCATCTGACTTCCAGAGACATGCTTCTGAATCATATTTCACGTAGAATATCAACAGAATTTTATTCATCAAAAAGAATATCAACAGAATTTCATCATCTTGTCATAAAGATACATACCCAACTTCTGTGGACGCTTACATAAATAGTTCATACACAAAGTATGGGCGTTGCTGAGGAAGTACTTAATAGTTATTTCTTCTAAAATTTCAGCATGCCACAATATCAAAATATTGGAGAAATACATCAACTAATTATTGCTATATGTTTATCAGCTTTACGCACCAACAGGTATATACTTATAAATTATGTCCATCATCTGCTAGAGTAAACACCATAAAACTTTAACTAGAGAAATTAAGTATCATTTTTTTTTTGATTGGCACCGGGTGTCTGGAGCTTTGCTCCGACTAATCCCAGGGGTACACAGGCCCTTGGCAAAGAGTTTCCCGCAAGTGTACCTCGGTTAAATCAAGGGGCGAACCCCCAGTCCGATGGCCCTAATGAGCAGTTTGCACCCATGAGGTGTTGAACCTTAGACCTTGAAAGGAGCAAACCCTCAAGACCAAGGCCTTCACCAGTTGGGCCAACCCCTTGGGGTTAAGAAATTAAGTATCATTTAACAACAATACTGGGAAAAAAAACTGCTGTTAACATGTCAAAATTCCCTTTCCTGGTTATTTAAAAATTCATTGTCTGCATTTGATTAAACCTACATGACCGTCAATAAAATATCAACATTCTAGTCCTAATAATACATGCCTCATTTGACCACTCAAACATCCTCTGTTTCAAAAAATTTCTTTCTATTGAAACTAACGGAATTCTGCTAAGTAAAACGAAATAGAATAAATGCAAAGCAGCCGGAAAAAAAAAATGCAAAAGCAAAATTAACATCTAGTTCCAATAATGTTGTCAGATTGGTGCACCAAGTACAATCCTCATGCAAGAGAAGGTGCTGTGATGGAGCCTTGTTCCACCTGAGGCAACAGCTCTTTTACTTAAACTAGTCTCTTGAAAATAAGAGAAGTGCACTGGAAAAACTTTCACAATGTTCTTTGTATCCATCATACCTATGAATCAATTACGCTGCAAGTATTCATGGAAATCTTGAACCATGCAATGGGTGTGTTTGTGCCATAGAGTGGGATACGTTTTACAAGTAACAGCCCCCAGCCCACCCCACAATTAAAAAATGAAAGGAACAAAATGGAGGCCAATCAACATACTGATGGTTCTAGGTTATCATGATATGAATAATCACCGGCTGTTAGCGGGCAGTACAATGCTAGTTGCTTCAATTTCAGGGCAAGAAAACCAGACAGCAATATGGGGTGAGAAAATTGCCTTTAAAATTACCAATCTTATCTGTGCTTAGCATGTATGCCAGACCTATTCTTACTGACAAGTGACAACCAGAATTTTCATATGCCGTCCTGTCTCCAAGGACTATATGTTGTACATATCTCCGATCGCTTCATCAGAACAGTGGATATGACTCTTTCAAACACAGGGACAGAACAATTCATTCTCAGCCAGAATGTTACAAAAAACATGCTACTGGTTGAAAAGATCACTTGGCCTCAAAGGCTAAATGTGATAGTGACAATCATTTTCGACTAATATGTTTTGGGAAAGCAATCCAAAGTCAGCAGTGGCATCACTTAACCCAAAAGGGAATAATGAACCAACAAATCTTTGAACAAGATAAAACCAACATATGTTTCTTGATTATAAGCAGCACAAATTACGTCAATTTGATTCAGATTAATTGTTCATGCGTACTGTAAAGTCCCGCTGAATCATTATAAAAATTGTAAACAAAACTTTTCAAGAAGAAACGTGAATTAAAATTGAACGAACACTCAAATTTTGTTTGGCTGCTAAGAAACATCTTGAATACAAGGAAAAAAAGAAAAAAAGAACAACAGACTTCACAAACTGTTTTTAACATCACAAACTCTCCGCTTAGTTTTTCAACATGTCTCTGAGCAACCAAACAGAACCCAGAAAGCAAACAGCGTAGGTACCTGAGTATAATATCCAAGAGCTTGGCCAAAGTCACCCTTAGCCTGCAACTCCCTCCCTTTATCCAACAAATCCACAGCTTCTGATACTCTCCGAGAAATCGCGGCACTTGCTTCTCTCTCGGTAGAACTCACCGGGTCGAAGCTGTCGAGAGCATAACAAGAACTGGTATTACTTGGAGGAGAAAGGAGGAGAGTAGGTAGGGAGAGAGAGAAGAGGAACAAGCGCCTGTTGGGTAATGGGGTTTTCAAGATGGGTTTTAGGTGTTTAGCGTTTGAGTTAATGGTGTTGGAGTTCCGATGAGAAGAATAAGAAGGAAGAAGAAGAAGAAGATTGATAATGGGTGCTTTAGAAGCAACCATGTTTGCTTGGTTTTGGTGGCAACTTGGGTTTCTTGCTTAATATTTTGGTCGCGCGGCCAAGTATGTTTTTTTTTTTTTTTTTTTGTTTTTTTCACGCGGACAAAGTTCAGTTTAATAGTTTATCTTAAGTAGTATTTGATCTTTTAAGCAATAAGTTTTAAGGTTAACAGCTCCAACGAAAAGCATGTTCGCAATTGCAGGGGTATACATCGTCCTAAACAGAGGGCAGTTTTGAGTCACCATCTGCGTCTAGGGCGGGTGGATGCTGCCCATCACTAATACCCATACACAACTGCCTGAGATAGGAGGCGTGAGCTGCGGTGGCCCGTGAAAGGGGTAGGCAGGGTGAGAGGAGAAGGGGCATCCTCAGAGGGCAGCAGGCGAAAGGTACTTTATTTAGACGACAACACGCATATATATATAGCAGAGAGTAGCCACTTCCTCCTACCTTGAGCCACACCTCCCACCTAGTTACGGGCTGGCCATCTGCTTGCAACACTAGCGGGCGGGCGGATGGATGGTGGAGCTGGCCAATTTTTCACTGGCCAACCTGTACAGTCCTAATGATCACCAGCAGTACTCACCAGTGGGGCCCGTGCCACTGTATAGTTGTGTCTTTAGAGAGGTCTTTAAAGCGCCAAACTCAAGATAGTGAATTGAGGGGCCGGAAAAGGGGCCTCCCAAAAAATTGCTTAGATAACTTTCGTTTTCACTGGACATACAACATTCTGTACAAATGGCGCGTTCAACATTCAGCACGAGGACTACCTATCATCCTTGAAACTGATTTTGACGCATGGAACCAATATCATCAACCACCCAAATCACAAACCCTTTTGTACAATCGCATAGAATCAATATAATCGATCGGTGATTCCTTCCAGACCTAGACATTATATTAAGGATACTTCAATATTGCATATAAATAGTCTCCAAAGCAGAAATCACAACACTATTTTTACATTTAACTTTGCGATTAATGTCAAATAATCATTTAAAAAAAAAAATCTCCAATGATTCGGAGAAGAATCAAAATACTGGTTAGAGATCCAGACATTGGAGAAACGAGAGGCAGATAATCAGCATCAGCAACAACTGCTTGTGGATGCATCAGACTGCGGTGGCTTCTCTTTAAAGATGTTCTTTTTCATCCCTTTAGAGCCCTCAGCTAGGAGGCTAGGTGTATCCAATATCTGCATATGATTGCCATCATCATTCATGCTATCATTCGTTATGTTGTTAACAAGATAATTTGTACAAAGAAATCATTATTCAAGCATTGAGCAAATTTCAACATTCCGTCCCATTCCGATAGCCTATATGCACGGATAACTTATATGTACAGCAAGAACTTTTTCTTTTTAAATAAAAATCTTGTCTTCAAATCAGGAATTTGTTTCAAATACCTAGGTACCATATATACTTTTCAAATACACAACACTGACCAATCATAAGCCATAGTTGAACACAAACAAGCTTGCCAACTTCCATTTTCTTAAAAGGTACAAGATAAAATAAGTTTTATCATCCTCCATACCTTTAAAACAAGCTCTTCAAAGCACTGCTGTACATTAACTTGAGTTTTAGCACTGCATTCAGTAAATAGGCATCCATATTCCCTAGCAAAGTTTATTCCCTCTTTCTTTGTTACAACCCTATCGCTTTCCTGAAAAAAAAAAAAAGGAGTCACATGCATGAAATCCTCAAATATTGCATAAAACTGATTATTTTCATTTGCCTTTATTTATATATTTACTTCTGGCTGACGAATGGAGAAGAACAAGAGATATAGTACAAATTAACATCATACACATGAAACACGGTGGAAGACAAGCTCATATCCAATAGATATGCATTCCAGGCTATTTAGCATGAATACTTCTAGATTAACATCCTAAAGGGATACTTCTCGGATACTTCTTGGTGCAGATCCACTGCTTCATATACAAATCCACATCTCAGAATAATAATCTGATCTATCAAAACACATATGGTTTCTAGAATATTCTTGATAAAGTATCATATATAATTTGAACGTTAGGATATGACCTTTTTTAGTATATAGTTCTAGATGGAAACATAAGTTATTGAACTGATACACCACAAAGTAATGGGAGTTTTTAGCGTAGTTGTGTCTATTCTAGACCATAAACTACTCTTTTGAAATTTGCAGGATTAGTATCATATCATTCTTGAATCCCAATATGTGTATCCCATGCTTCCTATAGATGCCAGGGTGCCTAGAAAGTACAAACCCTTTATGCTCTAAAAGAAGCGCCTAAAACAGAGCATCTTTGTGATGTAGCATTTTGTGTAGAGAAGCATAAAACCATCTATCATTTGAATTTTGGAATAAATCATTCTAAATTATGATACTCTTTCTAGTGGCCTTGTAGTGTGGGGACATTTTCTCCTTACAAAAGTGAAGGCCTGGGTTCAACCCACTGTGATTACCAAATTTTGGAATTAAACATTCCCCTTTGTTTTTAAGAAGAAGAAGAAAAAGAAAGAGCGCTTCTTGAACGCAGTGGTTTTTTTGCAAAATAAATGTAGGAGAAAAAATTTTGAAAAAAAGAAAAGAAAAAAAAGTTCCAGCAGACAAGTTTTGGTGATAATTGAATTTGCATGTCAAGTAGTGAATGATCCCAACATTTGGCAAACAATTTCTCTAGTAATCTCTAATTTCTTTATGGATAGGGAAGAAAAGGAGCACAGACAAATGCAAAGACGCATACAACAACGCATGTGTGCCCACACATACACAAACAAAATCTTACAGAGAAGTCACAGTGCTTGTTCTAAAAAAAAAATAAAAAAAGAGAGAGAAGAGGTAAACAATACTCGTAACCATATGGGACTGAACCCACGAATCTCACCCTCCATCACTTGTCAAACAAGGGCGGAGATATCATTTATTACAAATACCATTTGTTACTTTTCCTGCCAAAACTTATTGGGAATATCCATTTGCACCGTAACATAGAGTAAAGAAAGAATAATTGAAAAATAAAGATAAGATAAAGAACGCTTGAATCTGTAAATCTTCCCAAGAATTACCTTATCAACCTTGTTGCCAACAAGCATCTTGATGCAGTCTTGATTTGTCGAGTACAGATCTATTTCCTTGGCCCACACCTCAGAGAGGTTTGTAAAGGTTTCTCGCCTTGTTACGTCATAAACTGATGCACTTACAAAACCAGATCAACATTAGAAAGTAATAAGACAATAATTATTGTGACAGGCCAACTGAACTCCAGACAACTATAAACTTGATGAGCTTACACACTAACATCTTCTCATAACAAACATCTTCTCATAACTAACTATTTCCAAAGCCTTTTTTTTCCCCCTTCTTCTTTTGAAAAGAACACTATTTCAAACATACTTCCAACCATTAACAATGAGATCTCAATATGTTAGGTTGGCGATGCACCAAAATCAGTGGGGAAAAGGAAGTCAATTACACCAAAAAGGCTACTTAAAAACTGAGCCTAGAATGGTTAAACTACATATTGATAGCAAAAACTTAAAGTGAAAGTAAAAACCTCAAGCTAAAGTTGACAGCAGGAAGCCAAGCATACTCTTAGCAGCTTGTCGTAAATGAACAACATATAAAGGATAAAATTGTGCTATCTACAATACAGATCCCGATTAAAGAGATGCAATGCCATTCATGAGGTAATTAGATTTACCTTTCTCATTTAACAAACTTGCCCAACTAAAACTAACACATCAATTCAATTTTTCGTTACATTACTTCATATTAAGTTATAGTCAGGTACAGAATATTGATATATATAGTTCCTGAAATGATCAAGAAAACTGGTTCGTGAATCTAATGAATAGCTCATTTGAATAGATCTGAAACTCCTTGCTTCAGCATAAATTTTACATGGATTGCATGAAACCCACCATAATCCCCATTCTCCCATAACAATACCTGTAACCCCCCTAATTTTCTAGCAAGTATATTTAGATCTGAGCACCACCCAGAAAAATCCATCTTGAAAACCCCATGAAAAAGAAACATCTAGTTAATGTTCAATTTCGTGTGAGAACATATTACAGTAAAGAAAATACTTTATGAAGAAGAAAAAATAAAAGTTTATAGTGAATACCACAGAAGCTAACTCGATGGAGTCTGTCAAAAATTAAAGGGGAAACTTCACTTACTCCTCCTGAATTTTGGCCACTTTTGCAAACACTCCCCCACATTCAAAACCTCTCACTTAGGTGTATCAAACTTTTGTTTTCTCTCACTTTGCCCCTTCTGTACAAAAAAACACCAATTTTACCCCTAACTGATTCCAAAACTACAACACTCACCCAGCCCAAAACGACGTCGTTTTGGCCATTAATTTTTTTTTTTTTAAAAAAAAAAAAAGATGAAAATCGGGGGTGGCTCCACGGCCGGTCTGGGGGTGGTCAAACCACCCCCATGCCCAAGGGGGTGGTCCAGCCACCCCCAAAAGGCCCNTTGTTTTTTTTTTTTCTTTTTTTCTTTTTTGGCCTTTTGGGGGTGGCCGGACCACCCCCTTGGGCATGGGGGTGGTTCGACCACCCCCAGACCGGCCGTGGGACCACCCCATTTTTGGCCAAGGGGTGGCTGGAGCCACCCTCGATTTTCATCTTTTTTTCTTTTCTTTTTTTTTTTTCATTTTTTTTAAAAAGAAAAAAAAAAAATTAATGGCGAAAACAACGTCGTTTTGGGCTGGGTGAGTGTTGTAGTTTTGAAATCCAAAACGGTGTAGTTTTAGAGTCAGGAGTAAAATTAGCATTTTTCTGTACGAAATGGGCAAAGTGAGAGAAAACTAAACTTTGATACACCTAAGTGAGATAAAGCAAATGTTTGATACACCTAAGTGAGAGGTTTTAAATGTTGGGGGGGTGTTTGCAACAGTGGCCAAAGTTCAAGGGGGTAAGTGAAGTTTCCCCAAAATTAAAACAAGGGAAGGTAACCCTTGAACTCAAATAAACAAAAGAAGAAATATGTTTTTGTAGGGATCTTACGTGGCAGCATAATGAGAATTGCAAACTTAGAACCATTAAAAGTCCATCCATTTCGCTCTTAACTACACTAGTGGTTTATCTAAAAAATCTAAAATAATCAGGGAAAAATATTTTAAAGGCTCTAGTTTTTAATGGAATCTTTAATCAAATCACTCCCTATGCTCCATTATTAAATTGTTCCTTACATACGCCTGTCACTAGGCTTTTTAATAGAAATTGTGACATATAAGCATAAGACCATGTCAGGCCCAATAAATAGCTTCACGTGTACAAAATCACTTCTTAAGGTATGTTCCGTTATCAAACTGAGCCTTCCATATTCCTGTCACTAGGGTTTTTAATGGAAATTGTGATACGTATGCATAAAACCATGTCAAACCCAATAAAATAGCTCCTCATATACAAAAGTATCACCTCCCCGTCCCACCCCCCAAAATCAGAAAAGGGGTGGGTGGGGTCCCCCACCCACTAACAAAGGAGGGGGTCGGGGTCATCCCACCACTAGTGGGGTTACCCCACCCACCCCAGCAGAGGAGTGATGGAGTGAGACCCGCCTACGGCCTACCCCTTTGTTGGGGTGGTGGGGTGGCCACCCACTCACCTCCCTCTTTCTTCTCTTTTGTTCATTGTTTTTTTCTTTTCCTTTTTTTTTTTACCATTTACTTTTCTTTTTCTTTTTTCCATGTGTCAAGCTGAGATGGTACTTCTGTATGTGTAAAGCAATTTTATTAGGTTTGACGTGATCTTACGCCTATGTCATAATTTCCGCTAAAAACTCTAACAACAGGTGTACGGAGAGAGTGATTTGGTAGCAAAGCATAAAATCAAACCCTAAGGACCTTTACAATATTTTTCCCAGATACTTGCAACATTATGGTTTATTAAGAGAGCCACTATCCTATAGAATAATAACCACATCCTCAAGCAATCCACAATCCATGACAAATCTACTTCATTACTCTAAGCGAGACATTAAAAAGAACAGGAAAAAAACAAAAGTTCTTCCAATACTTCACTTGAAACTACACAACAAACATAGTACTCATTCTCCCCTTTCCCCATATCCCCTGCACATATGTTTAAAGTCGGTGATGCCTTTGCACTGTGACTATAAACTTAAGGAAAGTGATAGCTATTACAATCAAGTCCAACTTTCTGACTCTGTCATGGGGGAAAAAAGGTCACCTAATGTAACTAATCCAATACTAACTCAATCTTGTCCCTTAAGCAGATGAAAAAGTAAGTTAATATCCACTAGAATGAAAATAACTAGACGTTTATGACATCTTACAATTATAATACATAGGTGTTGCTTCATATTGTTGTTCGCTAGAGGTTGACTTCCACTCAATCCATGGCATTGAAACACAAGGACACACCAATTATCGAAAAAAAAAAAAAGTAAAATGGAATTTGTTGTATTTAAATCTTAAATTGCTGGAAACGAGGACTTTCCTTCACATACATTACAGGGAAGCCACTAAAGTTTAATTTTCAAGATTTGAAAGCAATATTCTGTTCACAAATTTGTGATGAGGCATTAACTGGCAAGGTTTCCATATTGAATCTAACACAAACAGCTCCAGGTGAGAATAGAATATAGAAATTATGGAGAAAATAATAGTTACCCATAATGACTCCTTGTGCACCTCTGTAGTATGAACTTGTCAATGTCCTAAATCTCTCCTGACCAGCTGCGTAATTAAAGATTAAAATTAGTTATATTTGGCCACAATGATACTTAGCCTGTATGAGAAAATGATGAAACAAAGGTCCACCATAAGAAAAAGAACATAAGATTAGAATATCTTAACTTACCTAGCTGACCAGATAAGTAGTCTAAGTAGCAATGAAACTAGACAATGAATTCTGATGATAGTAATGTACATAATACAATTATACATGTCTGATCCTCAAGGCCAAAAATCAACATTCTGGTCAGAAGGTCAAGCAAAACGAGATAGAGGATGATGTAATAATAACCTATATCAATATTCTGGTCAGAAGGTAAGGCTTAATGGGTGCCTCTGGATGCATATGCTAATTCCCCTCACACCACATTTGGAGATATAAGTGTGAAGGAGTCCGAAATCATACCCTGTGATGAGCCTCCATCATCAACGTCAATATAATTTAATAGTTGGCAGTTTATTTTTGTTACAATTATGTTTTCAAACAGTACAAGGCTCGTCATCTGGCGAATGCATTTGAACACATTGTTCCCATAGCAAGAGCTTCTTGGATCAATAGAACTTGACCTGACATTTAACTATTTGGCTAAAAAGTAAACACAACTGCTTAACCATATGCACATATGAACACACACAGGCAAGTCTTTGTGTGTAACAAAATAAATGACAGTTACTGCAAAATAATAAATAAATGGAGAAATGGCCACGCATTTGGAGTTACCTGTATCCCAGATTGCAAGCTTCAGCTTTTTGCCACCAACATTAACATATTTTACTTTGAAATCAACACCTGCATAAGAAAGCAAAGAAGAGGCATGAATCAAGACATAAAGGAAAAGCAACCAGCAAATTATTATGATTTTATAGTAATGAGTTAGGTGGTCATAAGATAACGTTGTAGTAGTCATGTTCTCCATAAGCCAATGATATTAGCTGAGACTTGAGAAGCGAAGAAAAGGGATACAATGACTAAGATTTTGGTAATAAGATTATCCATGTCACATACGATTTCCAATCAATGGAAAAGCAAATATTCTGTCAAAAGTATGCCCATATTTGTTGATCTAACATAATGCAAAAAAATGTACCAAGAAAATATCTCAAGGGAAAATATCTCAGGAAAAAAAGTAATCAAACCCAGAATCCCATTAACCATCAAAATAACATTTTCTTGTTCCATTTCATAAATGGGCATGCACGTCCAAAATATCCAAATCCAAAAATGAAGATGAAATCGAGTAAGAAGACTCACCAATTGTGGGCGACAGATCTTCAAACGAATCGGATGTAAAACTCAAAAGAAGACTACTCTTCCCAACACCCGAGTCCCCAATCATCAACAACTTGAACAAGTAATCAAACTCGGGCTGATTCGAAGGCGTTCCCATTGGAGTTCACTCTCAAACAATGCTTTTACCCAAAAGATAGAACCTGATTTCCTCCAACACCACAACCAGCAACGGTGCACCTAATAAGGATCTGGGTACATTAATATAGCATCAGAGGCACATCTATCTTACGAACAAAAAAAAAAAGCCAACAACAACAAAAAACCAAATTTTAGACCCAAAAAAGATAAAAAGAGAGACCCAGTTCAGCGATTAAAATGTTCTTACAACCCAGAAAAATGATGAACAAGCTAAGACAAGTAATGGTATTTACATCCAATATCATTACAAATCAACAAGACACTGAAATTTGGTTTTTTTTCACTGAAATTCAAAATTCACATTTATGGGTCAAACCATGAGTCATAGTATTAGAAATTGCATCGATCACTTCAACAAATACATTATATTAAAATTCTTCAGCAATTCAACCTATCACTGCACTTATTGATAACGAAGATCACATTAACATACGCAGATACATATATCCAAACATACAGGAAACTCTAGTACCTGAAACGAGAGGAAATCCAGAAATAGGAGAAGAAGATCAGAGAGAGAGAGGTTTGGAGAGATTGATTGACTTAAAAGGCAAATCTTCCGATAGAAGAAACCGGTAAAAACTATAAATGGGGCTAGAAACGGAATTGCGAACACTTTTCTTTTTTAGTACTGTTAATAAGAATATTTTCTACTTTTTTTTTTCTTTTTTCTTTTTTTTCTTTTTGAAGTGAAGAATATTTTCTTCTTATCTCCTTTTTCTATCAAAAATATATATATATAAATGGGAAATTAGCTTTTTCCTCCGTGGACTATCACTCTCTCTCTATTTGTCCCCATGAACTACTAATTTTACATTACACCCCCCATGAACTATCATTTCGTTACCAACAACCCCTTACCTTTAGTCAAAGACGTCAAACATGACGGTCAGCGTGAACAGTATCGTGAACAGTACAGTTGACCGTTCGACTTAATGTCTTTGACTAACGGTAGGAGGTTTTTTATGTAAAATTGATAGTTTATGGAGGCAAATGGAGAGAGAATGGTAGTTCGTGAAGAAAAAAGCTAATTTCCCCTATATATATATATTTGAGAAATTCTATCAAATAATTTTAAATGAGCTTTAAAATCACATTTTTACAGTCCCAATCAATAACTGACACTTATGCAAAAACATAAAAAGTGTATAAAAATAATTTGGACCAAAATACATTAGATTTTAAGGTGATAAAATTTCTAAAGAGTTAATCTTTCATCTCTAGATTTTAGTTTTGAATCCAAAAATAAACTTTTAAGTAGGGGTGAAATAGCGGTTGCGGTTAGCGGTTAGTGGCTAAAACCGCTAACCGCTAACCGCCTAGGCGGTTAGTAAAATCTACTAACTGCATCCGCTAACCGCCTAGGCGGTTAACCGCCCGGTTAGCGGTTAACCGGATGCGGTTAACCGCTTTTTATTAGGCTTTTTATTGGGGTTTTTTTTTTGGTCGATTTTGGGCTCACTTTAAACCATTGTTTTGCTCACTTTAAACATTTTTTTTCCTCTATCATGGCCATTTTAGCATTAAAAATTGTTGGTTTAAAGTTAGCATTATATGTTGGACCATTATACCAAAATTTGGTTGTTCACCTTCTACAACATATAACATACGAATAAAATTACAACAAAATTATCGTTTTGGGTTAGGAAGAAATGAATATATACAAGTGCAAAATTACGTCATTTTGCACTTCTATATTATATAAATAATAAAAATAAGGTGGGAGGAATCGAAATCGAGACTCCTGAGTAAAATAGGTGCACAATAACCACTAGGTTACAATAACTTATTGTTATTTATTATATGAAATATATATATAATATAAATATATATTATATTTTAAAAAAGGCGGTTAGCGGTTAACGGTTAGCGGTTAGGCGGTTTTTCAAAATCCACTAACCGCTAACCGCCTAGGCGATTAGCGGTTTTTACTAACCGCTTTCAAAGTGGTTAGCGGTTAGTGCGGATAACGGTTAGCGGTTAGTGCGGTTAGCGGTTAGGCGGTTTTAAATTTTACCCCTACTTTTAAGTATTAGAAATGGGTTTTTAGGCATCAAAAACGAGTTTTGGAACATTAGAAACGAGTTTTAGAGCATTAGAAATAAGTTTTGAGGTATTAGAAACGGATTTTGAGGCGGGTCACAGCCAGCAATATTTAAGGTGTTCACGGCCAACCAAACCCGTGGGTCCGGCAAGACTCATGTCGTGGGTTTGGCTTGGGTCTCACTGGCTACGGGTTTTTTTTTCTCTAATTTGGTTTGGTTGTTCTCACTTTCATTTTTTGCATTTTTCTTAAATTGATGATGTGTCACATAGTAATTGGATGCTGTAAAATGACTGATTTACACCAAAACCTGATAGTAGAGACTCTCTTTTTAAATTTCTAAAACTTTTTTTTTTTTTTTTTGAGTAGAAATTTGTAAGACTTATTAATTCACTTACGTAGATCTTCCATGTATAATAATTAATTGGGGGAAATTATCATTTTCCCCCATAAACTACCACGCGATTACTATTTCCCGTCATGAACTACCAACTTTACATTACACCCTCCATGAGCTACCATTTAATTACCAAAACCCCCATTCCATCAGTTAAATTCGTTAAGTCGGTGAACAGTACCTGTGAATAATGTTGTAAACAGTGCTGTCAATCGTGAACAATGTCGTGAATAGTATCGTGAACAGTACGGTTGACCGTTCGACTTAATGGCATTGACTAACGGAATGGGGGTTTTGGTAACAAAATGGTAGTTTATGAGGGGTGTAATGTAAAGCTAGTAGTTTATGAGAGGAAATGGTAATCGCATTCGCGTGGTAGTTCATGGGGAAAATGATAATTATCCCTAATTAATTTTTAAAAGAATTACACGAAAGAAATTTTCTTTTCTTTCTAAACTTTTCTTTGAAAAAATCATATTTAGTCAAGAGTTTTCATTTTATTTGAATTTAGTCCTCATCTTTTAAGAATGCAGTTTTTAGGTTTTGTCCAAATTTAAAAATAGGTTCATCTGTTACTTTATTGTCAAAGTTGCCACATGCTTTATTTGACAAGTTAGAAACAATACAATGCAATGTAGATGGCAAGACACATAAGGATGACTAGGACAACTAAAAAATAAATCGGTCCAACGCAAGACACATTGCAAAATCTGATAGATCTAATAGATATGTTGCTCAAACAACCAAGTTTTACCCTTGTAACCTTTTTCCGTATTTGATTAAAAAAAAAAAAAAAAAACCAAGTTTTATATATTAGTCAACCAAGAGTTGATGGCCTATAAATAAGCCGAGTTTCCCTTTATTTTTTCTTACACCAAACTTCAAATCTCTCTCTACTTCTATTTTAATTAAGAGATTCTAAGTGTGTAAGGAAGGTTCTTTAATATCTAACTACTATGGAAGCGGTTTCTCAATCTAGAAGTGCGAAGAGTTCATAAGCGGAGTTTTTGGAGTATAATTTCTAAAGATGAGTGCTACACATCCCAAATTTATTTCTCAAAAGTTGGTTCTCAAATAATGTGTCATTATCTCATGAGATTTATTATTTTTGGAAATTTGTCACCAACTCATGAAATTGTGACACATCATTTGGAAAACAAATTTGGGATGTGTAGTATTTCTCATTTCTAAAACTCTTGCTTTTCTTATGTGTTAAGTTTGAGTTTCATATATGTAGCTATAATGCCTGAATTTCAATTGGCGCAATAGTTAGATATGTCAAAGTAATGGCCTTATAAATGTGTATGTGGCTATGCTACCATTGCAAAAATGTTGATATGATCATGATGCTAGTATAACATTATAAAATAAATAAGTACGTTTATATTGAAGAGATGTTGCCCAGATTGTATTAACTATTAACCATGAATGTGGTTATGTTATACTAAGAAGCTTTTATAGAAGAACATTTTGGTGTTATATTTAGAAAGCCACGTAAAAGTGATTTTTGCATGCAATTGGTTTATGCATGTAAACAAGTCATTATGTTGAACAAATATTTTTAAGATAAAAATGATGTTTAGAAAACTCTTAGTTTTGGAATTTAAACACTCAATCGTTAGCTTTTATTGTCTTTGTGAAATGTTAACATAAGAAAAGATTGAAGATCAAGGTTTCGGGAGAGTTCACTAGGTTATTACGGCTGTCTAAAGTGTCTTGATCGACCAAGTTCATCACAGAAACTTTAAGGTTTCTTCGGGAGTCCCTATTTCAAAGCAAAAGGAAAAAGTAGCATATTATACAATTATCTTTCAATTATTAGATTTGTGGACTCGCATTTGAGTCTCACAAACAAATTTAACTATTCACCATATACATGGAGACAGTTGAAAAAATGAATTTTATTATTATTATTATTTTTTTAAAAAAAAAAAAAAAAGGAAAGAGAAGAAAGAAAAAAGTGAACTCTTGGAACTTAGGTTCTAAGGGATAAAACAGAGGAGAGAAAGAAGGTAAGGGTTGAAGCAGAAGTCTCCTCTTCCAAGGTGAAAGTTTCGTTGTCTTTGATTTACTTGATGATTTTAGTGTTTTGGAAAGAAATTTTAGTTGATTCGATGTCTTTGGTTATGGAGAAAGGATGGGTGTTCAAAATTTCTTTGAAATTTTGTTGGGTCTGAGAGATTTTGGGGAGGATATGATATGAGATTGTGTGTGTTTAATTCATTAGAGATTTTGATTTTTGAGTTGTTTATGGAAGAAAATAAATTTTGAGGAGAAAGACTAAAGGCATAGGAAAAGGCTGCTTATTATGGATGTGTGTAGGATAAAAAAAGAGACATTAAGGAACTAGCAAATCTAAGGTAAGATGTGAGAGAAAAGATATAGAGAAAAGGTAATTCAAAGTGGGAAATTGAACTTTTATAGCTTAAAGAATTTAAAGAATATGTATTTTTATTTTAAGTATTGATATTTAATTATTTTGCTTTTAGAGGCGGGTGATACAAGTGTGGTAAATCCATGTGGGAGTTGGTAGAGGACCTTAAGGCAAGTAGAAATGAATGATTAAGTTTGATTGTGAGCACATTGATTGTTATTCAAGATTTATGGGTCTGTTTGTGAAGAGAACGGACCCGTACTGTAGCTGGACACACATCGTTTCTAAAAAATTCTTCTTAAAATCAACTCCAACATTCTTACTTTTTAAATAAAATCAATCACTTTTTATCATTATTCAAATAAAAAAAATGACTACAAAACAAAAATTTTCACTTTTTTATATAAAATATTCTTACTTTTTTTATCTCATATCAATCAAATCTGCTACAGTACCGTTCCACTTCCAAATCCCATTCCATTGCCAAACATACCCTATGAGTTTGGTACCAAAGCTAGGTTATATGAGGATATTGAGAGTTGGGTCTAAATTTTGGGATTGTACAACCATGTGTACCTTAGAGGGGGAGCAACATGGCAATTGGTTATGGGTAAGTCTCTCATGAAAATTATACAAGCAAACGCTCTAAAAAGGGTCGCTTCTTCTTACCCGAAAAGAGATTTCAGTTCCAATGCAGAGACGGCACAACCCAATCAAACGGTGTGAAAACGTTTGACGAGTGTATAACCTTAGGAGATGATTTTAATATATTTTGAATCATTGCATTATTCTATTACTCACAGTAAGAATGATTGCTCTTGTACAATTCATTTTCATTGTTGCTGAACGCTACAAAATATAATATTTCATATCGTGTTTTGAAAATATTGAGAATTGTTCTATTAAATTATGCGCATATATACTTCCAACTGGCAAATGACTCGACATCACTCCATTGATTAATTACTTTTATATATTGAGGTTGCTCATTATATTGTATTTTACACTTTTTTCAGAAATAGCAAAGACTTGGCAAGAAAAATTGAGGATTTTGAAACTTAGCGAGAGATTGTTTATCTTGTGAAGAACTTCGGCGAAACGCTAGTTTAAAAAATCCTATGTGATCTGTGTATACACTGCATTTATAGTAACGATTTTAGAGTACTAGATTTAAATGTTAGTAAACTGTTATTAATGATCTTAAAAATTTAATACGTGTTTTAATTGTTTATAGACATTTGTCACTATTTTAAATGGGTTGGAGGATATTTCAGCTCTATACTGATTTGGAGAAAATTTCTAACAATTTTTATTTTATTTCATTTTATTTTCATTTTCCTAATTTTTTTTTTATTTCCAAGCATAGTGTTATAGAGAGAGAGGGATTAGACTTTTTTTTTTTTTTGGAAAGGGAAAATCATTCAAGTCTCATTGAAGAAGGATCACGAGCGTAAACGTTTTTACATCACAGAACAAAAAGTTCTGGGAAAATCATAGCCGAAGCTATGAAGTTACAAGTCATAGATGCTTATATAAAAATCAAAATTCAAAACCTATCTATTACAACAATATCCGCTAACCCATGACTAATTTTCAGTTATAACATCAGATCTGTTCTAGACAAATTCAACTCAATGCATAGATAGATCATCTTTCTCCTCCATGGGAGCAAAAAACTCATGCTAAAACTTATCCTCCTAAGCCCGAGAGTGAGGAAATGGATCACATCCACAACCCAAAGGTCTAGATAATTCTTATTTAAAAAAAATTACAGAAAAAAAAATAAAAAAAAATAGAGAAGACCTAGCCTCACAGAAAAACAGCAAAAAAAGCACATATCTACTATTGAGAAGACTAGATATACTCCTCCTTGACTCAAAATGGTCGGAAAACTACATCATTTTCCTCGTATATCGCTCACAAGAGCAGATCTTAGAAGAAAAAAAACTATTATTCAAAACAAACAAAATAAGAAACACAACCATCAAAAACAGCAGCGACCGAAGTAGAGGAGATTGTGGGCACTGGCCAGCGTTGACACATGGTGGAGCGGAAGGAGGAGATGAGCGGCACAACACCTTGAAGGGCGTACAGAAGTGGCCGGAGTTGAGACATATGGCCAAAAAACCACAAAAAAATAAATAAATAAATAAATAATAATAGGTAGAAGGGGAGATTTGGAAGGGGGAGAGGGGAAGGTTATACCTAAAAAATATTATTTTAATAGAGTAGAGAATGATTTAGATGTATGATTTTTTAAAAAGCAAGTAGCTAAAACATATTTATTTTTAGCTAAATTATTGGCTAGTCCAATACTTGTGCTCTAAGAAAAAGCATTCCGGCGCGATCATTTCGGTCTAATCGACTAATCCCACGGTTAGGTTGGCTTCATTAATTAAATACATCTGAAATGTACCCAAAAAAAATAAAAAAAAAAATAAAAAGAAAAAAAAAAGAGAGAAGAAGATGGGGTTTGTGGGGTTGGGCAGAACCATAATGTGAAGGCTTTGAAAATTGAAAGTTTTATGTAAAGCAGAACCATTATAATTTTTCTTTTTCTTTTTCTTTTTTTATTATATTTTATTGAGAGTCTATTCTATTAGGATATGGTGTAAAACCTCATTTTACCGTCTTCTATAGAAATTTGACACATCATGTAAAAATACTAAATACAATATAGATGAAAACATTGTACGCCTACTATCCACCACCGAACCCCACATCCACCTCCGAGCCCCCTCACACTGAAGTCGCCAAAACCAACTAAGACGGTAGATCTAATGGTTTTGTCAATGGGTATTTTGTCAATAGAAGAAAAATAATTTGTTGTGAAAAGTTATATTATTTTTTAGTGTTTCAAGCTTAAGTGTCTCCTAACAGCCTTTTGTTTTGGAACTCTCACCAATTTGGATTAGAAGTCTCCGGTAGTCAATATTTCATCTACTTGGAATTGACCGACTTTTTTTTTTTTAATTAATTAAAGAAAAGTGTTACAGGAGAAAATCTTTCCCATTTATGATCTAAAAGGATGAAAGAATAGACGATCCTAAAAGGACTTGACCGACTTGTTTTACGAGAAGAAGCACCAACGATGAGCCTTACATAAGGCAAGCTTCCGTTTGGTTTTAATTGAACCTAGTCTTTCCCGAGTGCCAAAGAAATAGAGAGCTCCAAAGAGAATAATTGGGTGTGTTTGGGATTTGGGTTTGTGAGTGATTTAACACTCTTTTGTATACTCACCTTTTTTAAATAGTGAAATCTATTTTCGTTGTTGCACCATGAACGTAGACAAATTGTTGAACTATATAAATCTTACATTCTTGTTGTCTCTTGTTTATTTTTCTTTTAGACAATATATCACAAACATTTGTTCCGCTCGAGTGATTGTGTGAGAGATTCGCGACCTTTCAACAAAAGGAAGCTAGATTGAATCTTGTATTTGCACCAAATCAACCACCCAATAAGCTAGCTCTGAAATTGACACCACAACTAAACAAAATTCTTGAAGTTGTGACAAAAAATACAGTGCCATGGATAACGACATTAAACTTGTGCTACAAGCCTACAACCAAGATAATCCCTTTGGAAACATAACCATAAGAATATAATATGAAAAACTACACATCAAAAACCCCATGTATTTATTAATTATTACATTCTAAGCAAGAAACATTGTAACAATCTACATGAAAATCCAAAAAAAAAAAAAAAGGTACTAAAATAACCTTAATTCATTAGAACAAGTTTAGCTACACACGAAACTCCTCCAGTTGGAGATCCCTGGCCTTCAATGGAACATATTCCCCAAGATAAACCTCAAGATGATCCGCCAAAGAGGATTTATCGATGTTTTCATGGTGATATGATTTGCAGACGAAGTAGATGACTGTTTGGACAACAAGACCAAAGAGAATCACCTTGAACAGAAACAAAAAGCAGAGAATTCCGACCAAAATTCCAATTCCTGCACCTCGTTCCATCCCCAGCACAACAAAATTCTCAAAAACAACTTCGATTCCCATGAAGCAAAGAAACAGCAGAATAAAGAAACCAACTGCAATCCACATCTTTCCCTTTATCAAGGCCTTGCTCTTAATCATGGCTTTAAATCCATACACATCTTCTAACACAGAAACCACGCTTGCCAAATGCCAAACGATGCTTATATAAACGAACCCAATTGAGTAAATGATTAAAAAAAGTACAACAATTGTATCCCCACTGGCGCTGAATCCAACAAAAGCTACACACGAGAAGAGTAGAGCTCCTGCAACAATGTTATAGACAAGAACAATGGCAAAGCTGCATATAAAAGTGATTAAAAGCCTTTTCCAAACCTTTGGGACAACGCTCAAGACCTTCTTGAAGGTGATTTCTTTGGCCGTGTAAATGGAGGCGATTGTGTAAACAACGGCGGAGGTAGAGAGGAGGGAAAGGATGAGAAGGAAGGTAAAGTAGGCGGCTTTGAAGGCCCAAAGGGCAGCCAACTCAGAGGAGACAACGTCAGAGAGCTTGGCGTAGGTGGGAGAGTTCTTCTGGGTGTGATTCAAGCTGTCTTCGTTGTCCTGAATGTTGAAGAAGAGGAGCTGGGAGAT
Organism: Carpinus fangiana; assembly: GCA_006937295.1. Taxonomy (NCBI): domain Eukaryota; kingdom Viridiplantae; phylum Streptophyta; class Magnoliopsida; order Fagales; family Betulaceae; genus Carpinus; species Carpinus fangiana. Next base: position 43,954,450 of record CM017321.1, on the reverse strand, counting down.
TTGGATGTGAGCAAGGAAGATGAAGGAGAGTGGGAGGATGAGAGCCAGAGTGATTTGGCTGAAGATTTTCCTCCATGAAAATATGATTTTGAAGGACTCGTTGATGATCCCAAAGAATCCCAGAAATTGAAGATCCTCCTGCTCTCTGTCCATGATCTTCTTTTTCCTCTGTCTCGAAGAATGAGTGAAATTTGCGTCAGGAATGATGCACAAATAAAGAAGAAGAAGAGTTCACTTGCCCTTTAGTCTTTGTTTGAATTATTATTATTATTATTTTATTTTTTATAAGTTTTGTTTGAATTATTAAACGTATTGGTTTCTTCTCTCTGAGATAAGGATAACGAGTCATGGACAAAGAAAAAAAATTTATTGGGGAAACTACTAAAATGTCTTTTTAAGCTTTCAATCTACTAAACTACCCAAAAATTGAAAATATCCTCTTTTTAAGGCCAGCAAAAAACAAAAATATAAAATATTTCAATAAATTTGAAAAATGAATAACTTGTTTTCTTAAAAGAAAAAACATATTTTTAAATTGGGTTAAATGCATTTAAAGTACCTGTACTTTGAGCCAAAATCAAACAGATACTTGAGTTTTGAAAAATATCACAAATGGTACCTGTGGTTAGCAAATAAACCCACTTAGTACTTCCGTCAAAATTCCATTAGTTTTTTTAACAGAGTGCCACATCACCTTACATATGACGTAGTACCTATGGTTTCAAAGTGCCACGTGGCGTGATACCTGAGTTTTTTGGTGCCACGCCAATTTTTTTTTATAAAAAAAATCAAAACAAAAACCAAAAACCAAAAACAAAAAAAAATAAAGAAAGAAAAAAAACCAAAAAAGGTAGAACTGGGGTTGCCAAACCACCCCATAGGGGGNCTACATCACCTTACACATGACGTAGTACCTATGGTTTCAAAGTGCCACGTGGCGTGATACCTGAGTTTTTTGGTGCCACGTCAATTTTTTTTTTTATAAAAAAAATCAAAACAAAAACCAAAAACCAAAAACCAAAAACAAAAAAAAAATAAAGAAAGAAAAAAAACCAAAAAAAGGTAGAACTGGGGTTGCCGAACCACCCCATAGGGGGTGGCCGGCCACTCCTAAGGGTCAAACTCTCAAAAAAAGCCGACCCTTTTTTGCCCCAGTTCGAAGCTGTGCACCGCTCTGCTCACCTTCTTTCTCCTCTCCTCGCCTCACTTTCTCTCCACCTCTCCATGCCCTCGTCTTTGATGTGACTTTGATTTCCTCTGTCATTCTAGTTACTCAAGCCTTGCATATCCCTTCCTACATCCTCTTCACATCATTAGCCATGATGTTATCTTTCTTTTCCTACTTTCCCACCTTTGCATCTAGTGCTACTCACGATTCTGCTCAAATTCCAGGCCTTGCGCCAATACTCAGATCCTCAATCCCTCCCCTACTTTTGAAGCAGAGTCACTAGAGGCTCTTAATGGCGGAAAAGTAATTTAGGGTTTGGCCTTGGGGGTGGCTGAACCACCCTAGGCCAAACGGGGTGGCTGAACCTTTTTTTTTGGATTTTGTTGGTTTTTTTTTTTAAAAAAAAAATGACATGACAAGGTACCACGCCACGTGGCACTTTGAAACTACAAGTACCACTCTATGTGTAAGGTGATGTGGCACTTCGTTAAAGAACTAACAGAATTCTGACGGAAGTACCAAGTGAATTTATTTGCTAACCACATGTACTATTTGTGATATTTTTTAAAACCCAGGTATCTGTTTGATTTTGGTTCAAAACACAGGTACCTTAAATGTATTTAACCTTTTTAAATTTTCACATCTTGGTTTTTATTTTATTTTTTTTATTAGAGCATTTTCAACAATAAGAGTTATTCCAGCTGCTCAAAAATTCATCTCTTTTATTCTGTCTACACATTTTTCAATATAAACTCCCACGGTTGACAAGTTATTATTCTCTTTAAATAATGTTTTTTAATAAAAATAAATGAGAGAAAGAGGAGAAAAAAATAATAAACAAATTTTACAAGTTGCTACAATAAACTTTTATATTTGAAAGTTCACTGTATCAAATTGTTGAAAATTTTTCATTTTAAAAGGTTGACCGGAGGGTGAAAACAACATATAATAGTTAAATTTAACTTAAAGCACCTGTTTGAAGGCCCTTCTGAAGATGCTCTTAAGGATATTTTTTATAATTGAGGGATATTTATCGACAATTTTTGATAATTTGAGGAGATACATGAACTTTTCCATTTTTTTTATTATTATTTTTATTATGGAGGAACATAATGGGCTTGTTTCTATTTTATTTTTTATAAATTGGTGCGTTGGCGAGCTAATCTTTATGGAGAAATATATAATCATGAAGATACTGAGGGTTCGTTTGGGAGTGTGTTTTTTTAAAAATAATCTATGTTTTTAAACCAAATCACAATTTTGGAGTGTTTGGGAATGCGATTTTAAAAATTCAAATTTTAAAATAGTGAAAAAATTCGCAATTTTTATAAACTGACTAGAGGGTGCTTATTTGAAAAAGTGCGAATTAAAATTAAAATCACGAGTTCGTTTAAAAAAATATTTGGGGCAATATTTACCTATTTGGCCATGAAACCAAACACTCAATTGATAAATATATATATGCTTTTTAACATGTTTTACCAAACGCTTGTACAATTTTAAGAAATAGCGATTTCAAAAACATAATTTTTAAAAACGCAATTGTTAAAATCTCACTCCCAAATGGGCTTTGAGGCTTTGTTTGTTAAACGGATTTGGCAAAGGCAAAAGGCAACCCATTTTTTTCATTTTTCCAGCATTTTCTTATTTTTTACATCACGTCAATCAATTATTATTATTCAAATAAAAAAAAATCATTGCAAAACAAAATTTTTTCATTTTTTTCATACCAAACATTCTTACTTTTTTACTTTTTAAAAAAAAAAAACATTCTTACTTTTTTCACATCAATCAATTTTTGTTACAGTATCAAACCAAAATCGAAACTAAATCATTTACCAAAGGAACTCTCAGATTGTGTGTGAATTTCAAGAATAGTAGCCTAAGTTTAAGCAAGGATCCTCCTCACCCATGAAACAGATTTTCTGTAGGATAATATTTAGTTGTTATAGTGTAGAAATATTTTTGTCTTTTTATTTTTTGAGTGGACTAAAATACCCATATACTATAACTAACTGAATATTATCAAATCCTAATTCCTCACCCAATTGGGCCTACATTTATAAAAATTTTACAATTTTACATGTAGAACCCGATACGTCTACCGCTTAGATCGGTGTGGGGGCTTAACTCTCGTGGTTGAATTTTTAGTTTTTAGTTGTTTTTATTTTTGTTTTTGTATTTTGGCTATCCATGTCTTAGATCTAGTTTGTACGAAGTAAATCTGTTCCTTAAATATAATTGTACATGAGTTAGCAGAAGTTTGAAGTCATTTTTATGACTTTGTAACTTTCATAGCTTTTGACTATGATTTCTCAGAGGTGTAATGTTGTATGCTCAATAATGTAAAAGCTTTATGCTCGTAAAATTTCATTAATGGAAGTTTCATATTTTTCGAAAAAATAAAATTCAACAAGTTACGGCATGTGATGTGAGCCATTGTTTTCAAAACTTGTCTCTTTCACATCTTTTTCTGAGATTGATGTAGATTTTTATGTAAAACTTAAGTATAAGACATTTTGTCAGTGTCAAAAGTTTTTATCTGAGAAGACTTTATACTAGATACAATTATTCTTAACATTAGTGTATTGAAAGGATTGAATAAAACCCCACAAAGCCGACAAGCACAATAAAACGGTAAATAAATAAATATAAAGGAAATTTTTTACATATTTCCTTTAAACTATAAATTACCATTCAATTGAAAATTTGCTTTACAAATTTTTAATTGGGACAATATTATTCTCAAACTATTAACAATTATTAATGTCAGGAAAAAGTCAAAAATAACACTAAAATGTTTTTAGTAAGACAAAAATATTCTAAAGCAAAAAATAAAGGAAACGACAACGGATAATGACTTTTCTTGCTATAGCACTAAACTAGCAATTTTTCATGGGAATGCTTAAAACTTGTGGAAGTTCAGGAGGTCTCTGTGATGTTTTTCCTATAAAAAATAAGAATAATGATTTTACGTGGTTCGGTCAATGACTTACCCTCTTTACAATATAAAAGGTGGTGAAGGGAATATAAAAAGGTATAAAATGTCAAATCAAATTAAATTTAAATGTATTCAAATCTAATTTAATCTGATTACAATGAATGCTGAAATTACATCTCTCATACAATCATATGATATCTAAGAATATATACTAAAAGTAATAAATGTTTCAAGAATTGCATTGCATATTCCCGGAATTTGTGTCTTATAACTAAAATTTGTGTTTTTTTTTTTTTCATAATTTTTTTAAAGAGCCCAGCCAACCACACACCTCTACTCGGAATAGGATCATCTCCAGCTCATTTGAACGGGAAATACCAGTTAGTTATGTATTATGAGTATTTTTGTCTTTTTATTTTTTAATGGAAAAAAAAAATATCACTATAATATAATTAACTAGATATTCATTTAAACCTATTTCCTTCTCCCCACTCACTTAAATTAACGTAGTAGTTTATGTTAAATGTTTTTGGCCGGACAGCTTTGCTAGTATTAATATTTCAATAGACCTACGTGCTGTTTGGGTTATCAAATGAAAGAAGACGTTCTTGACAAGTTTTATAGAACATGATGTCGCTGGAAGACCTAATGAAATTATGAATTGTGCATTATTTGACATTAGTCAAATATAATGCAATTAATGTTTAGGGCATCAGGGTTGACTTTGTGCTCCAAAGTCGACGTTGATGTCCGATTATTAGCGTCTACTTTAAGATTGACATCGATAAGATTTTATTATTATTTTTATTTTCAAGGAAGTCATCACCCACAACATTAAAGTTCACAATGTTAAGGTTTTTTTTTTTTTTTTAAGTAATGCATCCTTAAAGTTGATATTGATTCCCTATTAAGGCCCTGTTTGAAAACCCGGTTGTGGATCTACTGTGCACTGCGGTTGCACTGTAGCGCATGAGATGTTTGACCGTGTTTGATTTTTTATAACAGAGGTCAGTTACTCAATTACGTTTTTACCCTTATTTTTGTATGTTTCCTTCAGCACGTTTTCCACCTCCGTTTGTTCTCTCCACTGTTTCCCTCCAGCACTCAGCTCCTTCAATGCGGTTCCTTCAGCACCTTAAGTCGTCCCAAATTGGCCTTGCCCCAGCTTCTTCCCAATAAGGTAATGGTCTCCCAGCCTTTGGGTCTGATACGGCAACACTGTTGTTGCCGGCTTTGTCGCCGCCGTTGATTGCGACGCCCCGCTCTGCTTCTTCATTGCCAAGAAGACTCTTCATATTTGGATCTCTTTCTTTCCCCTTTGTGAAACTGTTTCTTGCCCTCTCTCTCTCTCTCTCTCTCTCTCTCTCTCTTCAATTCTGAAGGAAGAAATCAAAGAAAAAACTCCCTCTTGTTCGTACTTTTTCTTCCGGTGCCTTGCCCGCTCTCCCACCACCATTTCCTCTCCAACCGAAGAGTCCTCGGGCTGCCTCTTCCCCTGCGGCCCCTTCCGGTCCTTCAACCGCCTATGACAGAACCACATCTGCAATTGCCAATCCGAGAGCCCTAATTTCATCGACAGCTCAGCCCGCAACGCCTCCGACGGGTAGGCCTCCTCTGAACCAAACCAAAATTCCACAACATTCATACTAAATTAATTTTTTTTAAAAAAAAAAAAAATCACAAACGAAAAAATAACCAGCTAAAATAAAGCTCAAAAAAAAAAATCATTAAAAAGCTAAAAAAAAAAAAAACCGGCATAGGTCTTCTCCAGAATCTCCAACTGCGAAGCGGTCTTCATTTTCCGCTTCGTCTTGTTCTCCACCTCTGGCGGCTTCTTCTTCTCTCCCTCCGAACCAGCAGCCTCCATTACCGAAGATCATGCTCACAACCATACAAACCCAAAATTTTTTTAAAAAAACAACAACAACAAAATCCCTCTCAGAAGTAGAGGAAAGCGAAATTCCACTTTTTGGCTCTAAAAGCAGGAAATAGCGAACATAATAGATTCAGAGCATGCTGCTGTTTCTCTCTCCCCAAAACCCCTCTTCGAAAGAGATTATTAAGATCAAGAATCGAAGAGTGTGATTGAGATGTGCGGTGAGAAAACGAGTTTGAAGATGAAAAGTATAAAAGGGTATCATGGTAATTTCATATTATGATGAGGCTGATTTCACGCACAAGTTCAAATGTATAACGAAAAAAATGAATAGTACATTCTCACTGAACAGTGGAACCACAACCCACTTTCGGATTATCAAACACCACCTAGGTGGTGTTTGATAACCCAAAATGGGTTGAGGTTGTACTGTTCATCATGGATCTACTGTTCACTTTTTGTCGTTATACGTTTGAAATTGTTCTTGAAGTTAGCCTCATCACAGTATGAAATTACCGTTATACCCTTATATGCCTTTCATCTTCAAGCTCGCTTCACGCTCACCTTACGGAACCAAAACAAAGCCAACTTCCAAACGCGTCCGAGATCGCCTTGATGTCAGCTCTGCATCCTCTCATTCCTGAACGCGTCCGAGATCACCGCCTTCGCCTGCACTTCCAAACGCTTTGTCTCGCTCTGCTGGAATGACGGCAAGCTGTGGTTCACCATGTGCGACCGTCGGTGGGGCTCCGAGACCCAGATCAGGAAATGGGGCAACGGCAAGATCGCCTACCGACTCCTATACAAGGCCCTCGACGAGTGGGAGAACCTTATCGGATTCTGGCGTCGGAGAGGCCCCGGAGCCACTGGAATCTGGTCTACGCCGTTGGTTTTCTTCGAGTGGGGCCCGTTGTTCCTCATCGGTTTCAGGGGGAACCGTCGTTTTCCCCTTCCTCATCGGAGATGTTGATGATATCGTTTTCCCATTCCTCATCGGGGATGTTGATGATATCATTCGCGAGTTTCTGATGGTGTATGCGACGGTCCAGATCCTCCCACCATTCGCCAATCTCCGGTTCTCTTAGCACAGGGTCATTGAGCTCTCGCAGGATAACCGTCGCGGCGGCGGATGGGCGGCGTGAGGTTGAAGGTTGGAGAGCGAGGGAGGCGGTCATGGCTTCTTGCATTTGGAGGTGATAGGCAAGATCGAGGTCTGAGTCTAGGCTTTTCGCCGTCATGAGCACTTCGTTGAGGTCGTCCTGACTGTAATCTTTGCCATGGGTCGGTTTGTTTGAAGTTTTCTTTCACTTTCTCACTGGGAGGGAAAGCGAGGAGACTCAGAGAAAATGGCCAGGAGCAAAAGAAGGGTAAAAACGTAATTGAGTCAATGACCAATGTAATAAAAAATCAAACTTGGTCAAACATCTCATGCTCTACATTACAACCCCAGTGCACAGTACATCCACAATCTGGTTTTCAAACAACCCCCTAAGGTGATTCACTATTATCGGCATCAACTTTGATGTTAGGACATCAGCGTTGACATATCACTTCGGGTTCTAAATCCATCAGTGTCAACTTTATGGTTGACACTATAAGCATTAGGGTTGGAGCATTTGTGTCGATAGCATTAACGACGATGTGTCACCCTAAAAGGAAATAGGGGTAACATTTTGTCTAAAGACCGATTTTTTGGTAGTTTAGATTTATATGACCATTAATAAAGTTAAATGTAATAGTAAATTGAGTTTGATCTAATAGTTGCAATTAAGTGATCATTACTAACAATTATGAGCTAACAATTATAATTAAGGGAAAAATATAATTTAGCTCCTTAAACTACTAGACATTTTCATTTTAGCCTCATAATGTTCAAAAGGTAATAAAATAGCCTCCAAACTACCAAACAGTTGTAATTTGGCCACTCTGTTAGTCATTACCGTTAAATTGGATGAAAAATCAAAACTACGTCATTTTGGTAAAGTATAGTTACTAAAATGCCTTTTTGGGAAAAAAATATTTTTTAAAGAAGCAAGCAAAACGGCACAGTTTAGCTTGAAATTAGGGTTTCCTTCCCTTAACCAAAATGGCACCGTTTTAGTTAGTGATAGGAATTAAAACAAAATGTTTTTTTCCCCACGCTGGCTGGTGACCCACGCATTCCCCAATCCTTCATGGCAACCTGCAAGAAAGAAGTTCATCAGATTTTAGGGTTCTCTTACCCAAACCCATTAAACTCAGGCTGCCCAACCTCCATGCGAAAAATGGGGAAAACAAGAACGAGTAAGGTAACAAGGGAGCTTTACCAATCATTGGATCACTAAATTATAAAGGGAATTGTTGTTATTCTGTCCAAACAAAAAGTCACAACAAATGGTTGCACCCATCTAGAATTGTGTTGTATACTATGCATATATACATCAGCGAAAGGACACAAAGGCAATCGATCTAGACCCAATTAAACCTGAAAAATCCTAAAAGTACTAGCTATACTATGTTCTTGACATATCAAACTGCATGTAGCTAGCCCTTAGGGTCACCTGCATCCCATGCTGCAATGGAGGTTAAGTAGCTTGAGTTTAATGGGTTTGGGTAAAAGAACCCTAAAATTTGATGAACTTCTTTCTTGCAGGTTGTTGTGAAGGATTGGGGGATGCGTCGGTCACCAGCCAGCGTGGGGAAGAAGACATTTTGTTTTAATTCCTACCACTAACCAAAACGACGCTATTTTGGTTGGGGAAGGAAACCCTAATTTCAAGGAAGCTTCTTTGAACAATATTTTTTCCCAAAAGGGCATTTTAGTAACTCTACCTTTCCAAAATGACGTAGTTTTGAATTTTTCATCCAATTTGACGGTAATAACTAACGGAGTGGCCAAATTGCAACTGTTTGGTAGTTTGGAAAGCTACTTTATCACTTTTGAATATTAGTGGGCTAAAATGAAAATGGCTAGTAGTTTGGAGGGCTAAATTATATTTTTCCCTATAATTAAAAAATAGTTAATAATTTACTCTAATAATTAAAATTAAGTGTATTTTAATATTAAATTAGTAGTTTATTACAATTAATTGTGAAAGTACATGTTTATTAATGAACATATATGGAGTTAGACATACATGTCTAATTTTCTAAAAAAATCTAATATAATTGCCTGANGTGGCCAAATTGCAACTGTTTGGTAGTTTGGAGAGCTACTTTATCACTTTTTGAATATTAGTGGGCTAAAATGAAAATGGCTAGTAGTTTGGAGGGCTAAATTATATTTTTCCCTATAATTAAAAAATAGTTAATAATAATTTACTCTAATAATTAAAATTAAGTGTATTTTAATATTAAATTAGTAGTTTATTACAATTAATTGTGAAAGTACATGTTTATTAATGAACATATATGGAGTTGGACATACATGTCTAATTTTCTAAAAAAATCTAATATAATTGCCTGAAATTGCATTAACAAATTTCTGATGGAGTTGGGTACACTAGCTTAGAAATTGTTATTGTTATTCCGAAGGGGTAGCTCATCGGTTAGGGACTGCGTACTTGTTTGAGTGTGCGCTTGAGAAGTTTAAGAGTGCGTTTAACATTCAGAAAGTCAGTTTGAAGAAAAAAATACCCGTTTGATAAAAATAATTGAAATCGCCTTTAAGTGTCCAAAAAACTTAAAAATGACTAAAACACACTTTTAGCAAAGGCTTAAAAATGAAGCAATTGCCAAAAAGCATTTTTTTTTTGCTTAAAAGTTCTATTTCTCAAAACACAATCCCAAACATACTTCTATGTCTCATGATATGGAGGTCACTGGTTCGACTCTCCCTCCTCATTTTCCTCCCCTTATGCGGACATTTAAAAAAAAAGAAAAAAGAGTTATTGTTATAGAAAAAATAAAATTATTGTGTGTTCAGAATTATTATTATTATTATTATTATTATTTTTTAAAGTTGTTATGATGTAGAAAGCTAAAAAAAAAATTTAAAAAAAATAAGAAGAATATTTTATGAATATTTTGCATTTGAATTGTTTACTAATGCTTATGTTTTAAAGATAAAAATCAAATAAAATAAAAGCGAGAAAGAAAAAATATTTCTGGTTTGGTGCAGTTTTTCAAAGATGCAAAGAAATCTAATTAAAGAAATCTTTTTTTTTTTTTTTCTAATTAAAGAAATCTAAATCTTGATTGAATAAATTTCAAGTTGTCGCGTAAAATTGTTCTTTGAAAGTTGTCTCACTTAGGGCATTCACAATAGAGGAGCTAATTTTTTATGTAAAATAGCTCCTCAAAATTCAATTTATCTAATGTGAAAAACACGTTTTAGCCCCCTCAACTAACACCCATTTTACGGATAGCACGACTCAAAAATAAATTATTAGGGGTGAAAATGTGGGTGTTTATTAATTGCCTTCTAACCACTAACCATATTTATCGTTAACCGCTAACCGATAACCGCATATATATATACATGAAAAAATGTCGTTTTAGTATTTAAATATATATAAAATTGTATAAAAATCTAGAAATGATGTCGTATGTAGTAGGATATTATCGTATTACCATAAAAATGATGTTTTTTTTTTAATAACTTTTTTTACTTTTTTTATCTTTTAAAAAGCAATTAGCGATTAGCGGTTATTAGAGTTATTAACTACTAACCTCTGGTCACATAGTTGGTTAGTGAATTTTACTAACTGCCTAGGTGATTGCGGTTAATGTGATCAAACTAATTTGTTCATTCATTAAATTTTCACTTTTTTTTTTTTTTTAACATTTCTGCACAAGAGGGGAGATGATGATTCGAACTAATGACCTTCGTTTCATTAGGCGTGATAAAAGATGGCCTTAAAAGCCTTTTTTTTTTTTTTTGGTCACTTCATAATTGCAAAAAGGCAAATTTCTATTATTTATCTTTTCTGAAAATACAGACCCTTTTTGCTAAGGGTAACTATTTTATTAACATATGGATACTAACACGACGGGGAGCTTATTCATTGGAAATGATTAAAACAATTAATAAAGAAAATACTACGAATACTAATAAATAAGGTCTACATCATGTTAGAACCCATCTCTTAGTAAAAGAGTTAGTACCTCTAGCATTTTTCTTTTTTTGTAATAACTTTTGTATTCTCATTTTATAAAGTAATAATAATTATTATAATATTATGCATTTATTACATTTTTTGAATTAATATTTTTGTTCTTGTTCGAAACCCTTTTAAATATGTTCATTGATCTCACATATTGTGGCTGTTGGATCACCCTTTTGCTACTTGTTCAATTAGTTTTGCTAAATATAACATGTCAACATTAAAATAAAAATAAAAAATTAGTAAGAAACCTCATGATCCTTAACAAAAAGTTGTTACTTGGAGTAAAATTCATTCAATTAAAAAAATATTGTACCGTTTCAAAACCACCAACTACTAAAAAAAATTGTTTGAATGTAATTGATGCAAGAACAAATTAATTCTTAGACCATATTATTTTTATTCCAATGCCATCTTTTCATTCAATTTCCTATAAAATGGTTAACGGCTTTTTAAGCCTTGCCTTCTAATATCGTAGAAAAAGATGGTTACAAAATGTATCGGAATACTTATGGTGGTTGTAATAGAGTTGTGTATCGCCAATAACATTAATTCTACCTCTTTCGCTCATTCCGATCCCATCATAATTCCTCATTTCTCATGTCAAAACTCAAGGTATCAGGAGCAAGAGCCAAAGCCAAAGCTAGAACATCAAACACCAAATTCAAAGCCAGAGCATCATGAGCCAAAGGTAACATTGCATAGTTGCATTACAAAAACATTTGAAAATTGTGAGAAAAAAACATAAGTCACGAGGAGTTACCTATGGTTATTGTCTCTTTGGTGGCTTTCAAGTTTGTCTTCACACCACCCCCAATCATAAGCTATCAAATGATGTTCTAAATTGCATATCTAATTGCTGGATTCACAACTTTTGGAAAGCTCAACTCTATATGCAGCTTGCACCTTGTTTGGAACTCTGTTATGAAATGCATGTCAAAAACTATCCACACAATCCATGAGCTCCAATTTTAGATTTGGTAAAGATTTCTTAACCGCGTTGTCCCGATCTCCATGTTCATTGAGATATTGCACATATGTACATATATGCATGAAAAAAAAAAAAAAATCATATGTTGTAAATGCTTATCAATATTCATAAATGTTGTAAAAGATGCATCTTTCACATCTACATCATTAATTTTGAAGGCGATAGTAAAAAGTTTATTATGAATATTTATTTTTATTCACTACGAAACATTAAACATTGTTTTTTTCCACATGAATCTTGACGTGTACTAAAAGTTAGTTTATACAACCTTTCTAATTTATGGAGCAGAAAATTTATAAAATATTCTTAATTTATGAAGCACTTAATTGACAATTTCAATTAAGTGAGAAATCAGCAAGGACATGGATCGGCAAGGACAAGGACATGTAGACATAAGGCTTAATTTTTGTAGTAGAAAGAACAAAAAAAATTCCATAAAGCAATGTTTGAGCCACATAAATGATCAAGCTCTGCTGTAGGCTTGTAGCCAAGGTGGAATGGAATACGGCAGTGAATATAGTGATCACTCCATGCTCATGTGCAAGAGTGTGCGGACCCAGTATCACATGTTATTGGCCTTTATGGGAAGGCTAATGCTAAGGAGCACCACTTTTTTTTTTTCTAATATATATTACAAATATGTCATGCATACAATATCACTATGTAGGGTGCAAAAAAAAGATAATAATAATAATAATAATAAATTACTATGCAGGGTGTGGTGTCCTGATCAGGAAGTTGACAAAACATTTGAATAGTCGCTATTACTTATTGCACACCAGATAATGATCGATAAACACCTTTTGGTATTATTCCTGGCCAGCCCGCCAAGCACTATTTTTTTGTTGTTGTTGTTGATATTTTTACATATGAGGAGGATAATTCGAATTAGTGACTCTTGCTTCATAAGACGTAATCTTTTGCCAATTGAGTTATTTGTTGGAGACTGCCAAGCGCTACTTCAAAGTTGTTTCAATCAGACGAGAGCTATGCAATTGAAAATAACCTTTAAACCTTTAACACAATATTCCAAACCAAGACAAATACATTTTCTTGACTTTGAATCTAAATTTGATCATTCTCTACTCTGCACATGAACATATGTCAGACAACCAAATATTCTCAACATAGAATAATCAACCGGTTTACCTGACCATACTTCCTCTGGAACCTTGAAGTCAATCCCAGCAACTGGAGATCGGTTGGTGACGAAGCATGCATAATTAACTGCCTCAGCCCAGAAACTCTTTGGCAATTCTACACTCAACCTCATACATCTCGCCTTTTCCAACAATGTTTTGTTCATCCTTTCGGCAACTCCATTCTGCTATGGAGTCCCTCTCGTTGTGAAATGACGAGTAATGCCTTATGTTTTGCAGAATTCCAAGAATGTAGTGTCTTTGCACTCTAACCCATTGTTGGATCTCAGATACTTCACTCTTCTTCCAATTTGATTTTCCACATACGCCTTCCACTGCTTGAAGATGGTGAAAACCTTTGATTTGTGCTTCATAAAATAAAACCAGACCTTTCTTGAAAAATCATCGATAAAACTGACAAAATAATGTGCACCTCCGTTTGACGGCACCGCCACTGGTCCCTAAACATCTAAGTGAACATAGTTGAGAACACCTTTGCTTGTATGAGACGCCACCTTAAAGCTGACTCTTCGTTGCTTTCCATATAGACAGTACTTGCAGAAATCCAATCTACATGACTTCACACCTTTCAACAAATTCCTCTAGTGAAGCTCAAACATACTGCGCTCGCCTAAATGACCAAGATGCATATGCCACAAAACTGTGTTATCATTATTTGGTTTTGCCGAGGTGGACATTATAGCTCCACCTGTAACTGTGTCCCCTAGTAACTTATATAGATTGCCAATTTTCTTACCTTTCATTATCACCATAGCACCTTTAGTTATTTTCATAACCCCATCTTTGGCTGAATAACCATAGCCTAAAGAATCTAATGTGCCTAATGAGATCAAATTTTTCTTAAGGTCGGAAACATATCTGGCATTAGTAAGTATCCTGAGTCCTTGACAATCCCATCAAACATCCAAACTTTTATGGTACCTAGTCCAATGGCCTTACACCTAGCATCATTGTCCATTAGCACTGTACCCGCATTACAAGATTTAAAAGTGTCGAACCACATCCTATTCGAACACATATGATATGAACAAGCAGAATCCAAAACCCAAGAGTCTATGAGAGAATTTTTACCTGAGGAAATTGAAAGAACATCTGCGCTAACCTCGCTGTCATTAGACTCACCATCGGCCACACTGACTAAATCTACTGAACCTTTTTGATCTAGGTCTTGTTTCATCAGCCTGCAAAATTTTATGTAGTGCCCTTTCTTATGAGAATAATAGCACTCTACATCTTTTGCATCTGACCGAGATTCTCCACTCTGCGCCGATTGTGACATAGACTGAGATTGCTTACCTTTGCCATTCTTCCCCTTAAACTTATCTCTTCCGCGCTTTGGCTCAAACCGTGCCACAAGCCCATCAGCCTGATCATTGACAGGTTTCCTTTGCGTCTCATGTGACAAGAGAGATCACGTCACCTCTTCAAACACCAGAGTCTCTTTCCCATATAACAATGTCGTAACCAGGTGATCATAAGAAGGGAGAAGCGATGCCAATAGAAGTATCGCTTTATCTTCTTCTCAAATCTTCACTGCAAAATTCAACAATTGTGTATTCAACATGATGAACTTGTTGAGGTGCTCCAATAGATCTGTATTTTCCTCCATCTATAAACCATATAGTTTCTTTTTCACGTACAACTTATTTGTCAAATTCTTCGCCATATACAGACTCTCTAATTTCTGCCAAATTGATTATGCCTTCTCTTCATCAATCACATTGTGAATGACTTCATCTGATAAATTAAGACGGATTGCATTGGCAGCCTTCGCATCCATCTCTTCCCAAACATCATTATCCATCTTCTCGGGTTTCTTCGCCTTTCCCAATAACGCCTTGTGGACTCCTTGCTGAATCAACAAATCTTTCATCCTTCTCTGCCAAAGAGAAAAATTGTTCTTCCCATTAAACTTCTCCACTTCAAACTTGGTACTCACCATATTTGCTGTCAATTTGATTTCTCGAACCTAAGCTTTGATACCACTTGTTGTGCAAAAATACACGCAATCACAATTATGGTTAAATAAGGCGAGAACAATCGCACACAAATAACACCAAGATTTAAGTAGTTCCTTCAATGTGAGGTACGTCCACTAGCAGAGGTGATCACAAAGAAATTCACTATAAAAAATAGAGTACAAAAATATAGTGCAGAGAAAACTTAGACCCAAAACTCCAATACACTCAAATCTCACTATCACACAATAGAGATTATTCTCAAATGAGAACAAAAAATAGGGATGCAAACTCTTCATCTTTTGTTAGAATACGATGGTGGTGGGTCTCTATTTCTTTTTCTCTCACCCCTGTCACAAAGCTTTCTCTTGCTACTCACTGTTGCCAATAAGATAGAAAACAGAACCTTGTAATTGCTGTCTTGTCCGCACTGTAAAACCCAAAGAAAACCCAAGTGTGCGGCGCTTCACTGGCTTCAAGAATAAAGGATCCAAAGTAAACCTTTTATAGTGTAATAAGTCGGTCAAACCAATCCCACTCCAACTTGGAAAAGCAGACCCAATACAAGTAGGTTTTCTATTCCAAAACCAATAGGAATGGAAAAGTAGCGGAAAACCAAAGGTAATATGAAAGCATGGGGCCCACAATACTTTATGGGTTTTAAGACACATCTCACGTCAACATAATATTATGCATTTATTACATTTTTTGAATTAATATTTTTGTTCTTGTTCGAAACCCTTTTAAATATGTTCATTGATCTCACATATTGTGGCTATTGGATCACCCTTTTGCTACTTGTTCAATTAGTTTTGCTAAATATAACATGTCAACATTAAAATAAAAATAAAAAATTAGTAAGAAACCTCATGATCCTTACCAAAAAGTTGTTACTTGGAGTAAAATTCATTCAATTAAAAAAATATTGTACCCTTTCAAAACCACCAACTACTAAAAAAAATTGTTTGAATGTAATTGATGCAAGAACAAATTAATTCTTAGACCATATTATTTTTATTCCAATGCCATCTTTTCATTCAATTTCCTATAAAATGGTTAACGGCTTTTTAAGCCTTGCCTTCTAATATCGTAGAAAAAGATGGTTACAAAATGTATCGGAATACTTATGGTGGTTGTAATAGAGTTGTGTATCGCCAATAATGTTAATTCTACCTCTTTCGCTCATTCCGATCCCATCATAATTCCTCATTTCTCATGTCAAAACTCAAGGTATCAGGAGCAAGAGCCAAAGCCAAAGCTAGAACATCAAACACCAAATTCAAAGCCAGAGCATCATGAGCCAAAGGTAACACTGCATAGTTGCATTACAAAAACATTTGAAAATTGTGAGAAAAAGCATAAGTCACGAGGAGTTACCTATGGTTATTGTCTCTTTGGTGGCTTTCAAGTTTGTCTTCGCACCACCCCCAATCATAAGCTATCAAATGATGTTCAAAATTGCATATCTAATTGCTGGATTCACAACTTTTGGAAAGCTCAACTCTATATGCAGTTTGCACCTTGTTTGGAACTCTGTTATGAAATGCATGTCAAGAACTATCCACACAATCCATGAGCTCCAATTTTAGATTTGGTAAAGATTTCTTAACCACGTTGTCCCTATCTCCATGTTCATTGGGATAATGCACATATGTACATATATGCATGAAAAAAAAAAATCATATGTCGTAAATGCTTATCAATATTCATAAATGTTGTAAAAGATGCATCTTTCACATCTACAATATTAATTTTGAAGGCAATAGTAAAAAGTTTATTCACTACGAAACATTGAACATTATTTTTTCCACATGAATCTTAACGTGTACTAAAAGTTAATTTATACAACCTTTCTAATTTATGGAGCAGAAGTTAATTTATAAAATATTCTTAATTTATGAAGCACTTAATTGACAATTTCAATACTTAACGCAATGCCAAACATATATATATATATTTGTTATTAATAATTGTCAAAATATTTGTGTTAGTCTAGTTTTCAATGACAATTAATATGTACGGATTGCCAAAAATAAAAACTGAATAAAGTAATTTTACTTTAATTGAAGGAATAGTTTAGTGAATTCTACCAATTAATGAATATTTTGAATAGCTTTGTATAAAAATTTTATCAATGAAAATGCCTACAAGTACCACTAGTGTAAACGGCTTTTATTTTTATTTTTTTTGCTTGTATTTTGTAATTTGCACAAAATTTTCATGTTATGGGCCTTCTATTTACTTAACAAAGTGCATGTAATTTCACGTTCTTCACTATGCATTTTATTTATTGAGCTGCATTGCACATTTACAACATGCTCTGTTTTAGGTTCAATTGGAAGCTTTTTAGAGCGGTGTACGAGACTGAGATTTGTTACATAGAAGTTCTCAAATGTTTCTTTCTTGTTTCAAATAATGTTTTTTTTCTTCTTTTTATTGTGGAATAATATTAATTATGAATGCTTTACTAAATGATTTGTACTCTTGTGTTTTTGAGTTTTCAAGTTATGTTGATTTGATTATTTTGGTTGGGTCTGCTGGTGACCCAATCAGGTCTTGGCCAAAGACCCACGTTGGGTCATGGCCGTAACCTAGCATTGGTTAGCAGACCCACGCAGGTCTGGCCGTCACCTAGGTGGGTCGGGCCAAACTTAGCTGGGAGTCAATTTGTGACCCACATTAGGCTACAACCAAACCCTTGTGGGTCTGCAAACCCACTATAGTAACCCAAACAATTAACTAGGCTAAGATAACTTGGTTAGATGATTAATTGAACTCTTGGGTCACTAGGGTTAGCGAAAGGGATATTCTGGAAAGTTTTGGGTTTCTGACCGAACACTCATTTGGAGACCAGCCCAAACGTTTGCCTACAATAGTACACGAATGCTCGTGTGGGGACCAGTCCAAATGTTTGTTGACTTTTTGTTGACTACTAGATAATGCTCAAGCATCTGATTGCAACCCAAAAACTATTGGGTAAATAGTAGACGAATGTTCAACACAATAGTACCGAACATTCGTTGCATTGCAAGCCTACTCCTGCAAAGCTCATAACCTTTCCTACCCTATAAATACCCCTCCCACACCCTTTGCCAATCCATTCTGCCCTTTAAGCCCTAGAGAAACCATGCTTTTGAGCGTTGTAGTAAGATTTTAAGGGATTCCTTTGGTGTTCTTGAAGGAAGAGGAACTTCTTAAGGATTCATGTTGTTTGGAGGTAACCATCTCTCTCTAGTTATTTTCTTAGGTTGTTATGATAGCCTTGTATTTTTATAGTAGCTTAATTGTTAAAAATTTAAAGGTTTAGGTTTTAATCTTGTTTTGGGCATTTTCTTTCCATTAGAAGTATTCTTGTTGCATGGTGATGTTGTTTTGGGCTATCATATATTAGAAACCTTTTTGTAGCATTGAAAACAGTTTAAAACTGCTTAGGAAATCATTGGGCCAAATGGAGTCTTGCCTGAAACTCTCTGGCTGAACATTCAAGCTTCTAGTAGTGTATCTAGGGATGAATGTCATTTTACCTAGACGACCATAAAAGTAGCCTTTGTTTTCAAAGTTCTAGGATTTACGTTCGTTTTAGCTTTGGACTTAGAACTAATACTAGACTTTTCACAGATTTAGAGAATTTGGAACCACAGAATATTTGAAGGATCTATACGACTCGGGTGAGTACAAACTCACATGATACTAGCAGTTATTTTTCTCGCATTGCACGACTATTTTGTGTACCAAATATACATTTTTACAACTCTTATGAAATACATTTTGCTTTGTTATGAACTCTACATTTTGTTAAAATGTTCTACTTAACAAGATAACGAACATGATGAGATTGTAAGAGAATGCATATAAAATACAGACAAGACTAATTGCATCATATGACATAGTACACTGGTATGTGCCGGACAACAACCATGAACTTACTATACATATTAACTTTAAAGTCAAACGTGTGTGTGGATGTGATATAAGGGCATTGGATCCAATGGTTATTTCGTGACCGACACAGCCTTAATTAGTAGGTAACTACAGGACATATATCATTAGTAGAGTTGGCCACCTAAAATCAGACTTAGTCGGGCTATTAGTGTTATGGGCTATAGCGTACAATGGTCAGAGCATTGACATTGTATTACAGGTCTCTCGGGATGGCGCCAACCCTACTGAAAAAGTGTAATATCTCGAGTAGACCATATAATTAAATTATCATTGATTCACATGATTATAGCACGTTATATTGCATTCATGAATAATTGTCTTGCCAAAATGCTGCATAATTTATCAAACAAAGTTCATTATTAAATGGCATAAGTATCATATGCATTTTTACTCATTAAGTCTTCATACTTATCCTTATTTATGGTTCCGTCGTCTTAACGCCGACAACAAAATAACATCATCTAAGCTTGTGTGCAATGCTCAACTTAGCCCCTACTTCTATGGAGGACCCAAATTCTAAAAGCCAATTGTTTGACAAATCTTGGTAGGAGTCGTAGAATTTTGGGTCTTAAAACCCGGTCCATTTTACTACATATGTAATGAATTATTTTGAAAGTCCACTAAAGCAAATGAAACAGTATAGAACCATTGAGCCAGAGGGCCCAATACAAGGTGTATGCTCGAAATTATGGTTGTCGACACAAAACCCAACATGCTATATAATTGGTAAAAAAAATATCCGCAAATCAATTTAATTAAATGACAATTGACTTACATAATTTTTTGCTAAAAAAAACACATTAAAAACCTCCTCATATGCTAGATAGAGCATCGTTCATTATTAATAATGTCTTTATAGGCTTTGTGAAGGACCCCAAAGCTTATAGACTACCCTAGAAAATAATCTTGAACTAGTATTGGGTGGAGTGCGCCAGCCCGTGCTATAGTGCAACGCATGGGCGACGCTCGAAGGCCCCAGTAGCGAGCTACTGTGGTGGGCCCTCCCCCAAGAGAAATTAATTTAATATCATGTGGTCCGATGGACCACGTATCAGATATTAAACTGATAAGAACAGATACTACACTTGATCTTAGCCAAAAGGCCGAGAAAGGTATGAATTGTTCTGTGGCTTGCTTCTCTTTTTATAGCATGCTTCTGCGTCGTTCTTGTGTCACCCATCCGGTGTGGGACACAAACAAACAAATCAATTTGCTCGCAAAGGCTCAGCAATATCCAATTGTGATATCCTATGCGTGGCGGCCGTAGACTTGCTTGTCGCTAATGCAAAAATTGGCCACGCAATCTGCTTTAACTTCACTGATTTTCGTTCTACCAAACTGGCACTCTTATTTGCTCCCTTGGAGCACCAAAACCTCGTTTAAATCAGTTAAACTCTGGTAAAGATTGTAGTGATAACTTCAGATGCAATCACAGTGCTTTTGTTTTTATACCTGCTTCGTTCCTTTCTCATTTTTTCGGTGTGGGATCAGAAAGCACAACCATGGGCTGCGTCCGTTAGTTTGTGGTTATTACGCTTCATTTTTATTCCCTCATGAGTGTGTGGTTATTACACATAGCGGCACCCCCAAAAGCGGTCGGATAGTTCGGCTACTCCCAAATACAAACCCTCTGCCCCCTACCTCGTTTTCTCACTTGTTTCGTGGTTTTGGTTGTGACCACTCTTTACCATATCTTGTCGAATAATAATGTTACATGTGTTTTTTGTGTTATTTACAATTGACGTGGGTTTCAAAATTATTGAGTTTGTGATAAATCATCATTGAATTTTAATACAATGAGAATTTTTTTTATTTTTTTATTTTTACAATAATAATTTCAATTTAAAAGTAAAGTTGACTTGAGAGAACTCACATGCATGACACACGATTACTTTCATTGACATTCACTGAATTCTATTTTGAAACTATATATATGAGAGATAATTAAATTTGTTTTTATTATATATATATATATATATATATAAATTAATATTCAGAATAAGTTCAAAAGATGGTTAGTTTTAGACAACTTGTTTTGTAAAGTTCTTGTTGTCTTGTGTCTTGTGTTCTTCAGACAAAAAAATTTGCAAACAATTTTCGTTAAGTAACTTAATAAAATCTATTACTTTGACACATCATATTGCTATAGTAAATTAACATTTTATCTCCAACATTTTATTCCGTACATAACTCTCCTTCATTTTCTTCTTCCTCACCATGATTTGGGAGCATCTTGCGAAAATTTGACGGTCGCATTTGTGAAAATAGTTGAGGAAGATGAAGATGAGCTAGAATTAGGCACGAAGTAAAATTTTGGAGATATAAGATATTAGGTTAATTTATTGTAACAGTATGACATGGAATGAGGACTAACATGCATGTAATTTTAGCTAGAGTCATAAAATGATGTAAAAAATCATAATTGTCATTTTTAAAATTAAAAAATAAATATCCTTATAAATTGGTTAGGCACGAAGTAAAATTTTGAAGATATAAGATATTATGTTAATTTATTGTAACAGTATGACATGGAATGAGGACTAACATGCATGTAATTTTAGCTAGAGTCATAAAATGATGTAAAAAATCATAATTGTCATTTTTAAAATTAAAAAATAAATATCCTTATAAATTGGTTTTTATTTATTTAATTTATAACTTTTAGTTTTTTTTTTATAAAATAATTTGAAGAGTTTTTTTTTTTTTAAAAAAAAATAAAATTATAAAGGGTATTTTTGTTCTTAAAGAGTATTGATATTTTGATGATAGTTTAAGAGGGAGATTTACAAATTTTACAATGATAGTTTAAGGGGATTATTTAATCTTATTTTCTTTGCCGCACAAGAACTTACTCTCTGTTTATTTGCCGAGAATAATAATGTCTTAATAGAAAAGATATTGTACTTCTTAATTTGGTTTCCACACATTTTGGGGCCAGGAGAGCGCGTCTTCCATTCTTGATTCTACTGAGAATAAGACAGTAGAATCCGAGTTTCAGTTTCCTTGGCTTTCCCTCGAACTTTCTCGGGAACCAAACAGATACTTAACTTTGTGCCCAATTCGACAATTATTGTCGTGTTTTTTCCGCACATATTTATTTATCCAAGGGAAGGCCAGGAATGGACATAGATCATAGATGTGATCAGAATCAATAGACGTGTAGACGACGAAGAAAATAATGTCGGTCAAAGTTGGAGCGCGTTGACCTGGTCAATTCCATGAAAAGACCACGTAGTTCTCGGTGCATAGACAGGAACGTTCCTCGTCTTCTTTCCCTCCCTTGTTATTTGGGTTACGATGGGTCCCACTGGAATGGGGCCATAATTCAACTACAATTACGAATTCACCCCTTTTCCCATTTCATAGTAATTTCTCAATTAGGCATATCATATGTACTTAGCTGAGGGCCACCCAATTTTTCCTTATTTTTCTTTTATTAATAGTCAGTTGAGTCCTTCATCATGCCTTCTTAAACAAATGGCACGTCTTCAAGAGATAGTTTAATTGGTTATGACAACGCCTTATAAAACGAAGATTATTAGTTCGACTTCTCCTCCCGTTCTTGTGCTAACGTGTAAAAAAAAGAAAAATAAACAGATGTTATTAGTTCGAATTAGTTTTCTTCTTCCCTCTCCTTGTGTGGACATGTCAAAACAAAATATAGCCATTTGAGCCAACAGTTCAAATTTCTAACCCGTGCCTAAATCCCATCGCTAATAATTAGGTTTTAAAAGCGAATCATTTTCTTAATTAGATTTAACAAAATTCTACCGTATAGCTTTGTCTGATTTTTTTTATTTTTTTTTTATTTTTCCTGGTGTTTGGTACAACAAAAAATTGTGGTAAAACTAAAAATAATTTCGGTTAACAGAAAATCTTCTTTAATATGCGTAAAATAGTTTTTCCTCTTTTTAAAAAAAAAAAAATTGTAAATTATTTTTTGATTTTTAGCTTCTCCTTCTCACGCACTCTCGAGCAACATGTCAAAAATTGTTTCAAATTGAAGCCATTGAAACAAATAGAACCTAAAGTTTGATCACTTGTGCTTTTGCTTAATGGCTTAATGCAAATATTATAGTAATTGAAAGATAGACCAAGGGCAATTTGTCAATTTGAAGTCAAGTCCTCATGACCCTATGAACACTTTATAAAGCCCTTCATCCCTCATCCATTGCAAACAGGGAAAAAGAAGATCAATCATGGACAGAGAGCAAGAAGATATGCAATTTCTCGGCTTCTTTGGGATCTTGAAGGAGTCCATGAAGATCATCTTCACATGGAAGAGAATCTTCAGCCAAATCACTCTGGCTCTCATCCTCCCACTCTCTTTCATCTTCCTTGCTCACTTCCAAATCTCCCAACTCCTCTTCATCAAGATCCTCAACAATGAAAGTGAGTTGGAGTACACGCGAAAGGGTTCCCCAACATATTCTAAGCTCTCCGACACCATATCCTCTGAACGGGCCGCCTTCTGGCTCTTCAAAGCGTTCTACTTCACCTTCCTCCTCATCCTCTCCCTTCTCTCCACCTCCGCAGTTGTTTACACCATCGCATCCATATACACAGCAAAGGATATAACCTTCAAGAAGGTGATGAGCGTTGTCCCCAGGGTTTGGAAGAGGCTTATGGTCACTTTCCTATGGAGCTTCGCCGTTGTTCTGCTCTACAACTTCGTCTCTGCTACACTTTTCTACTTCTGGGCACGCTATTATGGATTTTATAAGATTGGAATTGCAATCTTCATTGCTCTTGTCATCTTATACGTAATCGGGTTTGTATATATCAGCGTCGTTTGGCATTTGGCAAGCGTTATATCAGTTTTAGAGGATATGTATGGGATTAAAGCCATGATCAAGAGCAGGAAATTGATAAAGGGGAAGATGTTTTCTGCGGTTGCCCTGTTTTTGATGATTACTACTTTTTTCGTGGGAGTTGAGTTTTTGTTTGAGAATTTAGTTGTTCTAAATATGGGGAGAAGAAATATGGGAATAAGCATCCCAATCGGAATTCTTTGCCTTTTCTTGGTGTGCACGGTGTTTCTCTTTGGCCTTGTTGTTCAAACGGTCATCTACTTCGTCTGCAAATCATATCACCATGAAAATATTGATAAGTCTTCGTTGGCTGATCATCTGGAGGTTTATCGTGGGGAGTATGTTCCTCTGAAGGGAAAGGATATCCAACTAGGTGATGTTCATGTCTAGCTATATATGTTACTTGTTTTGATGAAGCGAAATGCTTAAGAAATAATTGTTATTGGGAGATTTATAGAAAGATTGTGGCTCCTGACTAGGATTCCCATAGATATAGCATATATGTGTATTTCCTGTTTAAAGTGCAAGACAATTTTATATATATGTATATGATGTTTAATAAAGTGAACAGTTTCCTGATGTTTCAATTGATTGGCTCTATTATGTTTGTTTTTGTTGTTTTCAATAACAGTTTCATTAACAAGAGTTAAAGTAATCTGGAAATTAATTGAGACAGGATCATAGGAGGTTTTAGGGTGATTGAATTGAATTTTTTATGTCTGATTTATGTTTGTCAATTCAAAATTCCCAGCCTGATTGCACTCAGCTCCATGATTTGGTAATGTGGTGTAAAGATATTGAATTATTGAGGAGTGATGCAGTACAAGTGACAACAGGATCTTTCTTGAGTTTTTGCCCAGAAAAGAAGAAAAGAAAAAGAAAAAAGCAGGGTCTTTCCTTGTGCTTTTCTTATCAACAAAAAAATTGACAACTCAAGGTCCACTCCAGTCCTATTTACCATCTCTGCAAATTTATGAAGCTTGTTCATTTTCTACAGCCCTGTTTGGTGTGGTCGCTGACTCACTGGTGTTTCTCAATTTTAATACACTAATAAAAGAAAATTATGACTCTGTTTAGGGCTTTGCATTAACCACATATCCTATATGAAAAAATGCTAAACAGATAAATATCACAGTTTATGCGGAATTAACGGATATTTAAATCTAAGCAAGCAATCACCAAAATATGAAGAATCAAACACACAGGATTTTGGTGACGAAGAGGAAACCAATTAGAAACTGATCTAATTGTAAAACCTCTCCGGGGCAGCCAAACCCAGGAAATCACTATCAGAAAATTATCCAGAGATTACAGACACTAGGAACACTTACAACCCTTTGCAAGACCTCGGCTCTGTAAGATCGACAAGCCTCCAACTCGTCTCCTTGCTCACAATCTTCTTCAACGTGATTCTCCTTTACCGGACCCTTCCGATAGACTTCTCAATTTACGCTCACAAACTAACAAAGATCCTCTAAGAGGAACAATAAGGCTCACAATATTTCTCTCTTTAATTACAGCCTCTCACGAACTCTCTGGGGGTGAAAATCCGTACCTCTAACATTCTATAGAGGTGTATTTATAATAGCCCCACAAGACCTAAACCTAGGACACAGTTAGAGTCCAAATAAAACTGTTACAGGTAGGTAGCGTTCGGACGGGAAGATTGGCCGTTCGAACGGTCACTTGAATATACATGGATAATGGGCTTTGTGAACAGTGGCCGTTCGAACGGTCATTTGGGCGTTCGGACGGTCACTATTCCTGATGTGGAAATTTCTAGGTTTTCATCGCTTTCTTAAGTCGCATTCTTCAATCTTGGCGCGGCGCGTTCGAAGGCGTCCGAACGGGCTGCGAACGGGATGCGAACGGGCCTGCGAACGGAGCTCTCGGGTTTTAGTACTGAAGTCCTTGATTGCATCACGTCCGAACAGCAATGAATCCCGTCCGAATGCTTGGCTCTTTTCTTTTCATTTTGATCACGAAACTTAGCCAATACTTCAAACTAACACTATATATATATAAACACCAAAATTTAGTATAGGGTTATGTTTATTTTTTATTTTTTATATTTTTTCTCTCTTCTCATATATCAGATACTCCCAGGTCTTGCTGATAAGGCATAAAAAAATAATAAAACAAGCCCAAAAGACTAAAAACAAACCAAAATTATGTTCAAAGTCGTTTAAAATATGACCTAATAAAGGCCCAAAAAGCCCATTGTATGTTATGCCAATAATAGATAATAACCACATTCAATAATTGTAATAAATGCACATATACACAGCAAATTTTTAAACATTGTAGTTTGAATCCCCCCTCCCTCCTCTTGTTTGGACATGTCAAAAAAAAAAAAAAAAAAAAATTAAACATTGTAGTTCAAATTGATAAAGATAACAAACGTCATGAGGGTAAAGTTCATTTTCCCCTTTAGATAAAGAGGAAAGGGAATTCTAATTTGGAGATGGGCAATATCGTGATCAATTGTTTTATTTGGTTTTTTTTTTTTTTTTTTTACATGTCCCCACAAAAGGGGGGAGGAGGATTCGAACTAGTGACCTCCGCTTTTTTTTTAATAGAAAATTAGTAGGTTATAGTTGAAGAGTCTGGTTCATTTAATTAAATTGGTCGGATTATAATTAATATATATATATATTTTTATACTCATGTCTGAACACAACCAAAACCAAACACAAAAACACGACCACCCCTAATCTACTAAAAAAAAAGTATTAAATATAAAATATGGATAAAGAAATCCTTTTACTAAGTCTATTTAGGGCTAATTATTTTTGACATGATCAACAAACTTGACACAAAATTAATGAATTAGGATTAAGAGGGCTAACCTAATTGAATTGGTCGAGCTATAGTTGATCTATATAGTTTTATATTCACGCTTCAATACAAACCCAACACGAAATTAACAAATTATAGTTGAGGAGTGACTCGTTTAATTTAATTGGTCGAATTACAGTTAACCTATATAGCCCTATACTTATGTTTGAATACAACTCAAACAGAACACACACACAAAATTATCACTCCTAGTCTATTAAATTAACATTTATATTACATGATTCCTATACGTATTTTAAAAAATGTAAGTAAGAATTGCATGCTTTGTAAATCTTATTTAAAATGTACGCGTGAATCAAATGCATATGTCAATTTAGTATAATGTAATAGAAGAATCTCCACTAACCCAATTTGTCCTATAAATAATCAATTGTATGACCACTTATTGGAATCAAATGATCATTATCACATGATATATTAGTGTAATTTAGAGAAGAGCAAAGACGTCAGATCATATAAGTATTGAATATTATGTGTATATAAGGTTCTTACTCATATTCTTCTTCTTTTAAATAATCAATATCGAATGCTGTGTTCTAAACATATGAATATTGAATCCTTGACTACTCTGATTAGAAGGGGTCTTATAATTTTCTATTTTATAGAGAATGATTAGCTAAGATCACAAAAGTAGGTTTTGGTTATCTATTTTGCATCAAAATTTACATAAATTATTAGGAATGCTCTAAGCAAACAAGGGCCAAGATGACCCATTACCATTTTATCAGTTGTTAGATTAGTTGTCACTCCTGGCAGCCCTTTTGATTCTTTACTCTGTAAAGAACAAGAAATTATTAGCAATGGAAGGCCGCAAGCAAAGTGGGGGATGGTTGTCGTTCTATCTCTGATGTCTAAGTTAGAGATAGATCACAATATAATATTGAATAATCAGAATACAAGCTTAAGAGTATAAAGAGTAGAGAGATATCAACGTCTCCACAACCTAACTCCTAAATTTGTATAGTTGAGGCTCAATCGTTAGATGAGGGCATTTTGTTATGCCGTGGGAGAACTCTACAACCTTCCTCTTGAAGATTATGCGTCCTTGATTTTTCAAAATTTCAAAATTACCTTGATTCTTCATTCCAGAGTGAGAGGTTTGACATATCTCTTTAGTACTTTTTAAATAGAGAAATGATATGAGTCAATAAATTCTTTATATTTAGCTCATATTCACTTACAAATTTAAAAGATCAATTATTTGATTTATAGGGTTTATTATTGACTTGGGGCCCGTTTGGGAGTGCGATTTCAATAAGTGCGATTTTAAAAATTGTGTTTTTAAAAATTGTGTTTTTGAAATCGTTACTTTTTAAAATCGCACAGGCGTTTGATAAAACAGGCTAAAAAGTACTTTTTTTTATCAATCGAGTGTTTGGGTAAAATTAGCATATAATTGCGATTTCAGACCAAATAGGTAAATATTGCCTTTTAAGTGACATCGTGATTTTGATTTAAATTCGCACTTTTTCAAATAAGCATCATCTAGTCAGCTTATTGAAATCGCAGATTTTTCCACGATTTTAAAATTTGCGTTTTCAAAATCGCAATCCCAAACACTCTAAAATTGCGATTTGATTTAAAAACGCAGATTATTTTTTTAAAAACGCACTCCCAAACGGTCCCTTATGTGAGGTTCACATAAGTTTACAAATATAATAATTGCTTTATAAAATGAGATTAACTAGATATAAAAATAATAATAAAAAAAAAATTAACCCCTAGCATTTCTCTCGAGGGTTGGTTTAGGTGGGAACGATACTCGTCCGATACTCTGCCGGATTTTTCGGGTTAAAGTGATATGAGGCTTATTCTTCATTCCGGACTAATTCGTATGGCCTAGGGCCTCTACTTTACGGGTTTGATACCATTTATTAGATTTTCTTTCGTAAGCCTTCCTATGGGCCCACTCTGCTATCCATCATTTATTAATTAATTATCACTTTGCCCCTAGTTTAGATTTAGATTTAGATTTTTTTAATAAAGAAGAAAAATTTGTAGACACGGCTAATCAATTAAATATCGTATGATATACAATTTGTATCACCCCAATGTACAGACCAATCTTGACCAACAATACATAAAAAAAAATATATATACTCTAAAGTCTAAGCCGAGGGAATGATAAACTTCAACTTGGAGAATTGCCCTTTATGCGATATTGAAATACCACGTGTCATTCATTCACTACAGGCTACAGCCCAACCATCCACCATCACGCACGTCTTATCAAAACCCCTTTTTCAAAAAATTAGTCCGAATTTTCCCAAAAGTCCCCCGTGAAGAGCGGTCGTTCTTTTCTTTCTCACCACCTTCACCCAAAAAAGTCCAACGCGTACACAGAGTCCCCTCTCCTTCCCATCACAGCCACTCATATTCCGCCACGCTGTAACAAAACGAAGCTTTCCGAATCCTAGTGGCCCAACTCTCTGTAAGAAATAGTTTTGTCCGCATGCGATCATCCACAGCGGACAAATCGAATGGATCTCTCGTTGAACTTTCCGAACCGGGACCCCACACTACTGTACGGCGCGCCACGCGCAATGCGCACCGCCCCTTGATCTCTCTCTTCCTATCTCCACCTTCAAATCTCTCCTCCGATCCGGTGCATAACACGAACTGTTCCATTCACTACGAACCAATACGAACGTCTCTTTCCCTTCAGAGATGAACTCCGCAAAACCGTTGTGGGGTGTACTGACGGGTAACTTTATCAGACCCTCATGGGCGCCAATGATTCTGTTATTCACGCTCCTGGCGATACTGCTCGTCCAATTCTCAACCAGACCCGTTTTCTCGGAGTGGTTGATATCCGGCCGGTCGACCGCACCCGGTGGTGACGTCGCGGATGACCCGAGGACATGCGCCGGGTTTTTCGGGGCCGTGCCGACGAGAAAGATGGTGATGTCTATCACGGAGTTCGGAGGAGTTGGCGACGGGAAAACGTCCAACACCGAAACGTTTCGGCGGGCGGTGGGGCACATGCAGGGTTTCGGCGAGAAAGGTGGGTCCCAGCTGAACGTGCCGAGGGGGAGGTGGCTCACAGGCAGCTTTAACCTCACCAGTAATTTCACCCTCTTTCTCGAAGAGGGCGCTGTGATTCTTGGCTCCCAGGCACGTATGAATAAACCCTAAATACTCTGAATATTTCATTATCAATTAATATTCATTATATGGAATAATTATCATCGGTATTCATTCTTATATTTACTTTTTTATAACAGTATTTTTAATCAGATTTAATGATTATTAAAGAGAAACTCCACTTAATCTTTGAATTGTCATTACTTTTATACTGTTTCTTTAAAGTTTAATTTCTTTCAATTTAATGTATCAACTTTATATTTTTTTAATGTCCGTAGCTATCTATTACAATTTTATGTTAAAAAATTCTCAAAATACCCTTATTTGTTTTAGAAAAAAAAAAAAAAAATTGTAATGATTAAGGGGTTAGTCCAATTTAATGGTATTTATAAAAATATTCATGCCTCGGTCTTTAGAAAAAAATTGAACGGGCAAATAATGGACATTAACAAAATTAAAAATTTGATGCACTACATTTAAAGATCTTGGACTATAAAAGGGTCATTATAAAAGGGGGTGACAATTCAAAGAGTAAACTCTAATTATTATTTGAAATTACAAATGGAGTAACATAAATACACAAAATTATATATGCATATTGATATAGCATTAATTGTTTGGATTACAAATACAACGGAATGATTTGTTGCCAAGGGGCGGTAGGTAACTTTGGATTGAGGCTAAAGGCCAGGCCGTTCACGTTTGTCGTGCTCATGCGTGTACTTCTATGGAAAAAAGATGTAGGAAAGTGGAAATGTGGGACTATAGGGACCCACCAGAAATTATTATTTTTAGCTGTCTGTTTTCATGTATTCCGAATCAAGTCCTACATTTGAATAATTTCTGATAAACAACTCCTCGGATCTCGCTTATAATATAAAAAAACTTATAATTAAACAACCGGCTCTATTATTAATACAAATTAATAATGCTTTTCTTATTCTCGACTTTACTTAGTGTCTTGGGTACGTAGCTTACTACACTTACCAAAGTGGTGGTTGATCTGTAATTTATCATATATGTGTAATGTGAGTTAAAGCTTAAACACGAAAAGTGGTGGTCAATTAGTAAAGTATATTTCTGATAATATTTTGGCAAGTTGCTAAATCATCTTGGTTTTTTATTTTTTTTTATTTTTTATTTTTTATTTTTTTTTTGTCTATTGTATTTATCTTCTATAGGATCCGGAAGAATGGCCTATAATAGAGCCATTGCCTTCTTATGGAAGAGGGAGAGAGAGATTAGGAGGAAGACACATAAGCCTTATACATGGAGATGGTCTCACTAATGTTGTAATTACAGGTACCATACCCCCACCTTTTTCTTTTCCCCCCTTTTTGATGCAAAGTTTTGTTATGTGTAATATAAAAATGAAATGGCACATTTTCTTTCCTTTTTTTTTTTTATTTTTTTAAAAAAAACTTATGTTAATTTCATTTTATAATATTATTGTGGTTGAGTGGTGTTGTATGAGTAAAAAATAATGAGTCAATAGACCATCTTCTACGCCTTTGTGAGATTGCAAGTGCTGTTTTAGAATATTGTTTATGCCTAGAAAGGTGGTAGATCTTTTGCCTTGATACAACTTGGAAAATGATGCCGCTTTGTCTAATGTAGTGTCTTTAGAGGAAAAGCAACGTTCATAATTTTGAAGACCATGAGAGGACCTTAGTAGAATTAAATAATTTATTCTTGAAGACTTTCTTTGGGGACAAAGTTTTCCTCCAAACTGGGTTAGAGGAATTTCCTCCAACCTAATCTATAAAAGTGACATGTGTCTATTTTTTTAATGACATGTGAGATGCACATAAGTTTTTAATAAATTTATTCTAACTTTATCCCTACTATTAAAAAAACATGTGCATCTCACATGTTAAAGGAACACATGTCACTTTTATAGATTAGGTTGAAGAAAATTCCTCTAACCCAGTTTGGAGGAAAACTTTGTTCGTTAGACTTCTTTCTTATATACTTCTATGTACGTGAATTGCGTCTTTCGCTTTTTAATGAATTTACAATTACATATAAAAAAAAAAAAAAAATCATTTTGTACATGGGACAAAAAATAGGACTTATTTTGAGTATTGTGTTGAACAAAATAAATCATTTTTTTAATATGTTGGATTTATCAAGAAAACTATGTTATATTTAATTAACAAACACTCCTAATCATTTTTATGGACAAATGTGATTCCCATGTCATTATGTTTTGACTTCTCTGTGATAGTAAGTAGTCACCATAATATGTTTCATAACTTTCACATAAACTAACACTTCTCTATCATAACATCTAATGGATCCGGCTTTCATTTGTTATTAAAATAACAGCATGTAAGCTATAGTTTAAGCAACGGTTAAAATTGAATTTCAAAGTTGCCTTACTTTTAGAAGCTTTTAATAGGAGAGAGAAAATGAATAAAGATTTTAAGAGATTAAATCTTAACCGTTGCTTAAATTACAGCATACATGCTATTATTAAAATTAGAGCATGTAAGCCGGATCCGGTTTTTAGATAATTGCAGAGTGTCTTTTTTTTTTTTTTATATTTATATTATTTTATCAGTGAAGGCTGTGAAGCACAATAATCATCTTTTATTTTCTTTTATCTTTTAGTTGAAACAAAAACTATTTTTCAAATAATGTTACTAGGTTTCACTTCAGTTTATTGAAATTTGTCATCGTTGCAACCAAACTCTCAGTTTGTATCATTTGGTTTACTTCAAATTGCTGCTGTGCCATCTAGGCGCTGTTGAGATATACATGTTGGCAACAGTGTGTGTGCAAAAGTTTTCTGCATTTCTACTATCNACAGCATGTAAGCCGGATCCGCTTTTTAGATAATTGCAGAGTGTCTTTTTTTTTTTATTATATTTATATTATTTTATCAGTGAAGGCTGTGAAGCACAATAATCATCTTTTATTTTCTTTTATCTTTTAGTTGAAACAAAAACTATTTTTCAAATAATGTTACTAGGTTTCACTTCAGTTTATTGAAATTTGTCATCGTTGCAACCAAACTCTCAGTTTGTATCATTTGGTTTACTTCAAATTGCTGCTGTGCCATCTAGGCGCTGTTGAGATATACATGTTGGCAACAGTGTGTGTGCAAAAGTTTTCTGCATTTCTACTATCTTTCATTCCGCCAAAAACTATGAAGTATATCCGAAACTGTTGAGATTATACGTTTATTTATTTATGTTTGAACACCTGCTGTCTGGGGTCTAACAGATTATTTAAGGGTATCTGGTCCCTTATTTTGTCTTGCAGGACAGAAGGGAACAATTGACGGGCAGGGGAGAATGTGGTGGGAACTTTGGTGGAACAGAACATTGGAGCATACCAGAGGCCACCTGGTTGAGCTAATGAACTCTCACGACATTCTCATCTCAAATCTCACTTTCCTCAATTCTCCCTTTTGGACCATTCATCCCGTTTACTGCAGGTTCAGTGTCCCCTGTCCCCAGTTATTCCTATCATGTTGTTTCTATTTCTTCTATACATGATAATTTTGTTGATCTGAGATGCTGCTGCTTATTGATTAGTAATATTTGTTAAAGTAATGGTTAAGTGATTAAATTTACCTCTTCTTATAAGCTTAAGTTTTTGGTATAACTGATAATTTAACATGGTATCAGAACTAAAAGGTCATGGGATCAAACCTTAACTTCGTCAATTCACCCCCTATTTAATTAAATATTTTACGAATTGGGCCTCACCTATTAAAATTGAGTTTAAGCCCATACGTGAGAGAGAGTGTTAAAGTAATGGTTAAGTTATTAAGTTTATCTCTTTTTATCAGCTTAAACTTTTAGGACAAGTGGTCATTTAATAATATTCAACATCGATATAATATAAGGTTGACTTATATAGTTTTATATAGTTTTATTTTGGTTATGATTGACTTATATAGTTTTATACCTATGTCTCAACAAGATCCAAACCTAAAACGTGACTTTTAAGGCTGACAATTTTGCACAATACCAGCAAACATACCGCGAATCTAACATGAAATTATCGAGTTAGGGTTAACGTATATAGTCTTATACTTATGTATCGACATAAGCCAAACCCGACACTCAAACGCAAAGCAAATTGCCACCCTTACCGCATGCTAATCTTTATTCAGAGCTTGCGATAGAAGATGAAACACTATAATCTCATATGAATTAGAGAGAATTCACTTGGTTTTTCTGCCCTGCTACTTTGACATGTTATGCTTTAGATGTACTAACTATTTTCTGTGTATTTGTTTCAGTAATGTTGTTATCAAAGACATGACAATCTTGGCTCCTCTCAACGCACCAAATACGGATGGTATAGATCCAGGTATGCTACGCCATTTCTATCCTTGCAATCTTTGTACTCTGCATTGCGTTAAGTTTCTTATCGACCAGTCCTGTTGGAGAAAAACGAGAGTAAAACATACTTTTCTTGAGCTTTAACTTCTGATTTAATTGTGCAGACTCAAGCACCAATGTATGTATTGAAGACTGTTATATAGAGAGTGGGGATGATCTTGTGGCAGTAAAGAGTGGTTGGGATCAATATGGTATTGCCATGTCCCGTCCAAGCTCCAACATTATTGTCAGGAGAGTTTCCGGCACTACGCCAACATGTTCTGGGGTCGGAATTGGTAGCGAGATGTCCGGTGGAATTTCAAATGTAACTGTTGAGGATTTGCATGTTTGGGATTCTGCAGCTGGGGTGCGTATAAAATCAGATAAAGGTAGAGGAGGATATATAGCAAATATCAGTTTTAGCAACATAACCATGGAGAGAGTCAAGATACCCATAAGGTTCAGTAGAGGCTCTAATGACCACCCTGATGAAGGTTGGGATCCCAAAGCTGTTCCAAAAGTGAAGGGTATTTTTATAAGTAATGTGATCAGTTTAAATTCAACAAAAGCACCCGTACTGGAGGGCATTGAGGATGCAATATTTGAAGAGATATGCTTTCAAAATGTCACACTTCTTGGTTTAGCTCCATCCATGAAATGGAAGTGTGAATTTGTTTCAGGATTTTCCAGTAAGGTGTTTCCAATGCCATGTCCACACTTGCAGAACAATGGCACTCCCTCCTGGTGTTCACACAGCTCATAACTTCTTTGGAAAGTTCCAGGTTTTGCATATTGAGAAAAATTAGGCTTGAATTTTCAAGAGTTCACTTGAACTTCTTAGCAGTCATGCTATGAGAGATTTGAATCAGTGATCACATTGTGGGCATGACTGGATTCACAGCTTGTGAAGTTCATATGAATTTGTTTCCTTGACATGGGTGAGTGAGATGTCAAGCTGGTGTACCTCTGAGCTTAAAGAGCACTGCAGGTCAGATATCATCAGCCTTCAATTTTCGGCATCAAAGCAGTTTTCTTGTGAAGTTTGAACTTGCTTCCTCACAGGTTT
Source organism: Carpinus fangiana (assembly GCA_006937295.1). NCBI lineage: Eukaryota > Viridiplantae > Streptophyta > Magnoliopsida > Fagales > Betulaceae > Carpinus > Carpinus fangiana. Next base: position 43,919,173 of record CM017321.1, on the reverse strand, counting down.
TTCTGACAATTTCAAGATATATAAGTTGATTTACAGTTACAAACTTTTTTCTTGGATTCCATAAATGTTTTGTTATTAATCACAGATATTACACATTCAACCATGAGAGAGAGAGAGAGAGAGAGAGAGAGAGAGCTAGGCTGGACATGTATAGAGATACATAGGTGAAATGTAACCCGTACAGAACTTTGTAATTCATTTCATTGATGAGAAGCTCATGTTAGTACTTGAAAGTTGCCCTGTTTATCTGCTTCTGGTTCACTCTCTAGAGCGAACATAACAAGAAAAAAAAACATTTTCTGGCCGATGTGGGATTATTCAAGTTCCTTTCCTTCTTATTTATTTAGAATTATGACATGACCCCGTTTAGCCCGGGGTGGTTTTGGCAACCCCTACGGTCGGTATGGGGTGGACGAACCATCCCATGGCCAAGGGGGTGGTCCAGCCACCCCAAAACCCAATTTTTTTTATTATTTTTTTTTTTAGCCTTTTGGGGGTGGCCCTTGGCCATGGAGGTGGTTCATCCACCCTTTCATCCACCCATTTTGGCTGGAACACCCTCTGATTTTCTTTTTCTTTTATTTATTTTTTAGTTTTTTAATTGTTTTAATATTTTTCTTTCTTTCCTTTTCTTTTAAGAACTATTATTTTAATGCTCAAAACATGGTCGTTTTGAGCTACACATTCCAACCAAAAAAAAAAAACAACTACCGCCCCTAAGCCTTGCCCTATAGGGGCAAATAGTCAAAGCACGGGTTTTAATTTCATCAAATTAAAAATTGGGACTCAAATGTCAAAAGCCCAAAAATCCTAAGAGAGTTGTAACATAATTTTCTTATTTAATTTTAAAGTTGTCACTTTTCAAATAGTGGAAGTTGTGAGGGGAAAAAAATAGTGGTTTAAGAAAAACTGAGATTTACATGAGCTCCTTGACAAATGGAACAAATAATTAGAAGGGAAAAATTCAACTTACCTCTTCAAATTAATACTTAATTTGTAATGTCTTCTTAAATAACAAATATGTCCTTAGTAAAAATAAAATAATTCAAAAAAAAAAAAAAAACTGAAAACTATATTTTTTTTTAAAAAGGAGGGGGGTGGGGGGAGAAAGAGGGGTGGTCGAACCACCACCTTTGGCCAGGTGGCCATTTAGGGGTGGTTTTGGCCACCCCTTCTTTTAGTCCGCCTCACCCTTTTTAGTTTTTATTTGTTTTTTTATTTTTAATTATAATTTGTAGGAGTATTTATTTTTGGTAATTTGGGAAGAAAGAACACTAATGCAATCTTTTATTTGGAGGGACATTACAAATTAGATGTAAGTTTGAGCGGGTTATATATACTTTTCCAAAAATTAGAACCTCCATGGAAGTCGGACTATCAAGAGAATAAAGCAAAACACAATATAGGGAGGAACAACAAAAAGGGTGAGATCTTTTATTATTATTATTATTTATTTTAATAAAAAAACGCAAAAGGTGACAATCAGAGTAGCTACTCTATCTATTTGGACGCGACTATAATAACAGTTGCTTACTTAGAACCAATGACATGAAAAGACCTATACAGTGACCACATGTGCTACTTCAAGCCCAATTAAGTCATAACTAGATTCATATGTATGAATTAGAATCCAAAGTGGTTTACATTAATTAGTCATGAAGATTCTCAACGGGAGTTAAACCCATATCTTAGTGATTGTCTAACCACATGGAGATTACTTGGGACCATTGAACCATAACCCTTGATGGTTTTAGTTGACCGTGAAAACAAAGATTTCTGGACGATTTGCATCCATTGTTCTGGGGCCTTTTATACAGAATTACAAACAAACTAATCGTAATAACTTGCAAGAGAATGAAACTATCCCAGTTCATTACAAATGGCTAACAGCCTAACACCCCAACAATCCAAACATATGAACCCTATCAGACCCATTACAGGTAGCCAACCACATGTCTTCTTCTGTCCTTTTTCCTTTTTGTTTTTGTTTTGCCAAGAATAACTTGAGAAGGAGAGACGGGTAAGAGGCCAATGAATGGAAATCCCAAGTACATTTTCTTCCTCTTTTATGTTCTTGGCTATGACTACCAAGATATTATTAGCATACAATATATGTTTCATTATCATTTCAACTTTTCCAGGCCTTGTGATTCAATTTTAGATGTTAAGTTCTCATCGCGGCATATAAGACACGCATTAACGTATAAACAAATGGACAGAAATTTCTTACAAACTAGGTTGTAAGGAAATTTTGTACAAACCGGCATCTAAAAGTGAAACTCACTTTAGTTTTCTCGGTCGAGTCTAGGAAAACAAACATTAATTGGGTATTTAGAAACAAAGCTGAAATTGAGAAAGAAGATTGCAAAACATAATGATGTAGAGTTTCTTCAATAGAAATTTTGGGTACATTTGTGGGGGGAAATTACTAGCAAAAGGGTAAAAGACAGCCCTTTTTACCATTTCCAGAAAACGTTGGAACCACACTTGTATTTGTCCTTCCCTTCGCATTCCAGCTGCAAATCGTCAGAAATAAATGGCACTTTCTGCATCAACCCAAAACCAAACCAGTCAGAGAAATGTTAAAAACCAATGTAAAAAAACAAACCAAGAAAAATAAATTATTCCCATTTAATTAAAAGTCAAACCTTTTGCTTGGCAAGATCTTGGCAGCCTGTGAAGTTCTCAGGGAACTTGCATGTCCCAAATTGAACTGTATAAGCCCGTGCAAAGTTTGCACCACTTGTGGCCAACCTCTTCTTGTCATTCAGTTCCTAGCACAACATTCAAGCTTAGTTGTGTACATTTTGTACTGCAATCTTGCAAAAAAAAAAATGTATCGTTTGGGAGCTGCGACTTCAAAAATCGCGTTTTCAAATCGCTATCTCAGATGGACCCAAGTCTCAGTTTAGAAACCAGAGATGAAAAACAATGAATATGCATAAAACAAAAAATTATGGATCCAAAGCAAGATAGAAAACCTTGTTAGCTTTGCTCTTTTCAAGGTATTCTTCGATGACCCCAGCAGTGGCAGAGGAATTGGAGGCAGCGGCAGCAGTTGTGAAGAGGGTGGCTGTCAGGTAAAGCAGAGCAGCCCTTCTTCCTTCATTCCTTTTTGATTCTTTTGGTTCAGAGACTGTAGCCTTTTGGGCCCTTATCACAGGCAACTTGCGAGAAGGCACAACAGGGGATGCAACAGAAGGCATGGAAGCAAGCTTGGCATTGAGATCGGACGATCCAGCCCCTGAGATGGCATAGTTGCATGCCAAAACACCAGAGTTCATGGCTGCCATTGCTGCAACTCTGATTACAATCTCAGTTTTCTTTCGAATGAGAAGGAAGAGAGGGTACGTGGGTTAGTGGTTGTTTTTGGGATTATGGATATCTGATAAGGAGTGATGTGATAATGAATGTAATACTGGAATGTGGTGGGAGTGTGGATAAGGTGAGATAGCCTCACTCCTATTGGCAAACTCTGCTTTTCATGCTCTGTTTTTAAGCATTGAATTTCTGTGGTGAGCTATAATTTTGGCCCCACATGGGAATCAAAATTTGTACTTGGTATCTTTTTGTTGAGAACTGAACCAATTTAGATCAAGGAATGAGAACCAATTTAGTTTGAGAGAAGATTCTTTGTTTTGTTTATTGTATTTAAGTCCGTAAAAGTATGAATATAAGATTATATTGTTAAATTGTAATTTAAACCTTTTAATTAAATATATCAAATTCATTAATTTAACTCTCTAATTTTATATTGGGTTTGGATTATATCAAGGCATTGGTATAAGACTATATAGGTCAACTCTAACTCAACCAATTTAATTTTGTGTTGGGTTCGTAATAAATTTGCGGTTCATATAAAAAATTGCCGGTCCTACCAATTACCCAAATGACGGATATAGATCTCTAATAATTTACTGTTTAAATTGTTAACAATTTAAACCGTATATTTTAGAGAGCCCACATAGAATCCACCTGTCTGGATGTGATAAAGAGTAATGCTAAAAATCTCTCTTATTTCAATTCAAAAATAATGTTGCTTTTAAAATTGCTATTAAACTTGTAATTAACAACTACTGAATTTTGATTAAATAATAATTTTAAAAGTCAAGTCATTTTATTGCAGAACTCCCCCATAACATGGAATAGATCAAGTGCAACCACTCTAAAGGGACTAGGGGTAGCTCCACTGCCACTCCCTATAAGAGGGGAAAGGCTCCTCAGCCTTTCCCGAGCCATCCCATTTGAAGAGCTGGCCACCACCCTATGCTAGGGAGGTGGCTTTTTTTATCACCCTTTATATTCAAGAGTGGCCAAGAGCCACCCCACTCCCTCCTTAGGTGGCGAACACCTCTCCCCTCTCCAGAACTAGCATACTCGCTTTTCTTTTCTTTATTTCATTCTCTCTTTTTTTTTTTCCTATGTGGCAAGAAGATATTAGTGCTAACATATACATTCGCATACGTATTAAAAATTCATTTAAAAGAACCAAGGAAAAGTGGATGGAATAATCAATTTGAGACAAAAGGTTGGCACGAGGAGTTTTTAGATAATTTGTATACCTTATGAATCAATTTGATACAACCCTAAACTCCAAATTATCAATTTAATAACTTTCAGAAAAAAAAAAAAAACACACTTAATGGTTTTCACGTTTGACTTCTCTTAATAAGTCCTCTCTAACACACCGATGAAAGAAACCAAAAGTCATGAAAAAGTGCAAAACTTTTAGAAACATAGAATATTGAGAAAAAATGGACTAAAACACTTATAAATTCATGTATCTAAATGTTGGGAAAACGCCATCATGACCTAAAACACTAAATATACCAAATCATATGTATTGAAAGCTTCATCTGCATTTTATGCACAAAAAAAACCAATTTGGATGAAATGGAACAACTTTCATTCGTCAAAAAATGTGAACATCGAATAATAAGAAGAGAAAGCAGCATGGCATCTATTCATCTTAACATTTTCGTAGACCTTTGTAATTAGTTCACTCAACATGTCCAAAAATACACCAAGAATGAAGCTAGCTTGAAAGGCAGACCATAAATAGCACTCGCTGAAATTGTTCAGGTGACCTCTCAACTAGGTATCGGGGATGCCCTAGCAGCCCATAGAGAGAAGAGTTGCAAGGCCCACTTGTTCCTAACAGCCTAGGCAAGTAGACCCCACAACCCATCTGTGGGGGCTACCCTAACGGCTAGCAATTCAGGCCCCAAGTGCAGGGATCCTCATTCCTCAACTAGTATTACTGAACCAATCAAGAGGGATATGCATCAAAGTCCAGCTTAGGTGGAATTTCTCCACATTCAAATTCATCTTCCAAGTAAAGTCCGACATGTTTAACTCTGCCAACTCAAGAGTTCACTAAGTACTAATCTGCATGCAAGACATTCTATGTAATTCAAATAATTGTGTTAATAGTTGAACAATATACATGTTTCTCTTACGTAAATCTACATAAAACAAAGATCATAAATTCATCTGTGTTAATATGGATTTTCAGCATACTCTCACGAAGCGTACATGTGCTTAATAAGGGCACCCAAGGAAGAAAAGAACAAAACTGTAGTTACAATGCATAGAGCTTGATGAATGTTACTCAAGAAAAGAGACCTTCAAGTGCGATGAAGAATACCTACCTAGTCCAAAGCAAATCTTTGTCTTCTTTAGAAAGGTGTCCTTAAATTTTCTCAGCTATGGATGTGCAACTCTCGTAAAATTAAATAACTCCTTGATTTTTCTCCATATTATCTTCATGATGCCAGTGAATTCATCATCTTTGATGATGGCAGAGTGTTTATCATCCTTGGTTGTGATGCATTGAAGAGTTCAACCACACCAGCAATGGAGTCAGTACCCGGAACAATTTGAAAACGAAGAAAATTGTGAAGTTAATCTAGTTTGCTTCGATAAAAGTATCCCAGAAGAAACTGTATCCATCCACTCTTGTGATTACCTTAACCGTGACAATCTTTTCCGTTTCCGATTCTTCTTACGTACAGCGGCAGTCTTCATACCCTTGGAACTAGATGGAAGAGGCAAAGTGGATGATGGCTTGCCAACATATGTTCTGCCTTTCTTCGAAACCCATTTCAATGGCAGATTATTTACCACAGTGCCAATATCGCTAGAACTTGTCAGTTCAACAAGTTTCTGAATTTGATCAAGCATGTGGTGAGTCCAGGCCATCGACAGATCTAGTGAAACTGAATCATCCATTGGTTTTTTCCATAGGTTCATCAGTATCTCTTTATATGACTGATAAGACATAGAAGGTTGATAACTTTTACGGTTTTCGCATATCATATTGACCTTGATTACATGCTTGCACAGGTTTCCTTGCATTGACCATGCACAATCACAGAATGCAAATTCAGATCCAGGATTCCACACTAGACGTGGGAGGTTGCTGTCTCTTTGGCTTAAAACCTTGGCAAAGAGGTGGTCCTGATCATCCAAGGTAACAGCAGAATCAGGAATCTGTAGTGCCCTGTACCATGATGTAGAAGCAATATATTCTTCCTTTACATTTTGAAAAGAACCACTTTCATCTGCATAGCGGTCAAGCCAGTAGCTCGAATGCAGTTCAGTAGTCAGCTTGTGCACTAGCCAGTCAACTCTCTGAAGTGCACCAAGATGCGAATCGTCAAACAGTTTGGCTTTAAGCTTCACATGATAGGCTTCTATGGCACCAGATGCCTCCTGGCTAGCAAGTGGAAGAGTTCCAATTGTGGAAAGCCACATTTCTGTTAGATAAAGAGTAAGTAAATGTTAGATGAAAAACTTTCAAGGCAACTTCGCAGTCTTGTATGAGTGTGTGCATGTCTTTGCATGTGCATTTATGAGAGCTACAGAAAGAAATCGAACCAATCTTAGGCACCCAAGAGGCCTTGAAATATTCCATAAAAGTAGTTTGATCAACAAAATCCTGGGCTAGTTCTTCCAAGGAAGCGAAAGTATCAACTCCATCCCAAATGCTATACACTATCTTCCCCAGCCGTTTAAATATTTCGCGCTGAACTTCAATGTTATTGCATTTCTTAACAATATTCCTTAGCCATGATCTACGAACACGCCAGAGGGAAAAAAGTACAGGACAGCAAAATATATCCCTGAAAAAGAGGTCAATACTATCTATAAATAACTCCATTCCATAATTAGTTATTTTAGTTTCAAAACACAAAGTTAGAGCAAGTGATTCCTGCCTTATGGGATCTGTTTCAGCCGCTGCATCATCAATCAAAAACCCACTGACCTTCCATCCAGGCTCGACGCTACGGGCTCTATCATGTAGAGCTTTCATCCATTTAGACATGTCTGGCTTTGCAAAGCTGCGTGTGATAACCCATGCAACAGGGAGGGCATGCTTCCTTGAATCAAATACAAGAAGCGTGCACAAGGGGTACTGCAATTCAACAAATAATGACAAAAATATTCTCTCCACTAACAATTTTTAAGGCTAGTATAAATGACAATCAATGAATTAAATACCTTAAGTCTCTTTATGCCAAACGTCGAATCAACAGCAATAAGACTGCGATGGCCAAAACGGATCATTTGTTGCAATTGCCATTCTGTTTGAATACCCAAAATGAAAGGAGCTGCTTCTGAAGTATCCTGATAAAAGAATATAGTCTTTTTATTGCGTTCAACCCACATCCGGATGCTAGCTTGGTCATCTAGATCCAACTCGTGGGTAGATCGCTTTATAATCATTCCAAGTTTGTGGACATACTGGGAAGCAAGGCTATTAACTTTTGCATTTGAACCACAGTATCGTTGAATCCCTTCTATGTGTTTCTCTAACACATTCTCTTCAGGAATGCCCAGATAGATCATAGACATTGTCTGTTGTTGAATCTCGTTACAGATATATGGAATTTTCTTGGCACCAGGGCCAATGGCATCTCTGTCAAGTGGCCCATGGCACACAAAGCCAGACTTGTTTACATGGCGCCTGACACTATAATTATATATAATAAGTGCAAGTGATGGACGAGCATAAAGACGCTTCACCACAAAATGGCAGGTGCAGCCTCGCATGGATTGAGGCCTAGCAGCACGATTGCGGGTGTTAAGCCGATATCTTCGACTAGGTAATACACCCCCACCTTCCCCGTAATTTTCAGGACCAAATGAACACCAATACCTTCAAGAATCAAAATAAGAAATCAACATAAGAAATTTAGGAAGCTTTGTGTCAATTAAGAACATTGGTTTTATATCATTTTTGTATCCATCTAGAACCTGTTATGGCTCAAACTTCATAATTTTACACACACACACACACATCTATGTATGTATGTATGCAGTATCCATAACAAGGTCTCAAAAGAGAAATAAAAGGTTGTCATTGATACTTCTACATATTTTATACCTCACTTAATCAGGTCCAAACTTCTGAAAATTAAAAAGCAAAGAAAAAAACAGAAGGAAAGTTTCTTAGAATCACATCAACATCTAAATGCCAGATCCAGAGATTGCACATACTTTTGATGGCTTTAAACCATCAAAACAATGTCTTGTCAGGATTGTGTTAAACAATGTAACACCACAATATCTACAAACACACACACACACACAATATAGCACCACAGTCCCAAATTTGAAAGATGAATAACCCACATAGAGTGAGTAGATTATAAAGACACTCATGGGTCCAAAGTCTCATATTAGTTCCTTGCTAGGTGAGATTAGACTTTATAAGTGATTCTAGGGATCACCAAACTGGCTAGTCATTTTAGAGTGATAGCGCAGATGTGATTAAAGCTTTCTCTAGGTTGTTACAAATGGTATCAAAGCAACCTAGTAACACAATGTGGTACTGGAACACTGCATGATGTGGCCGTGACCAAAATGTCAAGATTTGAAAAAAGGGGGGGGGGGGGGGGGGGGAACTCTCTAGTCCTATACTGGGATTATGAATAACCCAAATGGAGTGGATAGTATTTAAAAGCACTTATAGGTACTAAGTCCCATATTGATTCGTTACAAGGTAAGACTAGACTTTATATGTGATTTTAGGAAGCTCCATATTGACTAATTTTTTTTAGAGTGATAAGAGTAGATGTGCCTGGAGTTTTTCTTGGGTTGTTACATACAATGTATATGACATGGCAAGACAGGAAATCTACCTTTAACCAAAAAATTAAATAATTAAAAGAGCAAAAAGGACATGAAGTTTACAAAGCAAAACATAAACTTACATCCTATATTCCAAATATTCATCATTCTTGTACTCCTTCAAGCTTCCCAAAGATCGTTTTCTTCCTCTTTCAATATGGAACCGAGTTGGGCATTCCACGTTAGAGCATTCACCAATTATAAATGCATCAACACGTTCATAAGGAATGAGAGCAACATCATCTTCACGTTCAGAATTGCGAAACTTGGTCCAAGTCAAATCAACAGAACAGAACTCCTCCTCTGGTGGATCTTGTACCGGGATATCAAGTATGGATTCTACTATAGCCATCGGTAAAAAGCTACCCACTAATAAATAAATGCAATTAGTACCACCTTATCTGTAAAATAAAGTGCACAGAAAAGAAAATTTAACCAATGAGTAGAGGCAAACCATTCAAACCAGGCAAATGTGCATAGCAGCAAATTTAATTAGACCATTACTACTTGTTACTCTATACATCCTTTTTAACAAAAACTTCTATTTTTGCTATAATGAGAAAATTATTCTCAAATATTGAAGAAGAGGGTTCACCATTGAAGGAGTCTGATCCATGTAAAAATTCATTTTTGGTACTGATCATATGAAGTTCAAGAAGGATTGGGCATACCAACTTTTCTTAAAGATAACAAAGTCACAACAGTGCAACTCAAAATTCCTATTTGAGTTGAGATACTAAGAGAGCACATTCTACCCATCTCAACCATATGAAGAAATAATAGGAGTTGCTAATGAGCAACAAATTAAGTATTGTCATTTTTCTAATTATTATAAGGAGGTATCCTGTAACGACCTAGGGAAAGCGCCTAGACACATCTGTGTTATTACCCTAAAAGGACTAGTCAATTTAAAACTTTCCTATAATCATTTATAAGTATTGTCTTTTTCTAATTATTATAAGGAGGTATCATGTAACGAATTAGGGAAAGCACCTAGACACATCTGCGCTACTACCCTAAAAGAACTAGTCAATTTAAAACTTTCCTATAATCATTTATAAAGCTTAATTTCACATAATGAGTAAACAATATAATACTTAGCACCCACGAGTGTCTTTATAAACCACCGATTGAATGTGGGTTACTCATCTTTCCAATACGGGACTGAGGTATAACATGTCCAACCTAAACCTTGATTGAGTTAATAGCTCTCCTAAACTATTCATTCAGGGTCCTGTTGATCAGGTATTTAAAAATTTCCTAATATACCATAAGTTTGCCAGTCAATAAGCTCATTACAAATAAGTGTACAAAAGGGCCAAAATGAGCCAATTATAGGGCTCCTCAAGACTACAACCAGGTTGCACAGCTCAAATGGCCCTGTTTGAGATGGATCTATGTTTTTAGTTTGAACAGTAACCCAATTAAATTTTCAAAATCATATAAATTTAGCATATGTTATGTGTCATAAGTTTTTGTTTTTATTTTTGTTTTTGTCATAAACTTTTTCTATTAACTTATGACACATGACAGATGCTATTAACTTTTTCTAACCATAGTGAATAATTTTTACTCCAAAAATTAACTAATCACTTTTTAGAACTCATAAAATTATTTGTAAAAATTCCAATCTACAGGAACCAAAAATATATTTATCATAAGCCGGGGTAATATCAGCTAGTTGTGAGGTTTAGAGTCCAAGATTATTTGTTTTAAAGAAGAAAAACTAAAAAGGATACTTTTATAAAATGGTAAATATGGCGTTTAGGACAAGGATGACCTCAACCAACTTAAAGATAAATTCCATATTCTCGTCTCAGCCAAATTATTCATCTCCTTTCTCTTGTTGGCTTTTGTGGCTAAATCTGTACCCAGTCTCAGCCAAATTATTCATCTCCTTTCTCTTGTTGGCTTTTGTGGCTAAATCTGTACCCACCACCACAAAGCATCAGACGTCATAAACCTTGGTGATTGTGCCCAAACCCAAACCCAAACCTCCTCTCTCCTAAAAGCCCCCTCCCTCTCCCGCTCTCTCTCTCATCACTTTCGTTGTGGGACTACACGGAACAATTACCGAAATGGTATACTTTCAATCCCTCTCTCTGTATGCGTTTTAATTGTTTAAATGATTGAAGATAATTATGACTTGGGTTTTCTGTTGGAACAAAGATTTGTTTTCTTGATAATTTATTTACATTATTTGTTGTGTCCTGTTTTTCCTGCATATGGAAGTGTCAAGTGGGTTCTGATGGAAAATGTGTACTAGTTTATGTTTAAGTATTTAATTATAGGACTGGAAAATGTTAAAAAAAAGTGTCAAAATCTTGCTTTTGCGCTTAGATTGCAAGTAACTGCGTGTTGGTTTGGGAATGAATATGAAACACTGTCTTCTTGGTCCAAATTTCTTTCTGTAGAACATGGTATGATTTTGTTACTGTCTGAAACTTTACTAGTTCTTTATATTGTTGCTAAATATTCATCCCTCTAGTTCTGGGCTGGGAAAATGGCAAAGACGAAGATGTGCTCTTTGAGCATGCCCGATTTCTTGGACACTGACTGCTCTGTGTGTATGTTTGCGTGTATGTGAAAATTGCCCATAAAATTGGGTATCTAATGGAAACATTTTCCTGTATTGAACAGTTAATATGGGGTTTCTTTCGCACCCAATAACTACAGTTTGAAGTGAATTTATTGAGCTGTGTTGAATTAAGAGATGGCAAATATGGTTATGCCCACCTGTAAATCTGCGTGACTGCTCTAAGTATGGCTGGTAATTCTGTCTGCTTACTCACAGGAGAAGGTTTCGTGGTTTTGTGGTTTCTTTCTCTTTTTATCATCCTTTATACAACCCTAGTTTTCCTCATCTACTGGTAGATGTGTCAACTAAACTTTTTCAACTGTTATGTTCTTAAGAAAAAAATTGTTAGTTTTAGGTTGTTTAGGAAATGTAGAATTACCAAGATGAGCTTTTGGCTTGCAACAAATGTACAAATACTAATCTTGATTATGTACAAGTGATTGGTGAAGCGAGCATTTTGCTTCAGAGCTGCTTTTTAGAAAATGAGCCAGATGTGAGCATGAATTTTACACTTATTTATACCATGCTGAGGCCGAATTACAATATGGTTGCTTTAATTGGGTTCATGAACTTTTGGTGTCTGACAAATACAGGATATAACCTAAGGCTTAAAATTGAGCTGGTGACTTGTGATCAGTTAACATAGCTCCTTTGTTGAAAAAATTCAGATATTTTCCCCTAGCCAAAGTGAGTTCAATAGTAAGTTTTGGGTGCAACTGCTCTGAAATTCAAATTTTGCAGACATCAGGTTTATTGTAGTGCAGCTTGCAACTGTTATCCAGGACCATTGAGGAACTCTCTTAAATAAAAGTAATAGTTGATTGAGAATGTAGATGTTGGTGTTATTGAAGAATTGCGTAGTTAATTTGCATATGTTGTGGGTACCAATTGGCACTGCTAATGATAGGAATCTTAAATTGATATGATTTTGAAAATTTAATTGAGTTACTGATCAAGCTAATAACATAGATCCATCTCAAACAGGGCCAGTTGAGTTGTGCAACCTGGTCGTAGTCTTGAGCAGCCCCATAATTGGCTCATTTTGGCCCTTATGTACGCTTATTTGTAATGTGCTTATTGACTGGCAAACTTATGGTATATTAGGAATTTTTAAATACCTGATCCAGAGGACTCTGAATGAATATTTTTGGGGAGCTATTAACTCAATCAAGGTTTAGGTTGGACATGTTATACCCCGTCCCATATTAGGAAGATGAGTAACCCACATTCAATGGGTGGTTTATAAAAACACTCATGGGTGCTAAGTGTTACATTACTTGCTTGTTATGTGAAACTAAGCTTTATAAATGGTAATAAGAAAGTTTCAACTATGAACTAACAACAACATTATTAGAATACTAGAATACTCGGCTTGGCTCAACTATGAACTCTATTGTTGTAGATAATGCTTTATGTAGGTATCCTCTCATTATATCTACAGTTATTAGATACTATCAAAGGATATATTAATAACTAGCATCAAACAAATGTGGAAAATAAAATAAGGCATTAGAAGGGCGGAAAATGAGAGCCAATACCAATAGTTCTCTCAACACAAAGGCAAATCTGCATAATTTTTTTCTAAGAAAATAGTCACCTTAACGATGATATTGGCTCCATGGAAGGTTTCATAAAATAACACCCCAAATTAACACAGAGCACCCCAAAGAACATCCGCACACAGAATCAAAATCTAAGTAATTTGGTCTTATTTTGATTTGAAATCGTAAAGAAAAAATAAAAAAGAAGCAACCAGATTATGCATTGGGACGTACCTTTGGGCCATCGGCTTTCACGAAGATGGAAAACCCACAAACTCAGAATCGCAGAGGAAAACCTTCAAACTCATACCCAATCTACAAACAATCAAACCAAAATCTATCACAATCAAACAAAAATCTTCAATCTCAGCCTCACCCATATCCATATCGCTTCCAAGAAGGGGAAACAGAGGAGGGGATGTCCACAAAACGGGATACCGGAGAGCGAGACGAGAAAGAAAGAGAAAGAGAGAGGAGCTTACCTTGAGCACGACGGAGGCAAGCGGTCTACAGAGAGAGACGCCGTCTGGAACTGTGCGAGAGAGAGCTGGAGAGGTGGGAAGACTGAAGCGGCTGCCGATAGAGTGAGAGATAGAGAGAGGGCAAGGGTTCATTTTCATTTTCATTTGTTACCGTTTATCACTCTTTCCCAACAAAAAAATTCTTTTTTTTTTTTTGTTTTACTTTTTATATAAAATTATTCACTTTTTATTATTAGGGAAAATTAGTTTTTCCCCCACAAACTACCATACGCCGTCTATTTGCCCCTATGAACTACCAATTTTACATTACACCCCCAATGAACTATTATTCCATTACAAAGACCCCCTACCGTCACTCAAAGACGTTAAGTCAAACGGTCAACTATACTGTTCACGGTATTGTTCATGTTGACTGTCATGTTTGACGTCTTTGACTAACGGTAAGGGGTCGTTGGTAACAAAATGGTAGTTCATATAGGGTATAATGTAAAATTGATAGTCTATGGAGGCAAATGGTCGGCACGTGGTAGTTCGTGGGGGGAAAGCTAATTTCCCCTTATTATTATTTAGGGGTAATTACCTTTTGCCCTATGAATTACAGCGCCTTAGAAATTTCCTCCCATGAACTACCAATTATGACACTTAATCCTATCAAACTACCATCTTATGACACTTTCCCCCCTTCCGTCAGTTAAAGGGGTTAAATTTAATGGTCAACGGTTATGTGTCTTGCATGTGCCATTTTAAATTTTTTTTCTTTCACTTTCGCCCTCACTTCAGATCAATAAAATGACAATTATACCCTCATAAACCCTAATCTAACACGTGAAAAAAATTGGAAGTGAGAGCAAAAGTGGAAGGAAAAAAAATTAAAATGGCACATGCAAGTCACATGGCCGTTGACCGTTAACTTTAATGGGGAAAGTGTCAATGCGCTGTAGTTCATGGGGGCAAAAGGTAATTTTTCCTATTATTTAAATGGGGTAATTATCTTTTTCTCCCACAAATTACCACATGATTACCATTTGCCCCCATGAACTACCATTTTGTTACCAAAGATCCCTAACCGTCAGTCAAAGACGTTAAGTTGAATAGTCAATTGTACTGTTCATGACATTGTTCCGTTAATCAACAACACTGTTCACGCACGTGACATGTTAACCGTCATCTTTAATGTCTGTGGTTGACGGTAGGGGGTCTTTAGTAATAAAATAGTAGTTTATGGGGGGAAATGATAATTACCCCTATTTAAATAAATAAAAAACCGTTACAAAACAAAACTTTTACACTTTTTTATACCAACCATTTTTTTTTTTTCCACATCAACTACAATGTCTAACCAAAAGGCTTTGCCAAATAAAGCCTTGAACTTTTGTTTTAGGGTTAGAACTGCTGGAAGCTTGAAAGAAATGAATGTATAAAAGTGCAAAACAACGTAGTTTTGACTAAAAAAATTGTTTTAAAAAATGGTTAAAAAATGGACTTAAAAAAAAAAGTTGTTATTATATATGTATAATTATAATTTCGTGATAAATGTCAAATTGGTCAATTTGGTTGGCTTAAATTACAAATTCCATTATATGATCATGTCAATGATCAATTGATCATGTGAATCATGTAATATAATCATATAAATTTCAAAGACAATACATTAATACTACAATTGTGGTTATAAGTAACACATTGTTGAATCCAATGCCAATTACTTAATTTAATATTATACGAATGACAATATCATTATATACAAAAATACTAATATTAAGTATTTGAATTGTCATTGAATCATATGATTAAGTATTGATCTTATACATTTATAATTATATTATTTAATATGCATATAATATAACCAATTAATTATTGTTACTTCATTATATATTGACTATTGTAATTTTTTACTTAGTTTATGTTATATATATATAGCCTCGCGAGCCCATTAATGAGTAGGGCAAGCGAGTCAATTCATGACTTCAATGAGTTGAACTCACGAGCTCCCATTGAGTTTAATCGAGCAAGTCAGGTATATATCACTAGTTAATCGAGCGAGTTTCAACAGTAACAAGCGAGCTTCTACAGTGTCGAGATCAAGTTTGGGCCGAGCTTAACCGAGCAGGTATCAGGGGAGCCGTCAAGTGTGTCTACTCATTTGCAGCCGTAGCACCATACAAATGGCTATGTAAAATACTAAAATGACTGCCATTGAGCATCATTTTAAACAATTTAATTTATTTTTTAAAAAAGAAAACGAGCAAATTGTTAAAATCAGCTTAAGCATAATATTCTACAAAGATAATTTCATAAATACATTGGGGGACTTCCTCGATAAGATCTTGGTCCTCACTAAGAAATAACGCTTCCTTTGCAAGGCAATAGGCTGCACCGTTTAAATGCCACTTTACATGATTAACCTTCCATTATTGCAAACCATTCAGTACCCTTTTAGCTTCTACAATTAGATTTATTAAAAATGCCAATAAGTGAAAGGACATTAAATATAATCAAGTGGTACTTCTCAATTCTCACCCAAATAGACCATATTATTATCTAATTGAATTCAAAACTCTATATGTATATCATCATCATTATATTATTATCTAATTGACGTAGCAAGGGTCGTGCAATTTGTATGGAAAGAGTGTATGTGACATTGGGTTAGAGAGAGAGAGGATTTATAAATTTATAACCATATTTTAAAGAACTATTGCTACTTGAGAAAAGAAGTACTCTCCATATATGTATGTGTGTAATTTATGTGGAATAAGAACTATTAAGAATTTATTCACTTCATTTTATAAACTAAGGATTAATTTGAATAATTCCAACACTATTGTTATCATGCCATCATCACCACTTTAACATTGCTAGTAACATCTCTCTCTCAAGAATTGGGGTGACTGAGGCGTATGGGTGAGGAGTGCTGTCTAAAGGGTGTATGAAGGTATTTATAGGAGTGGGTGGAGTGGATAAGGGTGGATGAGGTGGTTAATAGGTAAAATTTAATTTTTAGGTTCATCGAACGTTAAATGTACTACCTTCAAATGTTCGTGTACTGTTGTACTAATGACTCTGTTTTACTCGAACGTTCGAGTCTAGGGTTTCATCGAATGTTTCAAGGAAATTCATCATTTCCATAATTCTTGAATAATAAAGAATAAAAACCAAGCGACTTTCATGGTGTTATATCATCCATTCCAATTGACAGAGTTTTCCTCTAAAATGGGTTGGAGGAAATTCTTCTAACCTATTCTATAAAAATGACATATGTCTTCTACATGTGAGAAGCACGTGTTTTTTTTTTTTTAATTGCAAGGACAAAATTGGAAGAAATTTTATTAAAAAAGCATGTGTTTCTCACATGAAAAGTGACATATGTTATTTTTATAGAATAGATTTGAGAAATTTTCTCCAACCCAGTTTGAAGGGAAACTCTGTCCTTGTAGTGGCCCAAATAATTAACTAAGTTTAAGGTTAATTTGAGCTTTGGGTCACTAGAAACAACTGGGAGGGCATTTTGAAAATTTCAAACTTTCTTATCGAACATACGCATGGGGGACCGCGCATATGTACTCCTGTAAATAGTACACGAACATATGTGTGAGGACCAGCCGAACATACGCTAACTTTTGGTTAACCACTGGTTAATACCCGTATGTACGATGCAGCCTTTGATCGCTGGGTAAATAGTATGTGAACATATGCCTCTATAGTACCGTACATATGCTACTTGTCAGAACAGCCCCTGTAGCACTCACAGCTTTTCCCACCTATAAATACCTTACCCCTTTCAACCCTTAAGACTAGCTTAGTTGTTGGTTTGAGCTTCTAGCTAGGTTGTATCATTAATCTTTATTTAGGTTTGGTTTAGCGTTTCATCCTGGTCAAACGTACTTTCTTGTGCATGAAAATGTTGTTTTGGGATAGAAGGTCATAGATATCCTTTTGGCAGCCTTAGAACCGGTTTGGGAGGATAGGAGGACATTTGGACCAAATGAGGTTCTACCTGAACATTCTTGATGAACATACGACTATAAGCCCGAACGTACGGCCAAAAGCGTTATAGGGAAATGCTACTTTGGCCATCATCTGATAGCTCATGTTTTCATGCTTTAGGTTCATTTCAGTTGAACTTAAGACTAATAATAAGTTTTTCACAGATTTAGAGAACTAGATCATTTGGAGGAATTCTTGGAGAACTTGTTCAACTTAGGTGAGTTTTAACTCACATAATGCTTGCCATTTATTTTCCGCATGGCACAACTATTTTGTGTATCAAAACATGTATATTTACAATTTTCACGATACACACTCTGTTGCATCATGAACTCTATCATTTGTGAAAATGTGCTACTTAACAACATAATGACATTGAGATTTGTAAAAACATGCATGTAAAATACATACAAGATTAATTGCATCGTATTACATGGTACACTGGTACGTGTAGGATAATAGCCATAGACTTACTATACATGTTAACTTTATGGTTAAATGTATGTGTTACTATATGTGTCATGGATCCAATGGTTGTTTCGTGACCGACACAACCTTAACGGGGCAGTCACTACAGGATGTACATTATTAGTAGCGTCGGCCACCCGAGGTTGGACTTAGTTGGGTTGTTAGTGTTATGGACGGTAGTATACAATGGTTAAGGCACATGTATTGTATTACAGGTTCCTTGAAATAGCACAAACCCTGTTGAGAAGGGGTAACATCTCAGGTAGATCGTACTATTGAACTATCATTGTTCTCACGATTATAAGCATGTACTATATCTATATTGCATCCATGGATAAATGTCATACCTAAACTGTTGCATTTTTTTATCAAACGGAGTTCGTCACTAAAATGGCATGGGTATTGTGTACATTATTACTCACTAAGTCTTTAAGACTTACCCCTTTATTTTTTTCCCTTCATTATGTATAATTGCATGGTTTAGCTAACATAGAGGAGTGGTAATATCTCAGGTAGATCATACTATTGAGCTGTTACTGTTCTCTCAATTATAAGCATGTACTATATCTATATTGTATCCATGGATAAATGTCATGCCTAAACTGTAACGCCCCCAAAATTAGCCTCGGCTAATCCGGTGGAGTCACTGGCAATATACCCAGTTGAGCCAACTTGTGATCCAATGGGTAATCACCCTTGTGAAAACTGCCAGAGTAAATGCAAGGAAGGTGAATAAATCTGAGAGTACTACAATTCATCAAGTAAGAACATGGAGCTACTAAACAATGAAGACAAACCTGTAACTACAGATAAAGCATAGCCAGTCCGACAATAGCAAATTTAGCCACTTCCATAGCGGTGAATTAGATTTCCTAAAAAATAATAACCGCATAAGTCTAACGACTTAGTAAGTAAACCTCACACTTAGGTATGACATGAGCTCAATTAATAAAAGTAAACGTGCAATTCGAGTAATAGCCAAAAGAGGGCATTACCTCCGCTAATACACCATTCCATAGGTTTTAGTGTTTTTAAAGCTCTATGATGTAGAATCGGCGATAATTGCCTAATTGTTTTGATACAGAAAAGAATAATGCTTTATAGGTCATAACTCTCATACATGGTCTACCCGAGATATTACCCCTTCTCAGCAGGGTTGATGCTGTCCCGAGGGACCTATAATACAATGCCAGTACCTCAGCCATTGTACAACATACCATACGTAACATTAGTGACACGATCGGGTTCGACCCCGAGTGGCCCACACCAACTAATGACGTCCGTCTTGTAGTGACCAAACCATTGGGAATGGTTACATCAAGGTCACGAAACCAATGGATCCACAGCCCTCACATAACGCACACATGTGACCATAATATGCAGTTTATATAATAAGCTCATGGCCGTTCATACCGCACGTACCGGCGTACCATGTCTTACGATGCATCTTAATAGTTCATTGAATAATGCAGTTACCAAGTGATTACGGAAAATAGGCATGCTCATATCATACGCGTGGTCAGTCAACTGACATATTCCACGGTTTACGTAAAAATGGTGCAAGTGTTTACTTACCTCGCACATTCGAGCAAATCCTTCGACCAAGCTATTTCCTGTTATAACGGATACAGGACACCGTTATTCTAAGCCTTATGAAACCTAGAGTTATGGCTAAGATAAGGCGTACACGTGTGAAACTTATGAACATGTGCTCTGCCTACTGACCGTACGTCCGCCCTCGATGGCGTACGTCCGCTCAGTATGTTAAGCACACTGTTGCAAGATTCAAACAGTGCATATTTCCAATAGAAATCACAGACTTCTAGACCTCTTCTAAGCTAGTAAAACAGGACATGCAACGCAAGAAATCGCAGAACCATGATCTTTTGAGAAAACTCTTTGAAAACATCGTTATCTTTAAAAGAACGCTTAATGAACACTTGGAGTTCTCATTAAAACAGAAACATAAGATAACAAGGTGATAATTACAAAGGGAATAGAGCTTACCCCGAAGCTAAGTACGAACATGGTCTCTTCTCCTCGGAAACTCTCCGTTGAAGCTCTCTCCCACGGATTTCTTACTCAAAACACTAAGGAAGGGTTCTGGTAGCCTAGGGGCATACCAGAGGAAGAAGAAGGCATGAGAAATGAAGAGGAGGGGCGGGCTATTTATAGGGAAAGTTCGCCACCAACTCCCTAACAAAGCAGCGGATGTCCGGCAACCCTAGCGTACGTCTAGTGGTCTTTGTACATCGGTCCAGAGGGTGTCTCGTACATCCAGGTATTATTCAAAGGGTATTCCAAAAAAGTAGCGTACGTCCGGTGTACTATTTACAGAGCGTACGTCCGGTGGTCCCCCACCGTACGTCCGTACTACAAACAGAGGCGTACGTCTGCCAGACCTAGCGTACGTCCACCCCCCTATAGGTCAGTGTTTGGCTTCTATTTCTAAAGGTTCCAAACGTGATTAGGTTAAAGCTAAGGGCTTTGGGTCTCGTTAAATCCCTTCTTTGAAAATCTCTATCGATTACTCCTAAGGGAAGGATTTTGGGTTTATAAAAAGGTTGGCTTTTATCGGGGTATTACATAAACCATTGCATTCTTTATTAAACGGAGTTCATCACTAAAATGGCATGGATATTGTGTATTATTACTCACTAAGTCTTTAAGACTTACCCCTTTATTTATTTTTTCCCTCCATTATGTATAATTGCGTGGTTTAGCTAGCATAGAGGAGGAGGATTTCGAACAGAATAATGGTGGTGGCCCAAGACCTGATCTAGGTCATTTTTTAGGACATTGACCCGGTATGACTGAAGTCAATGTGGGACGATGGAGGAACAATACAGGTAGAGATGATAGAGATTGTCATTATGTTAGCATTACTCAAGATTATGCATTGATCTTATTGTCTTATTTCTAGACAATTATATTTTGGTTTGTAATATGTATTTTGATGACGGGTCTGTTAACTAGTACATTTGATGATCTATCTATGTTATGAGGTTTATCTTTACTCTGTTGATTACACTTGTGATGTTTAGTTATTGTTTTCTATTCGTGTAGTTCAAAGTTTTCCCCAGTATTCTCTCGATGAGGAGACGTAATGATCCCTACGTCTTGTCTCACAAGGGATGTAGGCCGGGAAATGAACCATGGGGTCAATTACCAATTAATTAATCTTCATGGGGCGTTATAGTAATATTCTAATGGCTTAACTTTTCTTGAGTCATTTGGTTGGAAACTAGTTTCTTCAAATGTGGTATGTGGAAACTAACTTACTTGTTAAGTTTTTCTGTAATAAAGGTAACTTGTGACCCTTTTGTGCTCTTGTTGTTGGGAAATGGATCTTGAAATGGAGGGATCCATTTATTGCATTTAGGACAACAAACTTGTCCAAATGTTTTTTCCATAAAATTTTGGACAAGTTTACCCTCATAAATGCACTAAATGGATCAATCCATTTCATTTGAAATGGAAAGGATACTTCTCCCTTGTGTTGGGACTATATATATGTCAACTTTAATTAATTTTCATATTTTTGGCCTTATATGAAATATTCTCTTTCTTTCCCTACTCTACACTACTACATCAATTTTGACACCAAAATTTCATACAATAGGACAATCCCATGTGAGAGGGTGCTCAGACAGCTACTTGGATAATTTGAGTAAATGGGGCTAGGCTTGCGTGGACACGTACCCAAATAGATAGACCTGATCAAACACTCACATAAAACGCCTTAGGTAGTGTAATAGAACAACTTTACTGCACGACTTCAACTTTATTAATACCCTTAATTGGGAACTGTATAAAAAAGAAGAATAAGGACATAACATTAGGGAATAGTACTTGTCCATAAAATTAGCCCATGCTTTAATGTAGGCTTTCAAATCTCAAAACAATAAGGCCTAGGTCCAATCAAAATCATTAACTTTGAGAGGATTAAGGGGAAATCAAATTTCTCATCGGACCATTGTAGGCATCTATTGTATGGTCATGCCAAAAAAGGCATAATCAATTACAAAGATATAAATAAAAACAAAGAATATAATTTCTTATGGGTTTTCGTTTTCCTAATTTTATAGTTATGGGCTTTTTGTAATAGTTCACAAGTTTTGCCGGTTATCCAAAATGTATATGATATGATCTAAGAAAAACAAGAAATGCGTTTACTTAGAAAAATAATAAGTGTGGTTTACCTGATCACATCACAGCAACACAAATCTTTGCAAATAATATTTGGTTTGCATATGTATAAATATCTTGTAGGTTTATAGATATGTATGGTTAAAGTTTTACAATGCAAAATTTTATTTTACGAACGCAAATTTTTTATTTACAAACTTGATGTATTGGAGGAAATCAAATGTTTGTATAACAATTTCAAAGCAAGAAAATCATGACCATCTAAGAAGGGAGATCATTCTATTTCAGCAACATATTGCGATTATGAATCAATCCCTCTTTGTCTTTGCTAAGGTTTTCTCTTTTGCAGAGAAATATTGTTTCTAGTTTTCACTTTATTTTAAACATTACATATTATTTGCGTTTATTTTTTCACTTTATTTTAAATAAATATTGTGAGGATTTACAACAATATATCTCAGAGAAAATTTCTAAAAATAAGTGTGATGCTAGAAACAATATATGAAACATTTTTACATCTCCTTGTTACCTTGTTACCATCCAATTTTATGTATATTGCTTCCTCTGCCTGTTTAAGAATATCGTGTATGTGAAAAGCGTTAGATTCAAACTTGTGAATGTGAATTCCACGTCTTTTTGCCCCTGAAGTGTCGAGCTAAAATCGTGTTCTGTGGATTTATTTTTTTTATTTTTTGGCTTGAAAAGTGTTTAGCATGTCTTGTTCTAAGACTAGAAAATAAAATTTTAATAAATATGGCATTGCCTANGTGATGCAGGAAACAATATATGAAACATTTTTACATCTCCTTGTTACCTTGTTACCATCCAATTTTATGTATATTGCTTCGTCTGCCTGTTTAAGAATATCGTGTATGTGAAAAGTGTTAGATTCAAACTTGTGAATGTGAATTCCACGTCTTTTTGCCCTTGAAGTGTCGAGCTAAAATTGTGTTCTGTGGATTTATTTTTTTATTTTTTTGGCTTGAAAAGTGTTTAGCATGTCTTGTTCTAAGACTAGAAAATAAAATTTTAATAAATATGGCATTGCCTAATCTTTTTAAGAGCTAAATATTTAGTGGTTTATTTTTAAGTAACAAAAAATATCAGTATTTTATCTTCCCATGAGGAAATTCTGAATTTTATGCTAATACTAATAGTACTAGTGCTAAATATGCTTTCGTTTAACAATTTTAGCACTAGTACTATTAGTATTAGCATCACCATTAGAGGGTGCTTACGCTTTTAATAAGACTAGTTATTACTTATAAAATAATAATAATAATAATAAAAAAAAAGCTAGGAGAAATTAGCTTTATCCCCCATGAACTACCACTCTCTCTCCATTTGCCCCCATGAACTACCAAGGTTACCTGAGAGGCTGAGATAAACAAGCTCCAAACCCATTCGATCCAACCTCAGGTAATTTCTTGGATTTGACCTAGATTCTATAAATAAATAAATAAAATTGCTACGGTTTCTCATCTAGTTCTCCTAATCTTACGTGGATATTGATTTTTAAAGAAAAATTTAGAAAGTAAGAATAAGATTTTATTTTATTTTTGCTTTTTTTTTAAAAAATATCCACGTAAGATTGGGAGAACACAGGAAGAACTATAACATTTATTAAAAAAAAAAAAAAATCTTATAGTTTTTTCAATGGTCTACATATTAAAAAAAAAAAAAAAATGCAATATATTTATCCAAAATACCAAAGAAATAGGCTATGGTTTAAAACCCATGGTGGTAAAGAGTCGAAGTGGACTTGGAGAGACATGGTTAATCTTAAACATATATACATATATATACAGTTATTTAATGAGCAAGATGTAATATATATATATATATATAATGAGCAAGATGTAATGGGGATCCTTCCCACTGCAAATACGAATGGAACTAGGGGGGAAAAAGATGAGGGAATGCAGCCCGGGATAACCCTAACCGCGGCCCTATATGCCGCATAGTGGGTGCAGAAGTTTGCACTTCTGTTGACCTTTCTAGCCTCCCAAAAAGAGGAGATTTGAAAGTTAGATAATGTTTCACTAATAACACGGTTTATGTGCCAATCTAAACTAATTGGAGGATTGATTAAAGACTGAATTACAATAGCAGAATCTCCTTCTATAATGAACTGCTTCAGCTGCAATATGGCTGCCAAGTGACTTGCCAAATGAACTGCTAATGCCTCCCCGTAAACTGGACTGCAGGAGGGACGAACTTGAGTGAGAATCTTGATGATATCTCCATTGGAGTTTCTGCATACAGCAGCCTGAGTGGAGAAGTCCTCTCTAATAGCTGCATCAAAGTTTATTTTGAAGTATCCTTGAGGAGGTTTTGACCAGACTTCCTTGACTGGCTGAATCTTTGAGGACCAAGCTGTGAAATGCTCATAGGAGACTCATTTGATATTTTCTGCTAGTTTTGTCACCTCTGGGATGAGTCCCTTATGTAAAGCTTGATTTCTGGAAAACCATAACATATCACAAAAGACAGCAGCATAAATTTGGAACAAATGAGAATCAGCTTTTGGTATACCAAGAGAATTAAAAGGGGTTAAGATACCTTTAATCCAATCTGGCAGACTTAGAGCTGGCCATTTTAAGAAGTCTAAAGGCCACGGGGAAAGTCTCCAAGAGATTCTAGCAAAGAAGCAATTGAAGAAGAGGTGAGAAAGGGAATCCTCTTCTACTTTGCATAAGGGACAGACTAATTCTGCTTTTAGAATGGAAAAGACAGTGTTTAACCTACTCTTGGAGGGGACAATGTCCCATGCTATTTTCCAAAGGAACAATCTCAACCTATCATTTAGATTCAGCTTCCAAAGAAGCTTCAAATTTGGAGCAGTTAAGGGAGAATAAGGAGGATTGGATCTCATGCTACTAATCATTCTATGAGCTGACTTTGTGGAGAAAAAACCATTGGTTGCAGGGGTCCAAATATAAAAATTTTGAGAGTCTGGAGCAAAGTTGGTCTTTAGAACCTCTCTAATGGTGTTCTCATCAAAGAGGTAATTCAATAGTGGAAGGTTCCATGCTGGAATGGAGAGAATGGGATCAGAAAAGAAGAGGTCAGAGACCAGCAGGTTTGGGAGAGGGTGTGTTAGCCACGGGGAAGGGGAAGGAATGAATGAGGGAATGCTAGGAATCCAAGTGGAGCTCCATATAAGGAGAGAGGAGAGGCTATGAATTTTGTTGCAGGCTCCTTTTATGAGGAAAGGAGTGGATTTGAGGATGCCTTTCCATAGCCAAGAGGAGGAAGAATGGGGTGAGGGGGTGAGACAAGAGGTAGAAGATAAGTACTTACAGTGCAATCGGGACACCCATATTAAGTCTGTTTTGTTGAGCAGGTTCCAACCTAGCTTGGAAATCAAGGCCAGATTTACTTCTCTCATCCTTCTTAGGCCTAAACCTCCCAACTCTTTTGGTTTGCAGATGGAGTCCCAAGCCTTAAGAGTGAGGTTTCTTGTTTTAGAAGCAGAAAAGCCCCACCAAAAATTCTTGAAGATCATGTCCAGCTCAGCACAGAAGCTTTTTGGGAGTAAGAAGGAGCTCATTGCATATGATGGCAAAGCTGCAGCAACCGATTTAATCAGGACAAGCCTTCCTGCTTGGGATAGAGATTTAGCTTTCCATCCTTCAATTTTGCTCAAAACTTTGTCAATTATACCTTTGAATGCTCTTGTATTTGAATTCCTTATAAGAATTGGAAGACCAAGATAAAGAGAGGTGCACAGGTTAGAGGGATAAGGTAAAATGCTAGCTATAGCTTCTGATTTGGTGGAGGGGATGTTTTTGCTGAATTTGATGGAGGATTTGGAAGTGTTAATCTTCTGACCAGACCACCTGCAGTACTTAACCAAGCAGGAATTGAAACTAGCAGCAACCGAGACTGAAGCTTTACCAAATAAAAGCAAGTCATCTGCAAAAAGCAGATGATGAATTGCAGGACAATTCCTAGCTATCCCCAGGCCATGAATAGAGCCAATCCTTTCTTCTTTGAACAAAAGCCTGGATAAGACCTCAGATCCTAATATAAAAAGAAAATGAGATAAAGGATCTCCTTGTCTTAACCCTCTGCCAGGGGAAATGAAACCAAAGGGGCTGCCATTTAGAAGAATGGAGAAAGAAGGAGTGGAAATATAGGTTTTTATCCAAGAAATCCAGACAGGGCTGAAACCTAACTTTTCCAAAACAGCCAATAGAAAGGACCACTCCATTCTATCAAAAGCCTTTTCCATATCCAATTTCATAAACATATAGCCCCCCTTTCCTCTCTTAGCTTTGAATGAGTGCAGCAGCTCGTGGGCTAAGATGGTATTGTCTTGAATGTTTCTCTTGGGCATAAAAGCTTATTGGAGATGTGAGATGATCTTAGGCAGAAGAACCTTTAATCTGTTTTCAAGAATCTTGGATATTATCTTATAAGCAATGTTGCAAAGACTAATAGGTCTAAACTGGTGAGCTGTGTGGGAACCACTTAGCTTGGGAACTAAGGCTATAAAGGAGTGGTTCTGGCCTTCCTGCAGCCTGTTGCGAAGGAAAAAGTGCTCAACATAAACCAGCATATCCTTTTTAACCAAGTCCCAGTACTTCTTATAAAAGAGAGCAGTAAATCCATCAGGACCAGGAGCCTTTATGGAACCAAGACTGGACAATGCTTCAAAAACTTCTTTTTCAGCTAGAGGGGTACTCAGAGTGGTGTTCTCTTCATTTGTGATGACAGGGGAAAAAAGATCAAGCATTTCCTGCTCAATGATGGGTTTATATGAGGTGAAAAGATTGGAGAACTGAGCTGTGAAATGATCCCCAATTTCTCCTCTTGAGGACACCCAGACTCTAGAATCTAACTTCAAGAAATTCACTGCATTTGCTCTCCTTCTGATCAGAGTTGAAGTGTGAAAGAACTTTGTGTTAAGATCCTTACAAGTCAACCAGGTTTCCCTGGATTTTGATCTCCACAGGGATTCTTCTTTCACCAAAAGGTTGTTCAGGTCCTGCTTTAAACTTTCTCCAAGCTCAAAAGAGTTAGAGGAGGGGGAAACTTGCTGGACAGTATCAATAAGATTCATAGTTTCCTTGATCTTTAAGTGTATGTTTCCAAAATGCAGGGAATTCCACTTTAGAAGGGCTGACTTGGTGTTGTTCAGTTTCTTTGGGAGGCTAACAGCAGGGATAAAGGGAATAAATTTTTGCCAAGCTGTCTGTATAACCTGGCCACAAGAGGGATCAAAGGACCAAAATTTTTCAAATTTAAATGGCCTAGGCAGGAAGCTTGAGGAGATATTTGTATTGAGGGTTATGGGATTGTGGTCAGAGTTGTGAGCAGGGAGGTGAACAAGGGAGTACTCAGGGTGAAGATGGACCCAAGAAGGAGAGGCTAGCCCTCTATCCAGCCTTTCCTTGATGTTTTCAAGACCTTTTCTATTGTTATTCCAAGTAAAAGGGTTACCAGCAAACCCAACATCAATCATTCCAAATTGATCTATAAATTTTCTGAAGGCACATTTTGAGGAGTTTGCAACCGGCCTTCCACCTTTTTTCTCAGATTGGTCCAAAACAGAATTGAAATCACCAATACAAAGCCATGTGGCTTCAAACCCTTTACCAATTTCAGAGAAGGAGTTCCAGAATTCTAATCTGTCACTTCTTTTAGGGGGAGCATAGACACAGGAAATGATCCAAGGGGTTTGAGGAGGGTCTGAGTAGCACCATGCAGAGATGCTGTGTTTGTTTGAGGAGAAGCATTCAAGGTCTACTCCTGGACGCCATGATAGAACTAATCCACCACTTAAACCAGAAGCAGGCACTTAGGACATGAGAAAGAAACCAAGTCTGTTCAAAGTAGCAGAGACTTGGGAGGGGGGAATTTTGGTTTCTGAAAGGAACAAGAGGTCTGAAGATTGATCCCGGATCAGTCTCCTCAGGGTGAGAACCACAGCAGGCCTAACGAACCCCCTGCAGTTCCAAGATAGAATTTTCATTGCTGCTGGGGAGGCTTTGCAAAGCCCCCATTTCTTCCTGATGTATCTTCAGTCTCATTCACAGTAAAGACCATTTTATTTTTCCCTTTTCTTGCAGCTTTAAACAAAGCTCTTGCTGGTGTTTTCTCAAAAAAACCAGGATTGAAACCAGGAGTGATATTATGAGTTTGATCTAGAGGTTCTGCCATCTCAACAAAAACACCTGGGCATTTTTTTGTGGGAGGAGCCAATTCTATGGTGTTTGGCCTTTTCTTCATCTCAATAAGTGTTGGTGGGGTGTATGAGGAAGTGAGGAGTGGTGGAGGTGAGGAGCTTGTTGTGGTTTCATATGCAGTGGAGTGAGCTAGTTTATCATTTGAGGATGTGAGGGTTTTTTTGGGGGATCTGGTGTTGTAGGGAGACATTCTAGGAAGTTTTTTGAAGTAGGGGTTGGTTTTGGCGGGAGCAGAGTGTGTGTTATGGTTGTTGGTATCAGTTGGTTTTAAAATTTCAGCTTCAACTGGCATGTGATGCTCACTTGAAATGGGCCCCATCATGATAGCTACCGTTTGGTTGGATTTCGAAAAGGAGTTGGAGGTAGTTAAGATAGTTGGTTTCTGAGGTTGTGCTGAGAACAACCCAACTGGTTTCTGGAAAAGGGACATGTCTTTTAAATTGCTTTCTATAGTGTTTTCCAAAGTGGCGGCAGTTGGGTAGAGTGTGAGAGGACTTTGTGAGGAGGTCAGGGTGTGGTTTTGTGAGAGAGGACTTTTGTTAGTTTGGCAGGGTATGGCAGTATTGGACCTGATGTCTATTTTTGGAAAGGGCAGAGGTTGTTTGGAACTTGTGATGGATATTTGCAAGTTTGCATGGAGTTGAGTGTTTAAAATTTTTGGCGAGCTGAGGAAATTTTCTGAGGAAGAAGGTTGTGTTTTGAGGTTTTCCTGGTGTTTCCCAATAGAAGAGGTTTCTGGCATGACTGAGAAAGCATTCAGTTTAAGAGATATGAGATACCAGGAGGGATTTCTAACTTCTGGTCTTGCTAGGCAGGATGGTTGCTTGTGGCCAATCCTACCACAATCAGTGCAGTAAATGTCAAGCCTTTCATACTTCAAACTGATCCAATCTGAGACTCCATCACTCCTAGAAAAGCAGAAGCCAGGGTTCAAGGGCTTGGTTACATCAATGGAGACCAGCAACCTTAAGTAGCTCCTAAACGAAGCTGCTGCACCACTGTTTTCATCCACTTTAACCACCTGGCCAATCCCTTTCCCAATAGCTATAGAGTTTTTGAGTGTCATGTTCTGCAGGGGAAGTCCATGGATCTGAATCCAGAAGGAAACCTTCTTGAGAGAGAGATCTCTTAGTGTAGCAGTGGGGTGCCATGTTTGGATGGCCAGCAGGAAGCCATTGACATTCCAAACCTTGTTGAGGATTCTAGAGATGTGTTCTTTGTCTGTAAACTTGAACAAAAAAACATTTGGTCCAAGGACAGCAAAGGAGAATGGATTAGCAAAAAACCAAGCTTTGGACAAGGCAGCATTAACAGTCTGGTTGTTTTGTGTTTTTTGAGATATAAGCTATCCTACAAGAGGGAGTAGTTCAGAGGAAACATCATCCAAGGGTAAGGTTTCTAGTTGAGAGGAAGGATCCTCCCATGAAATGGCTACAGTTTGAGCTATAAGAGATTCTATGTCACTGGCTGAAACATCCATAATAGAAGGATTAAGAAGAAAAATGCAGAAGAAAAACTGAAAGAAAACTCACAGGCAAGCCAACTAGCTGACAAAGACTTCAGCAGGATATATCAAGACAAGGTAGTACAGAAGAAAAAGAAGAGATGTTCTGAATTCTGCAGCTGCTCACGAAGGGGCTGGATGCAGGTTCCAGTTGGGAAGGAAAGTAGCTGGGAAGAAGAAGTTTCAAGGAAAGTTTCTTAGAGGGAGTTCTTTTTAGGAGAGAAAACTAAGCTAAAGAGCATATGGAGAATATCTATATTGTAATGCAGTTGTCAAAAGATTAAAACAAGAGAATAATACTTAATAAACAGGCTCCAAGCTTATTTTCCGGTCTATTTCTCTTTTTCTCTCTCTTATACAAACAAAGAAAAGTAAAAATACAATTACAATTCTTTTATAGTTTTATATTACGAGTGTTAGTATGCAATTGGAGCCCTGTCAACTATTAAAAAAATGTTTTGGATGGCGGCTCAAGATCAGCCTCATAAATACCTTGTAGTATCGAATGAGGTTCTACCCTATGGAAATGCCCTTTAATGAAACTTTAGCCTTAGCTGATTGTCACCAAGAAACCACCGGTTTTTTTTTAAGGGTTAAATGCTTTTCCAGTACCTGTGCCTTTGAGCCATAATCAAATAGTCACCTTGGTTTTCAAAAATATCACAAATAGTACATGTAGTTAGTAAATAAACCTACTTGATACTTCTGTCATGATTTCGTTAGTTTTTTAACGGAGCGTCATGTCACTCTTACACATGGCGTATTACATGTAGTTTTAAGGCGCCATGTGGCGTGATACCTAGGTTTTTGGGTGCTACGTCAGATTAAATAATATTTAAATTATGTAAAAAAATAGAAAATAAAAACGAAAGTTAAGAAAACCACAAAAAAACCTGCGTACTCCCTAAAAAGACAAAAGAAAAACCATCGTGTTCTCTCCATTCTCCTCTCCCCCAACCCCCTAGGTTTTTGCGTACCCAAATACCATTTTTGCATCCCTCCCTCAACGCCATCACTCTCGCCCTTGCAGTCCCTCTTAATGCCGTTGCCGTCCACTCCTCAACACTCCGTCGCCGTCCACTAAATAAAGTTGCTGAGAAGGTTTTTTGATATTTTCAACATACAAATCATTATTGGTAATTTGAAAATATGTTCTCATACTATGTGTCCTTAACGAGCTCAACATTAAGCAAATCTTGTTTGACTTGGGGCAGAATCTGAAAAAGTAAATTGTCCCTAAAAGAAGAATTCTAGATCTAGATACATTGTTTGAAGCCTGAGAATCTGAGTTAATCTTATACTAGCTGATATATATTGCGTTGAGAGGGACGGCGATGGCGTTGAAGATGGTATTTGGGTATGCAAAAACCTAGAGAGATGGGGAAGATGAGAATGGAGAGAATACAATGGATTTTCTTTGATGTTTTTTTTTTTTTTTTTAGGGAGTACGCAGGATTTTTTGTGGTTTTTCTAATTTTTTTTTTTACATAATTTAAATAGTATTTAATCTGACGTGGCACCCAAAAACTCAGGTACCACGCCACATGACACTTTGAAACCACATGTAATATGCTATGTGTAAGGGTGACATGGAGCTCCGTTAAAAAAACTAACGGAATCATGACAGAAGTACCAAGTGTGTTTATTTGCTAACCACATGTACTATTTGTAATATTTTTGAAAACCAATGTGGCTATTTGATTATGGCTCAAAGCACAAGTACTGGAATAGCATTTAACCCTTTTTTTAAAGTATTCATTTCTTTTAATTTTTAACTCATTTATCATTTAAATCTAATCTTTATATCTTTTTTTATTATTATTTTTTATCCCCTAGCCGAGCCATTTCCTTTTATGATATTGAGCCGAACAAAACCCCAAAAAAAAAACACACACACACAAATCTATTTGCCAAGCATTTCATTAGATAGGAACAAATTTGAGAAATACTGATAACTCTTAACACTGTCCAAATCATATGCTAACACATGCCAACAAGTTATAAATGAATTCTAAATTTAGAATATTTTTTCAACAAAGAAACAATTAAATTCTTGGTCAAGCTGGTTTAAAAAGGTAACATGTTAATTTGTGCTATATATATTAGGGGTGTCAAAAAAAACCGGAGAACCGGAACCGGAACCGAAAAACCGGGAAACCGGGAAACCGGGGTCTTGGTTCCGGTTGCGGTTTGGAAAAATCAAAAACCGGGTACCCCGGTTCCGGTACCTGGTTTTTGGTATCCGGTTTTTACCGGGTTACTGGGAACCGGGTTAATTATATATATTTTTATTTTTATTTAGTTTGGGCTTTACGTTTTACATATATATATATTTCGTTACATTTTTTTTAGTTAAATATATATATATATCTCTGACTCTTTCTTTCTCTCCCACTTTTATATATATATATATTTGAAGCGGCCCGCTTTACATTTTTTTAGTTAAATACCTTTCTTTACATTTTTTTAGTCAATACCTTTCTTTACATTTTTTTAGTTAAATATATATATCTGACTCTTTATTTCTCTCCCGCTTCAATACAGATTTTTTTTTTTTAAATAGCCAACTTATGAAAAGAAAAGGGCTTATTTTAGGCCCAATACCTAAAATAAGCTCAAAAAATAATTTTTTTAAAAAAACCGGTTACCGGACCGGGTACAACCGAAACCGGCCGGTAACCGGGACCCCGGTTTTACCGGGATCCCGGTTCCGATTCCGGTTTCCCAAAATAAGGAACCGGGGTACCCCGGTTCCGGTTCCCGGTTTTGGCCAAAAACCGGGAAACCGGACCGGGTTGACACCCCTAATATATATATATATATATATGTTATGTATCTGTTGCAAAAAGCTAGATCTGCCGAAACCGCGAATCGGCCCAAAAATTAATTAGCTTCGCCGGAGTAGTCCGCGAGAAGCTTGGTTCCCTCTATATATGGTGTGTCTATAATAAAGGTTTCTAAGCTATTT
Organism: Carpinus fangiana; assembly: GCA_006937295.1. Lineage (NCBI taxonomy): Eukaryota > Viridiplantae > Streptophyta > Magnoliopsida > Fagales > Betulaceae > Carpinus > Carpinus fangiana. The sequence goes on along the minus strand of CM017321.1, from coordinate 43,886,167 downwards.
CTTTATGTGTGTTCCTTTTGAAGTAGTTACGAGGTTTAATTTCCATGTGGAACGTTGTTTTTAGCTTAAATGTTTCTCTATCTAATGTAGATTGCAACTTCCATTTCATATTGCAGAACTGTTTTGTGTTTTGCTATCAACAAATCAGACCTTCGAAAAAACACTTGAGAATATACACATCAAAAAACATGTCAGAAAAGATCAAAATACAGCAAATGGGAATCATAATTTACAAAGCAAGAAAATTGGTGGCAGCCCGCCCATTTTTGTTTTTGTTTTTTTTTTTCTAATCATCCCATTTTTGTTAATGCATCATAGTAATAGTTAGATTTTCCGTAGAAATGATGAAATTCATGGTGAGCGAATTGATTAATGAACAAAACTGCGATCACCAACTAGGAATGAATGAGATTTTTATTTTTATTTTTTATTATTATTATTTTTGCATGACACAGTTTTAAAGGCAGTGGTATACAAATATAAAAATGGATAATATGTGTAGAATTATGTCAAAGGCACAATGCTGAGTAATTTTTATCGTGTTTAATTTTAGGGTAAATTATATTTTTCCCTCCAAACTACCACTCTATTTGTATTCATAACTCTAAACGTTCTAAACATTGACTCATTGCAACTTGATACGAACTACTAATTTGTTCCAAATTGCAACTTATGTCAGATGGGCCGTTAAAGTTGGAAAAAATCATCAGACGTAAGTCTTGTGATACGAAGTTATATATTATGCACAATACTTTTTTTTAATGAAATCATAAGATTTCCGTTATATATATATATATATATATATCATAGGACTGTTGCAGGCATACTCTATGATTGTGCAAAAAAAAGGCATAATCAATTACAAAGATAAAAGTAAAAACAAAGAATATAATTTGTGATGGGTTTCCGTTTTTATAGTTCCTATGATTATGAGCTTCATTATTCTTATTAGAGGTTTGCTAGGGGTTCTCCCCATAGTGTTCTCCTGGCGTTCTCATAGTCTTACATAGAACATGATTTAAGAAAAAATAAAATTGTAGTACCGTTTTTTTGACAACCGATTAATTTTTATGAGTTAATAGTTAGGTTCTAATGCTTTAAAACTTGTTTTTGGATTCAAAACTAAAATCTAAAGGTGAAAGGTTAACCCTTTAGGGATGATATCACTCAAAATGGATTTGATCATCCTAAATTTGGTGCTAATGCCTCAANCCTGATCACAACAAAATGATTGCAATGCAAATACTTGCAAATAATATTTGGTTTGCGTATGTATAAATATCTTGTAGTTTTATAGATATGTATTGTTAAAGTTTTGTAATGCAAAATTTTATTTACAGAGTTTTACAACGCAAATTTTTTGCTTACAAACATTTGATTCCCTAATATCTTGTAGTTTTAAAGATATGTATGGTTAAATTTTTACAATGCAAAATTTTATTTATAGACTTTTACAATGCTTATTTTTTACTTACAAACTTGATTTATTGGAGGAAATCAAATGTTTGTATAATAATTTAAATGCAAGAAAATTATGAGCATCTAAGAATGGAGATCAATCTCTTTCAGCAATGAAGCAATCCATTTTTCTTGAGATTTTCTCTTTTGCAGAGAACTATTGTTTCTAATTTTCACGTTCTTTATTTCACCACCAGCCACCGAACGTGCCTCCATGCGCCACCGGCAATATCTACACGCTCCTCACGCACCACCACCGTGACTTCTTTCTGCCAAACTACAATCAAAAGTGGTGTCTCGGCCTTAGATTGATGGATTTGTGAAATTTCTGCCGATTATGGCCTTGCACGCACTCCCATGCGCCTTCTGGATAACTTGCTGGTTCATCTCAATCGGTACAGGTCCAACTAATTCAGGCCAAATGCATCATATCAGCCACTCCGCAAGCAACCACCAACAACCTCCATAGTTGCCTCCCGTCGCCTCTAGCCGCCAATATCTGGCCACCACTCTGGTGACTCAAAAAAAACAAATATTCTTTATTTCAGTTTCTTTTTCTCAAACTTAAGCTTACACCTTGAGTTTGATGGGATGTTAGAATATTTGATATTATTCTCTCTATGGTTTATTTATTATATTTCATATTAGAGTCTATTCCCTACCGTAATTAGTTTAGGGTTTCTTGCTTATCATTCATAGCCTTCCTATAAATAGAGGCATTTGTAATATTAATTACACAATTATACTTAATATGTAGTCCTTACTTGCTTCCACTCTCTATCTTCTCTTGCTTTCTCTCTTTCTTCGATATACCTCTTCAATATATTTAACAATATGTAAATAAGAAAACATATAATTTATCTTGTATCAAAATTTTCTAGATTTTAAAAGTTAATCGTTTGATGAAATTCTTGAAATTCTAACAATTAATTTTATTTAAGTGTGGGTTTTAGCGTACTCGAGCAAAAAAAATTCGAATAAAACTATCTTGCCTAAGATAAAGAAGCTCCAAACTCGTTTGATCTAGCCCTAGGTAATTTTCTTGAATTTGACATAGTTTCTATTAAAAAAATGAGAAATGTTACGGTTTCTCCAATGGTTCTCTTGATCTTACGTGGATATTGTTTTCTAATTATTTTTTAGAAAATTAAGAATAATTTTTTTTTTCTGTCTTTTTTAAAAAACAATATCTACATATGAGAACACCAAGAAGAACCGTAGCATTTTTTTTTTTTAAAAAAAAAATGATTTCTTATAGTTTTTTCAACGTCTAGATATAATTTAACAAGCTTTCAAGAAAACAAAGAAAAAAAAAAACAACTAAAGTTCACCACAATATATTTAGCCCCAAGATCAAAGAAAGTGCGATATATTTAGCCCCGACCAAGGAATCTTTTGATCCACGATGGGCTAGTGGCTTCTCCAACCCAAGCTTTTTTCTTGTGGGTTACCTTCGGCATTGGGCAGATTTCCAATTATTAGTCAAAACTAAGAACTAGAACCAGTTGGTACCTTTGTCAAAAAAAAAAAGAAGAACCAGTTGGTACCCGGTTACCAAAACTGGGTAACCGGTTTTAAAAAAAATTCATACTTCGGGCTTATACAACACCCAACTCAAAAGGGCTCATTTGGCTTAACAAGCTAGCTTTGGAGATGGGTTTAGAGCGAAAGCATATGCCTGCTTTTTATAGTGTCATAGCTTGGAGGGTTCTTTTTTGTTTTTTTTTAAGCAATGTGGGACTTCCGAAGCTGGCTTAACAGTGTGCATTTTAAAATCTTGTGGCTTACATATATATAAACACTGTCATATCTCGTTTCCAGGTATCTTAAAGAAAAGAAAAAAGATTGGTTTGATTTTCTCCCTATGATATTTGTGGGCATTTTAAAATCTTGTTTTGCAGACTTCACCACTGTCATAGTGTCAAGTGGAGCGGCAAAGGAAATTGGAATATCTTCATGAAGCAGCTGCTCCAAGGATTCTCATAATCCGATTCTGCATAGTGCATACTTCATAGTGATGTCAAATTAACAAATATATATATGCACTTGATTACCCGGTTACCCAGTTATAACCGGGTGCCAAAAACCGGAACCGGAACCGGGGTAACCCCAATTACCAGTTTTTCAACCAGTTTCAAATCGGGCGGTTCCGATTCCAGTTTCCCTTTTTTTTTTCTTTGCAACTTTGCAAAGAGAAGCCTCAATTGCTCTTCTAGTTGTGGAAGCAGTTCGTTTGACAGCTTTCTCTAGTTGTGGTAGCCTTTGGTTGGAGGGTGATGCGTTACTAGTGGTGTTGGCCATCAACAATCCTCCTTTATCTTCCATTCGAATCAGAAATGTGAAAGATCTTCCCTTAACATCTTTTTTCTCATTATTTTTTTTTTTTTTTTAGAATAAAAAAACTCCCTCCTAAACTTTTACCGAACCATTTTTGAAATTCGCAAACGTTTGGAAGATATGAAGAAACCTTAGAAGATGGCTTTGTAGAAGGCTGCAGATTTTATCAAATTCAGTAAAGGAGGAGAAAAGATATGTTTAAGAAGATAAGAAATGCCCAAACACGTATAATGATAGATTAAATGATTACCATGTAGAAGGATAGACTAAATATGAAGAATAGTAATTTTTACTCTTTGGTCAAACTACTGGGAAATATGTGTAGGGATATAGATTTCTGGTTTTCATTCGACCTCATTTAAGTAATGTAATTAAGTTCTGTAATTGTAACCAGCATATATATATATATACATAAACTCAATCAGATGAATTAGTTTAAGGTATAATAATGTCTCCAAGAAGTAGCTCAATCGATTAGGATCACGTCTAATAAAGCGAAAGTCATTAGTGAGAATCTCCCTCACCTTCTTGTGTAGACATGTAAAAAAAGTTAAAGGGATAATATTAGTTAGCAAGTTAGCAGAGAAGCTAAAATGCATTTAGTGCTACGGTGAGTACATGGAGAACAATGTTAAGGGCGTAGAAAGAGTTTAATGGGGCTTATCTTCTTCTCCGGCCACATGGCTCACTGCTCGCTACAACTCAGACGAAGCCACATATTGTTGCACCACAAGTGGGTTGATGGGCAACCTAGATTGCCGCCGCAACCCAAACAAAGCTCAACCTCCACNATCAGATGAAATTAGTTTAAGGTATAATAATGTCTCCAAAAGGTAGCTCAATCGGTTAAGATCACGCCTAATGAAACGAAAGTCATTAATCTGAATCTCCCTCCCCTTCTTCTGTAAACATGGAAAAAAAGTTAAAGGGATAATATTAGTTAGCAAGTTAGCAGAGAAGCTAAAATGCATTTAGTGCTACGGTGAGTACATGGAGAACAATGTTAAGGGCGTAGAAAGAGTTTAATGGGGCTTATCTTCTTCTCCGGCCACATGGCTCACTGCTCGCTACAACTCAGACGAAGCCACATATTGTTGCACCACAAGTGGGTTGAGGGGCAACCTAGATTGCCGCCGCAACCCAAACAAAGCTCAACCTCCACTGCCGCAACCCAAACGAAGCCAATGTTCGTCGTCCCACAAGCGAGCTGATGGGCAACCCAGATCGTTGCTGCAACCCAAACGAAGCTCAACCTCCACTACTGCAACCCAAATGAAGCCAATGTTTGTTGCACCACAAGCGAGCTGATGGGCAACCCAGAACGCTGCCGCAACCCAAACGAAGCTCAACCTCCACTACTGCAATCCAAACGAAGCCAAAGTCAAGCATTGATTTTAGAGAAGCCCAAGCTCAAATTGAGAGAGAGAGAATGATGCAGTTGGTCTGCTGGGAGAGAGACGACTCAGACTAGAGAGGAAGAAAACCCAAATGGTCAGGGGATGGTTCGATCACCTTCCTCCCCCCATTTGAGGGCTAGAGGGGCTGGCTCAACCACTCATCATCTGTATTTATTTATTTGTTTGTCATGTTTGGATGTTCAGCCACTTCCAAATGGCCATGAACTGATTTTTTCGACCACCGCCTGGCAGGAGGGGATTGTAGAACCACCCGTTGCGTTCTATATTATAGTTTTTAAATATCTTTTTATAACTTTTTATTATTATTATTGTAAGTGAGACGTGCCACAATATGATTGGTGCTGGTATGAGACATTAACGAATTTTGTCAACTTTTCTAACATATTATTAACCTATTTATTAATTTATTATTATTATTATTACACATGGAGTGTATAATCACTTTTCAAATCTCAAACAGCTATTTGTCACAACCCAAAACGACCAAGTTAGCAATTTTTTTTCCCCAAAAATTTAATAGGACTTGCGACCACCAAATTACAATGGGTTAGAGCATTCACAATGGAGGAGCGTAACTTCTCACAACTCACTTTTATCTAATTTGGCTAATAAATTTTTAAATGCCTCTACATCCTATTTGCTATATTTCTATCTATTCTAAATATTATTTTTTTACTCTTTATTGGGAAAAGGTCAACTGATAAATTAAATAAAATTAAAAACACAAAACAAAAAACTCAATAGAGGAAATAAAATAATTATTCCTTAGTCGTATTAAATTCACGATGTGGATCAATGAACAAAACATAAAATTTTATGTTTCAAACACAAATATGTGAAAGGTCATTACCGTTAAGCGAAGAACACTATAGAAAGACTGCTACTGTCTTATGGAGTTCTATCTTCGGACACGTTACAAGCTGCTGTCTTATGGAGTTCTATCTTCAGTTATGTTGGGTTAAGTTGAGTTATGACTAGACGAGCGGTACACCTTCTCACTTGTTGGAGAAAGCTTAAGTAGTAGTCCTCGTAGCGCAGTCGTGTAGAAGATGGTTCCATCTTGCATTTTGTTGTGCCTTGGAAAAAGAAATTATGAAAGTTTTGAAGACCGTGAAAGACCATGGTGAAGCTAAAGTCTTTCTTCTATAATACTCTTAAACACTGGGCAACTACGTTAGACTATCATAATTTGCTTGCCTTTTATGCTTTTTTTACCCCTTTTTTTCTTTCCATCTAGGTGTATCTCTTGAATACTTCTTGCACCTCGATTGCACCTTTTGTGTTTTTTAATAATACTATGACTAATTTTCTATTATAAGATCCATTACTTATATATATATATATATATATTTAAAAAAGAAAGTAGAGTTTTATGTAGTTTGGGGCCAACAGTGCAACGAGTGGCAACATTTTTGTTTGCTTTTATCAAAAAGGAATTACACAAAAAAAAAAAAAAAGTTTGAGAGTGTTGCATTCTTCTACATCATTGGTCAACTCTATTATTTAGAGCAACTCTCTTAGTTACTTAGTTATAAAGACTCCATATCACAACACAGAAAAATGCAACTCATATCGACGTTATACTCCAGAAGAAACAAGTCAAAAAAAATTAAATTAAAGCTTCTTAAGAGCCATTTATATAGCCTAATTTCACCTAATGTACAACTAATACCGGCCTTGGCACTAGTATACCTTCATACTTACGCAGTATGAGTATCACAATCTCTCTCATTCAAATATCTAACTTCATCATTAGGGCCTATGTTGCACTATAATACCCCAACACCATATAGTGTTAGTGTGTTACTTGGTTGGCTTTAATACCATTTGTCATAACCAAAGAAAACATCCAAAAAGGACCAGTAAAAAGTTAGAATTGGAACTTATAAAGTCAATTAATAGCATGGTCTCACTTCGTATACAGCTAATGTGGCACCTAGCATATACATATCTTCATAATGTGAAACTTAACTTTCACAACCCGGGATGTTATACTTCTGCAATGCAAAAATTTAACTAGATCAACCAACATACAATATGGCCGAGTAAGAGTAACCCAAGTTTGTAATCATCCAAGTTTTTGCTTAGGCCATTCTTTAGCATTCAAAAGGGATATATATATGAGAAAACTGGGGTTTGCCTACAAATACAACCATTCAGTTAAAAGCGGAAAAAGTCTACTACGTTTGACACTACACATTATTTCCAACTTGAGGTAAATAAAGCGTCAATGAAGAATATATACACACGAATCATCTGTTCAAAATAAAGTAAAAGAACACCTGTAATACCCCAAACAAAGGGGGGAGGGGGAAGATCCAAAGTGTGCGACCAAGGAAATCCACAAAGTAGGGCATAAGACTAGCTCCAACCAGTCAAGCCTAACTTTTCAGCAAGATTGTACATCACAAGTTGATCCCAAACAGGTCCGAAGAGATGATCCCCTCCAATGGCAAAAGTAAGGGCCCATGCTGACAGAAGAGCTGTAAATATGGCGAACCCAACTGCTGATCGAACAATATCTACAAGGCGAAATGTATATTAAAATAAAAACTGCCATCTAATTTAAGTGCACCTTTTATAACACATGCTAAGCAACTCAGTGATACAAAAACTGCAACCACCAAGTGAATCATAATAGAGATATATTCCCGGCAGAAAACACATAAATTTATATCAAAGTTCAGCAGATGGAGCATGCTTATAAAATGAAAAAAAAAAATGGGGGGAAAAGAAAATACACTCCAATTCAAGCATCCTAAGAAACACATACAGCAAGCCTTACCTCCTGAAGCAACACAAATTTAAACCAAGCATGACCTTTAAATATTTGAGTAAAAACACGGGTTTTCTGATTTCTTTTTTTCCTTTTCTAATGAATTAAAGCTCATGTACGTAATAGGATAAATCATAAATTACAAGATGCTATGATACAACATAAAACAACAAGTCAGAAACAACTAACACATCGTCTGGAAATTCTACTTCCTTTTATGTTTGATGCAAACCCTTACATATAGAGTGACCAATCCTATCTTTGCTAAATAAGCTTGATTGAACTGAAACATGCACATTAAGCCCATATGATGTGCCAACGACAATAAAGCACAGATGGGAGTTCTCAGCTTTACAGTGAGAGTGCCACGACCAATCTGTGTGCAAGAGAACTCCCATCTGTGCTTTGATGGAGGTTTTATAACATTACAGTACCAGAACAATCTTGAATATATTGGTATTTACCGATCAAACAAAAAAACAATCTTGAATATATTGGTACCCCGGAATGACATGTAATCTAGACTCTCAAATTGAATGAATGGGACAGAAAAACGAAACACCATTCTTTTTCTTTTATTTAAAATACTGACGGAAGCCTCTTATCTTGCAAAGTGTAATAACTACTTTTTTTTTTTGGGATGAATGAATTTTCATCAACCATAACAAAAAATACAACCACACTCTAGCAATTNTTTTCTGATTTCTTCTTTTTTTTCCTTGTCTAATGAATTAAAGCTCATGTACGTAATAGGATAAATCATAAAATACAAGATGCTATGACACAACATAAAACAACAAGTCAGAAACAACTAACACATCGTCTGGAAATTCTACTTCCTTTTATGTTCGATGCAAACCCTTACATATAGAGTGACCAATCCTATCTTTGCTAAATAAGCTTGATTGAACTGAAACATGCACATTAAGCCCATATGATGTGCCAACCACAATAAAGCACAGATGGGAGTTCTCAGCTTTACAGTGAGAGTGCCACGACCAATCTGTGTGCAAGAGAACTCCCATCTGTGCTTTGATGGAAGGTTTTATCACATTACAGTACCAGAACAATCTTGAATATATTGGTATTTACCGATCAAACAAAAAAAAATCTTGAATATATTGGTACCCTGGAATGACATGTAATCTAGACTCTCAAATTGAAAAAAATGGGACAGAAAAACGAAAAACCATTATTTTTCTTTTATTTAAAATATTGACGGAAGCCTCTCGCAAAGTGTAATAACTACTTTCTTTTTTTGGGATGAATGAATTTTCATCAACCATAACAAAAAATACAACCACACTCTAGTAATTAAGCTAGATCACCAGCAATGCAATAATACAACCAAACTATCCAAGTATACAATGAAAAGAGCTAACAAAAAATCACCCTGCCAGCTAACTTCTAACAATACAACCAGAAATCAGCCCAACATATCAATACAAGAAATTAATACCAATACCCCAATTTATACAGATTTCAACATTTACAGCAGTCTTTCTAAACTTTCCATTCCCTCATATTCGATTTTTCACATCCCAAATCACATCCTGCAGTATTTTCTCTTCAGTTCTAGGAGGTTCACCATGTCTTATAACATTCCTCTGCCACCATAAATGATAAACTGCAGCACTCCAACACAATTTGCAAACATTAGTCATTGAGCTCTTATTCCCCCATTCCTTACACCCAAACTCACAATTTCTCCACAACCAGTAGGAATGTCAAGCCTTAAATTTCTCTTCATAAGATTCTGCCACAATCTTTTGCTAAAACCACATTCAAAAAACAAGTGGTCTATGCTTTAAATGCAGCTTCGACAAAACACACACTGCACCTCACCTCTATAACCCCAACTTAACAGTTTATCTCCAGTAGAAAGATCAATATGGAATGCAAGGCAAAGAATAAAAGCTTGTTTAGGAGTTGCCAAAGCAAACCAAACCAGCCTCCGCCATTCAACTTCTTGCTTCCCGCTATGGATTTCCTCCCGTGTAGCCTTACTACCTAACTCATTTTGTTAGAAGTAACCCAAACAGCTTTATCCTCAACTCCAATTTTCACAAAAAGGCAATTTACCTTGTATATGGACAAGTTCTTAAGACCTTGCAGGCTGCTATTTCCATTCCTTGCCTATCATTACCATGGACAGTTTAGCTTCTAACTTACTGCCAGAGACATAAACCACAGGATATCCATGTTTCTGAACCAAAACCCCATCCGGATACCATCAATCTAACCAAAGCTAAATGGTAGTACCATCCCCCACCATAAACCTCAAGAATTTCTTAGCAAAATCCTTCATCTTCAAAATTTTCCTCCAGCAGCAATTTTGGGGCATTTTTACCTTCCAAAAACACCTACCCTTCAACAAATTAGCCCTAACCCAAGCCACCCACAAGGAACCTGCTTTAGCAAACAGGTTCCAAACATGTCTCAATACGGCAGCCCTATTCCAATCCTCAATACTCTTCAATCCCAGCACCTTCCCTGGAAGTACTTTTTCTTAACTAACAAGTATTAATGAAACAGAGCTCCAACTACACTAAACTAAAACGTTGACGTGCGTATCGCATTTAACCTTCGAATTTCAAACATATGATTCATTTATTTCATAACAATTTTTAGATGCTCAACTAAATCATCAATATTTCCACACAGATCGATCTAAATACCACCAGTGACAACACTAACAAACACCGACCCGTAAAACTCAACGCGATTAACTTGATATGAGAACACGCATCTAAATTTCGCAATAAAACAAATTCAACACGCGCGCAGAGAGAGAGAGAGAGTTACAGCGGTGGATGCGAGGGAAGGAGCGGGAGTGGCGGAGAACGGGCCAGAAGTAGAAGCAATTCACGGCCCAAAGCCAGGGCAGCATTGCGAACCCGAACTTGTAGAATCTCCGCGCGTAGCTCAGCGACTCTTCCTCCGAGAGGCCCAGCGAGCCGTCGATGGTGGGCCACACCGGTGAAGTCCCCGATATTATTGAGTTCCGGCTAGGAATAGGGTTCCGGTTGTTCAGAGAGTTGAGATTGGGGTGGGGGTTGGCCGGGTGGGTCTCTGAGCTGGTCTCCATTTCCACCGATTACGAGCCTCTTGGATCGGAGTGGCTCGCTAGCGCCTCGAAATGACGTCGTTTCCTGCGTTTCTTGTGCTTCTGAGGTCTGCTTCCGTGCCACAGACGCCAGAACTATGGACAGGGCTCCTTGTAAGACCAGTACTATGGCAGTCTATACGACGCCGTCTTATTCAGTTAATTTATTAAATAGAAAAAAGTAAACTACCATCACATTTAGGGTGTTAACCCGATCCCGGTTATTGGTTACTGGCTAAAACTGGTAACTATAACCGGGGTACTTGGTTATTAAATTTAGAAAATCGGAACCAGTACACAATTACCCAAAAAAAGGTTTTCGCACAAAGCTATCTTTATTAACAAAACTTAAAATTATAGTCATTTGTTTATTCATTGATTCATCACAAGCTTCATCAACAATTATGTAAAACTTTGTATTGCCAATTTCTTTACAAATTGCATCATTCACTTTGGTTGAAAAAATATGTAAAATTTCTTTTTGTATTCTTGGCAATGTGCACGAGGCATTTTTTAGGACTTTAGTTATCACTTTAACAACTTTTTCATTATATAAAACCAGTATATCTAATATTTCTAGAAAATTTCAGCGGTTAGTTGAACCCACATTTTTATCTCGACTTCTAAAAGCAACACCTTGAAATACAAGCAACCGAACTACATCAATTGAGGCCTTCAATTTCAGCCAATTGTTTATAATTTGTTCAGAAGCAAAATTATCAATAACCTTTTGTATGTGTTGAGATTGATTCATCAAATCGTCACATGATTTCTCGGCAATTCTGTGAAGCAAATTAGGATATTTCCTTATATGAAAGGAGAAAAGTACAATATTTTCCATTCCTAACTCTTTTCCAATTCTTGAATTCATCGAGAGTGAATACAAGATGCGAAGGATTTTCAGATGGCTTATTAAAGAGAAAGCATGGTAAATAAAATGCTGCATCTTTATGAGGTGAATATTCAAGCCAAGGAAATAGATTGAACCATAAAAGTTGAAAGCTACAAAAATGACCAACTTGTCTAGATTTCTTGTACTTTAAAAGAATAGGTTGGTATGAACATAAGCTTGTCGAATTTCATCCCTGTTGATTAACATCATAATCCTATATTTGTATATGCAATCCAAGATCTGCTCTAATGAACTAATATCAGTTTCTTTTACATCAACTTTCAACTTTTTGAGATTTTTTATAACGATTTTTAGAAATTGATATATCGAACTTTGGCAATGATGCATCACCATCATTGGCTTGTGAACTTTTTGAAAGAGTCAACGATTGTAGTTGGCTTTCTCATTATCTTCAAATAAATTTATATTGTCACATACATATTCATAGAATAATAAAATATAAATTTTATATAAAAACTGTAGATTATATTGCGTTTTCAACAAATTAATAATATAATGTTAATTAGTTTGGATGACAATAACCAAGTACATAACATACCAATATGATAAAACAAAGATCAAATGGCATGATGCTTAGGGGTAAAAAAAGGGTTGCGGTTAGTGGTTAGTAACTAAAATTGCTAGCTGCAACCATATAGGCGGTTAGTAAAGTTTACTAACTGCCTTTACTAACCGTTCTGTTAGCGGTTAACCGCATTCTACTGACCACTTTTTTTTGACTTTTTGGTTGGGTTTTTTTTGGGTTGGTTTTTTGCCTTCTGTTTTTTCTTTATCGGTTTTGAGAATTAGGATATTTTTTGGCTCACTTAGTATTTTTTTTCCCCCTTTTCAATGCCATTTTAGCATAAAAAATTGCTATATACCACAAATTGGGCCAAATTGCTACAAAAGAAACCATATTGAAGGAGCCCAAAAGTAATTAATATTAAAAAATGCAACATTTGCCAATATTTTAAGCAAAGAATCAAAACAACATACAAATAATTACCTCTATACTGCAAGCACGTATTGTCATATATTATATATAAAAAGCGGTTACCGGTTAACGGTTTTCAAAAACCCATTCGGTTAACGGTTATAGCGGTTAGAAAAACGGTTAGCGGTTAGCGGTTTTCAATTTTCACCCCTAATGATGCTAAATATAATTTGTTGGTGCGCGGTTAGCAATTTTTAATAACCGCTTTTAACAGCGGTTAGCAATTTTAAATTTTCACCCTTGATGATGCTAAATATAATTAATTAGCACCAACCAATCTTTCTCATCTGCCATGTGGGAAATGTCGAAAGAAATACTAGAAACTTGAAGACCATAATTAAAACATCATAGGAGGCAACATCATTAAAATTTCTCTCCATAACAAAAATTTAACAAAACAACAGTAGAATTATTTTATTTAATAATGAACAAAGAATGAGACAAAAAACAAATACTAATAAAACATACCTGCAATCTATGAGGAATCTTGCAGCACGTCACAGATGTATAATGTAGTAACGTCCAAACAAAAAATAGATTAGAGCCAATAGACTAATGTTGTAAGTCGGTCAAGAATTCTACTGTTGGTGCTAGGAAAGAATTAGGAATTTGGGATTTTGGGAGGCAATGAGGCAGGCAAACGTGACCCATCTCAATATGAAAGAATTATGGCATTTTAATTCATGGGTTTGGGGCATAATGGTTATATGTATTTTCTTGTTTGAGAGGCCCAATTCTGCCTAGAAACGAACGTTTGCACATTTCTAACTTAATGTTCGTAGTCGAGGCCGAACATTCGAGATGACTTGTCTGAACGTTCAATGGTGAGGCAAGAACTCTGTTTTGAACATTTGTAGGTCTAGGACTCGTTTTAGCTTAGATTTATGACTAATGATAGGTCTTTTAATAGATTATGAGGAAGTGGAACGTTTGGAGGAGTATTTGGAGGAATAATACGACTCGAGTGAGTACAAACTCACATAAATACCTGTTTTTTTTTTTTTTTTTTTGCATTGCACGACTATTTATATGTACCAAACACGCATCTTTACAAATTTCATGAGATATATTTTTGATATACTATGAACTCTATTTTGTGAAAACGTGTGTTAATTAAGCAAGATAATGAACATTGTGAGATTTGTAAGATCATACATGTAAAAGATCGAATGATTTGATACACCAATAGTGGTATTTTGTTTGTGTTACGTGAATGCTTTTACATACACGTAATGAGATAAATTGTTAAGTTTTGAGAGAACTTAAACTCTATAGATTCGTTGAAGGAAGCTTAAAACCTTTTTCAAACACAAGGTTTGAAATAATTTTACGCTTTCCTTTTCATTATTTCATCACACTTAAATAGAAAATATTAAAACCGTAGAAGCGGAAATAAAAATGAGTATTACCATCAATTACAATCATTCATCTAAAAGGTAGTTATTCTATACGGTAAATATCCTATCATAACATATATTATAACATAAATAAAATGGAAAATGCTAGGGGTTCTCCCCGTAGGTTCTCCTGGTGTTCTCCCAGCCATACGTAAAACATGATTTTAAAAAAAATAAAATTGTAGTGGCCTCCACCACCGTTTTTTTAGGCATTAGCATCAAATTGGAGGCATTAGCACCAAATTTGTGAGGCATTAGCACCAAAATTGAGGCATTAGCATCAAATTTAGGATGCTCAAATTCATTTTGGGTGATACCATCCCTAAAGGGTTAACCTTCCACCTTTAGGTTTTAGTTTTGAATCCAAAAACAAGTTTTAAAGCATTAGAACCTAACTATTAACTAATAAAAATTAATCTGTCAGCAAAAAAACGGTATTACAATTTTATTTTTTCTTAAATCATGTTCTACGTAAGACTGGGAGAACGCCAGGAGAACACTACGGGGAGAACCCCTAGCAAATCCCTAATAAAATATCATACCATATCAAATATTTTAAAATATTCTAATGTTAATAATTGCTATATATGCGTAAAACTCTATTTTCGTAACAATATGTATGTATTTTCGTTTTGGGGTTTGCTAGAGGTTCTCTCTATAGTGTTCTTCTGGCGTTCTCCCAGTCTTACGTAGAACATGATTTAAAAAAAAAAAAAAAATGTAGTACCGTTTTTTTGCTAACAGATTAATTTTTATGAGTTAATAGTTAGGTTCTAATGTTTTAAAACTTGTTTTTGGATTCAAAACTAAAACCTATGGGTGGAAGGTTAACCCTTTATGGATGATATCACCAAAAATAGATTTGATCATCCTAAATTTGATGTTAATGCCTCACAAATTTGGTGCTAATATCTAAAAAAACCGGTAGTGGAGGTCACTACAATTTTATTTTTTTCTTAAATCATGTTTTACGTAAAACTGAGAAAACGCCAGGAGAACCTACGGGGAGAACCCCTAGCATTTTCCTTTTGCTATTAAGGAACAATGATATGAATTGATAGTAGATTTGTAATTAAGGAACAATGATGTGGTTGCGTTTATATATGTTTATCAGCAATTAATTATTTTGTATTATGTTTTTTTTTATGTCTATGACTATGATCTCTTTCAATTTATATTTAATTTATTATTACGTGGCACAAAATTCGGTTTTTAATAAAATCTAAGTTTTGGTATTAAAATAAATACTTTCAAAAACCTAGTATTAAATAAATACTCCAAATTATGTGCCACTAATTTTATATATTTCCTTGGCGCATGCAAGGGAGTAGGAGATTCTAGCATATAATATGTGCCAAGTAAGTTATAAATCCTGGCAAATTATTATATGGTAGGACTTCTTGGCAGACTTATTTGCCAGGACTTTTTGGTATTCTCATGTGCTAAGTTATAACTTTTTGGACTCTACTATTGTTTTGTTTTTTTTTTGTTGGACATGTCCGCACAAGATGGGGGAGGGGATTCGAACTACTGACATCCGCTTCAATATGCGTGATCTCAGCCAATTGAGCTACCTTTTAGGGACTCCACTATTGTTATTTACTAATGAGAAATGATAGAGACATAACCTTGGCCAAACTTTTCTCTTATGTAATCATTTTTTTCTAAAAACAAAATAAAAAATAAATTTCTAAAGTAATAGCATCCTATGTGGTCCATATTTTATTTTATATTTTTTAATAAAAAATGGTATTTTTCTTGAGAATAATGACAATTTTTTTTAAAAAAATTACCATTCTTTTGGGCTGCGAAATTTTTTCTCATAAAGGCTGATGCAAAATTTTTTCAAAGTGGGGTGGCCCTCCGTTTTTCGTGATGCCTATGCCTACTATTCAACTTGTGAGAAATGTCAGAAATTGGGGAGTGTTGGAAGAAGGAATATGATGCCTTTGAACCCGATCTTGATTGTTGAGCATTTTAATGTTTGGGGTATCGACTTCATGGGACCGTTCCATAACTCTTATAGGCATCTCTACATTCTTGTGGCTGTTGACTATGTTTCCAAATGGGTGGAGGCCATTGCTTGCAAGACAAACGATTATAGAGTAGTGCTTCAATTTTTGAAAGAAAATGTGTTTGCACGTTTTGGGACACCAAGTGCCATAATCAGTGATGGGGGGAAGCATTTATGCAATAGATTCTTTGAGAAACTCATGAAGAAGTATGGTGTCACTCATAAAATTGCCACTCCCTACCATCCTCAGACAAGTGGTCAAATGGAGATATCTAATAGGGAGATCAAGAGGATTTTGGAGAAGATGATGAACCCGACAAGAAAATATTAGTCTCTGCGACTCAATGATGCATTGAGGGCATACCAGACAGCATTCAAGACTCCAATTGGTATGTCTCCTTATCGGCTTTTGTATGGAAAGACGTGTCATCTTTCTGTGAAATTGGAGCATAGAGCATATCGGGCTATCAAACAGCTGAATTTCAATCTCACAAAGGTTGGCTCTCAAAGGAACCTCCAACTTATTGAATTACAGGAGTTGATCAATAATGCTTATGACTGTGCCAAGCTATACAAAGCTCAAATGAAGAAGGCCCACGATCAGAACATTTTGAGAAGATCTTTTGAAGTTTGTCAGAAAGTCCTCCTGTACAACTCACGTCTGCATCTACTCCCAGGCAAGCTCAAGTCTCGGTGGACTGAACCATTCATAGTTCGTGCAGATTCGACTCATGGAGCCATCAAGATAGAGGATCCCAAGAATGGAAACACTTTAAGGTAAATGGTCAACTGCTGAAACTGTTCTTGGAATTGAAGATCCTAAAGAGTGAAGAACTACCCTTGGAAGACCCGACTTATACAAACAAAGCATCTGCTATGAAGAGTCTAGCTAAAGACGGTAAACTTAGTGCCTGTGGGAGGCAACCCCTCTTTCATTTTATTCCTTTTCAATTTATTTTGTTTGTTTCTGTGATTTTCATGACGTGTTTTTACGAGTAAGTTTGGGGGACATTCTCCCTCTGCACACTCCAGTTTTCTTCACCTCTCAATATTGTATTTCATCTGACTTGGCTCTAAAATTAGGTTAAAAAGCTTTGAAAACCCTAGTTTAAGCCCTATAAATATAATAGAATTCAGAGAATTTTGGAGGTTATAGAGTACGAAATTTTAGAGTAGAGAGAAGAGAGTTAGGGTTTTCCTAGTTTTTGGTGTTCTCAACTTTAGATTTTATTATTTGTAAGCTTCTCAACTCTTCATGGATTCAATTAATCTTGTTTTATCTTTCAATTCCATGAGAGGCTAAAACCACAACTAAGGTTGAGGATGAAGCCTCATTTATGATTAGCAACATTATTCTCATGTGATGTAATATTTTCCAATTTTATTGAGTTTGATTTTTCAATTATTTTACTTTAACTCAATTTGTGGAATGATTTTTGGATATCTTTTTGTGATTCAATGATATATTTAATGATTTTAGATAATTTCACATAATTGATTACTTGGTTTTCTTGGTTAAAAAATTGGATATCCCTTGTAATTTACTCTACAGATACAATTGATGTTTTGATTCAAATTTAATATCTTTTGTGATTTAAGGATACACTTGATGATTTTATTTAAATTGGATTTCTTTTGTGATTTTTATTAAGAATGGATACATGGATGATTTTGATTAATTATTCGAAGCATAAGTAAAACATACTTAAGATTTTATTGTGAGAACTTTGGGAAATATTATTGATCATGGGAATATGTTGCTATGAATCTGTGAGTAAGGATTCTAAAACCTTATTTACTTGATTAATTTCACTTAATTTCGTTTATGCTTTTGATTTTTCACTAACAAAAAACCCTCTCAACTTTTGGAACTAGGTTAAGGTTAAGTTGGTTTTGACATAAATTCTGCTTTCAAAAACACAATTATTTGTGGGATCGACCTCACACTTGCAATCAATTAACTGCAAACGATTCGTACACTTGCAAGTATTAAATTTTGATACAACGTAAAGGATATAAAAATTTTGAATTTTTTGTATGAAAAAGTGAAATTTTTTGTTTCATAGTGATTTTTTTAATTTGAATAGTAATAAAAATTCATTGATGTGATCTAGGCCCCGTTTGGCAACTCTTTTTTTTTTTTTTTTTCCTTAACATGGTTCATGCACCATTTCCCCAAAAAAATCAACATCAAAACATTATTACTTTTTTCACTTTTTATATCATATAATTCACTTTTTATTACTATTCAAATAAAAGAAATCACTACAAACAAAACTTTTTTCATTTTTCAATACAAAAAATTCAAAACTTTATACCACATCTAACATTTTCAGCTACAGTATTGAAGGAAAAAATGTTTTGTCAAATAAGTCCATAAAAAGTAAAAAAAGTTAAATATTTTGAAGTTTACTTTTTTTTTTTTTTTTTAATTTGCTTGAGAAAAGTGAGGAAAAATGAGGGAGGAGAAAAAGGTTGACAAACCTGGCCTAAGTGATCCCAATATACACTATAATTTCATTATATTATATATTTCATGCATTTTTTAGGTTACATTCAGTCTTCTCTTACTTTTTAAGCTTGTTTGATAATGTTCTTTGGGTTTTTTTTTTTACTTTTTAACAATATATATATATATACAAACAACTTCAAACACAAAATACTTACAAAGTGAAGAAGAAGTATTTTTAGAAAAAAATTATTTTTACTACCTCGGTAACATGCCATATTTTTAATGAATAATATTTTTCAAGCCCTTTTTGCAAGAAACCACCTAAATTTCATAATTTTAATATTTACAATTTGTTTAAAATTGTAGGTAATCCTAATCCAAGGAAAACCATGCACGCCTGCACCACTTCTGATTGATTTGGTAGCAAATTAAGCAGAGTAAAAGCAATTGTTTTCATTGCATATGGGCAGACCACGTGTACCTTTTCCCATATATTGGACATTTCGGATAAAGGTATGGTAGTTTTTTTTTTTTAAAAAAAAAAGGTATGGTAGTTATTGATTCAATAGTGGTTGTCATGGTTTAAATGGGCCTAAAAAAAGCCGAGGTAGGCAGCTATTGATTCAATGGCAGCTGTATGGTTTAAAAGGAACAAGGACAAAGGTGTGTTAGGTATAACTATTGATTCAATGGGACCATCAAGATTTAAATGGGGTTCAGACAAAGGTATGGTAGGTAACTATTGATTTGAGAAAAGAAGTTTTTTTTGCATTATAGCGTCCATCTTGCATACATATCTGCCGAGCTAGCATGATTTTATCCATCATTGTTATTTTTTTTTTCTTCTTTTTATAAGGGTGGATAAGAGCATGCCAACTTAGCGGATATATACATGGGATCGGATGAATGCCAAAACACAAAGAAGTATTTCTCATTGATTCAATGGGAGTATCAAGGTTTAAATGAGAATGGGACGAAGGCATGGTAGGTAGCTATTCATTTTATTGGTGCTCGTCAAGGTTTAAAAGGGTTAGACAAAAGTTTGGCAGGCAGCTATATATTGATTCAAGAAAAATGCTTTTTTATATTATGGCGTTCATCTCGTGCATATTTCTCATTGATTCGGTTGGACTATCAAGACTTAAATGAGAATGAGACGAAGGTATGGTAGGTACCTATTCATCTAATGGTGCATATGTTGATTCAATGTAGGTAGATATTCATCTAATGGAGAAGATCCTTTTCCAAGGCATGATGGCTACTGATTTACCAGTGGCTGTCAAGGTTTGAATAAGCCTCAGACACAAGTATGATAGCTATGGGTGGTTGTCAAGGTTTAAATAGGCCTTTGCCATAAACAATGTACGACGTGACACATAGGGAATGTTTGTCTGTAATTTCAATCCAGTTGGTTTGATAAATAGTTTTAGATTGTGATATTTGTTTTTTTATTGAGAACGTGTTACAATACGACGTAAATACAAAAATTAGTTTTGAGTATTTTGTGTTTGAAGTTATTTGTTAATACTATTGTGAGCGTTATCAAATGTACCCATTTCTCCATTTGTGTCCTAAGAGTTCATTCAAAACCTAAAAAAAAAAAAAAAAAAAAAAACCTGAATTTTTGAATCACAATGTGAATCCAAACAAACCCATAAAGACTTGACTTACAAATAAAAGCATCGCCAAATAAACCAAAGTTCCGCGCTTAACATTACAAGTGCTGCGAGGTGCCAAGATGATTCTCATCCCCATTTTCATTGGAGTCATAGAAATAAGTTAATTTTGAAATTAAGAAGAAGAAAAAAATGAGGTATAAACAAGGACCAAAACCATAATTTACTTATGAATGAAGACCATAAATAATTTTTTATTATTATGTTTTTTTTGCCAAAGTAATTTATAAACTAAGACCTTAACCTTAAGTAATATATAGACAAAGGCCATAATTAATTTATAGACCAAGATTAATATATAAACAAAGGCCATAACTTCTTTTTTTAACGGAAATTTGATGATTTCATTGATTAAAGATTACGAGAATACAATTCTTATTGAGTGGAGCAAAAGCTCTTACAACACAAAGCATAAAGCTCTTACAAAATCATAGATAAAAAAAAATAAAAAAATAAAAAAATCTTACAATCAACTAACCCATGTACTAATACAGTTAAAGAGCAGATTTTCTTCAAGCAAACTAGATCTAAGACATGGGTAGCTAATTAAATTTTCTAACAATTTATTTAATTCGGCCGTGAGAGATAACCTCTCACATCGAAATATCAAGACCGTGAGAAATAACTCATCATACCTAATTATTCATCTTTACTCGTTAGAGCAAATCTAAAGAGAATAAACCTCTTATTCAAAACAAAAGATACAAATAAGGAACAAGCAAGTAGCAACAGTCGGGGATGAGATAAACGACAAAACACGGTGGAAGGTAGAGAGACGCAAAGTGGAGAGGCCAAAATTGCTAATCTGATTGAAAAAATAAAAATAAAAAAACTACAATGGGAGGGGGAGGAGTAGGAGCTAGCGGGGAGTAGAGATATAGGAGCCTTGCACGTTTCAAGGAATTGGGAAATCGTAACGGCTAGCTCTGATGGCTATAAATAGAACAGGCTACCTATTGCAGCCGCACAAGCCAACTTCTTTCTTCTTCCCCTAAAAGTCTAAGGCTCTTGTTTGCGGGAGGAACGGGGTGGAACGGGGCTGGGATCGGACTGTAGCTGCAGTGTACCCATCTGATACTAATTTTTGTTTAAAAAATATCCTCGTTTTATTCTAAAAATGCCCTCAAATATGTTGAGTGAAGTGAGGGTATTTTTGAAACAAATTGAGGGCATTTTTGAAACAAATTGCCGGCTGCTTTTCCAAGGCTGACACCAAATTTTGTTCCAAAAATGTCCTCACTTTGTTCCAAAAGTGCCCTCACTTCACTACTCATATATAAGGGCATTTTTGGAACAAAGTGAGGGTATTTTTGGAACAAAATTTGGTGTCGGCCTTGGAAAAGCAGTCGGCAATTTGTTCCAAAAATGCCCTCAATTTGTTCCAAAAATACCCTCACTTCACTCAACATATTTGAGGGCATTTTTGGAATAAATCGAGGGTATTTTTTAAACAAAAATTAGTGTCAGATGGGTACACTGCAGCTACAGTCCGATCCCAGACCCGTTCCACCCCGTTCCTCCCGCAAACAGAGCCTAAGAGTTTCTAAACTTACAACCCTATGGCTATGGCTGCCAATAATGGTGTTCAGCTGAGCATCAGACTCCTAATTTTTGTTTGGGTTTTCAGACTCCTAATTTTTGTTTTATTTTCTGTTTTTATTTATTATAGCGTGCTCAATCACACGAGGACTTGGAGGAAAAGACACCCAACCCCACGTCATCCCCCCACTGTGCTTATTCAAACAACTTTCCTGCGAGGTAATAACAAGGAAATAAAAGATGAATGTAAGACTTTTATATCTTTCTTATTAATAGTAATTGTGTAATGTTAGATGGTATGCAAGGATCCGGGTGAGGACATTGCTCACAAAACAACGGTGGCAATACTTAACAAACTCTCAACCTATTCATGGGATGCGAAGGCAGTGTTTGACACTTTCTGCTTTTGCTTCTGAATATGGAGATTTCTGGCTCCTTGCCCAACTTAACTCATCGGACGAACTCGCCAAATCAGTGGGGATCCTGAAACAAGTACCAATCATTTTAAAGCATCCAGACCTTGAAACATGGGAATTCGATTGATGAACTTAACACCCTTGTCAAGGCCACGTTGAAAGTCATCGAGTCCATCTTTGAGTTGGAGAACCTATTTGTCAACTATATAAAGGATATACCAGAATTATCAACCGCCATGGAGTGTATCCCAGTGGTTGTCTACTGGACTATAATGAGTATTGTAGTTTGTACTACTAAGATGTGCTGTCTGACTAGTGATGAGTAAGTTCTTTTCTTTGACATGTATTTTACATTAAGCATGAAAAGGTGAGCAGTTATCAACCACCCATTAATTGCTTTTGAAGGTAGTTAAGAAAAACTGCTAACTGCACATATATATAAAATTACGTCGTTTTTGTGATATATATATGTATAAAAATTAAAAAATGATGTTGTATATAGTATGGTATTATCGTATTACCATAAAAAAAAACGTCGTTTTGTTTAATTTGTTTTTTTTTTTTTTAAAAAAAAAAAATGAACTTTCTTTAATCTTTTCTTTTAAAAAACGGTTAGTGGTTATTAGGGTTTTTAACCGCTAACCACCGGTTAATCACCTTGACAGTTAATCACATAGGCGGTTAACGAATTTTACTAACTGCCTAGATGATTATAGTTAACCATTTTAGCTAATAACCACTACTTTTCACACTTACTTTACATTTTGGGATGCATTGAGTATGTATAACCCCAAGGCTGTTTGTAAACGGCTTGGGTTTGGCAAAATAAAATAGTCGATACATAATATTTTTTTTCATTAAATCTAATGCAAATGCTCATTGTAAATGGTTGACTTCAGGAACAAGACATTGGAATTATCGCCTTTTGCTCAGAAAATCAATTCCTCCCTATTCTCTCTAAACTCGCAAATAGGCGTTTTCAAAGAACGAAAAGGTTAGCCGCTAGCAAATTTCATTCATAAGAAGCACATGCACAATAATGACTCAAAAAAAGGCAGCAACACTGACAAATTATTTCTTGTTTACTGCAGAGTGTTAAACTGATTCAAGACTCAGTTTCTAGACCCTTGGACACTACCTCACAATCACATGATTCAAGAAGTCAATCCCTTAATTCACAGTCTAGACAGCTCCCATAATTCCTGTGGACAGCTGCATCTCCACATGGTGCAGCGTCCTCTCTACTCTGGCAGTGTAGAGCCGCCTATATTGTCAGATGTCCTCTCTGCTCTGGCAATACAGCAGAGCCTCCTCCATGTTTCCTGCTTCTCCCTACACTGCCAGCCGCCTATATTGTCAGCTCTATTAGGAGTCCTCTCAACTTACCTTATTTAGTTTTACTTGTACATTAACCTTACCTAGTTCTTACCCTTTTAAGCTCTCCTTGTTATTTTCTCTGTACAGAGCTCTTAGCTCCTTTGATTATAAATTAGATGATACCAACACTGTTTTGGATTAAGTAGCCAAAACAGATTTCCTCCAAACTTTCATGGTATCAGAGCCAATCTAGAAGCCAACGCTCCAATGGCCAGTTCAAGCTCTTCCTCTTCCACTAACTCAAACACTTCCACTGATGTGCAATCTGCAACATCCTCCCTACCCAATGCTGCACACTTCTCTTTCTTCAAACTTGATGGCCCAAACTACTTAGATTGGGTATCTCAGTTCATGCCTATCCTTAGAGGTCATGAGTTGATAGGGATCATGGATGGTTCCGAACCATGTCCCCCAAAATTCTTGACTAATCCTGAAACTCAAGAGCAATCCTTGAACCATGCCTACACTGTATGGCAGAAAAAGGACCAGCACTTGCTAAGCTGGATCATCTGCTCGTTGGAACCATTTTTGGTGTCATCCATGTATGGAATAGACACTGCTCACGGGGCTTGGAGTCTTCTATCCACCCGGTATGCTGCTCAATCAAGGTCTCGTATATCTCACCTTAAGAGACAGCTTCAAAGCATTCAGCAGGGAAGTAAATCCTGCACTGAATATCTTCAGGTTGCCAAAAAATATGCAGACCAACTGGCTGCCGTTGGCAAACCTTTGGAAGATGATGATCTCATCTCTTTTATTATAAGTGGTTTGAATCCCACTTTCAACACCTTCATCACTGCATTCTCCTTTGCAGTTAGAAAGACCGAGATGTCTTTTGTAGACTTCCAATCTGAGCTCTTAAGCCACGAAACACTACTTGAAAACCAGAATCTTCAGTCTGTCACTCCAGAGTCAGGTTCCTTTGCCTTATACTCCAACAAACAAACCAATACCCCCACTTTCCACTCAGCAAACAGAAAGTCAAGGTATTCACCTAGACCCAACTCTCACCATTTTTCCCAGCAACCACGTAACAGCCCACCTAACTTTACTCGACCTGCTTCTATCCCCTCCACTCGAAATCAAACCAACCAGTCCTTCAACAACAATACCCAACATCCTGGTTCTCAAGGCCCCTCTCGCACCTCATGTCAAATCTGTGGCAAGGTCAATCATAGTGCCCTTGATTGCTACCATAGAATGGATTATGCATATCAAGGCAGGCACCCACCAAACCAACTTGCAGCTATGGTGGCTCATACAAATGCTGAAGTGGAAACCTGGGACTGGCTGGCTGACTCTGGTGCTAATGCTCACATCACTGCTGATGCAACTGCCATCAACAAACCTCAACCATTTGATGGAACTGAAACTGTGGGAGTAGGAAATGGTGCAGGTTTGAACATTCAAGGCATTGGTTCCTCCCTGGTTCACTCAAATCTTGCTACTCCCCCTTCTAAATTTATCTTAAAAGATATCCTTTACTGTCCTTTAGCCTCAGCTAACTTATTATCAATCAATAAATTCTGCATTGATAATCACTGTCTCTTTGAACTCACTGGATCTTGTTTCACTGTGAAGGACACCTTGACAGGAACCGTGCTGCTTCAGGGGCCGAGTAGAAATGGTTTATACCCCATTCCTTTACATCTTTTTGCTCAGAATAAACAGAAGGGGTTTGCTGCTCTCTTAGGCGTCAAGGCCACTGACATGGTATGGCACCAGAGGCTTGGCCACCCTTCAGCTGCTGTTTTTCATCGTGTTTTGAGTCACCAACGCCTTCCCATCGTTGGTTCAGTTGACAAGCATAGGATTTGTGAGTCATGTCAGCTTGGCAAGTCCAAGCAGTTGCCTTTTTTTGAGTCCACTAGGCAGTCTTCCTCTCCCTTAGAACTTGTCCACTCTGATGTTTGGACCTCACCGGTTTCATCCTTGACTGGATACAAATACTATGTACTCTTTATCGATGACCATAGTCGTTTCACCTGGTTGTATCCTATGCTCAATAAAAGTGAAGTTTATCATTGCTTTCTTAAGTTCAAAGTGTTAGTAGAAAAACAATTCAGCACTGCGATAAAGCAATTTCAGAGTGATAATGGTGGAGAGTATACTTCAAATCAATTTAAACAATATCTGGACCAAAATGGAATTTTTCATAGATTAACATGTCCTCACACATCTCAGCAAAATGGCATTGCTGAGAGAAAGCATAGACATGTGGTGGAACTTGGCCTCACTCTTCTAGCTCAATCAGGCTTACCATCTAAGCATTGGGTTGACTCTTTCTTAACTAGTGTTTACCTTATCAACCGGCTACCAACCCCTGTCTTGAGGAACAACTCACCATTTTCCACGCTTTTTGGAAAACCTCCTACTTACACCTTTCTTAGATCTTTTGGCTGCCTATGCTATCCCCTTTTACGGCCCTATGCCACTCATAAGCTCTCTTTTCGTAGCAAACCATGCATTTTCTTAGGATATTGTGCTAACCAGCGTGGTTATAGGTGTCTTGACCCTCAATCTCACAAAGTTTATATCTCACGCCATGTAGTTTTTGATGAATCCAAGTTCCCTGCCAAGGGTATAAATCTCTCACAAGGCTCCTGCAAGTTCACGACCACTCCAGGTACCTCTCTTGTTCATTTACCTCCTATTTTACCTACTGAGCATAGTCCTTTAGCTGATGTCAGTCTCCCACAAAATTCACCAGCCTTCTCACATCAACAGAATCCTATTTCCCACTCTATTGCTCCTTTGCTGCTATCCCCAGTCTCCCATTTCCCTGATTCATCTCCCTCTCTTTCTGATGCTGCTATCTCTCCATCTCACACTACAACATCCTCATCCTCTCTAGCAGACATCTCACAGCCTCTCATTGTTCCCCTTCCCACATCTGAACCAGCACCACCTCCAAACCAAATTATCACTCGTTCTCACACAGGCAATCTCAAACCTAAAGCATTCCCTGACTTCAAAATGTTCCACACCCCACGTTACCCCATATCAGCCTTCATATCCACTATATCACCTATTGAGCCTTCAACCTATAAACAAGCCTCCTCCAAACCAGAATGGATAGCAGCTATGACCAGTGAATATGATGCCCTCATATCCAACCAAACTTGGACTTTATGCCCACGTCCTCTTCATCATAATGTTGTGAGGAACAAATGGGTTTTCAAGGTCAAACAAAAGCCCGATGGCAGTGTGGATCGATACAAAGCAAGATTGGTAGCAAAGGGGTTTGATCAAAAGAGTGGAATTGATTATCATGAAACTTTTAGTCCAGTTATTAAACCAGCTACCATCCGCTTACTTTTAGCCTTGGCTATACAATTTGATTGGCCACTACGACAACTTGATGTGTCTAATGCTTTCCTTCATGGTGTGTTAGATGAAGAAGTTTACATGGAACAACCTCAAGGGTTTGTTGACCCTTCCTTTTCAGATTATGTCTGCCATCTACATAAGTCCATCTATGGTTTAAAGCAAGCTCCGAGGGCTTGGTTTAAGAAGCTTTCTACTACCTTACTGGAGATAGGCTTCCTTGAATCTCATGTGGATTACTCTTTATTTATCTATCATGCTGGCGCAGTACACATTTTCTTGTTGATTTATGTGGATGATATAATCATCACTGGAAATCATCCTGCTACTATTAATCTTCTTATTAGCAAGCTGCAATCTGATTTTCCTTAAAAGATCTTGGTGCTCTCAGTTATTTCCTTGGCATTCAAGCTGTTCGCAATTCTGCAGGTCTTCACCTTTGCCAATCCAAGTACATAATTGATCTCCTCAATTGGGTCAACATGTCAGCTTCCAAACCATATCGTGCTCCCTGCATTGCTGGGTCAAAGATGTCTAAGTTTGATGGTGAAGCCCTTCAAGATCCTACTGCTTATCGCCATGTGGTAGGTGCTTTACAGTATGTAACACTCACTCGGCCAGAGCTAGCGTATTCTGTTAATCAGTTGTGTCAACACATGCACAACCCCACAACAACTCATTGGACAGCAGCTAAAAGAGTCTTGCGGTATATTAAAGGCTCCATTGACAGTGGTTTATTCTACTGCAAAGGTTCAATATCTATCACTGCTTTTTGTGACTCTGATTGGGCTGGAAACCCGGATGACAGACGCTCTACAACAGGATTTTGCATCTTCCTTGGTTCCATGTCCCTTGCAACTTGTGATATGTATTGGATTCGAATGCTTCTTCGTGAACTGCAGATATCTCTCCCTTCTCCTCCTGTCCTATGCTGTGACAATTTGGGAGCTCTAGCACTTGCATCCAATCCAGTTTTCCATGCTAGAACCAAGCATATTGAAGTTGATGTTCACTTCATCAGGGAAAAAGTCACCAATCAAGACATCCAGATCAAATACATCTCTACCTTGGACCAACTTGCGGATCTCTTCACCAAAGGGCACAATGCCACTCGTTTTTGCTCCCTGCGTGACAAACTGAGAATTGCTCCGCCACCCCTCAGTTTGCAGGGGGGTGTTAAACTGATTCAAGACTCAGTTTCTAGACCCTTGGACACTACCTCACAATCACATGATTCAAGAAGTCAATCCCTTAATTCACGGTTTAGACAGCTCCCATAATTCCTGTGGACAGCTGCATCTCCACATGGTGCAGCGTCCTCTCTACTCTGGCAGTGCAGAGCCGCCTATATTGTCAGATGTCCTCTCTGCTCTGGCAGTGCAGCAGAGCCTCCTCCATGTTTCCTGCTTCTCCCTACACTGCCAGCCGCCTATATTGTCAGCTCTATTAGGAGTCCTCTCAACTTACCTTATTTAGTTTTACTTGTACATTAACCTTACCTAGTTCTTACCCTTTTAAGCTCTCCTTGTTATTTTCTCTGTATAGAGCTCTTAGCTCCTTTGATTATAAATTAGATGATACCAACACTGTTTTGGATTAAGTAGCCAAAACAAATTTCCTCCAAACTTTCACAGAGTTCATAGAAGACTATAAGCAACTCAAGAAACTCTTAGCAACACCTACTGAAATCATGGAGATTTTCAAGGCTCTGATTTTCCCTAAGGATAATGTGCAGCTGCTTATTGATGGTTCCACTAGCAAAAAGGTCAGCTCCTCTTGCATTTATATATATATATATATATCAAGAAGAATATATTTAATAGTTAATTTTCATAATCGTGTTGCACTAACAGGCCAACATCGAAGTACTGAGAAATAAGAATGTTCTCTTTTCTTTTCGGGCTTGGACAGCTCCATTGATGATGAGATCTCGATTCTGAATCCAATCATTGATGGAATAAGGAAAAAGGATCAGTACAAAATTGTATGGATCCCGATTGTGGATAAGTGGACCAATGACCTGCGAAAAAAGTTTGAGCAGCTGCTGATGTCGAAGAGGTCGTGGTACATAGTGCAACACTTTTCATCAGTAGTAGGCATCAAGTTCATTAAGGAGGAGTGGAAATTTTAGAATAAGCCTATTGTTGTGGTGATGAACCCACAAGGGAAAGTGGCACACCAAAATGCACTCCACTTGATTCGGGTGTGGGGATTCAATGCCTACCCTTTCACTAAAGAGGTTGAACAGCATTTGCTGAAGGAATCAAATTGGATCGAATATATAATGGCTGGAATTCATCCAAGTTTGCAGAAATGGGTAAGGTTATTTTAAAAAATTATACATGCATGCACCTTCTCATTGCAAAATTCATAATGTCCATTCAAATGAAATTTGAGGTTTGACATATAGATCTCGTATAATCAGATAAGAGAGGAGAAGTATATTTTCTTCTGTGGAGGCAAGGACGAGTGTGGATCCAACAATTTGGCAAGAAAGCAACTACCATCGCAAATGATTTGATTATAAAGGAAAAAAGGATTTCCATAGAGACATTTTGCTTAGGAAAAGGCAGCTAGCAAAGGGGAAGATGACCTCAAAATCCTAGGGCATTTCTGGAACAAAATAGAAAGCCTTTTCTTGTGTGCCAAGGCAAACAAAGAGACAGAAGAGAACACTGTGATGCAAGAAATCCAAAAGTTGCTTTCCTTCAAGAATGAAGATGGATGGGCTATTCTGATCGAAGGGTCTAAAGTGGTGGTTACTGGTCATGGAACGATAATTCAAAAGGTCTTGGATGATTCTGACAAATGGAAGGTGTACGTGTCTGAGATTGGCTTTGAAGCTTGTTTCCAGGAACACCATGACAAGCTTCTTGAAGGGGATCGCCCATGTTGCCGTGTCGACATCCCATTCACTGCTGGAATGACCACTGAGCCTATGAAATGCCATCAGTGTCCCCGTGTCATGCAAACCTATGTCAGCTTCAAGTGTTGCCATGTTGATGGTGATATGAAAGGGCTGCATTAGATATGGCAACCCTTCTCTAGATCTCTACTAATAACTCTACTAAATAATGACGTTTGCACTACGTTTGCAAACAGTATTGCTAGTGGTACGATGAAGTTGTTGTAATAAAAGGGTATTTTGGTTGCGTTTGAAGTCTGATGCCTATGTTATGGAACAAATGTAATCCTTTAATGTTCATGTTGGAATTGGAGGTGTTCTTTGTTATGCATAACACTTCGTTAAATTTGAAAGTGTATTTTATAGAATTTGCAGTTATTAATTTTCTTCTTTTTGTTTGAGTGATGTATCGAAGAATTTATGTAAGTTTAAATATGGGGGTATCATTTGCACATAATAAATAACACATGTTGTTGGGAAAATATGCTTCACTTTTATGGCCCGATAGGCTATGAGATCATAGCCCAATGACAGAGCTGTGGATTGAGTCTTGGCTAGCATAACCCGAAGTTAATAAGGGACCAGCCTACGAAAGACATCATTTAAAGGTAGAAAGATATCGCCAAGACACGGTCACCCATACCCGGGATTAGGTCATATGGGGATATATTTCTAGAGTAGTTTTCCATTTAGATTAGTTTTTCCTTTTTTTTTTCAAAGTTATGTCATATGTGTAACTAAATTGCCAATTAGGGTTGAGGGTGAAGCCTCACCAATGAAGTGCAATAATGTTTTCATGTAAATTAATATTATCCAATTTGATTGAGTTTTAATATTTCAATTGTTTTACTCCAAATCAATTATTGAGATGATTATTGGATATCTTTTATGATTTATGGATACATCTGACGATTTGAGATAGTTTCAATCAATTGATTGCTTGGGTTTTTATTTATCAAAATATTGGATATTCATTGTGTTTCGTTCTACGGATACATTTGATAATTTGGTTTAAATTAGATATCTTTTGTGATTTATGGATAAATCTAATGATTTAATTTAAACTGGATATCTTTTATAATTTGTGCAAAGAACTGATTCAATGAATGATTTAATTAATCTTTGAAGTATAGTAGAATATACATAAGATTTTTTATTGTGAGAATTTCAGATATATATTGACGAACATGTGAATATGTTACTATGATTTGGTGCGTGTGGATTCCAAAACCTTAATATCTTATCTTAGTTGATTAATTTTAGGGTTAAATACTTAATTAGTCCCTAGGGTTTTGAAACTTTATTTTTTCCTCCCTAGGGTTTGGAAAGTGACCAAATTGATCATTGTGATTTTGAAAAGTGACCAAGTTAGGTCATCTGTCAGTTGACCGTTAATTGACTTAACGGACTAACACGTAGACCAATTAGAAGTTGATATATTTTTTCAGAAAAAAAAGGAAAAACCTATGGCACCCAGGGGTGGCCGAGTTTTTCTCTCTCTTTTTTTTTTCTTTTTTTTTTTTTGAAAAAAGATATATTTTTTAATTTTAAAAATAATAATAATTAAGTGGCTACGTGTCAACTTCTAATTGGTTCACGTGTCAATCCGTTAAGTCAACTAACAGTCAACTAACGGATGGACTAACTTGGTTACTTTTTAAAACCACAAGGACTAATTTGGTCACTTTCCAAACCCTAGGGAGAAAAAAATAAAATTTTCAAACCCTAAGGATTAATTAAGTATTTAACCCTTAATTTTATCTTATTTAGTTTATGTTTTATTTTCAAACCAAAAATCAAATCTTTTTTGGAACTAGGTTAAGATATAATTAATTTAGATATATTTAGTTTTTCAAATGCACAATTTTCTGTGGGTTCAACTTCGCACTTGCAACCTAATATTGCAAAACAATTTGTACACTTGCAAATACAATAAAATTTCACAAAACGTTTTTGGTGCCATTGCCGGGAAATTGATTGATTTGTGAAAACAATTTATGTTTAGATTGATTTTATCTTTCGATTAGTTATAGTTTAGATTTTTCAATTTTCAATTTTTATTTATTTATTTATTCCTATCACTAGCAAAAAAAAAAAAAAAGATTTTTTTTTGGATTGTTTTGCAGCTTCTGCCAATCATTGTCCACACACTAACTTGAATGAGGGCGGTTGAGCGTTCTCGCACACAAGGCAACACCAAGCAAGACGCACGAGCATAGCAAGAAGCACCACTGAAAAGTATAGTACGTCTGGTACTTTTGGGGCGTACATCCACGTACTATTTGCAAAGTATGACGTATTATTGGCAAAATACGTCTGGTGGTCCCCAGGCGTACGTCTGCGTACTATTTGTACTAATTGCATAGTACTATTGAGAGTACGTACAATCAAAGAGCCACCACCTCCTCAACCCAACTCCATCATCGGCTTTCGCCTAAAGCCACCACCCAATACACATGCCACCCATAGACCAAAACCGCACTAGACTCCTCCCGAGCCCGAAAAGTCGCCCTTTTTAGTCAAATCAACACAGATGTGGCCATTCCATTGAGAAGCACCATCAGGTATGGAGCTTTGCCGTCAAATGCTGCCTCCCAAGACTCGTTATTGGCCTCTTGTGTCGTTGAAACCCATTGGAACTGCAACCCACAACCATGAACCATCGCCAACTCAAGGAGGGCACCAGAGTAGTAAACAAAAAGTGTGGCCAGAGGTAAGATCGGAAATGGTAGATGGCGGCGGAGACAGACATTGGAAGTTGGCCACCGCCTCCTACTTTTTTCTCGTGAAAGGGAAAAGAGAAATAGGATTTTTTTTTTTTGTTTTTTTTAATCATAAGATCCGGTGTATTCATTCTTATTGCTTCTGGTGTATTTAGCTTATTTGTTACTTTCTTATTGGATGCCGTAAAAGATTGGTTTTACCCCACATTCCCTTATTGAAGGTATTCCCAAAAAACATTGGGTTATAATGCTAGGATTTGGCTTAAGTGTTGTAAAAAAATTAAGTATTTTTCAACAGTTTAGATTTAATTTTACTCGATCTCTTTATCATAAAAAAAATAAAATAATAAAATACTTAGAATTAAA
Source organism: Carpinus fangiana (assembly GCA_006937295.1). NCBI lineage: Eukaryota > Viridiplantae > Streptophyta > Magnoliopsida > Fagales > Betulaceae > Carpinus > Carpinus fangiana. The sequence continues at coordinate 43,852,991 of CM017321.1, read as the reverse complement.
TCTAATTCTTTGAAAAAACTACAGCGCGAGCGCGCGCACACACACATATATATATATATATAATTTTTTTTTTTCCATCACATAAGCCAATTCCATAATTCTAAATGGAGCATACTAATGGTATGCTTGGAGTTGGTTGGTGCCGGAAATTACTGCCGGTACGGGTATGACGGATAGACTCTTGTCTGCTCGGCTTGATTGTATATTGGAGCATTTTAATATTCACGTATTTGCACAGTTTAGAAGGAATCATATGTTCCATGTTCTTGGCAATGATATTTTGCTCGGTTTATATATGAACAAGTTTAGGAGAAAAAAAGAGAAAATTTCCAGATTTTAGGTGTACAAATTTGTAATAAAATAATGTATAAAGAAAATAGCAAAAGCAAAGAGAGCAAGAGACACTAATTTTACAATAATTATGTGTTAAAAGCCTATATCTTGTAGGGACATGTTTATTTTATTGAATTAATTTACTTGTGCTATGGATAATTCTTTTTATCTTGCTGCAAATCCGAGTAATGCTGCAAATTCCTCTTGTATCCCTCCAAGAATAATGTGGCTCTTAAAATCATCCCCTTCATCAATTTTCCTCCCACTTTGTTCTTTACTCTTTTTTGTTTTGCACATTGGGCAAGAGTTTGAAATGCAAGATTTGTGAAGGAACTAATAGTCGAGATTGATCTTTTGGCCTCTCGACTGGCTTCTTCTATGGGGTGTGGTTGTTTTGCTTTGGAAAGGGATGCACTTCTGGTGATTCTTGTTGTGAATCAGTCTCATATCTTCTCCTCTTGACAATTTACCTCTATTGTATCTGATATTACTCATGATCTCTAGAATGCTTTGAAAGTTTCTAGATGTGTCAATTATCGTATACACTTGTTACCTAAATATGCCACTATCCATCTTGTGTTTGGTAGCATTCTCACAGGATCTCACATTCTCTCTTTCATTCAAATCAAGAATGAGAAAATTCTGCCCCTATAAAAATAGTTGGGATTGATGTTTGGTTGAGCTAAAGTATGGTCAATAGTGATAGTGTACCAATGAAGACAGAGATCACTTTGTTTTAGTCCAACGAAGACGAAGATCACTCCGCCTCCATTCTCCGGCACATCTCCAATGCTTTCCCCCAACTCTGCCTTCAACATTAGAAATAGCCTCCATCGAAAAGAGTTAAAGGTTTTTCAAATCTTTTGGCGGAGGCGGAATGCGGAATCATGGATTCCGACTCCAATGCCTCTTATGCACACACCTATCTCAAACCCGTTTGATTTGTAACTACATGCAACCAATCTCCTCCCAAATCTAATAATAAGAAACACATTTATCCAGAAGAAAAATCAACTTTCATCATGATTTTCATCAACTCAAGCATCTCCTTTCATTGACGTGAAGGTTTCAAATTCAATGTGATAATTTATAAGAAGAACAATGATGATACAGGGGACGATAAGAAGTCAGTTACATGATCCAGTACATATCTGAAAAAAAAAATCTGTGATAGCATCTTCCCTCCATACAACACCCAATCCATTTCGTTAGAAAGCCCTTCTCCCTTATAGTAAGGAAAAAATCAAGAGAATTGCACTGGTAAACGGGCCAAGATCTTGTTCACTTCTTGTGTTTTTTTTCTATCTTCCATAGAAAACTGCTCTGACAAACACGACTCCATGAGATAGTCAAGCTCTCAGATGCCATTTACTAGGAATAGGAGTGCAAAATTAGGGTATCATGAAATGAAACCTCACTTTCAGTACTTGTTCAGATTTAAGATCTCTCCCGCATTTTTGCCCTAGCAAAGAATACTCCAGCCAAAAGACCTACAGAATGAGAAAAATTGTTTTTGATAATGCTAAAAATGAAGAAAATTCAAAATGTTTTTCTTCTGGTTTATGGAAGAACATGTAACATGGTCAAGCCAATGACATGACAGAAAATTACCAAAGAATATGCTTGCAGAGTTCTCCAAGCTGGTTGGAACTTTGAAAAGAAGGATGCCAGCAACAGACAGAGGGATCTTATTCAACGACCCAACAAGGCTGCAGGATACATTCAGTGATTAGAGATGTATAGGGTAAACATCTTCGATCGCTAATACTGTCTCATTTAAAGTAAGCATGATGTTTTAATCAAACTCAACCAATAATTCCTTCTTTCAAAGAAGAAGAAAAAAAGACCTGATGTTAAATTTTTCAATCAAATTTCATTTAGCTTAAGGTGAACCTGGAGCAACTAGTCATTATACAGCATTAGTGTGCTCTTGGGGTGGCTAATTTGTACAAAACCTCAACTCTTCCCAAACCCATCTTCCATTTGATTTGCACCTTGTTCACTAGGGAAAACAAAATCTAATTGCAAAGAAAAGTTAAAACTTGACGTCTCGGAGTTGGGTCATCTGGGTCTCAATTAAAAAGCAAAAGAAAAAGAAAAAGAAAAAATTGCCCCCCTCAAATTAACATATTCAAGTATTCTTTTTTATTTTCCATTCTTTTCTTCTTTATCATTATTACATTTTTTTGGGGGGGGGGGGTCGAGAATTCTTTATCTTACCTGTATGTTGTAGCCCCAGTTTGATGAAGAAACCACATAGAAGTGAAGCTGATTGCCAGTCCCAAAACTCCACTTAACGTCATTACAAGCCAGAAGGTTGGCAGCCTCAAAAGTGGCCTGCCAATTCAATTCAAGATCCACAAAATTCAACTTCATAATTTTGAAAAAGGAACACAAAGAAAGAAGAAAAAAAAAAATCAATTTTTATGCAATTATTAGAGGTTAATCAAGTCTCTCGAATAGCCCAATAACATATATCAAGTTCGCTTATGAGAAGTAGAGTTACAAAAGCATACAGGTTATTGAAAGGCACCATTACTATCTAGGAGATAAATTAGTGTAATCAAGGTTGATCCATAAGATTTATATGTTTAGAAGACTCATATAAAAGCACACTCATTGGTGCATGAGAAAAAAATGAACATCTAGCTAGGCAGTTAATGTAAAAATGAAAGGTTTCATCCCAAGTAAGAAATGTTTTGAAAGGAAAGAAACCATTTGAATAAAATAATAAATTCTAGCAAGACAAATAAATGGAGCTGAGAGGCATCTGATTGAGATGCTTCAGAGTAGGACGTAATGCAATCTGATCACAAGTAGAAAACAGGAATCACAATAAAATTTTAGTGAAATAGGATAGATTACTGGCACTCTTGCAAAATGGTTTCCCCAATGCATAAAGCATATTAAATAGACAAGAAAGAGAGAGAGGAGAAAGAGACATGGGCTTCTAATAAAAAGGAAGCAAGAACTAATGAACAAATGAATAAACAGGACAAGAAAGACAGATGGCAAAAAGAATGAATGGCAAGATGATGCTTTTGAGTCCCTTATACAGAAGTTCTCTATTGTATGGAAATTCTACTAGACTGAAACCATTCTATACCTAGAATAGTTCAGAATATAGCAAATAATGGTTGGGAATAGTCTGCCAATCTATGGAGCAAGATTTCTAGTTAATCTTGCAAAAGCCATAAGGCACCATCTGATGTTCTAGTTAATCTTTGTAATATCAACACCAAAAGGGATGGTCATACTATAGAGCAGTTCATTTGAGTACCTTTGCCATAACCATGGAGGAGTTCTGATGCGGGACAAAAACACTTGGGAAGAAAGTTTGAAGAGAAAGAAAAACAGAGAAGAAGAAGCCAAGAAGAGGGGAGAAAATAAACCAAGGAGGAGAAGAAGAAGCTCTGAAGAGGGGAGAAACAAGGGAGAAGATGGACAACAACAGTCAATCCAAATTTTAATTCATCAAAAGCTCCTGAATACAATAGAAACTAGGTTTAAATAGATTGGGGATTAAACCCTAACCCTAACCCTAATTGTACTCGGACAAACACTAAAAATAGCATAAAAACCAAAATAAAATAATAAAACCAGTCTGAAAAATAAATTAAAAAACAAAAGTCCAAACTAACAAAAAGCCCAATAATTATTCAGCTCTCAATCACCCAACCACAAGGTCATGGGGTGGGTATCCTCTGATGTTGATGTTCATACACATGTGATCTGTGGCCGGTGTGTGGTGTCCCCATCAAGTTCCCCACTTCTACTTGCAGCCAACATTATGTAAACAAATTTTACATTGCATGGACCAAATAAGATGGTCATGTTAAGACCAGATAGGGAACAAAGAGGGGTTGTGAAATCAGAGAGTTACATAACCAAAACTATTGTGCACTAAGAGAAAATTTGTGTGAACAAACTGCTTCTAATACCTCAGAAGATGCATTCAGCTTTAAAATGAATCAGTATGTTAGATGGAGTTTGTTTGAATTTCAACGACATTATAATATCAACTCATGACATCTATTAATTATTATTAGAAAAGATTAATTCCATACATCAACAACAAAATAGGAAAATTTGGGTGCAAATGACATGGTCTATTAGTTAACTAATGGTAAAGAAGAAATTTTAAGAGAAGAATGAAGAAAATAAAAAAATAAAGAAAAAAACTCACGTTCTAGAGAGATAATCCACCTCATTGAAAACAACAATTAGAAGAAACCCTAAAGGCAACGATAGGGTGTTATTTAGCAAGACCATTGAAAACTCATTCAAATTTCCAGATTTGGTAACTTGCTTTGCTGTATCCATGACCCTACGAAGAGTCAGCTGCATAAATAAAATAAAACAAATAATACATCAACCACATTTTAGTCTTAAAACTAGAAAGGAACAAGTAATTATGTAAGAGCTGGTTGACAGATGCACCTACTAGATCAATAAATTAGTACTACCTCCATCCCTATTTGTTGGTCCTCCACAGAAATTCCAAACTTTTAAGGGAACATCACCATTATTTTTTAAAACTTTATGAATTTTCAAATTTGCCCTTATGGTTTTGCATATAAATACTATTCACTAACATCTAGAAAACCTATTTAGTAAATATATCAAATTTTGGACACAGTCAAAGTCCTTGATCGTTCGCCCCATACTTAGAGATGCTCCTCTTGAATGTTTTCTTGTGCATGCACATTAGCCACTATAAAGGAACATTTAAAAAATAAATAAATAAAAAGGAAAGGAGGACCAATGAAATGGGACGGAGGGAGCAGCACATAAGGAACCACTCTATTATTCGAATGCAAGTACAATAGCCCAGTGCACCTACAGGGATCTTGTTGAACCTGTAGCCACGACACTCAGTCTTTAGTCTTTGCACCTCAAACTTGCTAAGCTGTTCACTACTTAGGGTGTTTAGTACACATTAACATGAAAGGTTTTAACTACCTAGGTGGAGCGCGCTCCTTCCTCTTAACCACAAAAAAGCTCATAACAGACATGCAAATATGTACAAGATGCCTTGTAAACACAACAATTGTGTGTGTGGGGGGTGGGGGGTGTGGCAAGTGTAACCCTCCAGAAAGTTAGTCCTACATTGGGTGGATCAATTGTCCACGTTGAGTTAATGTATTATAAAGGTATTCATTGGTAATAACTCCTACATTAATTCCTTACTAGGAGCTCCAATTATATAACTTGACTAGTCCTTTTGAAGTGATAGCACAAATGTGGCTACTGCTTCTCTAGGTCATGGCAAATAGTATTAGAGCACGTAGTAATACCATGTGGTGCTTGGGCACTATGGCGTGAATGGGAGATTTGTCCACATTGAGTGAGTGCATTATAAAAGTGCTCATGATTGTTAAGTCCTACATTGGTTCCTAATTAGGTGAGACTAAGTTTTATAAGTGATTTCAAGGGGCTCCAATTGTAGCTTAACTGGTCATTTTGGAGTGAAAGTTCAATTATAGCTAGCACTTCCCTTAGCCATGACAGCCAACCTAAAGACAAATATTTTGACTCCGTTTGTTAATACTTTTAGAAGGTGCTTTTTGTTTTTTGTTTGGAAAAGTGTTCGAATATGACATAAAGATGAAAGTAGTTTTGTTGGTGTTTTCTGTTTTTGGTTGTTTGTTAATATTTTTGTTTTGAAAAGAGAGAACAAAAGGAAGAAGCAAAAAGTTCTATCAAACAGCAAAATGTTTGTAGCTTTCTTTGTTTTACAGAGAAAAATGAGATTATTAAAAAACATGTTAAAAAGCCAGATGATGCTAAAAGACTGTCATAGATACAACAAACTAGGTAGAAAAGCTTACTATGGATAATCAAGATGTCCAAATTGTGTACTCACAGAATATGATGCGGTTAAGAAACAGTTAACAAGCTGCCATGCGTAGCCAATAGCATGAAAAGATATATCAGTAATTCCTCCAGAAATTGCTGAAATGATCTGCACAAGCCACAAGGTAAAACCATTTCAAACTTACTCATTCGCAAATCCATGAAAATGTATTAAAATAAAATCTATGAACCTCAATAACATCTTCAGAAAAAGTGCAAATCCAGTAATAATGTGCTTGAATTCTCAAGAAGTTAAAAGAGAACCAGATTAGTTGCAATTTACATAAATCAACAGGAAATTAATCAGAGTTCAACTTGGCAACCAACGATGCATTTATACTTGTTGGGACACATCAAAATACGCACACACACACAAACAAGGCATCCTTTCAAACATATGTCTGGCCCATGGGGAGTTATTGTAGTACATCAGCAATTAATATGTTAACATCACATGAACCTCCGAAGCTGCAGGGACACCAATCTTTGGTCCCCTAAAATGTATTCATATTTTTATCATCCTCTTCCCCAACAAAGAAAAATGGAGATAAATACATTGAAGTAGAATCCACTTCACATATTAGAAACAGTTAAGCCAAGGGATTGATTGTTGAAATAAATCATGAGATTGCAACAGTCAATTATACTAATTTGATATTCAAAAATATAATAAATTGATAAAATTGACTTTCTATTTTCAAATCCTATAAATCTCATTATAAATATGAGTCCTTGTAATATGTTACAAATACAGTCAATAATAAAGATTGTAGTCCCTAGGCCATTGTCTATGATGGATTTAGGCCTCTAAGGCTGAACTTCTTCATATACTCTCTTCTCTATCACCCTTCATTTAATATAATATTTCAAATTTTGACAAGATAAAAAAAGTCATTTGATAGAACAATTTAGCTATCTTATTTCACTACAACATTCTTTAGATGTAAAAATAAACTTTTCAAATAATATTTGTGAAATGAACTATCTAAGACGTACGGATTAAAAACCTGAAGGAGAAGAAAAAAAAACAGCAACAAAGTGTGGGCAACAAAATATTAACAAGAATAAAAATGAAAACAAAAAAAGAAAATATGAGACATTTATCATATGCAAGCAACGCTCCAAATTAGAAAAGGAAAAAGAAGTTGATTATCTTATTCCACATCCCAATTTGGTATTTCTGGAAAAAAACTAAATCCAAAAGTACATTTGAGCCACTGAAAGTACCATTAGGAACAGAGCAGCCCAGACTCTACTGTCGTGATGCTTACTGAATAAATACATTTCACCGAGTGCAGTTATCACATTAGTAACATTCTTCAAGACAGTGACCATAGCTACATTAATGTACTTCAAACTGCAGAAAAGATTAATCATATTTAAGGAACAAGTAAAAAGAAAAAGTTTCACATTAAAAGCAGCATAAAGTGAAGCACATAAACAAAAACTTGCATACCTAAACATGCTTGTTATAAGCATGCCAACAAAAATAACATTCACGGGTAACCAGACCTTAACCAATCTCCATGTTAATGGTTCTGTATGTATTACGCCCAGAAAACTCAACATAGACACAATAATCACTGAAATAAGATTCTGCACCCACAGAAGTATATGTCAGTGTCATGAGCTTGCTAGATATCAAAAACTATTTTCAAATCATTTTATTACATAGCATAAGTAAATGCAACAAAATTATTTTAATGAAAAAAGGGAAAAAGCACAATTCTTAATTTCATATAAGGGACACCAATTACATTGAACTACCTGGTACAGCATCAAAGATATCCCAGCGTTAAAATCATAGCTGGAAAGCACGAACTTGTTGATTAATATCATGCTGCATGAGGAAACGCAATATGCAAGACCAGACAATAAGGCTTGATTATGTATTTTGAGCACCCTGTTACTTCGTGTTCCTTTATCCCTGTCTTTGTCCAACTTACCACTTTCCAAGTCATTTTCATTGGTTTCAAAAGGTTTCATTGCAGATTATGACCTATGCATAAGTGGATAGGATTAGTTCAAGGCCAATTTTAAAACTCACTTTTATATATATTTCTTGGAGCAAAAGAGGGAAGACCAAAGAAGAGAGAGAGAGAGAAATACAGCCAAGCAAATAAACAACATATGGTCTGGACCCCAATGAGTCTCATCGGTCAAATAAAGGCAAAAAAGATAAAACCTACCGAGGGAATACTAATCGAATCTGTAAATTCAATCACTGAGAAAGGAAATGTTATTTTTTTGATAAGTAATCACAAATTCATTATACAGCGCAAAGGCGCAAATGCAAGTACAAAGTAAGTATACAAAAGAGACACCTAGCTACAAACAGAAAAAGATATAAAAAAAACATGAAAACTAGAAATATTTAAAATCAAAGGCAGCCCAATGATAAAGAGTCTTAAAGAATAAAGTATTTCATTCCAACAATGTCCTCTCATGATCCTCAAAGTTTCAATCATTTATTTCCCTCCAAAGACACCACATAAGGCAAGACGGCATCATCCTCCACCGCATCAAGCTGATCCCTACCACCTTGCGATCTCTACCAAGAAAAGAGATCTACCACCAAGCGAGGCATAACCCATGGTAGCCTACACTGCTGAAGATAGTATTCCACAGAACACTGATAATCTCACAATGGAGTAGAAGATTATCCACTAACTTACAATGGAGTAGAAGATGATCCATTGACTTACAATGGTGTTGAAGATGATCCACCAACTCCTCATTCTTCTTACACATGCAGCATCACTCAATCACAATGACATGTTTTCTTAGATTGTCCATGGTGAGGATTTTCTCTAATGCAACCAACCAAGCAAAGGACACCACTCATGAGAACCTTATTCTGCCAAATACTCTTCCAAAGAAAAGGAATACTATCATGAGGAACAAGAATATTGTAATATGATCTAACATCAAATAACCCTCTCTTGATAAGTACCCAACAAAACTTGTCTTCTTCACCCCGTCTCAATTTGACGGAATACAACAAATTAAAGAATGAGGTAAAGAGATCCATCTCCCAATTGCAGGCCACTCTAAGAAAGTTATATCCCATTGATAAGAGGCACTAGAAAGCTCCAAATGGTCTGCCACTCCAGCTTCCTTAAAACAGACAATGTTAAACAAGTCCAAAAAAGTTATCTTGAGGGCTTATCCCCACACCATACGTCATGCTAGAATCTAATTTTTTAGCGATCACCCACCTCAAATCTTGTTTGATTAGAAAGCTCCCCTCAACCACTCCTATTTTATCAAAGCCACACCTCATAGGACCCATGGACCTCATTTGAACACCACCACCTCATGCACTATCATATTTAATAATCCACAACCACCCTACATAAGGCCTCTCTCTCGTGAGTATAGTGCCAAAGCCAGTTCTCCAAAAGAGTTTGGTTGAACACAAATAAATTCCGGACCCCCAACCCTCATTCATAGATTGGAGTAGATACCTTAGTCCAGCTAACCAAGTAAAATTTGAACTCCTCACCCATACCACCCCCACAAAAAAGCATGCTACAATTTCTTTTTGTGATTGGCAACACCAACCGAGAGGGGAAAAAGAGACATGAAGTAAGTAGGCAGATTGGATAAAGTGCCTTTAATCAGCATAACTCTACCACCCTTTAACAAGTACACATTTTTCCATCCAGCCAAATGACATTCTATCTTCTCAACAATGTCATCCCAAATAGATTTGACCTTAAATGAGGCTCCCAAGGGAAGACCTAGGTATTTCACAGACAAAGAAGATACCTTGTAACCCAAAATACTAGTCAAGCCTTCAACATTAATGGCATTGCCAACCAGGATTAACTCTAATTTAGCCAAATTAATCCTCAAACCTAAAACCGATTCAAAGCATAAAAACAAACAACGCAAGTTGCAAAGATGATCTGGATTATCCCCACTATATATCAAGGTGTCATCCGCGCACAAAATGTGAGAAATATTGATAGCACTACAACTCCTATCCCCCCTGATAGAATACTCCCATTCACTAAAGCATAAATGATTTTACTTAATGCCGCCAAAACAAAGACAAATATAAAGGGAGACAAGGGGTCTCCACATCTCAAGCAATAGGACTTACAAAAGAAAACCTTTGGAATGTCATTCACCATTATAGACTCAAGTCTAAACCCAAACCTCTTAATATCAACGTACCATAACCATGATACATAAACCAGAAGGAAGTCCATAATTTCCTGTTGGCTACATGCCGAATTCAGAAATGTACTGCACGCCTAAACCTATTTTTGTGTTTTTCATTTTGGTGACCACAATCTACTTACATTAGAGACACTGGAAGATGATTCCATTTGCTGAAGTCAAAGTGCAGTAATCCAAAGTTAGCAGTTTTCTCAGTTTGATTTGTTATTATATTAGTTTCTATATCCTCAAAAAAGGCCCATTTGCAGTGAAAAAAAGGTGCTTATGCCTCTGAAGTGCCTCTGAAGTAAAGGTGCTTATGCTTCTTACATGGACTATAGCTCATAAAAATGTTAAAGATAAAAAATTGGAACATATCAAGTATAGATCCATATTGTGATGACACAGTAGATTGATGCAAATGATTCTGAAAGAGCTTTCTCCAAATCAGTAGGTAGAAGTAGGGGTTCTACAGAGTTTTCAGACCTTGGTTTTCAGTTCCCCCATCATATCTTTTCTTCATATGATTTGGAAGATCACATGCTAGTGGGGAAAGATACCAATAATTTCAGTCAGTATCTAGATTTCTGATGCAGACAGAATTAAAAGCTCTCATGATTCTTTCCTAGAATGCGAAACACAAAAATGTTTAAACATGTCTCTCTCTTGCAGTAGGTGATAAGAAAGCAAAATTATCTTCCTCACCATTTGAGAACAAAATGAACATCTCCTAGTGAACCCTGTGAAATCCAACTTAATGACTGCTTCTGTAACAACCCGGCTCAACTGGGCAAAAGATTTGCACAAAGATTATGAGAAAAGATCTATTATCATTTTCTTTCCAGAATCTTCTGGATAGAAGTGTCAATAGAGCAAGAATTGTTGCTCCCAGTTAAGAGAGGAAGAAACAGAGGCCACAGAAAATTACTATCTGTAGAACCATAACTGGTGTTGTCATGGAAATTTATAAGAGACTAGGATCCCTTGAATCAAGATCGTTCAATGCATTTTGTATGTTGATTCGGACTTTAAAATTAATCCCTTCCAAAGTTGGTTATATGGTGAGCTTGACTCAAAACTCCTGGGATCATCTAAGTTCCTTTTTGCGCTTCATGCATAAAGTTTTGCACAATACTCTCTTTCTGTAATTCAAATATGTTTAATCTTCCAAGTTGTAATAAAATAAAATACATCACCACTAAGAAGTAGAAGTCACATCTAATGCCAAGAAACAATAGAAATGTGCAACAAAATCATATTTTTATCGAGTATAATACAATTCAATTTAAGCAAATGAAAACAGGTTATAAAAAAGGTAAAAGACACAGGCAATGCTAACATGAAAAGAAAATTTATCAGAATCACAAACATTAAATACAGAAATCTATAAAAGCTTAAAACCCAGCATCAAGTACAATACCGTAACACTTAATGGAGCAAAACAAACCTGTTAACTACTTCTCTTCTTAATGGACTGAACACTGGAGACCTGTCCTGGAACCCAATTTGACTAATGAAATTTGAGGCCTCGTTGACCCTTCAGCTAATGTTACTTATGTCTTCCACAATCGTTCTTTCTGAAACAGATTGGAAGAATCTAGAGAAGCTCCTGAAAACACAGGTCTTAAACATTTAACAAAAAAATAAAAAAGATATAGGAATTCAACTCCAAGTCCCCAATTGGAGATCTTACTGAATCAACAAAGAAAAACAATAGCAGCTGCAGAAGTAATATAACATAGCATATAATTGACAATTGAAATGGAGCTATGAAATGTCCATAGTTCGTGACTGAACCTATATGACTAAAATCCTACTATTCTATATTTCATTCCTTGCCAAACAAATCTTCCAAAACTTATCAGCAATTAAGAAGGTATCAAAGAGAATAATCTACTTCCTATTGATAATCCTGAGATGAAAATCTATAATTTCCCTAACGTTCACAAGAACATAAAAGTTGTTTTTACAAATATGAGGAAACTCAAGGAATGAACTCTTGAATAATCCTCGGACCTCTACATCTTATAATTATCATTGGAAATTGTTAAGCCAAAACACCATAACTAAGGCTAGCAGGGTAAGGCTGCTGTCAAGAAATATGGTTCACAGATTTGAAATTTTAGTGAACTTACCTGTTCAAACAAGCATGAAAAATCTTAGAGGATTAGCTATAGTACGTTTCAGTAATGGAAGAATATTAAGTGTCCAGACAAGAAAAATAAACTATTAAATGTTCCATAGTATCTCTCCAGTTATCTAATGTTATCATTACTAAGATTTATGTGCTAAGGCTTCGATCAAGAACTTTTTTCTTGAAATATAATTTGTTATTACCTATGTTACTCAAACATCCATAAAATAATAGTACATAGTTACCTTTTGATTTTCCATGCATTACAAATAGAATTCATCCTGAGTTGTCATTAGTATTAAATGTTATAGCATTCATAGTTTATCAAGATTAATAATATCAGCTATTATCAACAACCTAGCATGACTGCCTGGAGATGGAATAGGTAAGGAGAGCACACTATCAAGATTCCTTAAAATTAGTGCTTATCACAAATTACTTAGATATGAAAGAAACAAACACCTATCATTGCACATATGAAACCATGTTTCTGGGAAATGTGTGAAAAGTATGCAGACTAATTTGGCATTAAAACCACTAAACCCTCACATGTCTACCAAGAAGAATGAATGCTTAAGCAAGCACAAAACATATTGGACACAGTTCTTACCAAAACACAATATGATATGGTCAGTCTCAATATTAACGGAAGCCCCCATCCTACAAAATGATCCTGTGCCATCTTATCTAACAAAGTTCTATAGATTCTTTTGATCAAACATATGAGTGTACGAGGATTTCGGACTTTTACTTTTGCACCCAAAGATCATCCGAAATAAACACCCTAAAAATTAAAACAAAACAGAAAAACAACTACAGGAAACTATTACCAAAGGCCGTCATATATTTCGTAACTATTTGATTAGCTAAGGTGCTATAGTATATAGCCCGCGTGTAAGTTAAGCATTTATCTTTAGCATTAGAACTAGCATATACTACATATTAGAAATTAGACAGCTTTAAGTGTTCATCGTGACTTATTTTAGACAATCTATGTCTCCAGAAATCTGTCCTTGACAGCCAACAGATATATGTGATACAATCCCATGATTTCTAGGTTTAATTAGTCGATAATTATGTATTAATAATAGAAATTAAGAGTGTCCTTGTCAATTAATAATTATGAATCATTGTCCATTAAGGATTAAAAGTCCTTATTTGCAATTATGGAATCCTCGTCCATTAAAACAAAAGGAATCTTTATCAATTAGAGATTTTTTTTATATATAAATAAGTAATACAATCCCATTAGAAGGGTAGAGATGCGCAACCCTAACACAAAGAAAGCATACAAGAGAAACCTCCTAATCAGAAGAACCTTATCCATTAGAGATTAGATGTCCTTATTAGCAAAAGCTTGTGAAATTGCCAATGCCAATGAACCATTTTGAGTAATTAATCGAATTTCACCCATTGGGTATTAGATGTTTTGGGAAGTCTATAAATCATAATGCCTTATGGGGTTATTATTTTTTTAATAAGTAATAATTAGTCTTATTAAAAGCGTAAGGTGCCCCAAAGTACACATGGAGTATACAAAAGGATCACCTAACTAAAAAATGAAAAGTGAACAAGAAAATCACCATAACTAATCGACAATGGGGACACATATGCTACAGTCCAAAGATACAAAGTATGAAAACAAGAGGATAAAATGTCCTCCAAGGACCTCTCCAAGTCCTCAAAGCACCTATCGTTCCTTTCCTACCATAAACACCAAAAGAGGCAAGTAGGCACCATCTTCTTAGACCGAGTCACTACTCCGCCTTCCAGAAGACCACCAACAAGCGAACAAATCAAATACCCATCTAGGCATCACCCAAGACATCCCAAAACAACTAAAGATGGCACTCCACAAAGCAGAAGCAACCTCACAATTAAAAAGAGGATGATCCACTGTCTCCTCACTTCTTACACATACAACATCTGTTTACCACAATAACATGTCACTTCCTGAGATTATCTAGGGTCTGAATTTTTCCCAGAGCCACCAACCATGCAAAAAGACCGTTCTCAGAGGAGCCTACGTCCGCCACACACTCTTTCAAGGGAAGCTCCTACCTTCAGTACAAGCCAAGCCAAGGAGTAAAAGAGGGGCTTGACCTTGAAAATGCCTCTTTTGGAGGAAATCCACCACAATCTATCTTCACACCCTCGTCTCACTCTGTTTGAATGCAACACCTGGAAAAATGAGGCAAAGACTTCCAACTCCCAATCATGTGCCTCTCTAGAAAAACTCACATTCCACTAATTGGAACCACCCAAGACCTCCATATTAGCTGCAAATGAGAGGCATCCTTCTCACAAGCAATACCAAATAAAACTGGAAAAGCCACCTTAAGAACTGTATCTCCACACCACAAATCATGCCAAAAGCTAATCCAAGTCCCATCCCTCACCACATGTCTAGAAAAGCCTTTGATAGTCTCCCACCCTTTCCTGGTATTCTTCCACAACCCCCACCGAAGGAGTCTTCCACCCTTTCCTGATATTATTATGGAGGCAATGAAATTAAAGATCCCTCAAAGACATTTAGGAGACCAAATCAGTGATCACTCTTTTCTCTCTTTCTCCTCTTTCATTCTTTTTCAATTTATTGATTTACAATATAGAACCTAGGTTCCTATAAGTATGGCGAGGGAGGAGAACTTGGGTCGTGCGTGTCTATTGAAAGATTCGAAGATCTCTTTTCTACTCATCCAATTTCTCATTGACCAAACATAGTCTTCACGAAAGATAGCAATTCACCATAATATCCATAATAACATACTATACAATCAGCAGGACAATAAATTAATAAAATGAAGAATATTTCAATATTCGTGCTCAGTGGGAAAAAAAAAAAAAAAAAGACAGAAAGTTACAGAAGTTGAGAAAAAGTTTGCTTCCATGTTCAAATATCTGTTATCAAATAACAGTTAACGAATATGATAAATCTGTAAACCCAAATGAGATGCCAACTTTACCAACCCCCAGTGAGCAAGAAAGAAAAACAATAATTACCCATTCCATTTTCAGTTGAGAATAATCATCTAAGCCTCCCCAAAAGCAGAAATTCTACAACAACCAAAAGACAGAACAGAGAGATATTACCTTTGAACACGTTTAAGCCAAGACCTCAGAAGCTTTGGAGCTGTAGTTAGTGTACCAAAAACGCATCATGGGTGACAACGGTAAAACCAAAAAAGCAAGAAAATTTGAGGAAGTTGGGAAAGGCAGAGATAATCACAGAGAAAAGGGTTCAGTTTGGCACGAAGTTGAGAGCCAGCAGGATGGGCTCCCGGCAGAAAACTGACCCCCAACTTAATTCTTAGATTCCAAAGTGAAAATTATTTTAAATCTTTTGGGATTTGAATTATTATTATTATTTTTTATTTTGTTATGATCGTTATAAATGCAGAGCAACATCTGAGTTTTGTAGACTATGCACAATTTTCTTGAACTGGAAGCTAAGATGCGCCGTACTATGGGTGCGCATTATAGCATCTGGTCAGCTGAGGCGTACCTTTGTTTATTTATATTTCAGGACCGTTAACGTATTTTCACGAATTCTCTTTTATTAAAAATTAAAAAGGAGAAAAGCAATGCCTACGCATTAAAATAAATAAATATATTATTCAAAAAAAATAAAAATATATATTAATTAATACAATTAATTTGGTTGATGGGTAATTAATTAATTAATTAATTTCATATGAAATATTAGAGTGCTTATGACATGACATAATTTTGAAGTAAAAATAAAGAAATAAAGAAAATAATGTAACTTTCTAAATAAGCATTCTTGTGTTGTGTATTTATACCAAATGCATGGCCCATGGACCCCATAAATCGACGAGTACGTGTACGGTGTAGCATTCTGCTTTGGATAATTCAACAATTATGGTCAACTATACAATATAGGAAAAAGACAACATAATTTAACTTTTTTAAAAAAATTAAAAAAAAAATCCCAAGTGATTTTGCGAATGAACTTAATTGAAACCCTCAATTTAAAATAATTCATTCTCTCAACGTGCGGTAGTAATGGAGGCCGGCAAGTGACAACAACAATACTATGAAAATGGATTCTTTCAAGTTAAATTAAACCGGAGAGAATTCAACTAGAGAAGAGTCGGTCCCTTCATTTATAAGGGCAGAATTGTTATTTTATAATTTTTTTATTTTTTTATTTTTACAATTTTGTCATTCATTTAGAAGGGACATGCTCCTCTCCAGTTGAATTCAATTGGAGAAGATCCTTCTCCCATTAATACATGGTACCGTATAATATTGACATAGCAACCCAATTGCATGGGAATTAAATATGTAGCATTAGAGAGAAAAATGAGGAAAATAAATTTGAACTAGTGACCTTCACTTCATGAAGCGTAGCTTCCAGCTGATTGAGCTACCCTTTGAAAATGGTTAACATTAAAGTTGAATAAGGATGTGTCAAAAATTTAAAAAAAGAGGCTTCAATTTAAGTGATTGTAAGCATTCTAACATTGTTAAATGTTCATTGGGACTATTCTAATATCGAAAGTGATTGGAGAGTCCCTCATTAAAAAAATAAAAAATAAATTAAAAAAAGAAAGAAAGAACAAAGTGAATGGCAAGTTGGCACAACTTATTTATTTATTAAATACATGAATAGCTTTCAACTTCGATTCAAAAGACAATCGAGTCCAAGCGTAAATATAATCACTTTTTTTTTCATTATAATTGTAATTAATATGCTCTTTGAGGTGGAAAAAAAGAAAAAGAAAAAGTGGACTCATAATTTGAGGTTCATATAAATTCTTATATTTTCTTGTGATAATTGCATAATATGAAATACAATGGTTAGTATTTTTATTTTTTTGTTAATTATTAAATAAGCAACAATATACCACCAAATTCACAATTTCTTCTCCAAACTAGAATATTTTTTATTAATACCCCTTTAACAACTAACGGACAAAGTTTACCTCCGAACTGAGTTAAGAATTTCCTTCACTTAATCTATAAAATTGATATGTGTCTTTTAAACATGTAAAATATACATATATTTTTAGTAGCAGAGACAAAGTTAAAATAATTTTTTTAAAAAACTTGTGCATCTAACATGTTATTAAAAAAAAAAGGACACATGACACTTTTATAAACTAGGTTGAAAGAAATCCCTCCAACCCAGTTTAGAGGAAAACTTTGTCCATAAGAAAAATACCCTAAATAAAATATAAAAGACAGATTCCTTGCGAATGTGGTGGAAGTCAGAAGATGGAATTTGGGGGGTAAGTTGGGGAAGATCCACTAAACATATGGTGGCCTCAGAAAGTCCACTAAATCTGGTAGCTCTCCTTTCCCCTACCAACTTTCGACTAAAATATCAGAAAATATTGCACTCCAACGACCATTATCAACAAAACGTGCGCTGTAGTGGATGAGAAATGGCCCTTGTTTGGACAAATACCAATTTCCTTTCAATAAAAACTCCCAAAAAAAAAAAGCCTCACCATTCTGCCCATTACAAAGATGAAAAAGCCTGGTGTTGCAGAAGAAAAGGGGTACCATAAAATCCACTTTGAGTAGACAAAAAATGTTCTTCAAGAGTTTATCTGTTTGATGTAAGCAGATTGCCTAGCTCTAATAAAACTCATTATACTTGCTGCATCACCTTGTAAGGCAACTTCCCCATTCTCCATATAGACAGCACCATCTGCATACTCGAGTTCTTCCAAACGATGGGTCACCCACAATGCTGTAACTTCTTCAGAACTATCCAAAGCATTTCTAACTGCTTTAATTACCCCAAACTGATTTAGAAAAAAGCAGAAAAAAAATATTCAGAAAATGGTGATCTTATCAAGAAACATAACATCTTATAAAGATTATAAAGAAAAGATTCAAAATAATTATTGGTACACAAAAGGAAAACAGCTTTTTTAAATGAATTATTCTAGCACGGGTGCATATATGCTGCAAATAAAAAGTAAACTACCACGGGGCACTAATGGGATAGGTATTCATAATGTTAAAAATTAGTAATTGTTGAATACTACGTCCTGTTGTCAAATCTTCTTTTTATCTCAACGTAGTTCAATATGATACCATAAAGGATTAAAAGTATTACAACTTGTGTCTATCATATAAAATACCTGATCACTTTCGTCTAAAAAAGTTGTGAGCTCATCCAATAACAATACTTTGCAAGTTTCAGCTAAAGCACCAGCAATTGCAACCCTCTGCTTCTGACCACCACTGAGAGTTTGAACAGACCTCTAAAAATGCAACAAAAGGCCTAAGTGGATGTCAAACTTCTAGCGAATGCTTTTACAATCCAAATGTTATTGATGGACATAAAATTACCTTCAGGTAGTTAGACATACCAACAGCATCCAAAGCTTTAGAAACCCTGGATCTAACCTCGTCATTTGTCAAGTTAAACTTTCCAAGACCAAATGCCACATCAGCTTCTACTGTGGGCATCACTACCTGCAACACAAGAGGGCCTGCCATTGTAAGCACTTGCTGCTACTTCTTTTTTGCAATTTTCTAGCTACATCAATATGTAAACAGTTCTGGCATTTGGCTTCAAAACAAATCATCCAAGTATTGAATTTTGATCGACACAGTTTACGTGTTCTAGAAGTCAATAATGAAATACTATGATAGGATGCATACAATACCTACTTGAACGTAAAATGCAGAGATTAAGATCACATTCAGTTACAGTATATGGGCATAAGTAGGGATAACCTCAAGATAGTATGTTTTTCCAAACATTTTGGCCTCCCTAAGTTAATACGTTTTTTTAGGGCCAACCGCTAACCGTTTATAACTTTTTAATAACCGCTAACCGTTAATCGCTTTGTAAAGCGGTTATTAAGAACCGCTAACCGCCTAGGGCGGTTGCGGTTAGCGGTTTTAGGAGTATAAAAAAGCGGTTATAACTGCTAACCGTATTTATTTATATATAATTATATAAAAATATATATTAATTATTTATATTAATTAAATATAAAAAAAATCCAAAACGACGCCGTTTTGGTTGGAGAATGAGATGAAACCTAAGGCTTGTAATATTTGTTTTGTTTACATTTACTAGTTTCAGACTTTCAGTGGTATGTAATATGTTTTGGTTTGGGCCATTTAATGGATTTGGGCATTATGACCATGTATGTTAAATAAGCCCAAAAAATAGCATGTTTTTCGTTCAATAGAGCAAAATAAGCTCAAAATATATGGAAAATGAAGGCCTAAAATATAAAAAAAGCCCAAAAGTCCATTTTTAAAAAACCGCTTGTTAGCAGATTTTGAATAACCGCTAATCGCCTAGGCGGAGGCGGTTGCGGTTATTAAAAATCTGATAACCGCCTAAGGCGGAGGCGGTTTCGGTTATTGCAAATAACCGCCGGTTATAACCGCTTGAACACCCCTACGTTTTTTCATCAAATAACTTGGATTGAATCCCTCACCTTACCCCAATAGTCTTACCCTTACCATACAAAATACAAAAGATCTATACAAATCACTTATGAAGCATCAGTTCTTCCTAGCCTGTCACTACTCAAGTGAATTCATGGGGCATTGAGGTCTCAACACAAAATAAGCCAGAGCTCACTTGTATCCTGTACTTTCAAAGTGGATGAATGAGTTCAAGGAAGAAAGCCAGAATTCTTAACATCAATAACGTTATGAAAAGTGATGGAATTGTTAAGGACTTCTTTTAATTGTTTGGCTTAGCATTGAGAATAATACCTCAATTGGAGAAAAAAGCGAAGATATAAAGTGAATATGAGAGACAGTAGTTTTCAATGAAAGAACCCTCAAAGTTCCATAAATATTTTTTTTGCACTTACGAAAATGTCAGAATTTTGAAAAGAAAACTTATGCATAAAAATTATTTCAGCACAAGGTATGTATATTCCACAAAAGTGACTCATGTACTTTCAAAGATTAATTTTTCTCGACTTGCTCACCATGGAAACTTATATTAAAAAAAATATAGCCAGCTTATCTTCTCTTCTTTTCCATTCCTTTCACCTTATAGTATTGTCTTCCTTCTTTTTTTTAACTTCTTTGGCCTATTCACATTTTTACTTGAAATTGAGCATAACAAGCCAAAAAGAAAAGCATGAAAACAAACCAGTATCTGTATGTCCCAATGAAATTACAACAGATGCTATAAGGAAATTTGAAGATCACTGTAAATTTTTTCTTCTCTATACCAACCCTCAAATCCTTGACCTAATTGTTTGCAATGCACATTTGAGAACTTTGGAGCTAGGCTTCGGGGAAAGGAAAATGATGAGGGAAGAATTTATTGTCAAGGGAATTACATATACAAAATAACACTGGGCCATTTCACCCATGGAGGAGAACAGTAGGAAAAGCAATCATCCTATAGCAGCACAAAGAGAAAATATATATATATATATATATATATCCGTAGCTCTCAGTAATGAAGGGGAAAAAGAATTAATTGCATTGATTTGCAAAGAGTTTGATGGGAGTCCTATTACGTTTTATATATGAAGCTCATCCCGGTTCTTAGAAATATGCAAGCTGGTAGGTGGCAGCCATTGCCATTAGCCAAGTACCTTTTTCTCCATGAATAACACGGAAGAGGCAGCTAACCATGAAGTTTGACATGACAAACCTTAGACTTACAACCATGCATGAAAAACTTCAATCCTTGACGCAAAACATAAGCAATACAAAAATTAGAGAAGAATAAGGAACATACCTGATGGTCTGGATTTTGGAAAACGAAACTCTTGGGTCCCTTGACGTACACAGTTCCGCCTGTCGGACTCAAAAGACCAGCCAGAATCTGCATTACTCTTGATATTGTAGACCCATAAGTACAAGAATCTGGATTTTGTTCATTCACTCAAATCGCAAGCAATAGAAACCAAAAAACACCTCACCCAATTTGACAAATTCAAATGCATGAAAAGCCCAATACAATTTACAAAAGGAAAAGAAATGGTACGGTAAAACTTGTTATACCTTCAAGAGGGTAGATTTTCCGCAACCGTTGGGACCAAGAAGCATCCAGAACTGTCCCGAAGGAATCCGAAGCGAGCAGTCCTGGAGAATCGGCACCACTTTGCCCTGCCTCGTCGTGATCGAGAAATTCAGATTCCGACCCTCGATGGCAATATTCTCAGTAGCATTAGTCCTGTAGATACAGAAAGTAAGATATCCGTAAGAAAACCACAACCACAAGAGGAAAAGAAACCGCAAAATCGAAAGCACACTCGGTGTTCGAAGAATTGCCCAGCTGAAAAGTATGGCATACAGAGCGAGAGAGAGATAGAGATTGAGACCTGGAGGTAGCGGTAGAGTGAGGAGGAGGAAAAAGAGGAGATGGGGCACGGAAGAGAGTAGAGAGATTCATGCTAGCATTTGTACTAACTATGACACTGATTTCTTAGCTTCATTCCAGGTAGGTTTTAACCGCCAGACCGTCATGAAAATATGGAAAATGTTAGGGTTCTTTTTCTAGTGTTCTTTTAACGTTATCTCAGTCTTATGTAGAATATGATTTATGAAAAAAATAAAATGATAGTAGCCTCCACCACGGTTTTTTTAGGCATTAACACCAAATTTAAAGCATTAACATCAAAATTGAGGTATTAGAACTAAATTTATGATAATCAAATTCATTTTTGGTGATACCATCCCTAAATGGTTAACTTCTCACCCTTAGATTTTAGTTTTGAATCAAAAAACAAGTTTTAAAGTATTAGAACCTAAATATTAACTCATAAAAATTAATCTGTTGGCAAAAAAATGATACTACAATTTTATTTTTTTCTTAAATTATGTTCTACGTAAAACTGCGAGAACACTAGGAGAATACTAGGGGGAGAACCCCTAACAAACCCCTGGAAATATGCATGTAGTGAATAAAAAACGATGTTTATTTTTTTAAAAAAAATATATATATTACAATAAGCTTATTACAAATCATTCTAATTATATGGGATAATTACCCTGTGCCCCTATGAATTACAGTGCCTTAGCACTTTTTCCCAATGAACTACCAACTATGACACTTGACCCCATTAAACTATCATCTTATGACATTTTCTCCCCTTCCGTCAGTCAAAGGGGTTAAAACTAACGATCAATGAACAATGATCATGTGATTTGCCTGTGTCATTTTAATTATTTTTCCTTTCACTTTTGCCCTCACTTCATATCAATAAAATGGTACTTATATCCTCCTAAAATGAGGTCAAAAGTAGAAAGAAAAAATTTAAAATGACACATACAAGTCACATAACCATTGACCATTAGTTTTAACTTATTTGACTGATGAAAGAGGAAACATGTCATAAGATGGTAGTTTCACTAGTTTGATAGGGTCATGTGTCATAATTGGTAGTTTATGAGAGAAAGTATTAAGGCGATGTAGTTCATAGAAGCAAAAGGTAATTACCCCAAATTATATAGATATAATTAATAAGTTTTAATCATTAAAGATTCAAGCTAATGTAATATTAGTAAATAATATGATTATGACTGAAATTTCCGCCAAAACTAGCTTGAAGGAATTTTTTACGATCCACTCTAACAAATGGCGAGTGTAATTTAACATATGATAGCATTTACAATGGACTCCTCAAATAAAAATTAAATTTGAGAAAAAAAAATTATTTTATTAAATTTAGAGAGCAATTTTTAAAAGAAACCAAACATTACACTTTATATATATTTCTCTAATTTAGTTAAATATAATTTTTTATTAGTTTTAAACCAAAGGAGAAAGGATTTTAAAAAATAAGAATAAAAAATTATATAATTTTTGCTTTTTCGCTCTTGGAATGTAGGGAGCGAATTTTACAAGTTTTTTTTTAGTGGAAATAAGCGAAACTATTATCAGAAAACAACTTAAGCACAATGCTTAATAGGGATGAAATCAGAAATACAATGGGGAACATCTTCACTAAGACCATATTCCACGCCAAGATATTAAATTTAAAGTGATGTAGAAGTTTGTTAATTGGGTCTTTTTTGGAGTTTTGTTAAATCTTTAGAGAAAAGTTAAATGTAAAAATCTATCGTAAATGCTCTGAAAAGCACATGTTTATTTTAACATTCTTAACAGTTATTTATTATCATTATACTAACTTAAGAACCTAAATATTGATTTAAAAAATATTCAAATACATTAAAAAGGAACATGATCCTCTCCTGTTCATGTTCATTTGTATATTGGATGAATATTTTTATCTTTTAAAAAATATCATTTCAATATAACTAACATTATCGAGTTCAAATGAACTGAAAATGATCATAATTCTGTTAAAGGATACTTCGAGCACTCCTAGTAGCCTCATCAAAACTATTTTTTTGGTGAGACAATTAAACAAAAGTGGCTTAAATCTTCACTTTTCAGACTCACCATTTTAACCAAAATAAAATTGTGAGTAAACAGTACTCACTTATTGATTAAACAAATCATTTGTCTCTCTTCCTTTTTTTTTTTGGCGATCTCTCCCTTCTCTTTTTCTTTTCTCTCACCCATTCAACATTTAGTGTCATTTCTCTCCGCCATTTGACCCCCACAAATTAGGGCAGGCAAAACGTGTTCACGTGTTGGGTTCATATCCAACCCGTTTACGACACGACAATTTTAAGCCCAACCCAAATACGACACATTTTCTAAACGGGTAACACGACAAGACACATGTAACCCGTTTAGATAAACGTGTTGTGTCGGGTTGACACGACACGACCCGTGAACACGACATGTTTAGGAGTTAATAGGTTTCGACCCGACCCATGAACACGTTTAAAGTCATTTTCATTATATATATATATAAGTAGTCATTTTAATTTTTATAGTTTAAATAAAATGGTAAAATCCCAGCAACTAAGTAACAAATACAACGTGGTCAAACGTGGCTAAGAGTGAGGAAGAAAGGAATGAGAAAGTTTAGGGTTTACAAATTAGAGATTTAAAAAATTAAAATTAATGATAAATATATATATACGGGTCAAACGTGTTGACCCGGGAACCTGCGGGTTGGACACGACCCGACACGTTTATTAAATGTGTCATAAACGGGTCACCATTTATGATCCAAACCCGTTTAGCCTCAACCCTAACCTTAAAATTTCATGTCGTGTTAATGTCGAGTTCACATGTCACGGGTTAAATTGCCAACCCAACTACAAACCCACTTCCTCCTTCACAATTTGGGTGGTTTTCTCCAAAAGAAAACCAACCAAGAATATTACCATTCAAGAAAGAATATTACTGGAAAATTACAAATTTTTAAAAATATTAAATAAGACAAATATTCTTAAAATGGACCATTAGAAAAATACAAACATTCAAAAATATAAAAGTTTGAGAAAAAATAAACAAATATTTGAAAAATAATATTTAAATGGAAATGAAAGTAAATTGTTAAAATAGTGAAGCTAATGTGGTTGCTCTTAAAAAGGTGAGTCTTGTCCTCAATGGGTAGCTCAATCGGCTGTAGACTACGCCTAATAAAGCGGAGGTGACTAGTTCGAATATCCCCTCCCTCTTCCCTTGTGTGGACATGTAAAAAAAAAAAGGGTGAGTCATTAAAATAGAGAAAAATGTATGTTTGATTATTTTGGTTAGTGATATTTAGTGATGCTGCTAGGAAGGTGATACCGGATAGAAAAGGAGATGGAAACAACAAAAAAAAACTCACACTTAAATGAAATATAGAAGTTCACCACCCAAGAGATAATACCAAAGGGATATAGAATATTATCACCCAAAGGATTACAACAAGGGATATAGAACTTTAGAAACTCACCATTCTAAGGATCACTCCAAAGAGATACAGAGAAATAAGGAGAACACTCCTCTCAAAAGCCAAAGGTTGGTTCTTAATACAAAACTCTTTAGTCCTACCTATACTTGCACACACAAGTATTTATAGAAGCTTAGAACATCCCTCTAAGCATAGGATAAGCATCTAATGAAGTTAAACAAGCAATAATAACAGAAAACAGATATTAATTTGTGGACATAAGACAAAGGGACAAACAACCACCTTAAAGCATATTTTCGAGAAGCCTGACCACTCTACTCCAAACGGTCATAACTTTCGACTCGCAACTCCAAATGGACTAAAACATTTTTACTTGGAAAGATAAGATTTTGAACTTCAAGTTAGACATAGGAATGTGCTTAAAATGATGATGCAATCGACGGCTATGATATATTTTAAGATCCAAAAGTTTGGATCGAATTTCAGCAATTTGGGCATTTGCACTCTGTTGGGCTTGTTGACTTTAATTGGGCTGAAGCTTGGGTCATTATTAATGGACTCATGTTGGACACACCCGTGTCATACTCCCTTGGTTGATGAAGACTTGCCCTCAAGTCCATCTTTTCTTGCCTTGATCATTCGGATACCCAATCAACTCAATCCATTCTTCTCTTCTCAAAATTAGCACAAGATGGTATTCCACAATAAGTAAGATCCCTCCGAGACCATGATGATTATATTGAAAGCTTTGCCCATTACTGTGAGACACTTTAAAGCTTAATTGCTTCTCATGAATTATTTTCTCTTCACATGCCATGAAAGTATTGAAAAATGAGTCAATCATTGTTTCCCTTGTAAACATTAGTATTTTCATCAAGTTCGGAGAACTTGAAAGAGTATTGTTTACCCCAAGGAAATCAACATAATCAAACATTTCTTCAACATTAGAATCAAACACTTCGCCATGAGTGTTATCATCAGGCACATGAGATACAGAAATGCCATCAAGAGTTGCAAAACTATTCGAGAGATTTACCTCCTCGAACGGTTTCTCTTCTTGAGGATGGATGCCATTGAATATTGGAGTGAACCAATCTGTTATAGGTTCTTCTTTTTGATCATATGGCAAATAACTCTCCACAAGATCTTCATCAAAGGTTGGTGGAGAACTCCAATACACAAATTCTTGTGAAGGATCAGAAAAATTACTCTTCACAAATTCTTCATCATAGTTGGGTGGAGAATTCCAATATATGATTTCTTGTGAAGGATCTTCAACATTTGAACCATCATGAGATGCATCATGTTCAGAGGCAGCAAAACGTTCAAGGCATAGTTGAAGCCGTTACACATCTTTCCTCAAGTTTTTCAGTTGGATATCACGCCGATTTCTTTTGGAAACTGCTGGGATTTGGTTAGCCTGAGCACGACAACCACGAATAGCCATAGAAACCAAATCTATGTGCAATGTTTGCTCTAATACCAATTTGATACCGAACAGAAAAGGAGATGGAAACAACAACAAAAACTCACACTCAAATGAAAGATAGAAGTTCACCATCCAAGAGATAATACCAAAAGGATATAGAATATTACCACCCAAAGGATTACAACAAGGGATACAGAACTTTAGAAACTCACCACTCTAAAGATCACTCTAAAGATCACTCCAAAGAGATACAGAGAAATAAGGAGAATACTCGTCTCACAAGCCAAAGGCTGGTTCTTAATACAAAACTCTTTAGTTTTACCTACACTTGCACACACAAGATTTATAGAAGCTTAGAACATCCCTCTAAGCATAGGATAAGCATCTAATGAAGTTTTTTTTTTTTTTTTTTAACATGTCTGCACAAGAGGGGGGAGGTGGACTCGAACTAATGACATTCGTTTCATTAGGCGTGGTCCTAGCCTATTAAGCTACCTCTTGGGGACATGCATCTAATGAAGTTAAACAAGCAATAATGACAGAAAACAGACATTAATTCGTGGACAAAAGACGAAGGGACAAAGAGCCATCTTAAAGCATATTTTCGAGAAGCCTGACCACTCCACTCCAAACGGTCATAACTTTCGGCTCGCAACTCCAAATAGACTAAAACCTTTTTACTTGGAAGATAAGATTCTGAACTTCAAATTAGACATAAGAATGTGCTTAAAATGATGATGCAATCGACGACTATGATATATTTTAGTATCCAAAAGTTTGGATTGGATTTTAACAATTTGGGCATTTGCATTTTGTTGGGCTTGTGGACTTTAATTGGGCTGAAGCTTGGGTCATTGTTAATGGACTCATGTTGGACACACCCATGTCAGAAGGACCGGGATCCCCCTCAAATTATGCATATGGACCGTTGGATTCGAGGAGATCCCGGTCCGGCTAGGAATGTAGCAATGCTAAGAGAATTTAAAGAAACTTCTTCCCAACTAATTTAGAGGAAATCTGGGTGCATTTGATTACTAAATGATGTCATCCTTCCCAATAAGACTCCCACAAGTCGATGATGTGGCACATTGTGATTGCTTTCACTTACCGGGAACCAACGGATTTTTGTCTTGAAAATCTGACCGTTAGAAAAATATGCACGTCATCATCCCTTATCTCTATAGAGAGAGGAGAGAGCTCTGACCCTTCCAACAGTCACACCTTCAAGTGTCTCTTTCTTTTCCATGGCTTTCTCTGCAACTCTCCCACAAAACTCTTTCTCATGCCTCTCTCACTTCCCTCAAACCTTCCGAAGAAACCCTCTTCGCTTTGCGTCCATTAGAGCCGTAAGCGCCTCCGCCGAGCCGGAGAAGGAAAAGACGACGCAGACACAGACAAAGAGCGAAGAGTCTTCTTCCAATGCTCAACCATCCACCGCAGCTCCCAAGCTCCCCAAAAAGCCTGTCTATTCGAGTGAGTTATAAAAATTAATTATTTCGTGAAATTGTTTTACTTATTTTCAAAATTAAAGGAAATGGGCATTATTTTTATATATTGGTTTTTGTTTTTTCTTTACTTTTTTCGCTTGGGGCAGTGAAGAAAGGCCAGATTGTGAGGGTGGACAAGGAGAAGTATCTCAATAGTATTAATGTAAGTATAATTAAGACAAACCAAATGTTTTTTTTTTCCTCTACACAAATAAAATCCACAGAAAGAAAATTGTGAAATAGGTTTTACTTATACAAATTGGACATTCATTATATTTAGGCTTGGAATAAGCTGGAATTTGAAATTTGATGTGTGAAATTTGATTCAAATTTCAGTATCTGTCTGTTGGTCATCCACCTTATTACAAAGGGTTGGACTACATTTATGAAGACCGTGGTGAGGTAAAGTAAGGTTCAGAGGTTGCTTTTCCAAGTGTTTTAATGCTACACATAATCCCACTTTTCACACCCTATGATCCATCATAAATTTAATGGTGATTTTAAAAGTCATACATGGGTGTGGGGAAGTGAGAGTATGTGTAATATTACTCATTTCTGATCAGAAGTATGATATTGTTTTAGGTATTGGATATACGTATTTTTGAGGAGACAGGAGAGTATGCACTTGTAAGTGATTCTCGTTTGTGTTTCTTCTCTTTAGTATACAAAAGCAGAGCATTATTTGCATTTGACTTTTCAGATTTCCTATGTTTTGATGATGTTCATAGTAAGCAATATCCAGAGTGCTAGTAATTTACTAATTAGATTGATGAACATGTAAATTTGATACATTAGAATGTTATATCAGGCTAAAGACTCTTAAATGTTTACAGATTGCGTGGGTTGGGATTCCAACTGCACCAGCTTGGCTTCCAACAGACATCCTTATTAAGGTAGTTCTAACACTTCTCTTTTAATGGACATATCATTTTACTGTCCAAGGGTGCCAACAAGAAAAATATGCGTATCTAAAGAGCTTTTTATAGTTATTTTGGTTAGCTGATTTTTTGTGTTTGGTTGCAGTCAGATAAACTGAATTACGAGAGAATGTGATCCAGATGATATACCAAAAGCACAATTCCATGCTATTACCAATCATGGATGCCATTGCTTGCTGTGTGGAAGTCTCTTGCTTTTGCTCACACCATCATCAGCAACTTCTTCTGTATCTTTGTCAACATCAAATACAAATAGGCTTTTTGTTTCTAATTATTGTAAGATAAAAAGTATTCAATATCAAATGTGTATCCAATTCCCCCATACCAAATTTTGAAAAAATAAATAAAATATTTTTGGGATTTTAATGTAGTGGTAATTTTCTTAAAACTAATTAAAAAAATAATATTTAACTAAAATAAAGAAAGATGTAGAGGGCTTGATATTTAGTTCCTTCTAAGGTGGCTCTCCAAATTTGATGAAGTAATTTTTTCTCCTCAAATTTAGCATTTGTTAGAGGAGTTCATTGTGAATGCTCTAGCATATTCACTTATACATTTTGCTAGTGTAAATCCTCAACCTAACCAACCACTAGAGGGTTTTGCCAGTTTTCTAGCATCAAAGTGCCAACTGTATACCCCCCCAACTTCACTGTCGAATTTGTTTAGTGTCCTTAATTAACCATCAGAGGTTGTTGTTAAGCGTATTCCCCCCACTTAACTATCAAAAGGTTGTTAAGCGTATTCCCGGCCCCCACTTAACCACCAAGGGTTTTGTTTAGTGAATTCCTCCCACTTAACCGCAGGGTTACTCAACACACTTTATTCATCGAGAGATAAATCACTACCACACAAATATTCTCACCCCACGAACGGGAGTAAATTACAATGACGTTTGTGCAATTTTTGCAATCTAAAAAAAAAAAAAAAAAACACCAATTTTTGCTGTTGTATGTATAATTCCTCCTAGCAGGGTTGCAGACTTGCAGTAACTGGGTGGTAACTCAATAAAAAGAGAACCAACCCAATCCCAGGCTCCATCTCAGTATTTATCCTCTTCCTGTCTGTTTTGACAAAGTGAAGCACAGTTGATTGCAGGAGAGAGAGGAGACTAAAACTCGAACTTCCTCTTTGCACGCTTGTTGGCTTTCATAAGTTCCACCAACGACGGAAGAGGCTGAGGCACAGGAACATTCATTGACCTGTACATCTTTCTAAATCTTTCATTAAAGCTCTTTGAAGATCCAATTGTTAAAGAAGAAGAATTCTTACAAACTTCTGTCTCTGTATCCACTGACTTCTGACATTGTACTACAGTACCATCCACATCTGTCTTGATTTCAGATTTCTTGCATTTCACTTCAGCATCCTCTTCCAATGAGAATTCTTTTACTTTGTTGGCAGCTAGTTGTGGAGGGTCATTGTTGATTGATACAACTCTCGGCTCTTCATGTGAAAAACTAAAATCTTGGAGACCAAGTCTCGCTCTTCCAAATAATGTCACTCTCTTACTCGGAGGGGATAATTTTATAAGTCCTTTCATGACGGTAGATACTTTTACTGGTTCAAATTGAGGTTCAACACAAGCTTCGGTGTGTCCTTCACCTAGAGAACTACTAACAACTTTGACTGGTACATCTACACCTGGAGAAGCTTCGGCAATGTCAAGAAGCTTCCAGATAGGGTCGTTTGAAGCGAATCGACTGCCAAAGCAGTGCTTCTTAACATAATCCAGCTCCATAGCCCTGCAATTGGGAGTTGTTGAAACAATCCACTTAGGTGATAGAAGTTGCAGGGCCCATTCTAACTCTTCCCTCGATGAGTGAATGGAGTAACAAACATGCCAAACACCAAACTGGTCCTTCACTGCTTCACTGAATCTCATTTTCCTTTGACTTTCATTCTCTGAGTACTCTTCTTCACATGCATACCACTGTGCTGATGGGCGGATTATAAGAGGCTCAGGCTGGAAGTTAGCTTGGGCCTCAACAAGCTTTGCTTTTGCTCTTTCATACAGTTTAGGAAACCCATCTAACACCCGGAAGCGGGAAGAGGGATCTTCTGAGATAATTCCAGGAAATGTAAGTGTAAGAGCTTGGAAACATTCTGGCTTAGTTGCCTTATCAACATATATCTTAGACCCAAACGTTTGAGACACATCTGCTAATATTTCTTCCTGACCAAGAAGATCGCAGGCCAGATATACCACGGAGGCATCTGGATGCTTCCATATACAATTAATAACCTGTTTCATGGGTGCGCAATTTGATGTTAGAAGAAGATTGCAGTTATTTTGATAAATGGTATAAGAAATGGGGCTAACATCTAATATACAACAGTAAAGAACACAAATCAAACCCGCCGACCCACTCACAGACAGAGTACATGCACAGCTAAGAAATATAATAACATCACATAAACATGCAATTTTGCTAGATTAACAATAACCAAGATCATAACAAGTAAAAGATCATTTTGTCCAAGTATAATGAGGGAGAAAACAATCTTTTCTTTTCTTTTTTTCATAATAGGATGCACTTTTGAATTACTGTTGCTGATCTAGATAAATGCTTAATTTAAGAATTCCAAATTCTGCTTAAGCGCCTTATTAGTGGACACATGTCAAAGGGAGTAAATATGGGTTTACCGTTCATTCTTGTATTAAACACAAGACTTAAATCAGAGTTCAATGTTAACTTGAACTCTAGATTAACCATTCATTCTTGTAATACTCACAAGACCTAAATCGAAGTTCAATATTAACTTGAACTCCAGGTCACTGTTCATTCACAATGAAGAAAACAGCATCACAGGACTTAAACCAGAGTTCAATTTTTTTTTTTCCTGGGCAATCGGTGTCTCAATATTAACTTTGAGATTTTCTGCACCAGTTAGAATGTACGGAGGAAAATAAAGCATCTTTGCTTAAAATAGGCCTATATAAGATGGGTAAATCGTATCTGTATAAAACTGATCATTACCAATGGTAGTGTATGAATCATTGAAAAGAGATTTAAAATCAGGTTCCTAAACATATGCTATCATACAAAGGGTCATGATTCACCAAAATCAGGTTCCTACACACATCCCATCTGCAGAAAAATGGTCATGACTCACCAGAATACAGGCGCTGCAAACAAAGGGATATTGTCATTTGTCCACAAAAAAAATTTCAGAGATTACTTTGACATAAAACAGATTGAAACTACATAGGAGCAAGATAAGCAATGTTACAGGCAGAGCCAGAAAGATTTGGATCATGCCAAATGCTTATCTGTACCTACAGTTATATGATATTTACAAATCAAAATTTCAAACTAAAATGAGAAAAACAAAATAAAGTATACAGGGCCTAGATTGAGGTGATTATTCAGACAAGTGCAAGATCTCTGAGACCATTCACACAGTATAAAGAAACATGAATAGAGTGATGACCATCAGTACCTGCCTGATTGCTGAATATTTGCTTGGAAGTTTTTGATGAAATCTCCCAAATGTGCAGTCTAGGAAAACATAATCAAGTCGACACCTTGGCTCTTTTCCTTTCTTGCCAACATACTTCTCTGGTAAACTTAAGAGACACTCAGGTGTGAGTCTGCAATCTCCCGTATGCAGGATGTTACCAAAATTGCCTTCAAACAAGAACATTACAGCTCCTGAAGTTTATAGAATCCATGCCAGACAAGGGATGATCTGTCAATAGAGCTCCCCCAAATCATTATAGATTTTGTACACAAATTAAATATGGAGCAAACGCAACCCCCACCCCCTTTCTGACATACATAGAGACACACAAAGGGCCCAGCTTAATCCCAACTACCCCTATTCATTATAGTTAGAGTTGTTATAAACTTCACTGCATGTCATTAACTATTTTTCCTCCACAAAAAACTCTGAAAGCACATATCTCCCACCAGTTCATTCATCTCTCCCAATTTCTATGGGTAACATCCACTCCAATCTCTATTCTCACCTTAGAATGACAAAATGAAACTTAAATACAAATACATTTTGCATATCCTCAAAAGCAAATGCCAGAAAAAGTCAAATTTCAGGGAAGCATGCAGACAAGTCCTCTTCTTTCCATAATTAAAAAGTTACAAAGAAACAGGAAACAGTCATCAAATTCAAAGTTCAAATGCATGGACTGCATATAAATTTTGTGGGAGTTTCTAGTTAGTGAAGATACGAAGCAAAGACATATATCCTATACGGTTGAATTTTCTAATCTACAAAACATAGGTGTCATTACATACTAATGTATACACTTACTTTTAAAGACTTGAAAATCCTAGCAACATATAATCAAATCTCCAATAATTCTCAGCAAATTACTAATGATTTAGTTCTTGTTCCAGAATAATGAAATAAATCCTTTTAAGTTATCGATGTGGGGGAACTGGTTATCCATCATGATCTCACGCCAGCTGTTTTTGCTTTTAATTCCATCAAAGTGTTTTGAGAGCTCATCAAAGACCACATGACGGGACAAAAAGATTCTGAGTTTCAGGGTCAGGTTCCTTATGATCAGGGTCAGGTTCCTTACGTTTCTCTTGGAAAAGTGTTTGGCGGACTAAGGTTTCACAGGTAAAGATCTTTCCTAGGGCCGTCAACAAAACAAAAAAGGCCACCGTCAAAGGAACCTTATTCCGCCAAACACTTTTCCAAGAGAAATGAAAGGCATCATTAGCTGTTATTATCCCATTGTAGGTGAGCCATTGTTAGCGGTGAGATTCCAACCTTTACTATGAGAGTTAGTGTGATACTAACAAGTGATGATCAGGATCAGGTTCCTTACGTTTCTCTTGGAAAAGTGTTTGGCGGACTAAGGTTCCACAGGTAGAGATCTTTCCTAGGGCTGTCAACAAAACAAAAAAGGCCACCGTCAAAGGAACCTTATTCCGCCAAACCCTTTTCCAAGAGAAACGAAAGGCATCATTAGCTGTTATTATCCCATTGTGGGTGAGCCATTGTTAGCGGTGAGATTCCAACCTTTACTATGAGAGTTAGTGTGATACTAACAAGTGATGATCAGGATCAGGTTCCTTATGTTTCTCTTGGAAAAGTGTTTGGTGGACTAAGGTTCCACAGGTAAAGATCTTTCCTAGGGCTGTCAACAAAACAAAAAAGGCCACCATCAAAGGAACCTTATTCCGCCAAACACTTTTCCAAGAGAAACGAAAGGCATCATTAGCTGGTATTATCCCATTGTGGGTGAGCCATTGTTAGCGGTGAGATTCCAACCTTTACTATGAGAGTTAGTGTGATACTAACAAGTGAAGTATTGATTTCTTACTTCTGGATTTTCGGACATGCATCAAGGATGAGTTTTGTTCAGATTACAAAAACAGAACTGTATGGCTTGGGGAGAAATTAAAGAAAATCATAACTTCAACTGAAACCGTTAACAGAAGAACGCCATTGAAAAGTAAATATTTAAGCAAATCCCATTCTTAGGAGAAGCAGTCAAAGAGGAACCCTAACCACAGTTCAAAACAAACAGAATCAAATCAAACTCATACAAGCCAATCATTCTTGATACAAAACATCCTACAATAAGACACAAATCTATATTCCACAAAACCAGATGAGCACAGAGCTCATTAACCAATAATACAATACAAACGCAATTATAACCAGAAAAAGAAGAACGCCTACCAGGACAGTGATTTGCGTCGAATGCGGTGACAGTGAAAGCCCCATCAGGATCATCGATAACCACCGTTTGCCCCACCTCAATACCCACGAACAACGACTCATCAAGCTACACAAAAAAGCCACAAAATTAAACCCAACAGAACAAACAAAAAATGGGCATGCTTAAAATCATGGCAAACACTGTTAGATAAAAGAGACAGACCTGAGGGTAGTGTTGGAAAAGCAGGGTCTTGGTGAGAAGTGTAGAGTAGATAGGGAAAGAGAAGTGGGTGGAGATACCAGAGTAGTGGTCTTTGTGGGCATGGGTTAAGAAATGGTGCCCCTTTCTCTTTGAACACAGACTCCATGTGTCCACCGAGAATGGTAGCCCTTTGGGCATTTCTATTGGCATCGCTTTTCCTGCTTTTGGAGATTTGATTTGGGAATAATGGGTTTCAGAGGAGAATGATATGAAGCTTCCACAAGAAGGAAGAGAGCGAGGGAAAAATGGTTTTGGGAAAAATGGTTTTGGCCCTTTTGGGAGGAAAGAGGGAAAGAAACAGTAATGGGTAAAGAAAATGTTAAAGCCTAACTTTTGCCCAACTTTTGTCTTTACCCAACTTTTATCTTTTTTTTTTAAAAATAAAAAAGTAAAAAATAAAAAAGGTGTTTGAAGTAACACCAATATTTTTTGGTCATTCTTTTAGTTGGTTTTTTTAAAAAAAAGAAAAGAAAAGCATTTTTCTTTGTAAAAAAAGGTCAATTTTCTATGAAAAATGACAATTTTTATGAAGAAAAATGCAATTTTTATTTTTAAAAAAACACCAATTAAAAGAATGACAAAAAAAAAAAAAAAATTATTGCTTCAAACACTTTTTTTATTGTTTACTTTGTTTTCTTTTTAAAAAAAAATAAGGCAAAAATTAGGTAAAAATTGAGTCTTTATCATCCCTCAAAAGGTAAACATCGGATGCACCACTATTTTTTATTCTTTTCCTAGAACCGACATCATGGACCTTAGATTAATTTTTTTAGAGCATTTAAAAAAAAAAATTAAGGAACAAACATTTATTCCTTATTTAAATATACAAATATACTTTGTACTTAATCTTTTTCTATATCATTAAAAATAATTTCTTTAATTTTTTTACTTTAAACCTTTAAACTATCACGTGTTTTGAGAAAACTTCCTCTAAATTTCAAAAACTCTCAATTTCAACCTCATAAATTTTCAATTTGATGCAATTTGTCATTTTTGTAAATTTTTAAACGTTAAAAATAATAAAATGACCATTATACCCATAATTTTTTAATAAAATAAAGTTATTATAAAAATAATTTTTTTTTTTCAAAGAAATGAATTATTATTAAAAAAAACACAAGGCGATTTACCCACGATTGGGTCACCTTGTGACCTTTTTTTTCTTCAACTTTTTTTTTTTTCATTTTTTCAATTCAAAAAAATCAAAGTGTAATTCGGTCTTTTTAAAGGTTTCATTAGTGTTTAATGAAGGAAAAATTACATCAAATTGAAACTTTGAGGGGTGAAATTGAGAGTTTTTTAAATTTAGAAAGTTTTTTCAAGACGCGTGGTAGTTCCAGGAGTCCTTTGTAAAATTTTCCAGATATATATAGATATATATATATATTCAAGTGGTGGCCAAGTTTAAAAATTTAAAAAAAAAAATCATTTTATAAAAAAAAAAAATAAAAATTTTGTTTTTTAAAAAACCTTTAACAAAAAAAAAAAATCATTTTTTTATATAAAAATTTCCTTTTTTTTTTTAATTTGTCATTTAAAATTTTCGTTTTAAAAAAATAAAAATTATTATTTTTTAAATTCAAATTTTTGTTTTAAAAAAATTATTTTTTTTTTCAAATTTATAGGAGTATTATTGTCTTATTGAGAAATCTATAGGAGTATTTTTATCTTTTTATTAGCTTGGGAGTAAGGCTTAAACAAGCAAAGCTACCTGTGAGGTCACCTAGGATCGGCTCGATAAAGTTCGGATTGTGCACAACTCGGTTATTAAATGAATCGTTCGTGGGCACAAAATTATACTCGATTAGTAAACAATATATACCCGTATAAAACTCGGCTCGCTTGTTTAAAGTTCGTGAACATACTTGTATAAGGGATCATCTCACTTATTAGCGCAATTCATATATATTTATATATATACATATTAATTAATTAATTTATATATATTATTATTATTATTTTTTGGTAACAAACTGCTTCATAAAGCCAATAACAACAAAGAATGTACATAACAGCCTCCATTAAGGGGAAGAGAATGGGGGTTGATCATTGCCACTACAAATAGAGATAGAGAGGGAGTGGGGAGGAGAGAGAATAAGGTGGGAATGTAGCCCAAGAAAACTCTTGTCACAGCCCAATATGCCACATGTAAGGCTCAGAAGTTTGCACTTTTGTGAATTTTTCTAACCTTCAAAAGAGGAGAGGCATGGAGAATGTAGATAGAATTAGAAATAATATGTTCAAATTGTCATTCTTGGACCATAGAAGGATGATTTAAAGCTAAAATAACAATGATTGAGTCTCCTTCTATAGTGAAAAGGTTAAGCTTCATAGAGACTGCCAAGGAGGCAGCAAGGAAAGCAGCTTGTGCTTCACCAATAATAGAGTCACATGAGGTCAAGGGGCTAATTTAGGAGATAGCCTTAATAATTTTTCCTTTTGAGTCTCTACAAACAATTGCTTCAGCCGAGAAATGATCTTTAGAGACTAAGGCAAAGTTGATTTTGTAATGTCCTGCAGTGGAAGGGATCCAGTGCTCTTTAATAGGATGAGATAAAGAGCTCCAAGTAGCATAATGGTTCAAAGAAACTCTTTCATATTAGCATCTAGCTTGATGGCATCCCGGATGATACCATTATGAACAGCTTGATTCCTAGAGAACCAAATCATATCACACAAAACCACAGCATAAATCTGATATAAATGAGCATCTGAATGAGGGAAACCAAAAGATAGGTGGGGAGACATAATACCTTTGACCTAAGCAGGAAGACTAAGAAAGGACCAAACCAATGAATCAAGGGGCCAGTGGGAAGTCCTCCAAGAGATTCTAGCAAAAAAAAACATTGCGCAAACTTTCAAAATCAAAGTGCTAGGTCATGGAACACTACTCCAAAAAACCATTGTTGCACTATTTCACAAGAGATCAAGAGATTCCACCCAAAAATTTCTCTCAAGCCATGCTCAAGAGCATACTCTAAAACATGTCACACAAGAAACATTACTGCACCATATTCAAAAACTAACAACAGGCAGATCAAGAGGAAGGCGTAAAGCAGAACACCAAAGAACGCAAACATTGAAAAGTTTTCAAAACAACTCTCCCCCATTTTGTCATAAGGGGCAAAGGGGTAGAATGAAAAGCTTGTTCAAGGAACGATAAATCCTCTCATGAAATTCACAAGCCACAACCGTAGGAAAGAAGTAGGAAGAGACAACACAACTTTTTTTGAAGTAACATAGGGAAGAACCTAACTTGAAAATAGCTCGTACCCATATAAAAAAAATTTAAAAAAGGGTTTACCTGAACCACCATATATTGATAACACATTTTCAATGAAACAAAAATCGACGCTCTTAGAGACAAGACACAGGAAAAAATTTCAGGAACCAAACATCTCTTCAAACACGAATTTGGTTTCACAAAAGTCATACTAGGATCGTGTTCTACCACTTTTTGCCAAACAAGTAACAAAGGAACTAAGCCATTTATCACAAATAGAAATATGCACAACGGAGATCAAATAACATCACAGATACAGAAACATCCACAACACAGATTTGTTTACAAAGAGGAAAACCATTTGAACTCATAAAAGGTAAAAACCACTCTAGGGTAGCCAAACCCAAAAAATCACTAAATGACGATTCACAGTTACAAACAAGATGATACTCACAACTTTAAGGTCCTCTAGACTTAGTAAGAACAACAAGTTTCTCAACTTGTCTCCATCGTGACCATCTTCAAGCAGTGCATCTCCTTATCAACTCTTCGGTAGACTTCTTTCTTCAAGCATCCATAAAAGTAAACTTTGTTGTAGATGAACGAGCAAGACAACACGCCAAAATAACAACCACTCTAGACTCACAACACTCATAAAGAGAAAACACCTTGAGACTTTTAGTGAACAATGCTTAGAAAATAATGCCAAAATGTCTGCAGTGAACAATGATAGTAAAACTATTTATAGGGGACCCATTTTCTTCGTCAAATCCTAACGGGATACTTTCTCGTTATGACTGGAAGAGCAGATTCATAAATCTGAGAATTCCATATCCTAACGAGAAAGCTTTTCCGTTATGACGGGAAGAACAAATGTCTCATCTTCATCACATGTCCCGTCTTAACGAACCAACCGACAGAAAACCAAAGAGTCCAACTTTGGTCCTGTTACATGTCTCGTCCTGACTAGGTTCCTAATGCAAAAACGGAAGCTTCAATTCTACTCTCGTTACTTGTCCCTTTCTAACGAGCTTTATGACGAGAAACCAGGGACTTTAACTTTGCTCTCGTTACTTGTCTCGTTTTGACAAGGTTCCTGACGAAAAACCAGGGTGTCAAACTTTTGCTCTCATCACATCCTCATCCTGACGCAGTTTTTGACGAGAAACCAGAGAGTCCAACCTTTGCTCCCATTGCATGTCCCGTTCTGACGGCACTCCTAAAGAGAAACCAGTAACTTATCATTATTTGTCTTTTTATGATGGCACTTCTAGTGGGAAAGCAGAGAACACTTCCAAGAACCCTTAAGAACCTAGGAACAAGTCCACAAAGCTTTAAACAACAAAAACATACAAGAAATATCATTGAATAGCCAATCTATAACCTAACACAAAAGAATTAAAAGAAATATCATTGAATTAGGCCAAACTAAAACCTAACACGTTCTTTAGCTACAAGTGATGAGTTAGGGTTTGTTGAGTTTGGTTCATTTGATTGTGTTGCATGTCAACTTGGAAAACAAGTTGAGGGCGTTACATTCATGCTTGAATACTTCTCAGTAAAATGGTTGTGTTGAACGCAAATACAGATACGTCTTAGACACTATTAGGGCTTTACTCCTTTTTGCTTTTATTCTTGAACACTTTTGGGGAGAAACTGCTTTTACCGTTATTTACACCATTAATAGGGTCCCGTCTCCAACTACTTTAAATAGGTTCCCATATGAACTCCTGTATGGTTCTCCTTTCAATTACCAATACCTCCATGTCTTTGATTACGTCTATTTCGTGCTTCTTCCACCTCATGAACGTACTAAATTAGAACCTTGTTCTTGCCTATGTTGTTTTCTTGGTTATGGCATTAAACATAAAAGGTATCATTGTTATGATCCTATTGTCAAACGTCTCTACATCTCCCGTTATGTCACCTTTTGGGAACATAGGTTCTTTAGTGGTATGGAGTCTTGTCCTCTTAGTTCTTCTTCTGTCTTCACTAATGTCTCTTTTGACTTGCTCCCTCAATTACTGGTCTTGATACAGAGATGACGAGCTCTCCAGATGACATTACAATAGCCCGCCCCGATGCACCTGCCCCGTCTGTCCCTCGTCGTTCTACTCGGGTAAAAGCTCTTCCTTCCCATCTTCATGATTATCATTGTTATTCTACTCTTGCTACTTTACATGAACCTCACTCTTTTTGTGAGGCTCGTACTAACCCTCTTTGGCAAGATGCTATATATGAAGAACTTAATGCTCTTACCAAAACACACACATGGAACTTAGTTGATTTACCTCTAGGCAAAACTGCAATTGGGTGCAAGTGGGTACACAAGATTAAGACAAAATCTGACAGGTTTGTTGAGCGATACAAGGCACATCTTGTGGTTAAGGGGTTCAATAAGGAGTATGGCATTGATTATAAGGAGACTTTTGCGCTGGTGGCTTGCCTTACTTCTGTATGATCCCTCCTTGTTATGGCTTATGTGCGTCTTTAGGATCTTTTTCAAATTGATGTGAAAAAAGCCTTCTCAATGGTGATCTTAGTGAAGAAGTTTAAATGCAACCTCCTTCTGGATACGATTAGGGGTGTTCAAGTGGTTATAACCGGCGGTTATTTGCACAACCGCCTCCGTCTTAAGAGGTTATCGGATTTTTAATAACCGCAACCGCCTCCGCCTAGGAGGTTAGCGGTTATTTTATAACCGGCGGTTATTCAAACCGCTAACAAGCGGTTATAACCGGTTTTTTAAAAATAGACTTTTGGGCTTTTTTTATATTTTAGGCCTTCATTTTCCATATATTTTAAGCTTGTTTTGCCTTATCGAACGAAAAACATGCTATTTTTTGGGCTTATTTCACATACATAGTCATAATGCCCAAATCCATTAAATGGCCCAAACCAAAACATACTACAAACCACTGAAAGTCTGAAACTAATAAATGTAAGCAAAACAAATATTACAAGCCTTAGGTTTCATCTCATTCTCTAACCAAAACGGCGTCGTTTTGGATTTTTTAAATATTTAATTAATATATATTTTTTTATAATTATATATAAATAAAGGCGGTTAGCGGTTATAACCGCTTTTTCATACCCCTAAAACCGTTAACCGCAACCGCCCTACGCGGTTAGTGGTTTTTAATAACCGCTTTACAAAGCAGTTAACGGTTAGCGATTATTAAAAAGTGGTTATAAACGGTTAGCGGTTGGTGGGGCGGTTATATAACCGCCCCGCCTGAACACCCCCAGATACGATCATCCGCCGCACAAGGTTTGCCGACTTTGCTGGGCATTGTATGATCTGAAACAAGCTCCACGAACTTGGTTTGCCAAATTCAGTTCCACTAGCACAAATTGGGTTTGTTTCTAGCCCCTAGGACTGCTCTTTTTATCCGGTGATCTGATGTTGATCTCATTCTTCTCTTACTATATGTTGATGATATGATTATTACTGAAGATGATACTGTCAATATTCGTAATCTTCAACGGTTTTTTAGTCAACAATTTGAGATGAAAGATTTGGGTTTTCTTAGCTACTTTCTTGAATTGGAAGTGTCTTCTGATTCAAATGGTTATTATCTCTCTCAAGTAAAATATGCTTTAGATCTCCTCTCATGAGTTGGCCTTACTGATTGTGAAATTGTTGATAACCCTCTAGAGACAAATGTCAAACTTTGTGCCACTAATGGTGAGTTACTTTCCGATGCCACTCTCTATCAATAGTTAGTTGGAAGTCTCATCTATCTTACTATGACACAACTGCATCTTGCCTATGTGGTTCATCTTGTTAGTCAATTTATGACTACACCACACTTATTTTATTATGTTGTGTTAGGTCATGAATCAACCCCACAAAACCATAGGGCCTGTACCAAGCCCAAGCAAGGCCCATGTTCTCAAAGCCCAAGAGCATCTCGAGCCTCGAGAGCCCAAGAGCGTCTCGAGGCCTCGGGAGCCCAGGCCAGCCTCGATCACCCGAGAACACCTCGAACAGGCGAGAAGGCCTCAGGCCTCGATCACCCGAGAAACCGTTTCGGGCCTCGATCACAACATATCACTGATAAAGCTTAAGGGCTCCAAAGCCCGAAAAGCTAGGGATCAAGATATTAAATTCAAAAAAACTTATCTTATCCATCTCATTCAAATAACAAGCACTTCGAAAAGATCAGATATATTATCTATCAACATTCAAAATTTAAAGTGCCACAACAACCAAATCTTATCTCGATCCCACCAGATCTTGATACGGATAACTACCTAAATCCCTGGTAACAAACTGCCTCGCAGAGAATCAGGGAAGAGTCAGTCATTGACAAGGGAACAATCACTCCATGCCTATATAATACAAGTCACCTCCACAAGTTCTGGTAACGCAACTCTAGCACTCTAAAAGCTTTTGTTGTTTCCTCATTATTTCAAGAGCATACACTGACTTAGGCATCGGAGTATCCCCGCCGGCTCACCCCCGGTCTCTTCGATCCTATTCTTTTCTCTACTGTGCAGGAAAGGTCAAGCTTGTATCATTCGTCAAGAAGTCAACAAGCGTGCCACGTCACCAATCGGGAAACTGTGCACCAACATGTTGTTATTCTTCGCATTCTTCGCTACGTGAATGGCATTTTGTTTCATGTTTTGCATTTCTCTTCTCACTCATCATTAGACTTACATGTATATTCAGATACTAATTGGACAAGTGATCACACTAATCGTCGTTCTACCATGGGTTATTGTTTCTTACTTGGTGATCTCATCGCTTGGTGTAGCACGAAACAATGTGTTGTTGCTCGCTCTAACACTAAAGCTGAGCATCGTGCTCTTGCTAACACCACCTCTAAGCTCCTCTGGCTCCATTGGCTCCTACATGATATGGGTGTGTCTTAGACCTCTAGTTTTTCTATATGTTGTGACAATTGGAGTGTGATTCAGATTGCACATAATGACGTATTTCATGAACGCATTAAACACATTGAGATCAACTGTAATTTTGTGCACCATCATCTTTTGCAGGTAATTCTCCATCTCTATCCGATTGCTTCCGCTGTTCAGTTGGCCGATGTATTCACCAAAGCACATCCACATGGATGGCTTCATGATCTTATTTCCAAACTCAAGTTGGCATCTACATTACCACCTTGAGTTTGAGGGGGAATGTTAGAATATATTCTAATATTTACCGTATTTGTTTATTGATCTATATTTACGTGTATATATATATTGATTTGATTATGTAATATTGTTTATTAATTCTTGATTGTATTTCTTATTTTATCTAGTCTTATTCAACTATAAATAGGTCCATTTGTATATAGTTCAATACACACATAAATATAGTATTAAGTTCATACACATATTCTCGAGTTATTTTAACATCGGAGATGAGGAAGGGTGTGGAATAACTCTATAGGATGAGGACTTCGACTGTAGACTTTGGTTTTAGTTAGTGCTTCTGCTTATATATGTT
Organism: Carpinus fangiana; assembly: GCA_006937295.1. NCBI lineage: Eukaryota > Viridiplantae > Streptophyta > Magnoliopsida > Fagales > Betulaceae > Carpinus > Carpinus fangiana. Next base: position 43,809,333 of record CM017321.1, on the reverse strand, counting down.
GTGTGAAAGGAAAGAAACAATCATTCTGAATGAAGAAAATCATTCCCACTAAAATAACTGCAAGTGATAGCGAAACAGCAACAGTTTTTACATACAACAAGCAGGACAGTGAATATAAGGAGGAGGATAATATCTTGGAATTGAAGTCAGTTCAGCACAATGACCTTAAAAGCTCGAATTCCACACTGTACGTTTTGATCAAATTAGGTGTCTATGCAATGGCGGAGGCAAGGGGTAATTGGGGGGCATATGCATGCCCCCATCAACCTCTAAAAATTCTTCATGGCTACAATTTTTTCTTATGCCCCTCATTATGTCCTCTATCTACAACTGGTATGCCCCTCTCTTAGCAACTCTTGAGGACAAATGCCCCTCGCCAAACCCAAAGTCTCATAACCTGGTCATATATTTTGCAGTTTTGCTGAAATGATCCATAAAGTTGCAGAGAAATGAGGATGAAGATTTACAGTTTCACACCGTTTTACTAACAAAAAGAAAAGAGGAGCTGCATGCCAGTCTACAGTTGCAGGGAAAAAGGAGCTGCATGCCAAAAAAAAAAAAAAAAGAATAAAATAAAAAGCAAAGCACAAAAAGGTATAGCCGCATGCCAATGTGTCAATGAGATTCTAAATTTTGTTTTTAACTGGAGCATTTGCAAAGCATAAAAAGCAGACAAAAAAAATTATTTTTTTAATATTTAATATTTTAATTAATTTTATTTTTTTATTTTTTTATTTTTTTATTAAAAGAATGCCCCATGCATGGTTCAACATTCTGGCTGTGCCGCTGTGTCTATGCACGGGTACAGATCCGAGGTAGAGAGCGGCTGATGAACGTGGTGATTGGACTTTTTACGGTAGAGGAAGGGGCAATGCAACTATTGAACAAAGATAAAACACTAAAGGCATTAGATAAGGCCTCCGAAGAGGCGGTTTGAACCTTCGATGAAGCGAGAAGGAGAGGGAAAGAAAGTAGGGGCGGGTTTGGGGGGTGGCAGTGGATGGCCCTAGCCTACCCCCAAATCTTCCAAAAAAAACAAAAAATTAGGAATTAAAAATATATATATATATTTATAGGTATTTGATCATGTTCAAAAAATAAAAATACTCATTTGGTCCCTTCTTATCTAACTTTCTGGAGGAGGAGGGGGTACCGGATGACAGTCCTGGAGGTTTCGAAGGAGAGTTTTCTAGAGAGTTGCAACTATGGTTTGACTTGTCAAGAAGTTCAACTCTATTTTTATTGTTTAAATATTCATTTTCTGAATTTATGGGAACATGGGATCAATGTGTTCGAACGATGGTCGTGCAGTCCAAAAAAAAAAATTGGTATCAAGGATGGAAAAATATTCACAGTTATTCTCTTTCGCCTGTCTTTTTCTCAATAGAAAAATAATAATGATAAAAGAAGAAGGAAATCCAACTTTTTCGGGAACCTTTCATTTGGTTGGAAAGCCATCAGATAGATTTTTCTGTAGAGAATGAAATGTAGCAAAATATATGAATATATTCCCGAAAATGATGTTATTGTTTTCTTTTTCCAATTTAAAGACACGTATGGGGACATATAATAATTACATGTCGTTTCTTTTGAGTAGAATTTTGACGAAATCGTAAGTTCAAGATCCATCATACTTATATATATATATAAAAGAGGATGGTAAGAATATGATTAATTATATCTGCAGTGATATTCTTGTTACAATGTATCTCAACTTTTTTGAAATGTGAGTACTACCTGAGACGTCAATGTACGATGAACGTGCATCCTCCCAACGTACGGGATATATTTCTTTACTAGGATTGAATAGACAAGTAACTCAACACCCACCAAGAAAAAAAAATATTGAGAGAGATGCTGATGATCAAAGTAGCTTTCTTTACGCTTGGTAATTAAGTTGGTAAAACAGTAAGAAATAAAATTTAATTTCTCCCTTCTCTCTTTCTAGTGATTATAGGTTTAAATTTGCTTACAGTAGTAGTTCGTGAATCATATGCTACTAAGAAGAGACTTTACTAACTTACATTTTGGTGAAACTGTAATGATAGAGTCGTCTTTTCAAGTAGTAACTATGACTCAAACCAAACATTTTATAGCATGAGATTAACCGGTTAATTATGGTTCAAACCGAACATTTCACAACGGGTGATGGTCACGTCCAAGAGAAAAAATTACACAAGTTATCTCTTTTGCCCTATTAATTAAAAAAATTAAAAAAAAAATTAAAATTTTTTTAAAAAAAAGGTAGCTTTCTTTACAAACAAGGAACAACCATATCAAGCAGCCGGCAAATCTTGTTTCGGGTAAGTTGAAAGAAGAAAAACAGATGAACAAGACAACCACATTTTCAGAGGGTGGCACAGCCGGCAGGCGAAGCCACCTAGAGTTCCTCTTGTTATTTTAAGATTCAAATGATTTTGTCTATCCAAATTGGCTGTTTCTGGTTGCGTAAAGATGACACATTTTGGTCTTCTTGATCTCCATAGGAAAGCCCTGGCTGTCTTCTAATTAAGCTCCAATAGATCTTTCAAAGCCTAGCTTCAAGGGTAGGTATAAACAAAGATTTTATGCAAAGAACAAGTATATCTTATCCTGCTTACAGTGGTGGTATAGCCAATAATCTTATACCATTAACTAATATACAACGTAAATGTTACAAACACAGTAACCACCTTCCATTTACAACAATCAACAGATTGTTACAAGATCAAGACATCCAGCAACTGCCCCATGCACTGAAATTTTGGTGCTCTACTTAACCCCAAAAAGAAAAAGAAATCTTGCTGCTCTTATTGCTCCCCTCCAAAGCCCCCCCATGCATAAAGAATCCAGTCACTCCTAGAAGAGGTAAGCAAAATAGTAACTGCCTAACTGTCTGAAAGATATAAGGAGCAAGAATACTATATCCTCCCAAATTCAGCCATGAAGCATTCTGGAGAGATTTCTGATTTTGTTGTTATTTACATAATCAAATGGGTCTTGTTCTTGGTGAGCTACCAGGGGTATGAGCTCTGTATGGAGAGGTCTCCCGCCAAGGATCAAAAGTGTATGATGGGGGGCTTGCTCTCATGGTTGTATATGAGTTGTAGTCGGTAGAATTATAGCCACTTTGTCCCATCATTGCATAGGCCGGGTGAGGAGGAGATAACAAACCACTCTTGTGTGCAGGTCCATAATGTCGTAATGGACTTGAACAGGGAGATACAGGTAAAGATGTAATCGCTCTTACACTATCCCTGCAAGTAAAAAAAAAAATGAAAGCAAAGTCACTTTCATGATGCCATACAATTATGAAGCATGAATGAGAGAATAAAGGGCGGGATGTTATTACCTTGGGCTTTTCGAAGTTCCTGAAGTCGCAAAAACTGGCATTGTTGCATAATTTCTATCACTCAAAGTCATCTTCGATCTATTTGAATGGAGTTCTAACACTGGCTGCTCAGGAAGTTGAAGCAAGTACAATATTAGCTTAAATCCCAAATTTATTGACTCATAAAATTCAGAGCCGTACATAGATTTAAATTCATCTATAAGTTAATTGCCACTGAGGACCTTTCTGATCTGCTAGAAAAGAGAGTGAAACTAGATAATCTACATTTTATCTTTATTTTTCTAAAATGTCTGCCTAAAAAGATGATTCTAATTTTCCTGCCGACAGTTATATGGTGGTTATACTTATATAATCATCAAATTCCCAACTGTCAAAACCCTAAGATCCCTAATAGATTCCATTTTTTCTAATTTTCTTTGTTTAAGTTCGCAACAATATTACAATCATAGCATGGCGCATTTCAGTTCAATTTAGCACACCTTAACATATCGGTGAAAGTTCTGAACAACATGAGATGATGTTTTTCTTTCTTTGGTGACCACACAGAATAAAATAAACAAATCATTCTTGAGTTGATAATACATATCTCCTTTACCATAAAGATGTTTTAAAGTTACAAAAAAATAAATTAAAAAAAAAAAGAAAAAAAAAAGAAAAAAAAAGAAGCAAGTTCCCCACAAATTACTTCTCAATGATTGTGCCATAAAAATTAAAAGAGACTCAAGACAAGGCAGGCATTATATATTGGGTCCTCCTATATTAGAATTTTAGAAGATATATGTTAAATCACTACTTGTTCCATAAGCTTAAATTAATAAGAAATAGTAAATTTAATTATTTAATCAATACTTTAATACTCCCCTTCACATGGGGACTCAAACATAACGTAGAATATTTAATTGAAATTTAAGGTAAACTGTGTAGTCAAGATTCGAATTCAGGACATCTAGCTTTGATACCATGTTAAATCACTACTTGTTCCATAAGCTTAAGCTAATAGGAAAAAAGAAATTTAATCATTTAATCAATATTTTAACAGTATAAACTTAAAAAGATGATATTTTTTAGGGGAAAGGACAAGAATCTTAGGCCATTACCGGTGTGCGGCTTCCATCAAACATGTAAGGGAAGGCATCCTTGGTCACATTTATGTTTGCTACTCTAGTCGTTGCCTGGTCTCGAATAAAGGGGTGATCTAGTAGTTTTATGGCTGTAGGCCGTGCTGATGGGTCTCGCTGCAAGCATAGCTTTATAAAACTCTTTGCATCATTTGAAAGGCTTTCAGGAATTTCAGGAGTATCTTTGCTGTTACCGATTTTGAATATTGCAGCCACCTGTTCAAACCAACATAACAAATCAATTTTGGTCCTACAAAAACTTCAAAGATGTCCACAACAAAATGTGTGGTATAAAGAAATAGTCTATAAATATCCAATATCGCACCCCTTCATACTGGCTCCATGGTGGTTTAGACGTTGCCATTTCAAGTATTGTACATCCCAAGCTCCAAATATCCACTGCAAGACTGTAGCCATTTGTATTCATTACAACCTGAGATTATAAAACAAGATAGAAACATGAGTAACATACACCTTAGTGAACAGTTATAGGAGAAACAAAAGGTTCAAAAGAAAAAAAAAAGGGGGGGGGGGGTGTGTGTGTTGGGAGCGAGAGAGACAAATAATATACCTCAGGCGCCATCCAATAAGGACTTCCCTTGAAAGAAAGCATTGAGGAACACGCAGTTATCTGGTGAAGAACCAAAAATCAGAATTGCTTTTGACAATTAACTAGAAAGCAATAATAAATAGAAGAATATAAAAACATGCTATTCTCAATGTTCCTAGATCAGATATGTTTCTGGCTCAACAATATGCCATGCTTGCTTCATGCTAGTAGGTTATATGCCCTTCAGTCTAGTTGGTTGCATACAAACAAATGTGTGTTTCCGTGTGTGTGTGAGCGCGTGCATGTGCACAAGAGAGAGAGAGAGAGCTAAAATCTTAACTATTTTCGGTTCAAATTTTTGGTGAAAATCAAAATTATTTTACATTACCAGCATTACAAGAATAGCATTTATTTCCACTCTTCCTTTTCTTTGCTACATTGTTGTTTAATAGAGTGATGCACTTTTGAAATAACATGAACTCTGACTGAATCCCTAGTCTTCTAGAATTATACTTCTGTTTATGGGGTAAGACAAATATACATGTTTAGCCATGCCAAAGTCTGCCAACTTGATTTCACCATTAGGGTCTACTAAGATGTTTGCCCCTTTGATGTCCCTGCCAAGAAAAACACATTACTTAATAATCATAAAGAAACACTTATCCAAAATTAATCATAAAGAAACTGACAAAGCTGCAATGCCAGGAGAAAAATACTAAGGGACCATGACTAAATTAATAGCCAAATACCTGTGCACTGTATTCCTTCCATGTAAGTAGGCAAGCCCAGAAATAATCTGCCTGGTATAATTTTGAATAACAGGTTCCTTAAATGGACCATATTCTTGAAGTAGTTTGTGAATTGAGCCACCAGAGACATACTCCAAATAAACTGAGAGCGTTTCCTCACCCTGAGAACATGGTAATCCAGAATTGTTACAAAAGCAGTGTCCGGTATTCACAATTCATGGAAAAGTGATTGATGTGATATAAAGTAGATAAAAGTTTTGAATTTTTTGTATAGAAAAGTGAAAAAAATTTAGTTTTGCAGTGAGTTTTTTATTTGAATAGTAAAAAAAGTTATTGATGCTATATAAAAAGTAAGAATGTTGGATAATTGAAAAATAATAGGACTTTGGCCAGTCCATTGCCAAACGAACCCCATTACACAGATTGAAAATGAAAAATCCTTCACACGCTCTTCCTCTGACTTTAACAACATTTACAGTGTTTCTGTTCATGTGTAGGGCACATATTATTGACCTTTATGAGATCAACTCTTACCAATTCACTCCCATAGTATCGAACAATGTTCGGATGTGACAGCTGACTAAGCAAATTTATCTCCTGTTGACAAGAAAAAATTCAGTCAAAATCTTATGTACTGCCAGATGGCAAAATGCACTCTGAGTGAAAATTCAAATTTAAAACTATAAAGTGAAAATTGAAGGGAATAAATATACTAATAAACATATTACCTGGTTCAGTTGCTTGAGACATTCTCTTGATGTCTGATCATCAGAAGCAACCCTGACTTCTTTTATTGCACACATTTGTCCACTTCCACTGTTGCAAATACAACAATTGGAAAAGTAAGAAAACATGAAACATGCTAATCTTACTCCATTTTTTTTCATAATTCTTTTATTGACATTGCTGCTGAGTTCTTTTCATGTCCATGTGGATATGCCCAGATAGGTATTGTTTACACGAAACACCATGTCGATCACTCACACTATCTATGCACTTCATGCATCTAATATTGATTCTGAAACAGATGTGCACCATCGGTGCACACATGAAAACTCACATGGACCTGAAGGTCATGGAGTTAACAATTTGGGGAAAGAAAAAACCACTGTACATATGGAGTTGCTCAATAAAAAATATATAAAGCTACATAAGTCTTCTATTATTTATCTACAGAATCAGTTTCTTATTTCTAACAGTTGCTATAACACCTCAGACTTTTCAGTATATTGCCCTAATGAAGGAAATATACTAAAAGGCACGATAAGAACGGTTTCAATTAAAAATAAGATACCACATAAGGTGCAAGTGCACTTTACCCTTTTCTGATATGTTTCCAAATGGATGAAAATTGTTGATTAAAACAACTAGATACCACACGAGGTTTGATTAGAAAATTTGAAAATCCAGGGGGTGTCAATGAAACTGCATCAAACCACAGAAGGTGCAATTGCAAGTTGCCCTTTTCTTGATTAGGTAAGTACTAAGAATATATCTTAAGCACAACAATTACCTATTAAATCCAAGGTATACATGCCCAAAAGTCCCTCTTCCTAGAAGCCTTCCTTTCTTCCAATTGGACTGTGTAGAAGTTGTGTTTTCAATGACTCCACTTGTTCTTGTGTTGGGCAAGGCAGAAGGGCTAGTAGGAGAACCTGGTGGAAGAGGCAGCCGATGACATTGACTCTTCCCGTCTTCTTGCTTTCCCGTTGGAGACTCCAAATTCAAGGCACATAACCGCAAGTGAAGAGGTGATGTGGGGCTTGAGGGTCCCCTCGGACTTGGTCCGGGGCTTCTTGACCTCATGTTGGTCTTGGTATCACCAACTCCTCTACAATCCAGAACATAAAATTGGTTATAATTCATACTTGCGTTAGAGAAGCATAATTGAAATTGAAATCATTCAAAAAAGGTCGTTTTTTGTTTTTTTAACTAGACAATAGAATGATCGCTAACCCCCCCCCCCCTTTCCATCTTCCAAATTGCCGGAACTATGAGAGGTAGAACCCTAGACTTCCACCCCTAAAATACAAGGCCATAACCATTGTTAAATACCGTCTCACGCGAAGACCAAGTAAACTCCATTAGCCATCTTTCTTCGTTGTGTGAAGATTACGAGCTAGTTCATTGAAACACGCAAGACAGGAAATATCTGAACGATTGCTAATGGATGCAAGAAACAGGGACAATTAACAATAATGAATAGTAATTAGCGTCAGGCAGAATATGCATGTGATCAAGATTTAGATTGCCCAGGAAAATATTCAACTTGCATAGCTACAGCTTCATTTCTCAAAAAAATAAATCAATAAATAAATAATAATAATAAAACTAAAAACTTCCAATCATTTATTTACAAAAAATACTCAGCCAGTTGGAGGGAACAAGCCAAGAGAAGGCATATACTTAGCAGCTAGGCTGTCAAGGTGGGAGACACAGAGAATATAGAAATGGACAAAACTGAAACCAAGTTCAAGAGGCTCAGAGCAAAAAAAAACTGACAGCAGATCCACGTGGTTTGTGTTGGTTGTAACTTGTAAGGATGGAAACCCCAGTACAAAGCTATCAAAATCTGACAAAAGAAGAAACTGTGAGAGAGAATTGAGTAGCAGTAACAAAACTCGGTGTAAAAGGCTGAGAGAGCGAAAAAGACGGAAAACCCATATGTCGAATTTGGATTGGGAATCAGAAAAACCGCCATATACAAAGCACCCCACATGTTGATTTTGGATTGGAAACAAGAAAAAAAACCAACCCATATGCAAAGCAACCAGAACTCTGACAACAACAAAAATTAGCGGACAAAAAGGTGCCACTTTTGCAAATCAATTGTATTAAAAACAATCCAAATAAACACATCAATAATAACACCAGAAATGATCAATTAATCAATCAAACACCTGGAAATCGATTAACCAAATTTTCACACAAAAACTAATCGTCCAAAGCTCCAAAAACCCACCTGAACTGACTGAATTGACTCTGCTCCTGAGCAACCGGCTGATCCTCCGATGACCCAGATGAGCTCACACTCGAAACCGATCCAGATCCCAAACCGACCACGGCGCCGGGGATATGATCATTCCCGGACAAAATCGACGGCCGAGGCAGCGGATGACCTACCTTGTCGCCGCCATCGGAATCGAAACCGTAAAATCCGGAGCCGCCGCCGAAATCCTTGCTGGTACGCGGCGAATTCCGGGAGAAGACCTCGTCGAAGCTGCTTGCTTTTTCCTTGTCCTTGCCCTTGACCCTGTCATTCTTGACTGAGGATTTGGAAGGCTGGAGGTGGGCGCTAAGTGGGTTTTGTTCTTTGCTCTTGCCGGACTTCTTCCCCCACCAAGCAGGCATTTTTAGCTGCTGATGAAGCCAATAGCAGAGAGAGAGAGAGAGAGAGAGGATGAGCCTCAAAGAGAGAAACTTTGGATTTGGGGTTTGCGATGCTGTTTATAGTTTATACGACGACGAAGAAGAAGAAGAAGAAGAAGAAGAGAGAGAGAGAGAGAGAGAGTGGGGAAGGGGGCCAAGGGGCTACAGTGAGGAACAGCTAAGACTTGAGATAGCGAGAGAGAGTTTGGGGTCGGCAGGCGGTAGTTGGATAAAGAGGGGCGAAATGACGTGGCAATTTCCCAGAGAGAGAAACACTGCTTCTCTTCTCTTCACCTCTCCACATGTATGTATGTATGTATGTTTGATGTATGGGCATGGTTAGATTGCATGTGTAAATGTAAGTAAATGTATGTCTTTCTCTGAGTGTTGTCAGTGTGCGTGTTTTCTGTTTACGTGTGCATTCTCTGTTGGTTGGCTTCTAAATCTGCATGCTGACGATTTTAAACCCCCCAAAAATTAAAAAATATATATAAAAAATAGGGAGATAGAATCTACCTAGATGATTGTGCACTTTGTTCTGAGATAAATGGACTATTCACGCGTGCCCTTTCCCTTCGGATTAGGACCCATCGTCTTAATTATATATAAAAACTTCTCCACATTATTTGATGTTACCCTTAATAATATTAATGCATCTTTAATTTTGTTTGTTAATCACACTTTTTTATATACAATTTGAAGGCCCATTTTCAATTTCAATCACTATAAGTGTGTATCAAGTTAAAAGGGAAGCAAATGATGTCGCATACAAGCTAACAATTAATGAACGAAGTAGTCCGCAAAAGAAAAGCTCGTTGGCTTGTTGATAATATTGTCTTTCAAGATTTTTATCATTAATGAAGCGAATGGTTGAATGGGTTTGAATGGGAGAAAAAGAAAATTAAAATGGGCGTGCATAATATAGGTTTTTAGTTTAATATAGCTTTCGACCAGCTTACGAGAGAGCTAAGAAGATTAAGAGATAGCTCTACAATAACGGATCAAGTATTTTGAGGTGCAGTTTAGAAAAAGAAAAATACTTTTTATCTACTTGCGATGCAATTAATGTTTATAACTAGAGAAACATTATCGTTTTTCTTAGTGTTTTTCTAATAATTTCTTATTTTTTTTATGAAATAATATCCACATAAGATCAGAAGAACATCATAATGAACTGTAACATTTTTCTACAAAATGCTTAGTGACTTGGTATAAATAACCATTAATAGATGAATCTTTGGTGGATAAATATCATTTTTTTTTAAAAAAAAAACTATATAATTTTCTAAATAAGAACAAATGAATAAAAATTGGGGGAAGAGAGATAAGAATTGAGAGACCCACCCCCACGGAAAAAAAAAAATTGGTGTGGGAGAAATAGAGCGGTTGGGTTGGGAGGCCACGACACGATGGGCATCATGGAGGATTGTAATCCATGATAATAGTTTTCAATCTGTTTTTATTATTTTAATTGTCATATTATATTATGTATTTTATTATTTGGGTGTCAATCATGTACGGCTGAATAAGGGTGGAATTTTTGTACTCACTGCCACGTGCGTCACCTGCCATGTCATTTGTATTTTGCTTGTTGAGGACGATACGTGGAGATATTTGTAAATTATTTTGCGTCTAAATTGGGCTTGTGGGGATTATATATAATCAACTTATACATCCAAATTTTTTTATTTTTTTGTTTATATGGCCGTACAAAAAAAGGGATTCGAACTAATGACTTTCGCTTTATAAATAAATTAATATACATATTATGACATTGTTTCTAACTTAAAAGCTTAAGCTAATAAGCTTAGATCTACTTAAGTATATGAACTACCATTTTTCTTTATATTTAATCAATATGGGAAACAAACTTCACAAATACATGCACAACAGATACTATCTTCAAATTTAAAAACTCTGTTAAGGGTATTAAACTTTCAATTATTGCATTCCATTAAATAAAATTTTGTTCATTTTTGTCAAAATGCTCAAAGTACCCATTTTTTATTTAAAAAAAAAAAATTGTTTAGTTTAATACCTTTAATTGGGAGATTTTAAACTTTCAAAACACTTAGAAGTTCCCGGATAAATTGTGAAGTTTATCCACAAAACAATTGTTGGGATCTCATATGAGTAGCGCCTATTTGGTGGTTGAATCACTCAAAATAGGTGGTTCAGGCACTTTTAGTCATGGAATGGTTCGATCACCTCCAAACCAATTGTTTTTGAAGTGGTTGAACCTTCGCCTTTTAACTAAGGGGTGATGAAGTGGTTTGATCATCATAAACTGGCCAGTTTAAAGATGGCCGAACCGCCTTCCTTTGGCCAAAGAGTAATTCCGCCACTTCAAATCACTCTTTTATTTTTCATTTAAAATTTTTTTTTTTTTAAAAAAAAAAAAACAAAAAAGTATAGTGGTGGGATCGGAATCTTTGTTTGCTTATGCAATTGGCTTATCTAATTACAAGCCACAGAAAACGACAAGAATTTTGATCAGTAATCTAATCCCCATCAGGCCATCACCATTTAGGTGATTGGACACTTCACTTATATAATTAATTAACAAAACTGAGCAATACAAAGCTCCACATGACCAAAACGACCATTTTTATAATGTCCACGTGTCCTCCTCCTTCCTTAAAAGCGTAGAATCTGTGGGCGGTAAGCTGGTGGCTCTTTCTCACCCATTCACCCGCCTGTTTATAATTTGCATTATATGGGCTGTTAGGTTAGCATTTCTCTAACCATTCAAAAAAAAAAACCTAGAATCTTTTCTGAATACATTTTTGTTCTAATTATTTTTGTATTTTGTGAATTAAATATATAGTAGAGATGTTGTCATCTCTACTATATTTATTACTTCTTCACTAATATTATCATAATTTATTATAAAAGTGAAAAATATGAAGAAAACAAATAAAATAATAAATGCTAATATAGTAAAATCGATCTCTACAATTTAATTTGAAAAGCTGTGATTAGGTTACTCTTCTTTGTCACGGGTTGGTTTCATTGCTTCTTGAACTGCCTCTAATTTTTTATTATTATTATTATTATTTTTTAATTTTTGCTGTTTCTTCTTATTATTTGTACCTTTTTTTTTTCTTTAGTTAATAAAATGCTCTCTCTCTCTCTCTCTCTCTTTCTCTCTCTCTATATATATATCCTAGTTGACAACTTTTGCACTCCCTAAATGTAACCCAAGTCAACCAATGGATTGTACACAAATTTTCTTCTTATTGATTTTTTTTAAGTACTTCATACAAAGCCAACAATAAACACATAGTGAAAACAATAGCATAAAAAAAAAAAAAAAAAATTTAAAAAAAAAAAAACCTAATAGGAAATGGGTGTGTTATCAACTCTTTTGGAGTCAATAATTTTCCGGTCCTATATTCCTTGAACAAAGCCAAGGATTGGGCCGTATAAAGCGGTTCAGGCAGCATACCAAAAGAGGGCCGGTGCAACCCAAACCAAACCTCTGTTAAGCTAAAACAACCTTCGTGAGGAGGTTGAGGGGGTAGATGCACTGCTAATCCCAAAAACAAATATGTCAACAAGGAATGACTCACTCCAAAAACAAAGGTCTCCTCCACACTCCGGAAACAAAGGTTTCTTCCACAAGATAAACCAACAAGATCCTAGGAGACCACAACCCAAAAATAACAAAAAGTAAACAGAAACAGAAAACGCAACATAAAGAAAGCACAAAAAACATCATCAGCAAGCTTGAGCGGTGGGTGAAGAATAGTGAAGACGGAGGATGACATGCAGTCTGGAGCGCGCAAACCAAGCATTGGCAGGTGAAGGCCACGTGCCAACGCAAGGTGACCAAAATTGGACTCTGGTGATGTCTCATGTCGGCATGGAGCGAAAAGACTGGTGGGGGTGATGGAGAGGAGCGATGAAGAGTAGTGGTGGCAGTGGAGGACGATGTCCGACATGAGCATGCAAGCTACGCGTTGGTGCGTGGTGGTTCAATGAGGACACAAAGAGCGGCGACACTAGGAGGTGATGCTGGTGGAGACAATGGAGAGGCGCGTTTGCTGGCCGAACTTGTTAGGAGAAGCAAATCTAGTTTTTTGAGAACTAGATCTAAGAATGGAGAGGAGACGAATATGAGTCTAAGAATAGCATGGAAAATGCGGAGGGCAAGGGGGAAACTAACAACAGCCATCGGAGGGGTCACCATAAGTGTACTGAGATGGGAAAAACCTGTAAAATTTTGAGAAAACAAGAGAGAAACACAAGAGGGAACAAAGAGGATAGGGGAGGAGGATGAAAACATTCCCGGAAAGCACTCCCGGAGGGATGCAGATGTCTCAAAGAGACGAAAAAACGAGTATTCCAAGAGACTCTTTCTCTAAACGAGAGAGAAGAGGTTTTTTTGTTTCATTAGATTTGTCATGTCTTTTTTCTCCTAATTGCTAACTCTCCAATTTTTATATTGAATATCTTCTTTTTGAAAGAAATATGATTCTCCTATAAATAAGATCATCTTATATTGTAAATAAGCTTTTACTTTAGTTAGGTTACTTAGGTAATAGTCTTTAACTATTCACAAGTAATTCAGTAAGGAAAATGATAAAGTTACAATTTAAATTCAACTAAAACCCAACTTTTCTCTTAAGTGACAGTTAAAAAAAAAAAAAATTGCATGTGGAGGAGAGAGAGAGCCTTAAACTAAAAGAGAAAGAAATTGGATCTAGAAGTTGGATTTAAGTCGTAGCTGTATCTAGGGCTGGCAATTTAACCCGTGACACAAGAACACGACACGCGAAATCCGGGTTAGGGTTGGGCATAATCGGGTTCGTATCATAAACGGGTCGACCCGTTTATGACATAGTTTTAATCGGGTCGGGTCAACCCACCGGGTCGCGGGTTGCCACGTTTATAGTCGGGTCAACCCGCGACCCAGCGGGTTGAAACTTTTATTTTTTTATAGCAAATGACAAATTGTTTTTATATTTTTTGTCTAGCTTGTTTTAGAGTTTCTTAAATTACATTTTAGAAAGTAGAATCATTTAGAGTTTTGTTGAAGTATAAAGTTTTATTTCAAATTAAATTGAAATTTTTTTCTTCTGATTTAATATATTAAAGTGGTTGGTAAGTGTCTAAAATTGATATGATTTATATATGTATTTTTAGTAGAACATGTCATTTAGAGTTTTTAATCGAACAGCTTCCAGATTATCAGAGACTGAAGCTCATGTTAGAGAGCTTTCTAAATGTAAAAAATCCATGGAGTTGACCAGGTATCGCCCTATATCAAGTGAACTTTCTCTATTGGCAGGTCTGAAATCGGTAGTGATGATGGGATTAGTTCTTCTGGATCTTGGGCTACTGCTCTAATTTTAGAATTGGAACACTGCCGAAATGCAAAAATAAAAAATCTACTGGCATATAAAGCAATTGAAGCTTCAGAAATGAGTTTTATGGATGATTTTGTTGAGATGGAGAAACTGGCAATAGTTTCTGACTTTCTATGGATACACCTAGGAGTGGGTGTTGCCTCTATTGGAATGCTAAGGATCTAAGTCCAATTTCAGGTCATTTTGGTTTGAGCGATAGTAAATAGGAAATGCAATTGAAAACCGAACCAACTGACAAAAATTTTGACTGGCTTCAGGTTGTTTTACAAGCAATGCTGGAGCAAAAGTGTATTTTAAAACGAAGTTTACATGAACTTTTTGAGGATATCAAAATTGCTTTGGGTTATATAAACCATCCATTAGAATGTGTTATTAGATAAAAGAACATTGTATTTGTCATTTTGTTGCTTTGGTTGCTAAAATTTTGCTATTAAAAAGTT
>CM017321.1:43717427-43788985 GCA_006937295.1 Carpinus fangiana | reverse complement strand
AGGACTATTTGAATATGGTTGGCATCACATAGATAATCATAATCTCGACGTACTATCTTCGGGAATGGGTTTAAAAGTCAGCTCCACCTCATTAATTGCACATTCAATCATGCATTAAATGTCTTGCTAGCAACATGATTGATTGTCTTATCAAGTTGCATAGGATGTACGAGTAGGGATTGAAATTTACAACAATTAATTATCTGAATTTACTAGCAATTTGAACAATCATATCCAACTGCTCGAATAGGTATTTGGACAGAAGTAGGATCCTTACAATTTTAAAACTCTCAAATTTCGTAATTTGAGCCGTTTATAGATGAATCGGGATCCACTAGGAATTCTAGTTTCTAGAATCCAGGCCGTCCATTTTCATCCAAGCGTCATTGTACTGTCACGTGTCCCATTGTCTCGCCATTGTCCTGGATCCACTGAAATTTCACTAATATTATTTTATTAGTAGTGGGACATGTGGCAAGACAATGGCCCTTAGATAGAAATGGACGGTCTGGATCTGGAATTCCAGTGGATCCAGATCCTTTATAGACACCCAAATGTTATAAAGTTGCTATATTTTAAAAAGGTGACATGTTACAATTATTGAGAATTGAGTATATTTTTATAAGGCTCTCGCTTTTCATGTTGTAAAAAAGCTTTGATCAAGAATTGACTTTCGATTTTATGAAGAAAAAGTATATCTACAAAAGTGAAGAGGAAGTATTTTAAAATGAAAATTCTTTTTGATTATCTCGATAACATGTCACATTTCTAAAAGATAGCATTTTGATGCCTAAAAATGACATAAACTACGTAATTTGATAATCTAAATTTGTTTTAAAAATAGTAACGGATCGAATTAGCATCCTCTTTAGTTCAAATAAACTGGACAATATCCAGTTAGTTATAGTTGAGAGATATTTTTGTCTCATAAAAAAGTAAAAAGATAAAAAAACACCTTTCAAGTATAACTAACTGATCATTTAAACTAAAAATGATCCTGTTCCGTAAGAGACCTTGATCCATCTCGACAATAATTATCCAAATTACTAACCGTTAATAATTGTGAATTCCATCCAAGTGGGTGCACCAAAATGAGATTTTTTAGGAAAAAAGAAAAAGAAAAATTAATAAACTAGTATAAATTTAAAAAGAAAAAAAAAAGTAAGAAAAAGAAATGTGGGCGAGCCAATTTAAATTCCAAAGAAGTCTTTTTCAGCAATAAAGTCATCACGATAATTCCAAATTAATTAGCTAAATATCTAAAAGTAGGCACAAAGCGACCTTCCAAGTTCGAAGCATCTGACGCCTCAGGAGTGAGGGGGGCTTGAAGGATTTTAATGTGGGCCGCCTCAGCCTCAGCCTCAGCATACGCAAGACTCCCAAAAGCGAGTGACGTCATAATATTTATGCTGATGTCATTTTTATTTATTACATCCTTTGTTGACTTGCTTATTGGTTCTTAATTATTTTAGGGTGTTGGTTTTAATAAATATATTCTACTTCAATTTGGAAAATACTAGGGGTTCTTCTTATAGTGTTCTCTTAAGTTTTTCCAAACTTACGTAAAACATAATTTAAGAAAAAATAAAATTATAGTGACATCCACCATCGGCAAATCTATTTTGGGTGATATCATCCCTAAAAGGTTAATCTTTCACCTTTAGGTTTTAATTTTGAATCTAAAAATAAGTTTTAAAGCATTAGAACCTAAATATTAACTCATAAAAATTAATCTATTAGCAAAAAAACGGTATTACAATTTTATTTTTTCTTAAATCATGTGTTTACGTAAGTGTGGAAAAACCCAGGAGAACACTATGGGGAGAACCCCTAGCAAACCCCTTTCAATTTTTACAATATGATTAAATACTCTTTTGCTCCTTAGGGTTTCAACACTTAATTTTTTTTTTTCTTCTTATAATTTCATTTTTATCACAGGAGGTATATGTGGTTTTCATAAATACTAAAATGGTACTTCCGTTAAAATTTCGTCCAAAACTTAACGGAACGCTATGTCAGCACCAATTAAATATCAACACGTATCATATAATTAATTTTTTAAAAAAAATTAAAAAATATATTTTTTAAAAAATAAATAAATAAAAATTTGGGGACCCTTCGGCCATTTGGGGGTGGGCCAAGGAGCCCAAGACTGATAAAGTTGAGCTGCAAAATGCAGTACAGAATGCTGTGAACCACTTGATGCCGTTTAATGCAAGTCTGGCGGAGTAGACAAGCTATGCGGATACTTGGTCAATCCCAGGCCACTGTATGAGCTAATCTGGGAGCTTAGCCTCAATGGTTCAAAGCCAATTCCACCGTCGGTGTTTGAAGACTGCTGCTGGACCATTGAAGGGTCCCTCATCAGCGTTTACCGTAAAGGCAGGCAAGTCAATTGGCCCCGCCACTCCCATTTTTTTTTTTTAAATAATTATATGACACGTGACCATATTTGATTGATGCTAATGTGGCATTTCATTAAGCTCTACGTAAGATTGGGAGAACGCCAAGAGAACACTACTGAGAGAATCCTTAGCAAACCCCTTTTTAGTTTTTATGAAAACTATAAGTATTTTCTACGATAAAAAATTAAGGAAAATGCTAGGGGTTCTTCCCATAGGTTCTCCTGGCGTTCTCTCAGTCTCACATAAAACATGATTTAAGAAAAAATAAAATTGTAGTGGCCTCTACTACAGGTTTTTTTTAGGCATTAGCACCAAATTTGAGGCTTTGACACCAAATTTGTGAGGCATTAGCACTAAAATTGAGGCATTAGCATCAAATTTAGGATGATCAATTCCATTTTGGGTGATATCATCCTTAAATGGTTAACCTTTCACCCTTAGATTTTAGTTTTGAATACAAAAACAAGTTTTAAAGCATTAAAACCTAACTATTAACTCAAAAAAATTAATCTGTTAGCAAAAATACGGTACTACAATTTTATTTTTTCTTAAATTATGTTTTACGTAAGACTATGAGAATATTATGAGAAGAACCCCTAACAAATCTCAAAAATAAAATCCTAATAGATATAAAATAAAGAGTTTAAATCCTGTGGCGTAAATGAGTATTTAACTCTTTATAATATTGTGAGTATGAGAATCAGATCATCTATTGCTTTGTAGTTTATTTATTTATTTATTATTATTATTAACATTCACAAGGGCATCCATTTGTCTCTATATTTTTAGGGAAATTCAGGAGGTGGTTTAATGATTTGACACCTTCTGAATTAAATAAAAAAAATTATATATTGTTTCTTTTTTCTCATACAAAATTTTAAAATTGCTTTTTTTTTAAAAAATTTTTTTATGGAAATGACCAAATAAGTTGGTAAATGAAATTAATCAAACCGTCTATGTCATAATCATAATTTTATTTAAATCATAAAAACTTTTTGGAAGATTTTGATTGAAAGTTGAGATCCACTTGTGGAGCTATTTGTAGACTTTATACAATATAATATTACAATGAATTTGGTGTGCAGAAGTGGCTCAAAAACTTCATCTCTAGTACTTGTTAAGTCCACTTAATTTTGAAATAATTATGATTTGAATTGTTTATTTGATACCAATTGATAGGATGGTCAAAGGAAATTAAAAATAAAAATGACGGAAAAAAAAAAAGAAAAAAAAAAAGTCTCTGGTTGAATAGATTTTTTTGTTTGTTTTTTTTTTTCCTTGCTGGAATTTTCCAAGAAAGTTTAGACTCCCTATAATAATTTCAAAGGTGATTGACCTTAATTAGAAGACAAAAAATCTCAAGGGATAATAATAATAATAATAAATAGCATTTCTTTATACACCCAATTTATGTAAAAATAAGACCCAAATAAGAAGTTTTCTTCAACTTACTCTAACGAGTAATAAGTGTCATCTCTCATATATATATTTTTTAATAATTTAATAGTTATTTATTGTCATTTTACTAATCTAGGAACTAAATATTAATTTTAATTTTAATTTTTACATGTCCACACAAAGGAAGGGGGGAGTGGGGATTTGAACTAGTGACCTCCGCTTCATTCCACGAGAATAACTTCAATTCGGATTGTGCAAAAAGGTAGGCTTTTTTGCCCACCACTCACTGGTTGACACCTCAGCTAAAGAGAAAAAAAATGCACAAAACCATTTTGAACCATGCAGCAGCCGATCAAAGAAGAAAGAGAAGAGAAAGAAGAAGGAAGAAGGAAGAAAAAAAGAGAAAGAAGAAGGAACTGCGTAGGGGTCTCGCCAGCGCTTGCCTCGCCAGATCTCGTCGGCGCTCGCCTCGCCGGATCTCGTCGGAGACCCACGGTGTGTGTTTTTTTTTTTTTTTTTTTTTTTTCCGGTCGTGGGTCTCGCAGCCTCACCTCGCAGTCGCTCTACCCAGACACCTCGCGGCGACCCACCTCACAACAAGTCGACGACCGGCCACCGAGACCCACGGCTGGGTCTCGCCGGCCGTGGGTCTGATTTTTTCTTGGTTTTAGGATGATAAAATCCCAAAAGGGTTAACTTTTCCTCATAAGTTTTAGTTTTGAGGCATTAGAAATGAGTTTTGTGACATTAGAATCGATTTTTGAGGCATTATAAACGATTTTGTAGGCTGACCGGAATTTTTTTTGGGTTCACCGGATTTTTTTTTGGGTTCGCCGGAGACAAAAAGGGCCACTAGGGGTGGCCGGATCTCTCTCCCCTGGCCGTAGGGGTGGATTGTGGCCACCCCCAGTGGCCGGATCTTTTTTTTTCGCCGGAAAGTCGCCGGAGATGGCAGTGGGCGGCGGTAAGTGGCAGCTGCTGGGTTGATTTGGTTGGGTGATTAAATGATTGGGTGTTTTGATTTTATTTTTAGGGTGTGCATTTGTCTTAATAAGATGAAGTGTCAATTTTTTATTGGTGGTAAAAAGGTGGCAAAAAGGTGGATCTTTTTGCCATGACCGAACAGCAGCACCTCTCTCATTCCACGGCCAATTGAATTACCCCTTGGGGACACAAATATTAATTTTTTAGAAACCTAAAAATGTCGAATGACACTTGTCACTTATTAGAGTAGGTTGAAGGAATTTTCCTCCAAACTGATTTAGACAGAAATTTGTGTCATAGGAAATATACACTTTTTTTTTTTTGATATATTCACACAAGAGAATGAGAAGGGGAGGTTCGAACTAATGACTTTCGTTTCATGAGGCGTGATCTACAGCCGATTAATCGAACCCCTGGGGACTTTCCTTTTCTTTTATGTATAGACGTGACATATTTTAAGTGATTTTTTTTTTATGTCAGTTATTTAAAAAAATTAAAAAGAAAACTATTTAAAATATGTTATATTAATTAAATGAATGTGAACAGAAATATTAACGATTAAAAAAACAAGGTATAAAATATATTTGAAAAGAATAGCACTGATTTTTTCCATCTTTTGACCAAGTCAACTCTTACACGAAGGTCATCCCCATCAAAAGGGCTTCCTGTTTTGAAGGCCGAGGCACCAACACGTACGGACGGACAAATTGTTTGACCTGAGGGTTGACTTAGTCCCTTTAGGCAAACTATGGGAAATGGGACTCAGCCACACCCACATGTTTGCTTGGACCCAAGGGTCAAACATATAGCACTATATATTATCAATTACAAACACAAAAATAATAATTAATAATAAAATAATAAAATCTGGGGTATAGACTGGAAATATGGATTGATTAAATTATTATTAAGAAAAAAAAAAAAGAGGAAACTTCACTGAAGACCCCCGAACTTCTATTCGTTTTGAAATACCTCCTAAACTTAAAAAACTCTCAATTTAGTTATCTGAAGTTTCAATTGCTCTCAATTTAAACAATTCCGTCATATTTTAAACATTACATGACGTTTATGCCATTGACTTTTGTATAAAATTTCAACTTTCAAAACGTTTTTTAATTTTTTAAAAAATGAAAATCAGGGATATTTTGGTCTTTTTTGTATTTTTAAAGACTAAAATTGACAGAGGGGGTCCAAATTGAGAGCAATTGAAAGTTCAGGATGCTAAATTGAGAGTTTTTGAAGTTTATGGGGGTATTTCATGATGTGTGAAAGTTCGGGGGTCTTTAGTGAAGTTTCCAAAAAAAAAAAAATGTTAAGGGCCAATATTTTCTTTATATTTAGCCCATCTTATTTACAAATCAGTAATTAGATTTGTGAATTTATGTAAGGGTCCACATAAGCCAATGATGGACCTTACAAATATATTAAATTTGTAGGAGAATATGTGTAAAATATGAGAAACTTATTGATCCCTGGTGTAGTATTGCTCTGCGTTTTTTTTTTTTTTTTTAATGTTGCTTAAAACCCATCAAATTATGGAAGAGAGTTTGTATAAAAACACTATATTTTTAGTTCAAATCAATCTTTTGGACTTTTTCATTCATTATAACCTAACGTCCACAACCCACCACCAAGCCCTTAATACTGAAGTCTCCAAAATCAATCAAGACGGTGACTTTGGTGATTTTATCGGTGAGTATTTTGCATATGAGATATTTTGTCAAGAGAAAAAAAAAGTTACGTGGTGTGAAATGTTATATTATTTTGTAGTGTTTTCTATTGAAGGGTACAAAACACCCTATCTAGGCCGAGACCCGATGGAGAGTTATTATTATTATGGAAACCTCTTGGAAAGTTGAAAAGACATCGAGAACATGCATGGTCCATCAATTATCAAGAGAACTTTTCAATGAGGGTGCTCAAAGTGTGCCCTGCAAGTTTTGGATTGATTGAAATTTGAAAATGGGTTCAATCATTCCGATTTAGGGTTAAAACCCCGGAGAATTACAAAACTTTCTTGAAATTAAGAATAATTCCATAGAAAACTTTGTAAAAACTAATGGTTTAATCTCAATCAACCCTTTTACTAGAGTGCTTTCCAAGTCAATGAACCCCAAGAAGGGAGCAATTGAATGGTTCAACGCGGTAAGAAATACTCGGAAACCGAAGTTAATATTCTGAGTGCATGGGCCAGCCCAGCTACGTTGTAGATCAAATTATTATTCTTATTTTTTAGTTGGGCAATATTAATAATACAAAAATTACCCCATTTTTTAGCTAGAATGGAATGAATTTCAACCAAAAATTTTAAAATAAAATTATGAAAAATCGTTTTTTTTTTTAAATTAATAATTATTGTCAGGGCGGCCTCACCTAATTAGGTGTGGGTCCTCGGCAACCTCAAAAACTTTTAAAATCTTTATAAAAATATAATTTTTTATACTATAGCCCCAATAATGATGATTTTTCGCACCCTTAAATGTAGTTTTTCTAAAGAAATTGTTAAAGATTTTCACTATAGAGATGATAATCGATGAATTTTATTTTATATGAAAGACCATTAGTTGAGCATAATTCAAAGGAGAAGCCATTTTTTTTTTTTTTTTAGGAAAATTCAGTTTAGTCCCCTGAAGTTTCAGGGGATTTTCAATTTGAACCCCAAAGTTTCAAAAGTGGCAGTTTACCCCCTGAAGTTTCAAAAAGTGGCAAATTGAACCTTTTGTTAATTTTTTCGTCAAATTAAACGGAAATTTTTTTAAAAAAAGCCTGAGGGCATTTATGTCTTTTCATCATTTTCCGTCTAATTTGACAGAAAAGTCAACGGGGGGGTTCACTTTGCCACTTTTTGAAACTTCGGGGGGTAAACTGCCAACTTTGAAACTTTGGGGTTCAAATTGAAAATTCACTGAAACTTCAGGGGGCTAAACTAAATTTCCCCCTTTTTTTTTTGTACATATTTATAGCAAATTAGAAAACTTTTTTATTCAAAAGAGAAGTTATTCTTAAAAATGATTTTATAAACATTAATTAATATATTTTCTATCATATAAAAAATTATGATTTCGCCCCGAGTTGTGGTCGGCCACCCCAATCGAATCCTTGAGTGATCATGCCAGTGTAATTCTTTAAGAAAAATCAAATAATTATTTTTCTGAATTATATTGTCGGTAGACAACATAATAATTCTTTTAACAGCACCATATAGTATAGTTTATGATAAAAATACATGTAATTTCCATGTGAATGATATATATACAACATAAATTATATAATAATTAAGAACTTTTCGTGCAAAGAATTGCTAACATTATATCATATATTATTGAATATTCTACACAAGAAATATATAATTACATTTATAAATACTGTCAGACTTAGGCTGATTTAAAGAGAAATAGATAATAATAAAAAAAGAAATAAGAAAGAGCCAAAAATCATTTCTTTCTAATGATACCACATATAATATAACAATCCTTATGACTAAGACAAGATTATTAGGATATTATTCCTTTGCAACAACCTATTCTCTTTCCATTAATATTAATAATATATATTTAATTTGAATTAGATCAACTGCTTTAACTGCCTCTATGATTGATGAGGGATAGTGTAGGACCTCATTAATAAATTGCCAATTCAAATTGGCCATAAATTGACATCATCTTTTTTGGAATCACGTTACCTTCTAATTGGGTTGTCATAAAAAGGAGAAAAAAGGGAGGGATATATTATGGAGGACTCTTTTACACGATTTGTGAATTTGATATGAATCAAAAACAAAATTAGTGGTTAAAGTTGATGGATGTGACCCGTTTAATCAAATAAATTGAGTTATGATTGATATTTATAGTCTTATACTCATGTCTTGACGTGACCAGAACCCGACATGTAATATAAGAACTAATATTTTTTGATATGATTCGAGAACCTGATACGATTCTAACACAAAATTAACTGCTTAAGTCGAGTTAAAGTTGACTTATAAAATTTTATACCTATGTCTTGAACACGACTCGAACACGACTTCTCACCTTATGGAAGAGGGGAGAAAAAATAAGTTTGTTCCCTTAAGCCTTTTTTTTTTGGCCCTATGAGCCTAACTTGGATTCTAAGGAAGGAGAATAGATTCGAACCAATTTCCTACATATCATAAGATAATTCTTAGTCAATTAATTTTTGGGACTATATATATATAGATTGGACTACAATTTTCTAATTTATTAGTCTATCATACACATGTCTTTGGATTATTTTTGGGATATAAATGCAGGTGAAAATCTCTTAAGACACTTAGGTCCCGTTTGGTTTGCGGAATGGCTATTCCATTAGGAAAAGGAATAGCTATTCCAGGGAATAGAAGACTGTGGAATGGAATAGCTATTCATATTCTTTAGTTTGGTAACTATGTATTCTAAAGGGAGTTAAACAAAAATTACCAAAAACCTCACCATTCTTAAAAAAAAAAAAAAAAAAACCTAAAATTACAGGGGTGGCCGGCAACCCCATTGGTTGGCCAGCAACCCCCTACATGACTTGGGGGTGGTCGCACCAACCTAAGAGCACCTTGGGGTGGACCCCTGAGGTGCCTCGGGGGTGGTGCAACCACTCCTGGTGGATTTGGATGTGGCCTTGGTTTGACAGCGATGAAGTCTGCCAGGTAGGTGTTGTTGGCGTGGATACCGCTGACCATGGCTGCATCGAGGATCACAAACCAAAGCTTCTCGGCGGCAAAGAAGGTGCCCACATCGCTTTGGTGGGTCAAGTCGAGCTCGGCGTGGGTGCGCAGGACGAGGTTGGTGAAGCCCAAGTGGCGGAGCTTCCACACGATGGTCGAGCTGACTAGGCCCTGATGGCCGGCAACGAAGATCTCCGTAGGAGAAGGACGATCCTGTTGTGAGAGAGAGAGAGAGCAAAAACAAGGCTAGATCGGGGAAGATAGGCATTGTTTGGAGGGTGAGAAAATGCAAGAAAACAAAATGGAGAAATAAAAAATAATAAAGGGTTTTTTAGGAAAATGCATTCATTTCTATAAGGAATAGCTATTCCACTCATTTTTTAGTGGAATAGCTATTACTGTATGTATGAGATTAGTTATTTCCATAGGAATAACTATTCCCAAGAATATACCCCTACTAAACAAAGGATTGACTATTCCACAGGAATAATCATTCTATTCCATGGGTCTATTTCACAAACCAAATGGGTCCTTAGCGTCAAACATAAAATTCCTACAAATTGGGTAGTAAGAATTCTACAAAGTAGCTACTAAAAATGACATTTGTCTATTAGCATGTAAGAAGCACATGTTTTTTTAATAACATTAATGGTGTAACGAGTAATGCCAGAAGAAGGACTCTTGTCGTCATTATTACTAATACAACATATGCTTCTCACTTGCTTAAAGAATTAGTGTTATTTTTAGAGGTTAATTTGTAAGAAACTTTTATAACTCAATTTGTAAAAGAGTAATGATGCATACTATTATTTTTTCCTCTTAAAGTTGACGTGACTTTTAAAATCACAATTAGATTTGGAATAAATCATTATTAAATTTTGATTTAATGGTCATTTAAAGGCGTATCAACTTTAGGATAATAATAATAATAATAATAATAATAAGGTATATAAGTAAAAACTTTCCGTCCGCTATATTGTCACTTGTATTAGTAATTATTATATTTTAGAACAAATCTAAAAACTTGAATTTTATACAATTTTTTTTTTTACTTGTATAAATACAAAGAAAAATGCAAGCACATATAAATTTTAAACCTTATTTTGAGGTGGGGCTTTACAATTACTTGAACCTTTCCTATATACAGAAATTTAGATTTTTCGTTTATGCTTTATGATTCTTTATGCAAGTCTTCTATATCAACCATATTATATGAGCTCAATTAGAAAAAAAAAAAAAGAATATATATATTTGAATAGAAAACCTTATAAAATTTAGTGAATTGTGAAAACGACATTTTCCAAAATGGATGGACAAGGCCCAAAGAAAGTTCAAATAGAAGGGATGGCCCAAAATGGATGGTATGGCCCAAAGCAAGTTGGGCTGTAGAAATCAAACCAAAACTTTGCAAAAATACAAATGAATTTCTCTCTTTTTCTAAAGCTTAAAAAGTAAAAAAAAAAAAAAGAATTTATTTAAAGCCAAAAACCTACCGCACCTTGGTAGCTCTTCTCTCATCCAACATGGAAAGGACATACAAGCATAGCCAAGATTTTGGTTGGGGGGGTCAAGATTACAAAATAAAGTTGAATAGATTTATTTTTGTTGGTCTTTATCATTAAAATAGTAATCATAATTTTTAATTTTTAAAGCAAGGATCTATTGGTGACATTGCTAAATATATCTTGACACAAGCTCGTTTAAAATTTGATTAGAACTCAGTGGAACCATTGTTGTTTTCCATAATCTTAGTTAATTATAATTATATATTTCATACAACTAAATATGTAACAAAGAGAAAGGATTCTATATAAGTAGGAAAATGTTAAGGGTTCTCTCCCTACTGTTTTCTCAGTCTTACGTAGAACATGATTTAAGAAAAAATAAAATTATAGTGGTCTCCACCATCGATTTTTTTAGGCATTAGCACCAAATTTAGGATGATCAAATCCATTTTAGGTGATACCATCTCTAAAGGGTTAACTTTCTACCTTTAGGTTTTAGTTTTGAATCCAAAAACAAATTTTAAAGTATTAGAACATAAATATTAATCTGTTGGCAAAAAATCGGTACTAAAAGTTTTATTTTTTCTTAAATCATGTTCTATGTAAAACTTGGAGAACACTATGAGAAGAACCCTAACAAACCCTATATAAGTAAATAGCCACATGGATACATAGTTTCTTTCTTTCTATGCATTCGAACGAGATAGATTTCGAAGAACCACCAAGAAGCTTGTACGCAATCTCTTCTATGGTGTGTTCGAACAAGATAGATTTCAAAGACTCATTGAGAAGCTTGTCTGCAATCTTGTTTGAAAGCAGGGGCGGATATAAATGGGGGCGACCCAGCATTATTTGGGTCAATAACTTGGGCCGATCCACAAGTTCATTGGGTGTTTCATACAGGTTTGGTGCCATAAGTGCATGAGATTGCAGGCCTTTAGGTTTAGGCTTAAGCCCAAGGACAAGTTTAACACCATGTGGGCTCCTTGGGTCTTTGTTTCCTTTTTTGTCAGGGAATGATATTACTCTGGTTTTAAAACATATGAAATCAAGATATAATACCACTTTTTCGATTTTCCCCTTTTAAGAGAAGTAATGTTATAAGTCTATTTTGTGTCATTTTTGTGTTCCTCCGAAGTTGATGTACCTCTTAAAATTACTATTAAGTTTATGATTGATTACTATTGAATTTTGATCAAATGACAATTTTAAAAGTCACCTCATTTTTGAAAGGTACTTCATATGTATTAATTATCCCCTTGAGAAAAAAATACGGGTGATCTAAAACTGTTAAAGCTGGCAGATGATTTGAGTTTGGATTGGGTGGAGGTTCATTGAAGGAGTGGGATTTTACTGTTGAAAGAAGGTATCTTGACCGAATTTATAATATGAAAATTTATTTTAATGCACTAACATAGCTTGAGCAATCATGAAAATTGGTCATTGAGTAGTTGAATTTGGAGTAACTGTGTCTCTTTATCCACAAAGATGGCTGTGAAAAAGTACTATAGAGTGTAAATATTCCAACCTGTTACCTGTTGTAAGATTGGGCCTATCAAAATCTATTTTTGTTAACTAGTTGTTATGTTTACAATTAATTTAATATATTTTGGTTCAAAGTCTTGGTGTTTGTTAAATATCTTAGAGCATCTCCAGCAGTGTAACTAAAATGGAGGTATTAGCTACATTTAGCTATTTTTGCCATTTTTTTTGCTCCAACATAATAGCTTCATATTAACTATTATACCTTAACTGCTATAATGAATAGCAATTTGTAGTTATTCACTGTAGCACACTAGATTGAATATAATATTATTTCCAATATAATATAATATTATTTTCAATATTCATTTTTTCTTTGTTTTGGATATTCGATCTCCTCCTTCTCCCTTAAACCATTTTCTTCTTTCTCTGCATTTATTTCTTCTCTTCCCCTTCCCAAACAAGTTTATTAGAGACCGTCAAATTCATTCTTAGCTGTAATTCGACCTGGTGTAACACATGTGGGAATTGCATAGCCAATCTTAAGAATTATTAATTATATTGTATATATTTATTTTTGTTATTAATTTTAAGAATTAGTACCAGCATATGAGATGAATGTACCTCATATGTGTTTATTTTTGTTTTTATTAATGATTTCTATAATAAAAAAAGAATGCAAAATAATATTTTAAAGCAAGTAGCTAATGGAATTAAGAATCTGTTGGAGTTGACATTAAAAAATGGGAGCTAAAATAAAAAATTGTACTTTTTGACTAGGTAGAATACCTCTTACTGTAGTGACCCAAATTATTAACTAGGCGTAAGTAGCTTAGTTGGGGGAGTTAATTTAGGCTTTAAGTCACTAAGGACACTAGAGGGGTAATTTGGACTCTTGGGCGAACGCACGCTAGGTCTGGTGGACGTACGCTACTATCTATAGTGTGGACGTACGAGAGGGACCATTGGACATACGCTCTGCAAACCGTACAGGCAGACGTACGTAGGACTACCGAACGTACGCTACTTTTTGGAATACCATTTGGTTAATACCTGGACGTACGATGCAGCCTTTAGACCACTGGGCAATAACCACCAGACGTACGCTGCTTTTTGGGTCTATAAATACCCCATACCCTCTTCGTGTTTTGCACAAGTTTTAGACACCTCCAGGCTGCCAGAGTGTTCCTAAAGTGTTTCCAAAGTGTTTTGAGTGTGTTTTGTGAGCGTGTGTGAGGCGTTTGGGTGTTTCGGAACGTTCGTGAGGCGAAACTTTTGCGGTTTTGTTTCAAGGAGGTAGCGTTCGACCCTTAGCTTTTTAAATACGTCGTTATGCTGTTCATTTTATGTTAGTTGTAGTTGCTAGCTTAATTACGCTTTGAATCTCGTTTGGGTTAGCATTTTTGTTAGTTTAGTATTGTTATGTTGCATGGAGGTTGTAAACTAGACTAGGAGTCTTTAAGGTGTTTCTAATAGCCCTAGAAATCGGAGGATAGGTGGACAGTGGAGAGAAAATGAGGTTCGTCGTGACACAGTGGACGTACGACCTCGAGCCCGGACGTATGGTCAGTATGTGACAGGGAAACCCTATTTTCACCAGTCGTCCCATAGCTCATGTTTTCCTTACTTTAGAGTTGTTTTAGTAGAATTATGACTAATAGAAGGTTTTCCACAGATTTGGAGAACCCGGACCTTTCGGAGTATTCAAAGACGCTTTTCGATACAGGTGAGTTTTAATTCACATAATGGTCATTGCTATTTTCCATACACTGCACGTCTATTTTGTGTATCGAGAAAACATGCATATTTTACAACTCTCACAGTTTATACTTATTGCAGATGAACTCTGACATTTTAAGAAAAATGTTGTGCTGAACATGTTAACCAAGTAAGACTTGTAAAATGACATGCATGTAAAATATAGACAAGATAATTTGCATCGTATGACATGGTACACCGGTTCGTGCGGTAGTAATGGCCATAGGCTTACTATACATGTTAGTTTTATGGTCAAATGTGTGTGTTATATGGGGCTTTGGATCCATTGGTTTCGTGACCCTGGTGCAACCATTCTCAATGGTTCGGTCACTATAGGACATACGTTATTAGTTGGTATGCGCCACTCGAGGTTAGACTCGATCGTGCCATTAATGTTATGTAAGGTATGTTGTGCAATGGCTGGGGCACTGGTATTGTACTATAGGTCCCTCGGGACAGCATCAACCATGCTGAGAATGAGTAATATCTCGGGTAGACCATACTGTTGAATTATGACTGCTTACATCATATGCAAATATCTGCTTACATATAATGTAAGCTGTCATAATGAAACTTCTTTTGCTTATTAAACATCTGAGTTCATTACTAAACTGGCATAGGTATTATTTACATTAAAAATCACTAAGTCTTAGACTTACCATTTTCCTTTATGTTTCATTTCCTATTACGATTATTATACGGTTTAACCGCTTTAGAAGAGGATGCCGTCGGAGCAAACTTGGGTGCTAACTCAGGACTTGATCCGTGTGATCTTTGAGGACATGGACCTTGTTTGGTTGCGTTCGATGTGGGAGACTGGAGGTTCTGCTTGTGGAGACATGATAGAGATTTTGATTTCATTAGCTCTGCTTAAGCTTAAGTCTAGGCTTTAATCTGTTGATCTTTTGTGAACTACGTTGACGTTTGTTATTCTGGGTTGTATCTATTTTCCTGATGATGGTCTAATGACCAGTACATTTAACGACTATTTATGATATTATGATAACATATTACTTTATCTCTAGTTTTGCTGTGTGATGTTTCATTTATTGTCTCTTAATCCCATAGTCTTAGTAAAGTCTTCCGTTGCAGTTTTCTCGTTATGACGAGGAAAGTGAATTCCCGGAGGTCTTGTTCTGCGAGGGACAAGGCTAGGATGGCGCGCCATGGTTGATTTGCCCATCGGGCGGGGCATCACACTTACTGCTAGAGATGCTCTTAGAAGCTCTCTGTCTCATTCATACAGTTCTATAATATAAAATTTACTTCGCAATATTTGCATGCTTATTACAAATATTTATTAACAACTAAAAACACAAAATATTCAAAAAATAAATAAAAATTATTTTTCATCTTTATATCACATAGAAAACTTCATCTTTCCAGAGGAAAAATCTCTTAAAATAGATTTAATACTCTCCCAATAAATTCTTGGTTCATTCATGATGCAGCAATGGATAGTGATAAGAAAGAAATACACAACAAGTAGAAGGGATAAATATTCCTAAGATTGTGAGGCTATCAACAAAATCAAAGAAATCTTCTCTAAACAATAGATACGATATAAGTTTTGAAGGAAAATGATGAAGAAACTCAACTCTGAGTATACTTATTGAAGAAAACCAAATAATAATCATGAACTGCGTTTTTAGGGCTATAAAACATGTATTTATAGTCCCCAAACCCCAAACAAAAAGGAAGTACAAATTAAGATCATACTTGTAAATGAAGGGTGTCCGAACTGGACATACCCCATATCCGGACACGTAAACAAATGTGCATAAAAATAACATAGATGCGCCCAGACGGCTATAGGCCCTGTCCTGATGGCGTTTCCCAAAACTCCCAGATCGCATCCCTATCTGAATGGCTAGAGGCCTTGTCTGGACGCCAACTCCAGAAACTCTAAGATCGCAACCCTGTCTGGATGGCTGGAAGCCCTATCCGAACACCAACTCCAGAAACTTAGAATTACTCCCCTTGTGATTGTGTTTTGACTCCTTAGAGTCCCTTCACACTCATATCTACCACAGTCTTCCTCATAAAGTCCCAAGCACTCTGATCTACATCAATTCATCATATGCTGCTTCTTTTGGTAAAGATAATCACACTTACAGCGGTGGCTATACATTTTTATTGTATTATGTTGTTTTTGTGCGAATCTTCAATTGTAATTGTAAAAGTAAGTTGGTAGTAATTTATTAGCTGCTTTTATTGTTAGTAGATGTCTTTGATTTCTATTAAGGATTTCAGTGTTCATACTTGTTGATCTAAATTTTTTGGTTGCTATTCATAGTACCATAAAATTGTTGTTGAAAGTTGTTAATGTTTGTCGGTTGTTTGTTTGTTTTTGTTTTTAATTTGAAATTGGATTGAAGATAACAAAAAGTAGGTGTAGTATATGATGAGTACATGCTAAAACATGATCCGCCTTGTCACGAGACTCCAAATAGGATCAAAGGGATATAGGAAAGATTTGAAAAATAAGGCTTGTTGTACAGGTTCTTTCAATTTTTTTTTTCTTCTAATTGTTTGTATTACTATTTTGTGAGTAAGTATATTAATTTTTTGGTTCAAATGTAAGCGATATCCGTCTGTTATGATAAAAGATCATTTAGTTGAAAATGTACACTTAAAGGAGTATCAAACCAGATAAGAGAATTGAAGCTCATAAATGAAGACGACAATTCTGTTTGGAATGACACTTTTGTTTGGATGAATGAAGGTTCCTCTGATACCGTTGCATGCACCGCTGGATCATTGGTGGAGGTAAGTAATTTGAAGAGTTTTTTAATTTTATGGAAGGTTATTTTGTCTTTAAGGGAACTACTAACATTTTGTTGGTAGTTTAGGAAGACATTGACACAAATAGTAGTTTGGAGAGAGATTGACAATAAGGAAGTAGTTTGAAGAAGAATATGTGTACCCTTTTTTTTTTTGTAGTTATTGTCATATAGCCATATAGGTTTGCCCGGAGGAGTTAGATTCAGCATTTGCGATCGTGAACCCCTGGACATCATGCAGAATCTAGCAAAGCAATGGGGTTTTGCTTATATAATAATGTTGTCATTGCTGCGAAATTTTTCCTTAAGGTGTTTATATATGAAAATATTTTATATACAAATGTTATTTGTTTTGGTGAAAACTTGCTCTTAAACTTTTTGTTTTATTGTAGGAAATCAACAAGATCTTGATAGTTGAGTAGGATTACCATCATGGTAATAGAACACAGGAGATTTTTTTGAATGATAGAAGGGTTTTATATTTCTCTGTTCATGAGTATGTTAATACAATATTTTTTCTTCCTAGAATCATAATCTTATTGTTTAGCTACTTTACACAATTGTTTTTTTCTTCAATAGATTTCGCTAGCTAATGTATTTTTTTTCTTTCTTTTTTTATGAGATAGATAAGGGAAACAAAGATGAGTATTTACTGGTTCTTTTGATTTGTATGAGGAACAACAGATTTGTTTTTATCCTCAAGTGCTTGATATTGATATGTTTATAAGTTATTGCATCTTGTTAGTTTCTAACATCTATTAAAACAAAACTACGTGTTTATATAAAATTAATAAAGTTATAATATGGTATGTGCAGCTAGGACATGTGTTAGTTATGATGAAAATGTAAATTTTGTTTTTCGTAACTTACTATTAAGACAAGAGTTATAAGAGCTCAAGAGACAATAGTTACAAAAGCTCAAAACACAAAAATTACAAGATTTCAAGAGACAATAGTTACAAGAGTTTAAGAGTTACAAGTAGTGATAGAATGAGGGGGCCGGTATAGGCCATGCCCCCTGTTAGAACAATTTTTCACACGGTGAATGCGCGTTCTTCGAGGGCCTTCAAGATCTGCAATATGTCATCGTTTGCACTCCAATTTGCTACAAAAGAGCAAAAGCGTCAAAGGGCCCGTCGGTGTTTCTACCGCGGGCACTCTAATGCCAAAGTTAAAACCTAAGAGAAATATTATGCTTCGGCGCACAATAAATCAATATGCTGAATAATTTCTGATTATGAGAGAGAAAGAGAGTGGGAGAGAGAGAGAGAGGCCTTTTGTACCTACCGTAGGGACCTATTTATAGGCTAAAGTGATGAGGTTGAATTGAACTGGTTCTCCTGGAGTTTGAGTTTACATTGGAATTGATTTCATGGGATTGTGGTATAATCGAAATTGTTCTCCTAGAGTTTGAGATAGAATTAAGCTTATATTGACTTGTAGATTTCGAGTATGACTCTGATATTCCAATGCGATCCTAATTGGAATATATTTTATATTAATTAATTAAATAGCCCTTGCTATTTAATTAATATTTTTATAGGGCAATTCTCTGGCCCTTGGGCCTATAATTAGATGGGCTCGTAGTGTGAATTTATTCCCAACACCCCCCTTAAATTCTTGAGGGAAAAAAAAATAAAATTTAAGGTTAAATTTTAACCATGCAAGCTAGAAAAATTAAAAATTGGCCCCTACCCACATTTTTTTTTAGTACAGAATAATAATAAAAGTTTAATTGCATTTATTGTCATATAGGTTTGCTGGAGGAGTTAGATTCAACATTTGCGATCGTGAGACCCCCTGGACATCATGCTAAATCTAACAAAGCAATGAGGTCTTGCTTATATAACAATGTTGCTATTGCTGTGAAATTTCTCCTTAAGGTCTTTATATATGAAATTATTTTATATGTAGATGTTATTTATTTTAGTGAAAACTTGCTCTTAAACTTTCTGTTTCATTGTAGGAAATCAACAAGATCTTAATAGTTGACTAGGATTACCATCATGGTAATGGAACCCATGAGATATTTTTGAATGATAGAAGGGTTTTATATTTCTCGGTTCATGAGTATGTTAATACAATATTTTTTTCTTCCTAGAATCATAATCTTATTGTTGAGCTAGTTTACACAATTGTTTTTTTTCTTCAATATCATGCTAGATTTCGCTAGCTAATGTATTTTTTCTTTCTTTTTTTTATGAACTAGATAAGGGAAACAAATATGGGTATTTATTGGTTCTTTTGATTTGCATGAGGCATAACATATTTATTTTTATCCTTAATTGCTTAATATTGATATTGATACGTTTATAAGTTATTTAATCTTGTTAGTTTCTAACATCTATTAAAATAAAACTACGTGTTTATATAAAATTAATATGGTTATAATATGGTATGTGCAACTAAGACATGTGTTAGTTATGATGATAAATGTAATTTTTGTTTTTGGTAAGTTACTATTAAGGCAAAAGTTACAAGAGTTCAAGAAACAATAATTACAAGATCTCAAGAGACAATAATTACAAGATCTTAAGAGTTACAAGCAATGACGGAATGAGGGGGCTGGTATAGGTCATGGCCCCCCTCAATTGTTGTGGGGGAAAAAAAAAATTTAAGGTCAAATTTTAGTTTTTAACCATACAAGCTAGAAAAATTAAAAATTGGCCCATACCCACAATTTTTTTTAGTAAAGAATAATAATAAATGTCTAATTACATTTATTGTCATATAGGTTTGCCAGAGGATTGCCTGGGGAGTTAGATTCAGCATTTGCAATCGTGAGATCCCCTAGACATCATGTTGAATCTAACAAAGAAATGGAGTTTTGCTTATATAACAATGTTGCAATTACTGCGAAATTTCTCCTTAAGGTGTTTAAAGTGTTTATATTTGAAAATATTTTATATGTAGATGTTATTTATTTTGGTGAAATCCTGCTCTTAAACTTTCTGTTTCATTGTAGGAAATCAATAAGATCTTGATCGTTGACTAGGATTACCATCATGGTAATGGAAACCAGGAAATATTTTTGAATGATAAAAGAGTTTTATATTTCTCGGATCATAAGTATGTACAATTTTTTTTCTTCCTAGAATCATAATCTTATTGTTTAGCTAGTTTACACAATTGTTTTTTTTTTCTTCAATATCATGCTAGATTTTGCTAGCTAATGTATTTTTTCTTTCTTTTTTTATGAACTAGATAAGGGAAACAAAGAGGGGGTATCTATTGGTTGTTTTGATTTGCATGAGGCATAGCAATTTATTTTTATCCTTAAATGCTTGATATTGATATGTTTATAAGTTTTTTTTTTTTTTTTTTTGGGAACACAAAATTTCTACCATTTCTTTCTATTAAAAAACACCACAAAAAGCAGAAAATTTGGAGTCTATTGGAACATCTTTAGGAATAGAAAAATGCTACACACTCACATTCTCACACTCTTTAACATGGCTTTTAAAACCACCATTAGATTAAAATCCATGGGTGAATTTAAACGCCACATAAGCAAATGCAGGATTGGGAGCGTGTAGCATTTATCGAATGGAATAACATCCGCTCCACTAAGTGAAAAACTCTGCAAAATCCTTTTCTTCAATGGCATAGCTGTTGATCACCGCATGATATAACGTCATAAACATTGTGGGAAAACACTTTCTAAAATATGGTTCTATTCCATTTTGCTGTTTTAGAAACTTCTTGACCACATATGGATCCTCCATGTGATGATGCACCCTATTTCGTATTAGCCTGATGAGCGAACTGAGTGATTCTTTATCATATGTATGATCAGCATTAGCATTAATGACTATTTCATTGACACAAGCATCCCACTTACGTCTTTTACCAAAGATCTCAAATCTACACTTTCCAAACTTCTCCAGCAGCATTTCCATATCTTGCTCACTTTCGCTAGCCACAATTTTGTCACTCACTCAACAAATAAAGTGTAGTCTCTTATCAGAGTTCCAAAATATTGGATGTGACTGCAACCTTTTGATCTCCCCCTTTTATCAGGTTCAATTTTTAATAGGCAACGAAGTAGATCTACAGCTTCGGGATTCTGTTTGACACTTCTCGATAGAGTAGGGGGAACGGAAATCATGCTCGAATGTCTTCAACGTCATCATCTTTACAAGCAATATATGGACGAGCACCACCCTTAGTAAGGAGATAATTAAATATCAAGCCCAACTTGAACACATCAGATGAAAGTGTTGCACTTTGACCATTTAGTTCTTCTGGGATTTCCAAGTGATATCTTCATAATCATCAACATCGTCATATAAACCAAATGCAACCTTAGACGCCGCACTATTTGCATTCACATCAAAGCAATTGTAGTACTCAATTAGCTTGGCGCATAAAGGTGAGCTAATCAGTCTAGTGTCTGCATTTGCCCTATTGTCGATGAATACATGCTCAGGAGTGAGGTAATGATGACCCAATCCCACTGAGTGCCGACAATGTATCTCCTCCACTATATCCCACATTAT
The DNA here is from genome assembly GCA_006937295.1 of Carpinus fangiana. NCBI lineage: Eukaryota > Viridiplantae > Streptophyta > Magnoliopsida > Fagales > Betulaceae > Carpinus > Carpinus fangiana. Next base: position 43,767,496 of record CM017321.1, on the reverse strand, counting down.
GCTAAGTAAATGGGCTGTTGGGAGATTGTTTTCATCCCACAACTGCAAGTCATATGACAAAAACTTCAACAATTCCACTAGAGCACCTTCACCCATGGAGAGAGATTTTAATTTGACCAGATCTGAAAGACTACAGACAAAATTCTTCATTACTACAAACAATTCTTCTCCAATGTCTATCGTCTTTAGTATGGGGAATGCAATGGCCATCCTTTTCTACAAGCCGCATATACTCCATTTCCATATTAGTAAGCTCCAAAGCTTGCTGCTTCACAAAAACAGGTTGCCCAAACTCCCATCTGAAAATTTGTCGATTTTGGTATGAGGATATTTGTTCACTGGTCACAAAGAGTTTGCCCACTCCATAGCTTCACTTTCTTTTTTCTTTTTTAAGGTATAAAGGGTCCATATATTTTCAATAATCGCATCAACATCACCCTCATCATGCACCTTGCGCAACTTCGACTTATGGAGCATTAAAATAATGTTTATTCCACAGATTCTGTTCTCGTTCATTGTTGAAAGGAGGTGAGCTCTGTTGGTAATTCTTGAAGGCAGATGTTGGTAATTCTTGAAGCCAAATCTTGAAGTCAGATGTTGTCGTTGATTTGTGGGAGAATTGCACCAGATGTTGGTAATTCTTGAAGTCAAATATCGAAGTTGCATTTGTGGGGAGGAAAAAGGAATTTGATGAGAATCAAAGAGAAAGGAAAGCTCTAACAGAAAGAAGCACCGAGAGAAGAAGGGGAGGTGGTGGCGGGAGAAACCAAAAAACCCTTCAAATGTATGTAAGATGTTTATAAGTTATTGAATCTTGTTAGTTTCTAACATCTATTAAAACAAAACAACGTGTTTATATAAAATTAATAAGGTTATAATATGGTATGTGCAACTAAGACATGTGTTAGTTATGATGAAAAATGTAATTTTTGTTTTTGGTAACTTACTACAAGATCTCAAGAGTTACAAGCAGTGATGGAATGAGGTGGCTGGTATAAGCCATGTCCCTACTCAATTCTTGAAGAAAAAAAAAAAAATTAAGGTCAAATTTTAGTTTTTAACCATGCAAGTTAGAAAAATTAAAAATTGGTCCTACCCATAATTTTTTTAGTAAAGAATAATAATAAATGTCTAGTTGCATTAAGAGACAATAATTACAAGATCTCAAAAGACAATAATTACAAGATCTTAAGAATTACAAGCAGTGACGAAATGAAGGGGCTGGTATATATAGGCCATGACCCTACCTCAATTCTTGAAGAAAAAAAAAAAAATTTAAGGTCAAATTTAGTTTTTAACCATGCAAGTTAGAAAAATTAAAAATTGGCCCCTACCCACAATTTTTTTAGTAAAGAATAATAATAAATGTCTAATTGCATTTGCTGTCATATAGGTTTGCCGGAGGATTGCCCGGTGGATTTAGATTCAGCATTTGCGATCATGAGACCTCCTGGACATCATGCTGAATCTAACAAAGCAATGGAGTTTTGCTTATATAACAATGTTGCTATTGTTGCGAAATTTCTTCTTGAAGGTGTTTATATATGAAAATATTCTATATCTAGCTATTATTTATTTTGGTGAAAACCTGCTCTCAAACTTTCTGTTTCATTGTAGGAAACCAACAAGATCTTGATTGTTGACTAGGATTACCATCATGGTAATGGAACCAAGGAAATATTTTTGAATGATAGACTTAATTGCTTGATATTGATATGTTTGTAAGTTACTGAATCTTGTTAGTTTCTAACATCTATTAAAACAAAACTACGAGTTTATATAAAATTACTAAGGTTATAGTATGGTATGTGCAACTAAGACATGTGCTAGTTAATTATAATGAAAAATGTAATTTTTCTATAACTGCTTAAATATGAACCCAAAAATTAATATACTTACTCACAAAGTAGTAATACAAACAATTAGAAGGAGCAAAATTAAAAAAATTAATATACTTACTAACATTCATTTCAATGCTTAATTATCTCTCTGGTATTTTGAAAGTGATTACGTTTCTATTCTGCATAACAATCAATCAAATTTTTACATTCTTTTTCTTTCAAAAGCATAAAATTAACTTCTAAAAAATGTCAAAAAATTCAAATAAATTATACAACCGAATATTCAAATGAGTTAAAACATAAAACCCATAATTTTAATTTAATTCATATAAATTAACACATGTTAGAATTTTGTTCCCATAGGAGTAGTTTAAAATAAAAAGAAAGTAAAAATTAAAACACCTCCCTCTCATGAATAAATTATGTCCGTAGTCTCTCATGCTCAACAAAGTGGACTGGGCATTACCCGCCCGAGCTGACCCGAACAGAGGACACCAGCCCGACCCGACCTGCTTACTTATATATAATATATATATATATATATATGCGTCTTCTCCGGCGTTCCATTAACGGTCACGTTCCCTCTCACTTTGCCTCTCCATGTTCCGTCCAGGTGGTGATCAAGCCATTGGTCAAATACCGTCAACGGTCATGCTCCCTAGTGATATCATCTCAGCTTTAGATCAATACGCATCATCCATTGCAAGATGCATCAAGACCAAGAATTTAAAACTAGGCATGACCATGCACTCCCACCTTATCAAAACAGCACTCTCCTTCAACCCCTTCCTAACCAACGGGCTCATAGACATGTACTCCAAATGCAACTCCACAGAAAGTGCCCAAAAGACCTTTGATGACCTTCCCATTAAAACCGCTCCTTCTTGGAACATTATGATCTCTATGCACTCTGGAACAGGTTTATTCAGTAAAGCTCATAAACTGTTCGAAGAAATGCCGAAACCAAACCTCGTTAGCTATAACTCATTGATTTCTGGTTTTACCCATCATGGGTTTCATAAAGAATCTATTAGTTTCTTTCTACAAATGCAAAAAGAGTACGAGTGTCTAATCATGGATGAGTTCACGCTAGTCAGTATAGTTGGGTGCTTGTGCTCGTTTGGGTGCTTTTTAGCAGCGTTGGGTCAAGTTCATGGGGCGGCAATTGTTATGGGCTTGGAGTTTAATATGACTATTCATAATGCCTTGGTTGATGCTTATGGAAAATGTGTTGAACCCGATACCTCGTATTCTATTTTTAGTCGAATGCCGGTGAGGGATGTTGTGTCTTGGACTTCCATGGTTGTTGCTTTTGCTCAGGCATCTAGACTTGATGATGCTTGTCGATTATTTAATAAAATGACCCTTAAGAACACGGTCTCTTGGACTGCTTTGGTTGCAGGCTTTACACAAAATGGGCATGGGACTAAAGCATTAGTTCTCTTTCAGCAAATGCTGGAAGAAGGTGTCTGGCCAGCCGCTCATACTTTTGTTAGTGTTTTAAGTGCTTGTGCGGATTTAGCACTTGTTCAAAGAGGTAAACAGATTCATGGGCACATCATTCGAAGGAGCACTGCTAGTAGCAACTTGTTTAATGTGTTCTCTTTCTCTTTTCTTCTCTCCCTCACACAAGCTATCATGCGTGGAAGAGAGCTTGAGAAAAATAGGGATCAACCACTTTGCATGTGGGACAATTGTCCCATATGCTTAGCCACATTGCTAGGCACCATAAATCTCAATACACCTAATCTTTTTGCCTATAATATATATATATATATATATCCAAAAATTGTGGCTTAATGTGATTATCAACCTACTCAAATAATTCTATAAATTTCGAGCTTGCTTCTTAACTGTTTGACAGCTTGAATTTCAAGCTTGAAAAAATTATAATTCTTCCAATTTAACCCCAAAATTTTCTATTATAGTCATATTAATGTGGTTTGCTATTTGGTAAACTTGGGCTGAACTTTGTTTTGATTAGTCATATGAATGTGAGACACGAGTTTGTAGCTAAAGATAGGGTCCATTGTCAGATAAGGGAGATATATCAACTGGTTGGAAAGCTGGTAAATAATATGATGGATGCTGGATATCGACCTTATATCAACAGCCTTTTTCTTTTAGATGAGGATGATGGCGTTTCTTGATCTTCTTAACTAGATGAGAATTTACAAACACATGGATAAATGCCTGCCCAGAAAGATTAAGAATGCCAGGGTAAGTCCAGCTATGCATCTTTCCATTAAAACCTTTGGCCAATGTCGGAATTCTTTTCAGTATGACCATTGACTAAATAAGATCAAGCTCCTGCTGGTATTCACCTCAAGGCTTATTCCGCATCTTCAAACCTACTGCAATTTTTTTTTTTTAATTATTATTATTATTTTTATCTACTGCAATTGAAAACCAATTATCTCAGAATTGGCCATTTATTTGGCAATCATGAGTTTTCATTAACCTATATACCACCGACTTTTTGGAAATTACACAACAGAGTGAAGCCATCTGGTTGCAGCCAGAGGCAGACCTTGGATTTGTAATGTGGGGGAACAAACTTATATAAATACATAAGCATATAAAATATATATATAGTCTCTTTTGAGTTGCATGTGACAAGTATATGCATTTTAAACACATATCGGTTTAATAGACTGAATTGACAGAATTTTTTTTAACTTAATTTGGAGGAAAACTTTGTTTTTTATCACGAAGCAAAGTCCATGTTCACTTTCATGGAATTTTTTTTTTTTTTGGATAAATTTCTCCACGAATATATATTTTTTACTCGAATTTTAACTTTAATATGTGAAAATAATGAAATTTTTAACAGATTTCCTAGAAAATGAACAAACGGAACAGCAAAAATCTAAAAATTGACTTCTTTTTTTTTTAAAATTTTATTTTATTTATGGAACCTGAAATNCAGCAAAAATATAAAAATTGACTTTTTTTATTTTATTTTATTTTATTTTATTTATGGAACCTGAAATGGGCTAATTAAAAAGAAAAAGAAAAAGATTGATTCAAGTTACCCAAAAGATGATAATTTGGGCAAAAGAAAATTATTACGTGCACTGGTCCTATTTATAATAAAGTTAGAAGTATTTACTTTATATTTTTAATTATGTATAACAATTTTATAGTGTTACTCAAAAATAATAAATATGAAGAAGTGCTAATTACATAGCATTAGAAACTAATCAACTTGTGTACGTATAATGAGCAACCTAAAGATAAAAGCAAGGCAAAAGTCTATTTAGTGATAGAATTAAGATTTTTAAACTTGTGTACGTATAATGAGCAACCTGAAAATCCTTCTCATATATGTTTCTTTATTTCAATTAACCTTAAACTTAAGCATCATTGAGTTGAAAACCTTACAATTGTTGGACATATATATGCATAATATTTCTCATGATGGTATTCACCGACTTTGCTTGCATCCTTTGTTTAACAGGTGCATCAGGAGTATTATTGGACGTTTGAGAAATATGGAGAAGGCGCTTGTTAGAGTAATTCACAGCAAGATTTTTATTAAATTATTAATAAGATGCATCTTATCAATGTATTTTTATTTAATTATTTCTCTTTCAATTGAAGTAAACTATTTTTGAATGCTAAATGCTCCCAGCTATGTATGGCCGGTTACCTCCCATCATCATACTATTATAGTTTAATTGCTAGGATGAGCTAGCCAGCTTTTGATTGTGCTTCCTTTCTACTTCACACCTTGTTAGCTTGTGATCTTCTTCATTCAAGAAAAACACAATATATAGAATCTTTTTTGCAAATCAACCATTTTTTTTTTTTTTTCCTTTGGGCTTGATTTCTATCATTTTCATAGAAGGAAATTTGGGTTCACATTCTTAATAGAACTTGAATAAATTCAAAAGAACCAGACCAAATAGCCTTAACCAACCCAAAAGAGCAAGATATATTTGGTATGAGTTTTCTCAAATTATTGGCATTTGAAGGGCATGTGATTGTGAACGAAGTGCATCTCAAATACCTACAAAGAAAAGCTTGTCTGTAACCTCGTTCTTCGTTTGTACGGATGAGGCTACCACATAATGACTCGTCTACAAGTCTGCTAGCTCATCCGGGCTCGCCGCTTCATGAAATTGTGTTTTCATAAGTTAACCTAGTCTCGTATGAATGAGAAGCTCATCTACAATCTCAGCTGCAATGAATTTCAACGAGATGGGTTTCAAAGACCTATTGAGAAGCTCGTCTGCAATCTCATCTGAAGGGCGTACAAACGAAATGCATCTTGAAGACCTATAGGGAAGCTCTTTTGCAATCTCGTCCACAGTGTGTACAAACGAGGCTACCTCAAAATGACTCATCTGCAAGCTTAATTGGTTGCCAGCTTGTATGGACCCGCTGCTTCATAAACTGAAGTTTTTACAAGTTAACCTACTCTTATATGAACCAGGTTCACAAATCTGCATTAAAGATTACTATTATTATTATTATTATTATTATGGACTAGAGTTTTACAAGTCTATTTATAGAGACTTCCTGGGCATGAATTTCTTAAGGCTTCTAAGTCTAGAATTCAGTGTGCTAAGAGAGAGTACTTAATTTTAGAATGATCACGCCTCTTCTCTCTCAGAGTTATTTCTTTGTAAACCATGCAAACTCTTCATCAACAATTAAAGCCTATCAAAGTTCTAATAATGGAGATCAAATAAAAGAATTGTCCAAATGTTTTGGCGGACTACTATTGTGGAAGTCAAGTGAGTCGCTTATCTTATGTAAGAGAGTGTCAAATTTAAAGGTTTTATAAGTGTGAAATTCTTATAATCCTTATTCTTATATAGTAGATTGATTTTTGGGTTGGGTACCCCATAATGATTTTTCTCTTTTTGAGGTACTCAAAGAGTTTCCAATTTATCACCAAATTACTTGTTTTGATTGACTTACTGCTTTCGTTATAATTGATGAATATGGTTGTTCCTAATGAAATCAATAACCATTGTATTTATTGAAACAAGGTCAACAGAACCATGGTATTTATGTCGATCCTAACATCTATGGATGAGACTGTATGTTGCCTCTTTATGATTGACTATCATATCTAGTTTGTATTTTGTTATGTATCCACTTTTCATTATATTTATTGAACCAAGGTCAACATGACCATGATTTTTATGGTAATCCTAATATCTATGGATGAGGCTATATGTTGCCTCTTTATGATTGACTATTTGTGTTTTGTTATGTATCCACTTTTCATTATATTTATTGAACCAAGGTCAACATGACCATGATCTTTATGGCAATCCTTAATATCTATGGAAGAGGCTATATGCTGCCTCTTTATGATTGACTATCATATCTAGTTTGTCTTTTGTTATGTATCTACTTTTCCTTACTATGTATTTGTTTGCTATGTTGCGTGTGAACTTTTTTTTTTTTTTTTTAATTTTTATGATTTGACCAATCAAGGAAGGGAAATGAGGAAGATGATTCAAATCAATGACCTTTAGTTTATAAGACGTAGTCCCCAAGTCAAGTGATTGAGCTACCATTAAAGTCATGTGTGAATGCTTTATTTGTATTTGCTATTGTGTCGCCTATGACACTTACGTGTATATAATTAATGTTCTAGTGTATATTTATTCTATAAGAACACAATATTTATATTTATTTAATGAAGTTTAAGCAACAACTTTGAAGTATTATGTGAGGGTTCCCTATTGTTTTAAAGAAAAATAAAAGGGATGAATGTAAAATTAATTGGTCCTTATTGTTGGCCTAAATTACAAATCACTATATGTGGTATAAAAAATAATTTATAGGTCCTTGTAGTTGGCCTAAATTATAAATCACTTCATGTGGTATGAAAAATAATTTATAGATTTTCATGGTAGGCCAAAATAACAGTTTAGTCCCTGAAATTAATTTCCATGCTCTAAAGACAAATGTCAGTTTAATAAAAAGAGTATCCAAATTTTTCTCCAACTTAATTTGACGGAAAAATTTGTCACAATTTATTAACTTAAATGTTATTTTTAATTTATTTTTCAATAGTTAGAAGATGTGATCATCAAATTTTCACAAAATGCTCCCAAATCGTGGTGAGGGAAATGAAAATAAGAGAGGGTTACACATAGTGTAAAATTTTGGGGATAGAAGATAATACGTTACTGTAGCAGTATGATTTGGAGTGTGGGTTGATGTATAATCTTAACTGATGTCCTAAAATGATGTAAAAAATCATAGTTGTCATTTTTTAAAGTTAGAAATTAATAATAACACGAATTGCGTTTTTATTGGGTATGACGTGACAAAGTAACAGATTCTGTTAGGTTACTTAACGGAAATTGATTTCAAGGAGTAAAGTGTTATTTTGGGATACCTGAGGACCTATAAATGATTTTTTATACAATAGGGAGTGATTTATAATTTAGGCCAATTATGGATCTATAAATTATTTTTTATATCACATGGAATGATTTGTAATTTTGGCCAATTATAGGGACATATAAGTTATTTTTTATACCGCATGAAGTAATTTGTAATTTAGGTTAATAACAAGGACCAATTTTGCATATATCCTAAAAATAAGATTTAGTTGCTAAATTTTATTGTATCTGATGTAGTAATGTCACGTGGTTGATCACAAGTCACCAATGAGTAATGATAGAAGAAGGACTAGAGTCTTCCTAAAGTCATCACAAATGTGATGTGACATTTAAAATCACCAATAGATTAAAATTCAATAATAATCATCTCAAATTCAATGGTGACTTTAATGCCAAATCACATTTGGGATAACTCTAGGAGGACTCTAGTCTTCCTTATATCTTTATTGATCACCAATTATGTCTTTTTGTAAAGGGAGATGCCAGGTGTTCTTCTAGTTTTCTCCTAGTGTCCTCCCAACTGTGATGTTGCTTTTAAAATCACCAATAGATTAAAAGTCAATAATGATAATCTCAAATTCAACAATTATTTTAAAAGTCACATCATAATTGGGAGGGCACCAGAAAAACACTAAAATAACACCTAGCATTTTGCTTTTATAAAAGTCAGGGGTGTTTACACACATTCCCTAACCAATATATCTTTGACTCTTGGTGTTTCGGACTATTGGGCTTGCATGCCCAGCCCGTCAAACTTGGTTATATCAACTGCCCCCCCTGCCCACTTCAGGCAAGGTAACGGCCAGGCAATGAGAATTAGTGACCTTGATGAATGAGGCGCTCACCATGCCAACCACATTTTCAAATTTCAATAATAATTTGAATAATGATAAAGTCACAACATAAAACTAATAAATACCTAACTTTTCTCTTATATGTAATTTTTTTTTTTTTTTTTTTTTTTTAAAAAAAAAATTGAATGTTTCAATTTTTATTTATTTATTTAGTTTTTAAAAAATGACAAAATTAGTCTTTGTGGTTTACTTGATTTACAATTTACTTCATGTGGTATCAAAACGAATTCAGAAGTCCCTATGATATGCAAAAAAAAAAAAAAAAATAGTCCCTACCATCAAATTCCATCCATTGACTTAACGGAATCTGTTAAGTCAATGGATAGAATTTAACGATAGGGACTAAATTATTATTTTTGATACCATAGGGACTTCTAAGTTCTTTTTGATACTACATGGAGTAAATTATAAATCAGGTAAACCATGGGGACTAATTTTGTATTTTTCATTTTTTTTTTTTTTTAAAAAATAGAATGTTTTAATTTTTATTTATTTATTTTGTTTTAAAAAAATGACATAGAGGAGAAAAGTTGGGTATTTATTAGTTTTATGTTTTGGTTGTATCATACCTCTAATAATTTTGCATGTTTTATCTTGTAATGTTCCAATTTTATTTTTGTTGCTTCACTTAGCACATGCTGTTAAATACATCATACAATGAAAAAATTTTGTTAGAATTTTTTTATTACTTAGTATGGTTCTCATTACCATTAACAAGTGAAAGAAAAACTGTTGTTACTGTGCACAACAACGATAAATAATATGGAATAAAAAAGAGAGTGAGATCAAGAGAGAGTTGAGACACAGATTTAACATGGTTTGACAATTTGCCTACGTCCACAGAAGAGTGCGGCTATATTTTTCTATTCAATGATTTATGATTACAACATAACATATTTATAGGCAAACCCTGATTATAAGTATTTTGGAAAACCCCAAAATACCCCTCATAACTTATTTGTTCCCCAGGCCCACATAAACTAATTACACCCAATGGGCCATTAATAGAATATGAGCCGCTTGTTCCAACAATCTCCACCTTGGCGAGTATTCACCTCTTTGAAGATAATCAAGTATTGGGCCTCTACTTGGAACTGATAAGTTTGGGGCTGCCGCCTCCTCTCCTTTCTACCACCTGGGGACATTTGTCAAGTCCAAGTAATGCTTGAACTTGTCCGCGGTAATAGGCTCATCAACATGTCTGCTGTTTTCTCAGAAGTGTGAATCTTCTCAAATAACAATTCACCTGTAGCAACCAATTCCCTGATCTTGTGAAACCTCACATCAATGTGCTTGGTTCTCGCATGATACACCTGGTTCTTTGCCAAGTAAATGGCATTCTGACTGTCACAATACAACGGAACTCCAACTTGTTGAATACCCAGCTCCCTGACTAACCCTGTCAACCACAAAGCTTCCTTTGCAGCCTTAGCCGCCGCCATGTACTCTGCCTCAGTCGTGGACATCGTAACTGTGGACTGGATCATAGACCTCCAACATATGGGTCCTCCTGTAAGAGTGAACACATAACCCGTGGTCGACCTCTAGTCATCCAAATCCTCTGCATAATCTGCATCTACATACCCGATGAATGACAAATCACTTTTTTGTCTGACAAAAGTGATGTCATACTCTATAGTACCTTTCAAGTATCTGAAAATCTATTTAACTGCATCCCAATGCAGTCTCCCTGGATTTGCCATGTACTTGCTCACTACACTGACTGCATGAGCCAAATTTAGCCTTGTGCATACTATAGTATACATTAGACACCCCACTGCACTCGCATATGGGACCTTTGACATGTCTTCAGTTTCTTCAACTGTCCTTGGATACTGTGAGGTAGACAAACGAAAATGATTCGCCAAAGGTGTACTAACTGGTTTCGCATTCTCCATGCTAAACCTCTCCAACACCTTCTTCACATAGCCGGCTTGAGATAACCACAATCTCTTGGCATCTCTGTCCCTGCGAATCTCCATCCCAAGAATCTTCTTGGCTGCCCCTAAATCCTTCATGTCAAATTCTCTACTCAACAAAACCTTCAATTTGTTGACCTCAACTATACTCTTTGCTGCAATAAGCATATCATCCATATACAGTCACAAAAAGATAAATGAACCATCATCAAGGCTCCTCACATACACATAACAGTCATACTCACATATCTTGTAGCCAATTTTGATCATGTAGGAGTCAAATCGCCTGTACCACTGCCTTGGAGATTGCTTCAGCCTATAAAGTGACTTTTTCAATTTACAGACCAAGTGCTCCTGTCCAGGCTGACTGAACCCTTATGGCTACTCCATGTAAATTTGCTCCTCCAAATCACCACGAAAAAAGCTGTTTTCACATCCATCTGCTCCAACGCAATGTCATAATGAGCTACTAACGCCAATACAGCTCTGATGGAAGTATGTCTGACCACTGGAGAAAAAAATTTCCTCATAATCAACTGCTTTTTGCTGTGAATAACCCTTCGCTACTAGGCGAGCCTTGAACTTTTACCCCACTTTTTCTGATACTGCTTCATTTTTCTTGAACACCCATTTGCACCCTATCGCTCTCTTCCTTTCTGGAAGCTCCACCAAATCCCATGTCTGGTTTTTATGCAAAGACTTCATCTCTTCCTCCATAGCACCTACCCATCTGCTCTTCTCTTGGCTATTGACAGCCTTTTGAAAAGTAGTAGGATCTCTACTGCTAATGACAAGAGCATAAGAAACCATGTCTTCAAAATCGTACCTGGTTGGTGGCTTGATAGTGTGTCTAGGCCTGTCTGTGGCTATAGTGTGATGATTCTTAACTCCTGAAGTAGAGGCCTCTGTACCCTGAGAAGTGTTCTCTTGCGCAAGAGTCTCTAACTCCACCTGCACCACCTGCTTATTACTGCTACTGCTTTCTGGCACCTGCTGCTCTTTACCCTGAGTACTCTTTAATATGGAATTTTCATCAAATAACACGTCTTTACTAATCACCACTTTGTTTGCCGTCGGATCCTAAAACTTGTAACCTTTAACCCCTTTCCCATATCCGAGAAAGACACATTGTCTAGACTTCGGATCAAGTTTTGACCGTTTTTCACTAGGTATGTGCACATAGGTTGGACAACCAAATACTCTCAAACTAGAGTAATCTACCTCATTACCTGTCCACAACTCCTCTGTAACTTTCCCATCTAGTGCTATCCTCAGTGACCTGTTAATCAAGTAGCATGCCATACTCACTGCATCTGCCCAGAAAATCTTTGCAAGTCCAACATTCAACCTGAGACATCGTACTCTTTCTGCAATAGACCTATTCATCCTTTCCGCCATACCATTTTGCTGTGGTGTTTTGCGTACTGTGAAATGTCTTTTTATACCATGCTGCTCACAGAAATATCTGAACTCGTCGTTTGTACTCAGTATCATTATCTGTCCTAAGGCACTTAACCTTCTTCCTAGTTTGGTTATCTACTTCAGCTTTCCATAATTTGAACTTGGCAAACATCTCTGATTTGTGTTGCATGAAGTACACCCAAACCTTTTTGGCAAAATCATCAATAAAGATGACAAAATACATATGTCTTTCCTGTGACGCTATCTTCACTGGTCCCCAAACATCAGAACATAGTCTAGAATGCCCTCTGTCTTGTGTGCAGTTGTCTTGAATTGTACCCGATTCTGCTTCCCCAGAACATAGAACTTACAGAGATCGAGCTTGTACGTTTTGACACCCTTCAACAAATTTCTCTTATAAAGCTCCAACCTGCCCCGCTCACTCATGTGACCCAACCGCATATGCCATAAAATAATACAATCTGAGTTAGACTCTACAGAGGCAATACCTACAATTGTACTTCCTAATAGTTTATAGATATTCTTTAAACTTTTTTGCGCCTTCATCACTATCATCGCACCCTTAGTCACCTTCATTACTCCACCTTCAGACTTATAACCATAACTGTTTGAGTCTAAAGTGCCTAATGAAATCAAATTCTTTTCCACTTCTGGTACATGTCTAACATCGCATAATGTTCTAACCACACCATCAAACATTTTAATTCTAATATTACCTATGCTAGTAATTTTGCAATGTGCGCCATTACCCATCGTAACTATATCAGAATTAACTGACCTGTAGGTATCAAATCAATCTCAGTTGGGTGTCACGTGAAACGAACATGCTGAGTCCAAAATCCAAGAATCCACAGGATGCTCTGAATTAGATGCAACAGAAAGCATTTCACTATCAACATCGTCTGAATTGTCTTCCACTACGTTCGTAGATTTTGAAGAACCTTCATTCTCGTCGTCCTTGTTCTTTTTTTGGTCTGAACAGTCTCGCTTTATGTGCCCTTTCTTTCCGCACTTATAGCAATTGATGTCCTTCCTTCTCCTGGACTTGACCGAGAATTCTTGCCTTTTGAATCACCCTTGTTATTGCTTCTTCCATGCTTATAGTTACCCTTTACAACTAACCATTCTCCTTGAGAATTTTCATCAATATTTTTCTTCCTTTCACGAAAAGCCAATAGGGCTCCTGTAACGTCCTCTAACTCCAAGGTCTCTTTTCCCCATGTCAGAATTGTAACCAAATTCTCATACGTAGAAGAAGTTGGGAGTGAATTCAACAGCATCAACACCTTGTCTTCGTCTTCGAACTTTACATCAACCCTCTTCAAATCACCGATTATCTAATGGAACATGTTGATGTGTTGGCTCAAATCTGAGCCCTCCGCCATCTTCAAGCCGTACAAACGCTGCTTTAGATAGAGCTTGTTCATCAACGACTTTGACATATACTGACTTTCCAGTTTCAACCAAACTGCCACCGGAGATTCTTCGTCCATGACATGATACATCACATCATCTCCCAGACAAAGCCGAATAGTAGCCACCGCTTTCGCCTCAAGTTCCTTCTAATCTATATCTGCCATCCCTTCTAGTTTCGTCCCATATAACGCCTTCACCATTCTTTGTTGCACCAACAAATCCTTGACACATATCTGCCATAACCTGAAATTACCGAATCCATCGAACTTTATCATGTTGAATTTCGCAGAAGATGTGCCAATCCCAGTCATCGTATAATTAGGCTCTGATACCAATTGTTGTTACCGTACACAACAATGATAAATAATATGGAATCAAAAAAAGAGAGAGATCAAGAGAGAGTTGAGACACAGATTTAACGTGGTTCGACAATTTGCCTACGTCCACATGAGAGTGCGGCTATATTTTTCTATTAAATGATTTAGGATTACAACATAACATATTTATAGGCAAACCCTAATTATAAGTATTTTGGAAAACCCCAAAATACCCACCACAACTTATTTGTTCCCCAGGTCCACATAAACTAATTGTACCCAATGAGCCATTAATAGAATATGAGACACTTGTTCCAACAAAAACAAATCAATCAATATTCAATTCAAACCTATCTAATTAACCCAAAAAAAAAATAATGAATGTTAAAATCCCACTATCAAAATATCCATTCAAAACATGAATTTCATAACATCACAAACACACAATAGTATAAACTACTAGCAAAATAAATTAAGCACGATTAATTAATAGGGGTCCAATAAAAAACTAGTACATTTGAGCATTTGAGCTTTACCCTTATGGGGTTTATTTATTTATTTGACATGTCCACACAAGAGAGGGGATGAGGGATGCGAATTAGCGACCTCCATTTTATAAGGCGTAGTCTCTAACCGATTGAGCTACCCCTTAGGGACACCCTTATGGAGTTTATTGAAAACAAACCAAGCACAATTAGGTGCATTATGGAATTGACTAATTTATGGTTTTATTTTAATAAAAATGTGTATTATGGGTATCATAATTTTCAGGGTATCTAAGCTAAGTAGAAAATTGAAATCAACTCAGATTTAAGGGGTATTTGAGAATGTCTCAATTTTTTTATTTATGAAATGTTGTTTTCAATAAAGAAAATGAGTTTTTCTTTTTTGTTTTTGTTTCAGATATGCATTTGAAAAAAAAAAGAAAAAAAATTACATTTGGATGCATAAATAATAAAAAACTATTCTTGATCAAGAAAAAACAAAGACAAACAATTCTTGAGTGTTCTTATCTCATCCAGTCTTTTTTAATGAAGACCCGTACGTGTGTTCCACAGTTTCCAAATAGACATCTTTTTTCCAAATTTGACAACTACCAAATACCATGTAAATAAGTGAAATGTTGGAAAAAAATTGAAAGGTGGGAAGAAACAAAACAATAGATCATGTGGTATGCTATGATTATATATGTATAACATATGATTTATTTGCATTAAAATACGAATATTTTTTTTTATCGGAATTATGCCTATCTCACCTAATTTTTTTTAAAAAAATTAAGGAGTGGTTGGCCACCCTAGTTGGGCTTTGGGGTGGCTTCGGCCACCTTAGACCGGCTACCTCTTTTTTTTTTTAATTTTTTTTTTTAATCTTAGGATTAGGGCATCTTGAAAAAAAAAAAGTTAGAATGGTCGAATTGCAAAAATTTAGAAGTTCGGAGGGTGCATTGCAAAAATTGAAACATTAAAGGTCGAATTGAAAATTGCCCCAAACTTTGAGGGGGATAAAGTGTAATTTTCCAAAAAAAAAAAAACCCATACTTTTTCCTTGGCATAATAATGGAGACAACACTTATAATATTCATGAAAAAAATTCATGCATGATCAAAGAAGGTTGCAAAATGCTACTTGAGACTCATTCATGACCATCTCTATGATAATTTGCTTACTAATTCGTGAAATTATGCAATTACTTTTTCACTTGTGAAATACCTTGGTGTTTTGTAGATTATGACACCACCAAAATAAACCATACTTTTTCCTTGACATAATAATGGATACAACACTTATAATGTTTGTGAAAAAATTATTGCATGATCAAAGAAGGTTTCCAAATGCTACTTGAGACTCATTTCATAACTAGCTCTACGATAATTTGCTTACTAATTGTGAAATTATGTAGTTACTTTTTCACCTGTGAAACACGTTCGTGTTTAGCGGATTAGCAAGTTCCTAGGCTATAAAGTGAGAAATTCGTTGGGATGTAAATGTCAAGTGAATGACTCGCACCGTTAGGTTTGCTTAGATAAATGTTAATTGTTAATGTTATATTGATGTTTGTTTGGAACCTCTAAGTGTATACTGATGATACATGATTTTGTTTATACATCATTTTGTCATGTATTGAGACAGAGAGTATGTATATGAGATGTTAGTATGTTATGTATGTATGATAATGTTATTGTGATGATTCGACCCTTGTGAGATAAGGGCAAGGTTCGAGTAGTCACATAAAAAAAATTCATGATACACTAGTTTGAATGGTTACTATAATAGTCTACCATTGGCATTTATCCAAAAATAAAAATAAAATAATAATAAATAAATAAATATCATTAAAAAATGGCCTTTCGGCTAGTAGTTAGAGGTTGAGAATTTTCCATTGAACTGGACTAGAAGAATTTCCAAAATTTCTTAATATTGAAAGACAAGTTTAAAATTTGACAAATATAATTTTATACTGGTATATCATTCACACGTGTAATTTTAGCATTTAAGTTTCGAAGAATATCTTTCTTTGTTGATTATGCTTTAGCGAATCATTCTCTTTTGCACAGAGAAAATATCAAGCTAGATTATGCGATATTAATTATCGGATAAATATAAAATTAATTTTTATAGTTGGCCTAAATTATAAAATGAATTAGAAGTTATTCAGATAGGTCAAAATAACAATTTAGTCTATGCAGCTAAATTTCGTCAAAGCACTTAATGGATTCCGTTGGTGTACCACGTCATGTCACTCTTAATAAAAATATAAATAGAAAAAATTACACTTTACTCCTCAAAGTTATAGGCCATTTTCAATTTAACTTTTAACGTTTTAAAAATTGCAATGCACCCCATCAAAGTTTCAAAAATTTTCTATGTAGCTCATTCGTTAAACATTTCTGTTTGCTCTAACGGAAATAATTAAAAATACTAAATTGCCCTTACAATTTTATTTTTTATTTTTAAAAAACTCAACAAATAGGAAAAAAAAAATTGGGGGTGGTCGTAATCTCCCCTTTGGCAATTTGGGGGTGGGATCTAGCCGGATTGGTGGTGGCGAGCCACCCCCACAACCCATGGGGGGTGGCCAACCACCCCCAGGGCCCAAATGGGGTGACTGAAACCACCCCAAACCCTTTGGGGGTGGCTTGCCTACCCACAAATGGTCGGATTGGGGGTGGCTTGGCCACCCCATGACCAAGCCATTCCCATTTGGCCAATTTGGTGGCTATGAGCATGTGGTCACTCTCACTTTTTCTTTTTTTCTTTTTTGGGTTTGACTTTGGGACATTTTTGAAATTTGTTAAAATATATAGGGACAATTTTAGAAATTTAAGTCAAAAAAATACACGTGTCTAGCACGTGACCAATTTTCAGTCAAATTGGACAGAAATGATTAATGGATAGGTCACATTGAAAAATTTTAAAACTTTGATGGGATGCATTGTAATTTTTAAAACATTAAAGGTTAAATCGAAAATTACCTGAAACTTTAAGGGGTTAAAGTGTAATTTTTTCATATAATTATAAATATATAATAAAACTAAAAAAAATAATAATAATTATGGGATATTAATTAATGATCTAACTTCTTTGTATCTCAAAATTAGGAAACCCTCATTGAAGAAAGAAAGAATATATATAGTAGTGTGGGCCCACCACCAGCAGGGTATTGCCACATCACAAGGTGTGGGCCCACCGGGGGTTGTGGGATTGGTCAAAGTGGTTTCAAACCTACTTGCAAAAATGACCTTGACGCACAAGCGAGACAGTCTGTGTAAAAGAATAACAACACACACATGCACAGAAGAAAAAAAAAAAAAAAAAAAAAAAAAACAATTTATGGAAAAAAAGAGGAAGAGAAAAACGGACCGCCAATGATCCCAGACGGAGAAGCGCTCAAAACCAAACGATTTCTCTACGCCTCCGATAACGCTGTCCCTCCACCCCCCCTCTCTCTCTCTCTATCTCTTCACGCTTTCTTACATTTCATCACCCCCACTCCTCTCCCGCCACGTGTCCCCTTCCAACTGTACGGACTCCCCCCCTCGCTCCCTCTCTCTCTCTCTCTCTCTCTCTCTCTCTCTTTGCGCCCATTTGTCTCTATAACGACCTCCTTCCCTCTCTCTCTCTCTCTCTGATTTTCTTTTTAATTTCTCGCTCAAGAACATTGACGATTTTTGGCGTTCGATTTTTCTTTATTGTGCTCTTGGAGTGAAGACGAAGGCGCTGTGTATTGCGTTCGAGCTAATCAAACGTGAGCTTCGTCAACCTGAGATTGAAGGATTAATATATATATATGTTTTCTGTCCGACTTTCTTGAATGATTGATCATTTTTGTTTCAATGGATCGGTTCGCAACGCTGATGGATTTTGATTTATGAATGATGTTCAAGATCTCTAGAAACAGAGCTAGCTGGTTCTTGCACTCTCTTAATGATTTTCTTTGGAACCTTGATTGAGATTGTTATCTAGAAAATCTCATTTTTCTCTCCGGTCTGTTTGGTGCCAAGAAACTCTAGGAAAAGAAATAACGACTTCTAACATTGAGTTTCATTTCCTGTTACAAGCCTTCTTTTAGAGCATCAACGTACAGTTTCCTAATTTTCTTCTCTTTTCCCACGCTTTCTCGGCTGCCAAACGGAGCCTTAATCAATTTACATTTTGTCAAAAAATTCAACATGAGAGGGGTTCATCCTTCATGAAGCCCGGGATTGTTAATTTATATATAAACATTTATTTATTTATACGTGTTCATTTCTGATGTTTGTCTTTGGCAGGGGTAGATTAGAATTTAGAATCGAGGAAGGCACGTAAATTTCCTTCCTCGATCGAGAAGGCCAAGCAGCAATGTCGGAGTCTGGCCAACAGGCCCTGGCGAGGAGGCCGTCTCGCAGCGCCGCCATGACCACATTCTCGACGGAGGTCTTCGACACCGAGGTCGTCCCCTCGTCCCTTGCCTCCATCGCTCCCATCCTCCGCGTCGCCGCCGAGATCGAGAGCGAGCGCCCTCGCGTCGCCTACCTCTGTAAACTCCTCTCTGTTTTCTCTTTTTCTGCTATATTATATATGTATGTATGTATGTATGGTCCATGCATGTACGCATATAATTGCAATTAGGTTTTTGCCTTTTTGGTGATTGTAAATATCCTGAAAGTGCTTTCTCCGCTGTTGATTTTGGAAGGTCGATTCTATGCGTTTGAAAAGGCGCACAGGTTGGATGCAAGCTCCAGCGGGCGTGGAGTGAGGCAGTTCAAAACAGGACTCCTGCAAAGATTAGAAAGGGTACGTAAAGACTTCTTCTAGCTTCTTTCTTATTTAATTTATCCGGGATCGGAAGTTAAGTTCTTTCTTATCAACTAGATTAAGTTAATTATCATGGATTAGTTCTTCGAGCATGTAAACGGCGGGACGTGTTCGAAAGGTGATTATATGTGCTCAAGCGTATTAAGCTTGGGTGAAATCGGAACGTGATAGGATGCAAGTGTTGTGATTTTTCCCTCTCTCCTATGACTATCTTTTTGACCACATTTCTACCCGAATTAAATTTTCCAGCTACCATATTACGCTCATAGTCCATAGATGTAAGAAATATTACAACTTTTATTATTCATTTGGGTGGAATTATTCACTTTGGATAATAATCCTTCTGGATTTTCTAAAATCTAAAGGAATTGATATATAATAATACATTAAAATATCTTAAAATTTTAATATAAACATATCACATAGGATAAATATTAAAATGATAAAATGTAAATTATTAAAAATTAGAAGATTTTTTTAAAAGTTTTTAGAGTAATGCTATGTGCCTCTATTTTTTTTTTAAAAAAAATTATTTTACTACGTACACACTTTCTTGACAAGAAATAACACTCTTGCATTTTATTCTTAACAAATGCTATTTTTTCATTTCTCATCAATTTTTAATCATCTTTTTTTGAAAAAAAAAAAAAAAAAAAATCAACTGCATTACAAAAATACAGAGATACAAAAGAGAGTTTCAGATCTCAGAAAACTAACCAATAGAATAAATCCTACATATCTAAGGGCAAACTAAATGACCAATGGCGCAGTACAATTAATAGATTACCTCTAAGGCCAAATAAAGACACCATGGTGACCATTTAGGGTGGTAGCTAGTTAAGTGATTGCAAGAAAATTTTTTAAGTGGCCACATACATATTAAAGTATTAGTTTTCAAATCTTGCAATGAAATTTTTTATATCTAGATAATATAAATCATTATGGATTTTATTAATGTCATGATGAGACGAGACTAGATCAGTTATTGACTTAATTAAACTTGAAGAAATATCCGCAATTTTCATTATTTATGCTCTTAGCGTGAAGTTCCTAACAAATGTGTTATTATAGTCACCAAATAGATTAATCACTCTAGTCATTCTCTCAAAAAAAAAATTAAAAAAAAAAAAAAAAATTAGAAAAAAATACCATTGTGAAACTCATGATAAAGAACAAGAGAAAATACTAAGGGTACTAACTTTTTTACTAACAGATCTTATTAAACTAACTTGTAACTTATTTATTAATATTCGTTACATTTCTTTTAATTAATTATTTTATTTCTTTCCAAGAAATAAGTAACACATCAATTTATTAAATCTCTATTATATTAATAAAAAGAATTAATACTCTTTAACATTTTTGAAAGAACAAAGCCCGATTATTTCTAAGCCGAGTTATTACTAAGATTGAGTCGCAAAGACGTAGATCACGCGGATACATCCAAGGTTGGCAAGGTAGATTTGGTCATCTTGGTGTGGATGATCGTTTGGGATCTCGTGAGGGGATCTTATGCATCCCAAGAGAGTGCTTGGCAGTTGGGGTTGAGAGTTGGGTACGCCTCGTGGAAAACGAAAGTTTTGAATAGTTAATGAGAGGGGTTTTGCATTTGGTCCTTAAGGATGGAGTTCGGCAGGTGGAATGCTCCGTAAACTTAATATGAAATAGAAATTATAGTCTAGGAAGTTTGACTTGTTTACTAAAATAAATTAATTTATGATTGGCTTATATAATTTATTACACATCTTTTAATAGGATCTAAACTCAATATATAAATATAAAATTATCAACCATACTTGAGGGATACTTGTTCTCATAAGAGATTAGGGAGTCAGACTCATTTCGTGTCTATTGTTTTTGTGACCAGTACTGTTTGAAATATAATACACAACAGAATCATAAATATGATACCTCACATAGTTGTTTCACGTACTTTTACTTGGTCATCCATAATTTCTTCTCTGAGTGGTGAGCACACCCAAAGATTATCCATATGTTTTACAAATAATGCTAAATGTCCTTCTGTTATAATTTTGATGTAATAATAATTTTTAAAATTAAATAAATTTTGTCTTAAGGGGTAGTTTAATCAATTAAAATCATGTCTAATGAAGTGGAAATCACTAGCTTGAATCTCATGTCTTACGCACCGAAAACGAGAGACACTGTGACATAGCCGAATAAAATTTCCTGCATTGGCGGTTAGAATGGATTCTTTAGCCTCTTATTGCATTTTATAAAAGCCGAATTCAAATGGGTCATTAGGATTATACTCCAGTGGTTTGTCATAATTATATGCTCACATAATTGTGACCGACTATCATTTCTTTCGTCTGAGTCTGACACTCAGTTCCACATTTTCATTGATATGGAAGTGGCTGAAAAACTTCACCCTCCCCTCAAAATAATAATATGAAGAAATTGAGTTTTATCATAGTCCGTTTGAAGCGTAAGGAGAATTGTTTCGATTATTTATTTGACTCAGGACAACGCTTCTAGTCTTGCCTCTCGCGTGAAGAAGACAGATGCAAGGGAAATCGAAAGCTTTTATCAGCAATACTATGAACACTACATTAGAGCTCTTGACCAGGGGGAACAGGCAGACAGGTATTCAAATGATTGTTACGCTACTGCTCTTTTCTTCTCTTGCCTTTTTGTTTCTTTTTTGGTTGTTTCCGATTGTATATTTGATCATCTGGACTTTCAAAGCACTATAATTTGCTTATTGAATTCAAATTCTTGACAGAGCGCAACTTGGAAAAGCTTACCAGACTGCTGGAGTGCTTTTTGAAGTGCTTTGTGCAGTCAATAAAACTGAGAAAGTTGAAGAAGTTGCTCCCGAGGTTAGTCCAATTAATTGTCATTCTATTCTATTTTGTCCTGGAAGTGGGTGGTTTGCTGCCTTTATTATTCTTTCGCGCAAATGCCCACTATTCAGCATAATCATGTCTGCAATAATTTCTCTATGAGCAGATTATCGCGGCCGCCAGAGATGTCCAAGAAAAGACTGAAATTTACGCACCGTATAACATTCTTCCTCTGGATTCCGCTGGGGCTTCACAATCTATCATGCAGCTTGAAGAGGTATTCTTCTGTTGTGGTTAATGACTCAGAATCTTGTTTTTTGATGCCTAGTTGGTGTATCATTCAAGCTTGTTGAATCTCTTTATACCAGGTTAAGGCTGCTGTGGCTTCTCTGTGGAATACTCGTGGCTTGAGCTGGCCCAGTGCGTTTGAGCAACACAGGCAGAAAGCAGGAGATTTAGACCTTCTTGATTGGCTAAGGGCCATGTTCGGGTTCCAGGCATGTTTTAAACCCAAAGAGAGAGAGAGAGAGAAAGAACGTAGATAGCTAGGAGTCCCTATATGATCTTCAAGGAGTGCCTTATGCATTTGGTTTATTTTTGTGACTACAGAGAGACAATGTCAGGAACCAGAGGGAGAATTTGATTTTGCTTCTTGCTAATGCTCATATAAGGCTTCATCCCAAGCCTGAACCTCTTAATAAGGCATGCACCAATATCTCAGTCTTGAATTTTATTTTTGTCCACATTTTTTGACATTCCAGAAATTTTAGTGTCATTTGTCCCTTTGATGAGTGATGGTAATAAAGATGTATATGCATTTAAACTCTAATTAGTTTGAGCAACCTCTTTATGAATGGTGTGCCTTTTGTATGATTCAACTCTTGGGCTGCGGTTAAACCGTTCTTCTATTTCTTTAATTTTTATGCAGCTTGATGAACGTGCTGTGGATGCAGTTATGAGCAAGCTCTTCAAGAATTACAAAACATGGTGCAAATTTTTGGGACGAAAACACAGTTTACGGTAGATTTACCAGTATCTACACCTTTACAGTTTCAATGAGAGTTTTTTATGCATGATCTGGAACTTTTGATGCCAAAATAGACAAATCTTATTCAATATAGGCTCCCTCAAGGTCATCAAGAGATACAGCAAAGGAAGTTGCTATACATGGGTTTATATCTTCTCATCTGGGGCGAAGCGGCTAATGTTCGCTTCATGCCAGAATGTCTTTGCTATATATTTCATAATGTGAGTACCTTTTCATCTTTGTGAGTATGGTTTTTCTATCTTAGTATTAATTATAATGACATACACCTGACTTTCAGATGGCGTATGAACTCCATGGCCTATTGGCTGGAAATGTCAGCATTGTTACTGGTGAAAACATTAAGCCCTCTTATGGTGGGGATGATGAGGCTTTCCTGCGGAAGGTTATCACACCCCTGTACCGCGTAATTGAAAAGGTATGTTATGGAAAAGTCATTTCTACTTTTTGCAAACTACAGATCTTTCTTTCTGATATGAGAGAGCTGGTAATGACATTCCAGGAAGCCAAGAAGAGCGGAAATGGAAAAGCTACTAACTCTGCTTGGTGCAATTATGATGATCTTAATGAGTATTTCTGGTTCGATATCAGTTTTCAGATTGAATGTTAAGATTTTATTGCTGGTTTAGGTCTCTTAATTCAATTTAAATTTGATTTTCTTTACATATTTTTAGGTCGTCTGACTGCTTCTCTCTTGGTTGGCCCATGCGTGATGATGGTGATTTTTTTAAATCAACACGTGACAACGTACAGGTACTCCTATACTTTCAGCAGTTCCTACCACATTTCTCTGATTAATCTGTTGGTTCATTTCTTAATATAACTGCTATGCCAGGGAAGAAAGGGTTCTAGAAGAAAATCTGGAAGCACAGGAAAATCATACTTTGTTGAGACCCGAACATTTTGGCACATTTTTCGAAGTTTTGATAGATTCTGGACCTTCTATATACTGGCTCTACAGGTATTTAATTGCAACAGAGTGGAGATACTAGACTGACGTTTCTATTGTTGCCTTCTTATTTAGTTTGCTTGCGTAAATACTCAATTTTTTGTCTGTTTTTTTGAAGGCAATGGTCATCATTGCCTGGAAAAAGGTTGAACTAGTGGATATACTTCAAGCAAAAGTCCTACTCGATCTATCCACTATATTCATCACAGCAGCGGTTCTTCGCTTCATTCAAAGTATGATATCCTTGCTTGAAGCCACAATGCTCATTTAGTTTGAACACACACACACACACACACACAAAATTAGTCTTTTTCAATGTTATGCAGCTTGCATCTCTTCTTTGTAAGCATCTTACATTATGAATTAGCTACTTACTGCTACAGACAATAAAGTTGAGTTTCGGAGAGAAGTCTTATCCTAGTACTATAAGAAACATAGCTTCTTGTTATGAATTATTTCTTCCAATCATGTTTAGACGAGCCTCTACAAATATGCAGTATGTGATATAGGCAAAAAGAAGGAAGAAAAGAAAGAGATATTGAATATGGAACTTATCTTATTATGTTACTGTTTTGAACAACAAATGGAATTTTGCACTGTTGCACAGCTACTTCTATGCATGGAATTTGGTCTATCAAATATATTTGTGCAAATGTTGTTTCACCTTTTCTTTTCAGCCTTGTAAATATGTAACCAATTGATTCTTGGAATCAGGTTTGTTTAATACATATTGGTGGTTATAAGCAGGATTTTTCGTGTAACAAAGATTTTCAAATAATATCCAGCATCCAAATGTACCTGAATATTTGCAAATGGTTTTAGATGTTATCTATAAACTAATTTATTTTAAGGACTTGATATGGACCTATTATGTAAATTTACGGTTGATTCTGTATTATCCTATTATGTAAATTTCATTATTAATATCAGTTTCACTGTAATATTGATCATTTAGGTCAAACGTGAAACTTTGTAGGTTTGTTCTGTCTGGATTGGCTGTTATAGCCAAATCACATTAATACCTTTTTATTCTTCCTTTCTCTAATCTTATGTTCAATTTTTTCTTCTACTATTTTAAATCTTATCATTGCATGGGAGTCTACTTCATGTATGTACTTGGACTCCGCATATCAAGTCCATTGGTATCTTTAATTGCATCTCCTGGGCAGATTGGGCCCATCTGTCTCTGTTTCTATTACTGGTTGGTCCACATGTTAGAAAAAGTGTTAGAGAGTGCCAAATTGTTTAGTTGTGGAGCTTAATATGAATTTACATGTAGTTGGGACTCTCCATCTAAGATATTAAGCTGTTAGGATGTGAGCCAACAATATATATCAAGTTCGCAAACACACTTAAAACTTCCCAATATAGAGAGAATTATTCAGTTTGATGTTGCTGTTGGGTCTTTGCCCTGACTTCTATACCTGCTTTTCTTTTCAGCCAAGATGGTATGTGTGTTTGAAGCAAGTTATAGCATTTTATGATGCATCTAGCTATATGATGTTTTCTATTCTGTATGAATTTAGAATTGCAGAAGCCTTGTGTTCGTATTATTTCTGTATAAATTGTAAATTATATGAGCTTGGTGTTCATCATCAGTGTGTCAAATAGATGTTTAAGTATTTAAAGAAGGTTTTTTATTTTTTATTTTTAAATAATAATAATTTTCTCTCTTTTATTTTGTTCTAGGTATTCTGGACCTGGTTTTGAACTTCCCAGGATATCATAGGTGGAAGTTCACTCAAGTGCTGAGAAATATTCTCAAGATAATTGTTAGTCTTGCATGGGCCATCATTCTCCCAGTTTTTTACGTGCACTCCTCTAAATTCGCCCCTAAAAAAATTAAAGATTTGTTGTCATTTCTTGGTGAGGTGAAAGGCATTTCTCCTTTATATATCATGGCTGTTGCCGTCTATTTGCTTCCAAATTTACTAGCAGCTGCTTTATTCATCTTTCCAATGCTCCGACGTTGGATCGAAAACTCAGATTGGCATATCATTAGGTTCCTCTTGTGGTGGTCACAGGTAATTATATTGCTCTGCTTTTCTTATCTCATACTTGTATTTGGTATATTATCTTTCATTTGTACTTGCCAAAATGTTTGATTGGTAGGAAGTTTGTTGCTCAAGTACTGTTTGATCAGATATGGTGCTTAAGAAAACCAATTTCATGAGACCAATAGATGAAAATAGCTGGGAAAAGTTTACTAAAGTAAATATTGTCTGAAATCAAAAAAACAGATTCTGCAGTGTTCTCAAGTGTAGACACAACTGAAGACAATTTGTTGTGGGTCCTAGTTGTGGGTGCGGGAGTGTGGAATTGATAGACTCATGTTGCTAATGTTAGGAAAAATTATTTTTGCCTGTATCCAGCGGACCTTTATCTAATAACATATTCAAATATATCCTTAGTACTTGAACATAGAACATTTACATTTTCTAGTATGTTGTAGATAGACAGCTCATAGTTTGAGCTGCGTTAAGTTATATTGTGGTGCACCTCTTATAGACAAATTCCAGTTGCTCAACCATTCTCTTATTAGAAAATGATTGTAGTCTCTATCCTTCAACCGTTGTATCTTCTAATTGCAGAATTATAGTATTCCCTCCTTTATATTAAATGGTTCTCTTACTTTGAAGTGCATCACATCAAGTTGCATTTTTTTTTTCTTCGCTTTTCTCTTTTCAACATTGGTTGGTACAGAATTAGATCAATCTAGGGTGTATGATAGTTCTGACAGATAAGCACTCTACTATAAATGGTGGCATTCAGAATTCGGTTCGATGTCATGTTCTATGCAACTATATTTTACTGATACCATGATTTTGAAATAGCTTTTGCTTGCTAGAGGCTTCAAATGTAAATTATGTAATAGGCTATGCTCACATTAGATAAAACATTTATTTATTTGGCGTATCTATTGGATACATAAGAGTATAAGACCTAGCTTTAGTAAGCTAATATTGAACATATCAACCAAGAAGCTACTCTGTTGATCCTGGTCACACACCATATACTCATATATATCTGTTTTGCTCTTGCATAACTCAGTTGTTTTTATTATCCCTCCAGCCGTAATAAATGCTTTTATGTCTCTTGCTCACTTTTATACAGCCAAGAGTATATGTTGGAAGGGGAATGCATGAAAGTCAATTTGCTCTGATAAAGTGAGTATGATATGAAAACACACTAAACTTTATTCTAATAATTTAGATTTCTATATTTCCTTTCTTTGTTTTGTTGAAATTTGCTTCATTGTCTGGACTACTTTTCCAATTTCAGGTATACTCTTTTTTGGGTGTTACTTCTGATTTCCAAATTTGCATTCAGCTATTTTATCCAGGTAATTGAATGGGCAGTAATCGTTAATTTTTCTATGTAAATGAGATGTGGGATTGTTGGATTTTCTGATAACCTTTTGACTCTTTTTCCCTAGATAAAACCTCTTGTGAATCCAACAAAAGACATAATGAGTATTCGTCGTATTGACTATGACTGGCATGAATTTTTCCCGAGAGGTATTAATATATGCTGCTGCTTCCTTCTTTTATTTTTTCTCAACTTGGCTTTCAGTTTTATGCTGAAGATTCTCTTGTCAATGCAGCTAAACACAACTACGGAGCAGTTGTGTCACTCTGGGCACCGGTGATCTTGGTGTGTTAATCTTTCCTTTGTCTAGTCTGATATTTTGTTACTTTATAGTTAGGTAGTGCATTTCATATTATGTTACAAGTTCAATGCAGGTCTATTTCATGGACACTCAAATTTGGTATGCCGTTTACCAAACTTTATATGGTGGTGTTCTGGGGGCCTTTGATCGTCTAGGAGAGGTGACCCTTTAAATGCCTTTATTTCTGTCCTATATTATTCATGACATCTATTTCTCATTCTACATAGGGTGTCATCATACATCATTTAAAGTGAATTGTCTGGCCATTTTATTTTTCGTTCATACTTTCCGTTTTTTGTTTGTGAGCATGACATGTTGGCCAAAGCTAGATTAAGTGGTTTTTCCCCCCATCAATACTTGCGTAGCAGAACTAAATAGTAGGGCTCATAATAAGAGAACCTAAGATTATCATGTTGTGACAAATTAAGATTTCAAGTGGCAAAAGGTAGAGAAACAGAAGAAGAAAAATATTAACTAATTATACCTAAAGGGCACAAAATTTATGTGGTTTGGCACAAAGACCTATGTCTACAGGTGAAAACAACAACAATAATAATAATAACAATAATAAAAGAATCACTAACAAAATGTAGAGTACAAAAGGTAGTGAAAAGCACTCAAATCCTAAGCTCCAATACATCCAAGTCTTACTCACAAAGAGAATTTTCTAATTACTTTTAGGTTCTCTTCCTCTAAGCTCTTACCACTCCCTAAAACAAAAAGCCAAAAGGCTGTGTATATAGTGGCTGTATGATAGCACATGATAGGCTAACTTCACCCATGCCGTGAGGCAAAACCAAGTGGAGGAAATGCCAACCTTAAGCTGAAATGGAAAGCTGCTGGTGCCAACTAAGCCAGCATGAGAAGGAAGACCAAAATTGAAGGAAACCCATGAATTGGTTGAACAAGAGATTGCCACAACTTGGGATATTCTGCTGCAAGTGCATTTAATGCTAGTGATCAAATTCATGCATGAAGGAAGCCACCGAATTGGCTAAAGAAAAAGTTCAAGAAGGCTTGATCAAGCTTCATTGAATTCTCTCTCTCACACACACACACACCTGAACGTTTTGGCGGGAGCTCTTTACTGAACTAACAAACATTAAATTGTGACCATCATTTTCTTTCAATTTCATTGAAAATCTTAGTCTTCCAGTTGTATCATTTTTAAAATTGAGACGACCCACTTCTTTTTGGGGGAAAACCTGGGATTGATCTAACCTTATGCAATCAATAGGGTAAATTATGGTAGTGGCATTGCAACAACTCCATGGCTCATTGACTTGTACTAACTCTTGTGACTTAAACCTTGAAGTCAGTTTATGTTCATCTTCTTTTCTCTTCTTACAGATACGAACACTTGGCATGGTAAGGTCAAGGTTCCAGTCCTTACCTGGTGCATTCAACTCATATTTGGTGCCTTCTGATAAGTCTCAGAAAAGAGGATTCTCTTTATCAAAGCGTTTTGCTGAGGTTGGACATTGCTTTCAAAATTTTTATATTTTAGTACCCTAAGTTGTGTAGAGTACATTAGTTCCCTTTTTTTTAAAAAAAAATTAAGTGCCTTTATAGATAACGGCAAGCAGGAGAAGTGAAGCTGCCAAATTTGCTCAGTTATGGAATGAAGTAATATGTAGTTTCCGTGAGGAAGATTTACTAAGTGACAGGAAAGGCCCCTCAACCAAGTTAATCTGTTTTTTCAGTATAACTATCTTTTTATCCATCATGCAGTTAAAACTGAACAGTTTCTTTTTTCATGCAGGGAGATGGACCTTTTGATAGTTCCTTATTCATCAGATCCTAGCCTGAAAATAATTCAGTGGCCACCTTTTTTGCTTGCTAGCAAGGTCAGCATAATCCTTTTTCAAAAATGTATTGTATCTGTTGCCTCTTTTTATTGTTGACTGTTTGTCTACCCTGAAGATCCCAATAGCATTGGATATGGCTGCTCAATTTCGATCCAAGGACTCTGACCTTTGGAGGCGCATATGTGCGGATGAATATATGAAATGTGCTGTGATTGAATGCTATGAATCATTCAAGCATGTCCTGAATGTTCTGGTGGTTGGTGAAACTGAGAAAAGGTTGTTATTGTCACCACTTGGTTCCTAACTGTGAAATATATATCTTCAACTGATCCTAGATTTACCAAGATTAAACAAAATTTCAGGTTTATGATCCCTGTACATTTGGTATATATTAGTTATATTATAAAATTTCCCATTTTTTGTTGACTTGCTCGACATAAATCATATTGGTAATTCTTGAAGCATATAGAAGGTTGGCATCGTCTGATGCAAGATAACATTTGACAGAAGGAAAGCATGATAAATAAATAATATTTTGGTTCTTTTGTATGTATGAAATTAGTATAAATCAAGAAGGATAGATTTTTTTTCCCATTTTGTGTCCTAGAATCTCTAACATCATCAGTAATGTAACAGGATAATGGGCATCATCTTTAAAGAAGTCGAAAGTAACATTTCAAAGAATACACTTCTTGTAAATTTCAGAATGGGCTCTTTGCCTACTCTTTGCACTAAATTTGTGGAGCTTGTAGGGATCTTGGTGAGTTGTTACAGAAAAGTACTTGTCATATCTGCAACCTGTGTTTGTTTATGCATGATAGTTATATAATAAAAAATTTCCTCTTCCTTTCATTCTGCAGAAAGACAGTGATCCATCCAAAAAAGACACGTTGGTGCTTTTGCTGCAAGACATGTTAGAAGTAGTTACTCGTGATATGATGGTGAATGAGATACGGTTGGTTAACTTTTTCCAATCAGCTTTTAGCAATCTATTTTACAAGTTTAGTGGAATATCCTGGTGTTTTTCCATTTTGAAGATTATAGTGCTCCTTTCTCTGATATAATTTATTTATTTAGTGAACTGGTAGAAGTTGGTCATGGTAGCAAGGATTCTGGAAGGCAGCTTTTTGCTGGCACTGATGCGAAACCTGCTATAATTTTTCCTCCTACAATCACTGCACAATGGGAAGAACAGGTACAATATTTAAATTAACTGATAGCAGTCAAACCATTAATTCATACTCCAAAATAGTTTATAATGAAATGATCTATTAAAATTTTGATACAAATGACACTATTTTATTGCTTATTACATTTTTCAGATAAGACGTCTCTATCTACTATTGACTGTGAAGGAATCCGCTCTGGATGTACCAACAAATCTTGAAGCACGTAGAAGGATTGCATTTTTCACAAACTCATTGTTCATGGACATGCCACGTGCTCCACGAGTCCGTAAAATGCTGTCGTTCAGGTCTGATTTATGTTTTATATATATTGGCATAGAACATTTCTCAACTCTGTTTTGGTTGGTTCTTTCTGAAAAAGCCAGTCATTGCAAGTATTTTCCTTTGTTTATAGATCTGTCGTTGCTCATAGAAATGTAAAGCATTTATTGTACTTTTATTTCGCGCAGCCCCAAAGGCATGAGTGACAAGATATTACAAACTATCAAGGGAAAGAACTATACTTAGCCAAAATGATTAGTACTCGTTGGAATTTACCTTTATACTTATATCAATAATTGAATTTTGTTTGCCATATTAGATGCAATTACAAATGATTAGTTAAATTTATTTTAGCTTTTATATCTTTACGATACAACATTTTCTTCTGGGTTTTCCAATAAATTATGTCCTGAATAGCAGGTGAAGCTTTTAAGCTTTTGAAATTATTACTCTTGTCATATTGTTACTAAATCATTTTCTTGCTATCGGAAGTGTCTTGACACCATACTATAGTGAGGAAACTGTCTATTCTAAAGCTGACCTTGAGATGGAAAATGAAGATGGCATATCAATCATCTATTACCTGCAAAAGATTTTCCCAGGTTTGTGATACTATAAATATCATGGTAACACTCTGTCTAGTGTAGATTAATTTTGATTGAAGTGACTTCATTGTGATTGGTGTACTAATTTAAAAAATCGTATTGTGACTTCTTCAGATGAGTGGAATAACTTCATGGAGCGACTAAATTGCAAAAAAAGTAGTGAGATAATGGAAAATGAAGAGAACATATTGCAGCTTCGTCATTGGGTCTCCTTGAGGGGACAAACTCTCTGCAGGACAGGTATTTGATGCATTATTATCTCCATTAATCATATATATCAACTTTTGTCTTTGATCTTAATAAATTTTAGTGTTCCAGTTAGGGGAATGATGTATTATCGACGGGCTTTGAAGCTTCAGGCTTTTCTTGACATGGCTTCCGAAAAAGGTAAGCTAGTAATAGCTTTTTCTCCGATAACATTTGGCCGAGCATGGTACCTGAGGCCTCAAATGTCTACTGAAGTATTTATTTTTGGAGGTAATTATGGTTGCTTCAGACTGTTTTTATTGTGAGCAGAGATACTGGAAGGCTACAAAGCTATCACAATTCCATCAGAGGAAGAAAAGAAAAGTCAGAGATCCCTCTATGCTCAATTAGAGGCTGTGGCTGACATGAAATTCACATATGTAGCTACCTGTCAGAACTATGGGAATCAGAAGCGGAGTGGAGATCGCCGTGCAACAGACATTCTAAATTTGATGGTTAAGTATGTTCTCCTTCTGATGAAGTTGATAGACTTATGCAATTTGATTTCTTTGAAGATTTTAATGCTGCGTTAATTTTGTTCAAGAATATGATTCCCCAACTTTTTATTTTTTATTTTTCAATACAGTAATCCCTCCCTTCGTGTGGCATATATTGATGAAGTTGAAGAGAGAGAAAGTGGAAAGGTACAGAAGGTTTACTACTCTGTATTGGTCAAAGCTGTCGATTATCTTGATCAGGTAATTGTTATTCATACTGTGAACAGAACCACCATATTGATTTACAAACATAGACACTGATCATTGTTGTATCTTCTTTAAAGGAAATCTATCGGATAAAATTGCCGGGCTCTGCAATTATAGGAGAAGGGAAGCCTGAAAATCAGAACCATGCTTTAATTTTTACTAGAGGGGAAGCTGTTCAGGCCATTGACATGAACCAGGTTAGCAATATAAATTTGAAGTCGAACACATCCCCTATCGATTATTTGGGCCAAACTATGATAGTTGGTCAATTTCTTGTAGGACAACTACTTGGAAGAAGCTTTTAAGATGCGTAACCTTCTGGAAGAATTCAACGAGGATCATGGAGTGCGTTCACCTACAATTTTGGGTGTTCGTGAGCATATCTTTACTGGAAGGTTGGATGCAATTCTGTTTATTCAGATCCATAATCTTCTTATTTGTTAATGTTTAGATCCTGACTTTGTTATTTCTGAGATGTTATAACATCTGTGCTGCAGTGTTTCTTCATTAGCTTGGTTTATGTCAAATCAAGAAACATCATTTGTTACCATAGGTCAAAGAGTTCTTGCCAGACCTTTGAAGTATGTCCTCTCTCCTGTCCTTTCCTTCTTTGTGTTAATGACGTATTCCAAGGCATTTTTTCTTCTTCAAGTTCTTGCTCATTTTGAAGCTAGCCAGAATAATTTGTCATATTACATAATTGAGAATGGAATAATTTTTTGAGTTTCATTTAGCAGTGAATTTCATAACATCTCTCTCTCTCTCTCTCTCTCTCTCTCACACACACACACACACACACTCTTTTAATGTTTTATTGGAACATTACCTTTTCCCCTTAAACCATGCTAATTATATGGACAGAGTTCTTATGTTACAAGAAGCGAGATTGGAATAAGAAATGTTTTTTTCTTTGCCATCGTTTCATCATCTAAATAGCAACAATACAACAAAATCTTATATTGTGCCTTAAATTGTTGTTGGTTTTAGGGTTCGGTTCCACTATGGTCATCCAGATGTATTTGATAGAATCTTCCACATTACCCGTGGTGGCATCAGTAAGGCTTCTCGTGGCATCAATCTGAGCGAGGACATCTTTGCTGGTAGCATTTGAAAACATCCATTTTCTCATAGACTCATGCAATGTGCTTTATTTCTTAACATGTGCTTTGCCTATACAGGTTTCAATTCAACATTAAGACGAGGGAATATTACTCACCATGAATACATCCAAATTGGGAAGGGTCGAGATGTTGGGCTTAACCAAATCTCACTCTTTGAAGCAAAAGTGGCCTGTGGTAATGGAGAGCAGACACTGAGCAGGGATCTCTATCGATTAGGGCATCGATTTGACTTTTTCCGCATGCTGTCATTTTATTTTACGACAGTAGGATTCTATGTCAGCTCAATGGTAATTCCTATTACATGCATAATCCAAGCTGAAAGATGATCAAATAACTATTTTTGAGGTGCTGAATTAAAAGTCAATTTATATTATTAATTTCAGTGTTTAAATACTAATTCCCAAAGAAAAGCAAGCCAAGCTCAAGTAGTTGATTAAGATTTGTTAGCGCTCAAATTTTTAGAAGTTCTAGTTATGGGGGTACATGTGAAATTAGTTATAGAAGCTGTGTTTACCACAAAGTAAGAACTGAAAGAACTGTATCTGGAAACAAGTGTTACTGTAACTAATCAGCATGAACTGTTTTTACTTATGCCATAGAATGCTTATATAACTAATTAGTTATAGATTTTTTGAGGTGTCCTCACCTCCTGATACCCCATCTCTCTTAAGCATGTTAGTTGTAGTTTGTATACTTTTCTTCACTGAAGTTTTATGTAAACTGAAGGAAGGCTTCTCATAGTGCCTTAGAATTGCCAGTGCGATTTATAGGTTAGAATCGTTAGATGCTTTGCGATTTACAGTCCCTATTATTTCATTCTTGAAAGGATAAATTAAGTTCCTTTCTTTGCTTGATAGTATAGGTCATGCCATCGTGGAGTGGACACCACGATTCGATTCTTGCTCTGTGCTAAAATCATAAATAGAAAGAGAAATACCCCCCCCCCCCCCCCCTTCCACCTCTCAAGAAAAAAAAAAGAAAGAAGGTTGTTTGCTGTTTACATCAATTCAATATGAAAAGAGAAAAGAAAACCTGGATATGAAGGAGCAACTCACCATTGATTTAGAAAGTTTACTAATTTAATTTTAATTTTCTTCCTAAAAAGAGTTCTTTCTTGTTATGCAGATGGTTGTCATTACAGTCTTTGTTTACTTATACGGCAAACTTTACCTGTCATTGAGTGGATTGGAGAAGGAAATAGTTAAATTTGCCAGGAACAAGGGAAGTGATCCTCTAAAGGCAGCCATGGCTTCACAATCCCTTGTTCAAATTGGTCTTTTGATGGCCTTGCCCATGGTCATGGAGATTGGACTGGAGAGGGGGTTCAGAACGGCATTAGGTGACATAATAATTATGCAGCTGCAGCTAGCTGCAGTTTTCTTCACTTTCTCCCTTGGAACAAAGGTCCATTATTTTGGGCGCACCATCCTGCATGGAGGGGCGAGGTACAGAGCAACTGGGCGTGGTTTTGTAGTCCGGCATGAGAAGTTTGCGGAGAACTACAGGCTATACTCAAAGAGCCACTTTGTGAAAGCGCTGGAGCTTATGATATTGCTTATAGCTTACAGGATTTATGGTTCAGCAGTTCCAGATCCTACAGCTTATGCCCTCCTAACATTTTCGATGTGGTTCTTAGTGGTTTCTTGGTTGTTTGCTCCATTCCTTTTCAACCCTTCAGGCTTTGAATGGCAGAAGATAGTGGAAGATTGGGATGATTGGGCAAAGTGGATAAGCAGCCGAGGCGGTATTGGTGTACCAGCACACAAGAGCTGGGAATCCTGGTGGGATGAGGAACAGGAACACATGCAGTACACTGGACTTTTAGGAAGGTTCTGGGAGATCGTTCTTTCACTGCGCTTCTTTCTCTATCAGTATGGAATTGTATATCATCTACATGCAGTAAAAGGAGACACGAGCATCATAGTAAGTTTAGCAGCTGGCTGTTAACATTTAGTGTCATGTTTACATAAATTTTGTTTGAATTTGCTGTCCAGAAGTTTGAAGTTTCACTAAAGATATTAGTTGCTGAAAATTAATCTTTCTGTATGCTAAGCTCTCTGCCCTTGGTTTGGAAGTTTGAAAATTTTCTTAAGGTGACTAAGCCCAGTAAACAAAGGTTAGGGCCTAAATGCTGATGATTGATGCGCTATGATGCATGGAAAAAAAGCATCTGGTTTCAGCTCTGGCTAAATATACGGAAGTTATTCTGTTTGGATGAGGATGATCTCAGAAGACTGCAATCTTCTACCATTTGGCTAAGAGAATAAATAAATGCTGCTGTCTGTTTTTCCCTGGCACGGATCAGTTCAAACAGAGAACTTGTTTAATATGGGCTAGAAGATATTGAACTAGGGAATTTTTAAAATTAAAGAAAACTAAGTACCCAGTAAAGATATATATATATATATATATATATTTTTCCTAACATGCTTTTTGGTTCCAGGTTTATGGTCTGTCATGGCTGGTCATTGTAGCTGTCATGATCATCTTAAAGGTTAGTCTCAAGCTCCAAAAGTTTCTATGAATGTAAAGAATTTGGCTCTAGTCATGACTCGGGACTTCTACTTCATTTAATGTTACAACTTTGGACTGCAGATTGTGTCCATGGGTAGAAAGAAGTTCAGTGCAGATTTCCAGCTGATGTTCCGTCTTCTGAAGCTAGTACTTTTTATTGGAACCATAATCACTGTTGTCGTGCTCTTTACTGTTCTTGATCTCACAGTTGGAGACATCTTTGCAAGCCTGCTGGCCTTCCTGCCAACAGGATGGGCACTTCTGCAGGTACCTGAGGCATTTGAATATGTTTTTTGTTTTTTTGTTTTCAAACAAATCTTTCTCCGTCTTCCACATAGTGGACACATGTACATGCTATCTCTACTAACCAACTCAAGCAACCAGTCCAGCATAAAATTTCGAATGATTGTGCGCATAGTGAAACTTCATGTTGATTTAAAGCCAGTTTGGAATACTATGATTTAAACATGAGATTGTAGTCAGTTTGAGTGTAGTTGAGGTGGTAGGTATATTTCACTCTTGATTAAAGTGATGGCTTTGAATGACAGATAGCACAAGCATGCAGGCCATTGGTGAAGGGCATTGGAATGTGGGGGTCTGTGAAAGCTCTAGCAAGAGGTTATGAATACATTATGGGGCTGGCAATCCTTGCGCCTGTGGCTGTACTGGCCTGGTTCCCATTTGTCTCAGAGTTCCAAACCAGGCTGCTATTCAACCAAGCTTTCAGCAGAGGGCTTCAGATTCAACGAATTCTGGCTGGTGGCAAGAAGAACAAGTAAAAACCACCCATGCAGCATCATCTTTACAAGGAGATGAGAAAGACAGAGTTCAGGAGGAGACAAGGGGTTGTCGAGGGATTTAGTGACGAAAGAGAGAAATCGATAAAAAAAAAAAATGTAAACGCGGCATGGTTGTCTAGTGTAGTATCTCTATCTCCTCCGGCCCCAGACGACTCTTTGTCTTGCAGCTTACGGAAAATATCAGTTTTTTTGATCTTTGTGAAGTTCCTCGCGATGGTAAAAAGAAATGCTTCAATCCGATGTTTACATATCCCTGTTACTTATGTGTATTATCATCAGCAGCAATGTGGTATAAAAATGTATATCCTCTTGACAACATTCTTTCTTTACCCACATATATACAAAGGAAAGCATTACATTTCTATAGCAATGAAGAGACTGCAATATGTGACGCGAGTGGGATGGAAGCTAAGCTTATCCGTAATAGTGACAATAAAACTGCATTCCATGCTGTCAACGAAATATCTTGAATGAGAATTACATTCCATTTGTTTCACCCTAAAATGATTTATAGAAAATATTTTTCGTATTTTTGGGTGTTTGGTATGACGTAAAATAATAGTCATCGAAAAATATTTTCCCTTTAACTGAAAATTTTTCTTTAATTTTCGAAAAATGATTTACGATTTTGAAAACTGTAAACCATTTTTTGACTTCGAAAATCTTATTCTCAAATCGACAAACCTTGCTGAGACTTCACTGGGACCTCGTCAGCACCTTCTCGAGACCTGCTTGAGACTTGACCGGAACTCGCTCGAGACCCACCTGGGACTCACCCGAGACCCCTCGGGATCTGACAAGAACTTGACCGGGACTCGCTCAGGACTTGACTGGGACTCGACCCCCGCTCGGGACTTGACTGAGACTTCGCAGGACCCGCTAGGGACTCGTTGAAAAATATTTTCGCTGGAAAGCATTTTCCTTGAAAATGATTTCTTAGAGCATTCATATCCGGCTCAGCTAATATTTGGCTAGTTTAGCAAAAAAAAAATCACCTTTATCTATTCCAGCTACTTACCTTTTTAAAGCACACACATCCGGCTCAGCATTTTAACTTTACACTCATTTAAATATTATTTCCCTACCATTTAAATATTATTTTCCTATTCTTTCTTTATATTTTTTTATTCTTTCTTTTTAAAATCCTAATGACTACAAATCTTTTTCCTCCCAATTTTCTTCAACCTGCCATCAAGAGCAAATTCAGCATTGCATCTCCGTTGAGCCATTTTTTCTCCCACCATTTTTTTTTTTTTGTTTACATAAAGGTAGATATTCTTATTGATAATCATCCAACTATAGCAAAAAGGAGAAGAAAGGCGTCAGAGGAGAGAGAAATGACGATTTTTTTATTAATATTTTCGTTTGCTGATGAGCTACAGTAAGTAAGCAATTTTGCTTACTACTGTAGCTCCTCAACAATTTGTAGGGGACTTTGTTGAGCCGGATGGAAGGGACTTTTTGGTGTTTGGCTCAACAATTGAGCCAAAAGGCTCAATTGTTGAGCCCACTACGAATGCCCTTAGTAAACATTTCCTGGTATTTAGAATATACGGAAAATCAGGAAATAGTCGTGTCCCCAATGTTAGAAAATGTTTTTAGCAGAAAACATTTTTTGGTATTTGATGTGTATGCAAAATCATATTAAACACTAAATTACGAAAATGCCCATGTCAAGTCTTGGGCAGGTCCCAGGTGAGTCGCACTGGGTAATTTTTAGTTGTAAATAAAAATTACATTTTATAGGTTAATATGATTAAATGAAAATATACAAAATATTTGTGATTTTTCGTGCGTGTGCCAAACGCCGAAAAATGTTTTCATCGTAAAACATTTTCTTGTAAAATGACTTTAGTAAAAATATTTTACGTCAAAACAAACTGAGCATTTGAGTAAAGATTTTTCCATACAAAAGAACCATTTGGGCATATGCCACTTGCAAAAAACTACAAGACATAGACCTTTGTGTACAAACTCAATATAAAATAAGAAAAGGAAAAACCATNTAGGTTAATATGATTAAATGAAAATATACAAAATATTTGTGATTTTTCATGTGTGTGCCAAACGCCGAAAAATGTTTTCATCGTAAAACATTTTCTTGTAAAATGACTTTAGTAAAAATATTTTACGTCAAAACAAACTGAGCATTTGAGTAAAGATTTTTCCATACAAAAGAACCATTTGGGCATATGCCACTTGCAAAAAACTACAAGACATAGACCTTTGTGTACAAACTCAATATAAAATAAGAAAAGGAAAAACCATCAATATAGGGTATCAAACTTACGAGTTTTAGCAATGTCATGAATTTTTCATTAAATCTTGTCAAAATTTTCAAAATACCTATTTTTTATTATTAAAAAATAAAATAAAGAAAAATTCAAAAATTAAGTGTTGGTCAAGATTTAACAAAATTTGTAAAAATACTTGCGCATAAATCTTTGCAAAATTTTTTTTTAAATAGAGGAATTTTGAAAATTTTGACAATTTAATGGACAATCATAACAGAGGAAGGACATTTTGAAAAATTAAAAAATTGATACCCTAAATTGAGAGCTTTTGAACATTAGAAAGATAATTTCAAAATGCATGAAAGTTTGGGTGAATTTTGTGAAGTTACACCTCCGTAATACAATAAGAAGCTCTCAGAATTATCTCAAGACCATCCTCAATCAACAATTCTTTCCTTCTCATAGTTTGAATTGTGAGAAAGAGAGATTGTTTAGTAAAAATCTTTCAAGCTTTTTTTTTTTTTTTTTTCTGAGCGATTAACATATAAATCAGTGTCCCTTTCTGTTTCTCCCTTTGTCTGCCAGCTCGACAAAAGATACCTTTCTTCACAAAAGAAACTTGAGAATAACTTGAAGTGGGAACACAAATCCATTAAAACCAACAGCAAGAACTTTGGTAATCACAAGAAGATGAGATCAAAAAAATTTGAGAACCAGATACCAAGATCAGTTCATTGATCTTCATCAACAGAGCAGGAGGGGCTCATATGCAAATTTCTAACTATACCTTTCCAAACTCACAATGGAGCAAATTTGAAGGTGGAAAAAAGCATAAAGGAGTCACCTTTTTGCACCATTAATTAGAGTGCGAGAAATGTCAGGCTTATTCTTTCTCCAAGTTGACTAGCAGTCAGCCAGGCCACCGCAACTGCTGCAACAAGAGACCCATTTCCCTTGTTGTAGATTGTATGTGTATTTAGTGCTGGATGGGAGAATCCCTTGTACCATTGCATGAGACCTCCAAATGGTAGTGAGCAATCTCAGACACACATGGCTCAACCACCTTGTATCACCACAGAAACAAGTCCCATTAGTAGGAGCAATCTAACAAGCCTCTCTAGGGGTATTTCCAATTAAATTGGAGATCATTGAAGCCATTTACTGCTCCAACCCCATTATGCAACCTGTTAGCCAACTCCTGTTGCTGAAGAAGGTTCAAGCTATTATCCGAAGGCATCAATGGCACGCCTACCCTTCCAGTCAAAGTGCCAGAGTTATTACCCATGGAAACTCTTCTTCCGGTAGCATCGGCAGAGAGACCAACCCCAACACCAAAGTTACCAAATCCTTCACCAGGAACGCCTGCATTGTTATTGACACCTCCATTCCCCACAAGGGAGTTGGTACTGGCGAGTGAATGGTTAAGCCCAATCACATTGTTCATATAACTCTGCAAGGATCCAGCAGAGGCCATGCTACCACCCTCTCTGTTATACTGTGACGAATTCATTATTTCTTGTAGGATTTTCTCAACAGATCTCTGGGATTCATGGTTGGCCTCCTTTGACTGAGCTGTATGCTGTAGCGCGATTCGTGCCCGTGAATTCACTGAAGATGTTAAGGCGTTTTGAGAAGTCTGAGGGGGGTTGCTGGAGGAGGATGGAGTTGGAGATAAGAAGGGAGAAGAGGGATTGAATTGAGCTGGAGGCAGCGTGGTTGAGGACCCTGCGGATGGAATCTGAACATGGGTCCCAGAATAGGGACTGCTTGGATTGTTCATTTGACTTTCATGCCCAGAGTTCATGGAATTCTCACAGAGAAGTCCAACAACAGTGGTAGCAGATGTCAATGTGGACGTTGTGGACAGGGAATTGTTTACACTTGCAACACAGTCACTTGCAGAAGGCTGCATGGAAGTTCCCGGTAATGAACGATCATTTACTGAGTTCTGTCCTGTAATTTGCTGCTGCATCTGCAGCCACTCCCTAGTTGTTTGAGCTGAATTACGCGAGCTGATCCCACAAGGGAAGTTTGCTAAACTTTCTGAAGAAGAGAGAGTATATTAACTACCGCATGGTAACTTGACAGTATATAATTGGCAATAAGTACATAGCAATAGTAATGAGTAATTGGCAATAAGTATATAACAGTAGTAATGTGTATAATTGGCAATATGTATATACCAATAGTAATGTAAGAAAGAAAATCGATCTAGGAGAAAAAGAAAACTAAATAAGGCAGTCAGACAAAAAGAAACACCAGATAAATGCTTGCCAAAAAAATCATATTAGCAAGTTCTCTACCATTTAACATTGATGCAAGTATGCCTTGAAGTCTGAATTTGCACAAAACTTTCTATCCTCTTCATTTGTGCTAAACTAAGATTACTTAACCCAAAATTTAGGGCATTGATAAAACTACAGGCATATGACATTCAAAGGCTAAACTTTACCGGCAATTGGAAGTAGGAAATAATAAAAGCCAAGGCATTAGACAAAGAACAATGATTTGAAACCTTCGAAAATGAAAACTTCTGTATCATTTAAAATCATATGCTTTATAGAAAGATAATATACTCCCAATGCTACCACCTGCAATGATTTGACATCTTTACGCTAATTAAATATGCCTCCTTAACTCCCTCCTATGGAATGATTCTCTCCCAAGACAAGAAATAAATAAAAAGCAATGCCTATGAAAAGCTTATAGGTCAAATAAAAGAAGACTATAAGCAAATGAAGGAAAATTTTCTGTAAATCTTACCCATGGGTCCCTTGCCTGTCTCTTGGCTGTAATCAACCAGATCCTTCATAATATGAACCACCTCTGCTATCTGTAATCCACCCAGGAAACATTCAAAGATAAAATTGTGCGGCAACTCGGTCCAAAATTCATCATAAAAGTCACAGCTCAGTATGATTCATAGAATGTATTAACTTTGCAATTCTCATTCTGAGTAGAATGGAATATCTGCGTATTGCTGAAAAAAAAATACTTAAACAGAAGTTAAAAAAATGAACAATCTGGATGACAAGGCATTCATACAAGGTGTAATGAAACATATGCTGGATAAACAATCTGAATAAAATACAGAAGTTTTCCATGTCAAAGCCAACCGTATTTTAGTAGTAACCCATGGCTATAACGGCCACACAAAATACCCTGTAGGGTAGAAACACCCAATTGGATGACCAAAACGAAACTACTCGATGCAAAAAGGCCAAGCCTTATTCAAATTATCAACAATAATTAAATAGAAGTATTACAAAGCTGCACCGCATTATACCTGAAGGCATCGAACATATCTCTTTGTATACCCTAAATCATTAACTAAAGGCGCCTCCAAGGTTTTTGCTAATTGACAAGCAGATGCAACAAACCTGAAAAGATTACACAAATTGAGTAATAAAAATCAATTGAAGCAAGTGTGGGGAAAATAGAAATTCCATACAAGTTTATCAGCCATCAAGCAAGTTTAACTCAAGTATCAGGGAAGATGAAACATTTTCGGAAAAAGAAATAAAATTAACTTTATGGTGTTCAAGTTCACCATGACACATTCGTTAGATGCCATTATAGAATATACAGGACATAAAGATAAAGCCTATTCACACTATTATACCAATTAATGAGTTAATACACAAGCCATAACAGAACATGTATACACTCGTATAATGCAAACTAGGCTAACAGGCAAAGTAGAAAGACATTTAATACGCCTAGTGCCACTATTTCTCTTCTAATCTGCAGAAAGAAAACACCTATATATGCAACAGGCTTCCAAACAAAGCAATTTGAATTGAAAAATTCCATAATAAAAAATTCATAGAGATTTCTGTCGAAAGCCAACATGTCCTACATACTCCTATCCTATTACTGAAGTCCATAGCACAATTATTACTACCTATAAATGAGTTAACGGGTAGTAACAAACCCTTAAAAAAATATGGTAGAAATAAATACAGAAAGAGAGCTCAAAAAGATCTCTATATGTAATACGCTACCAAATGAGCAATTTGAATGGCAAAATTCCATACTCAAACTCATAGATACATAAAAGTTGTTCTGGAAAGCCAACAAATCATACATATTCCTTCCATTTTTCCAAGTAAAGCATCTTGCAGGCTTGGGGGCTTGTGTAATCTACATTGGGTTTAAATTATCATAAAATGCTCTTCAGAGCAGAAATAGATCCCTTGCCTTGCACTCATTGGGCAATAGAACTAACTAATAAAGGAACCCAGTTTGTGTATTTTAATTGAAACCTTATTAGAAATTACTCTAAATATACAACCTTATCAAGGGAGAAATGATTTGGTTCACATGGACAATGTGAAAACCATAATTTAAGTTTTAATGATCACCAGACTCCTCATACACAAGTTATTTATTTACTAATTTTTTCAATAAGTGACAGATTCCTGAAATATAGGACAACAATTATCACTTACACATCATAACTACATTGCAGGTCACCATATAAGACCAAACTCATGCTGGATACTACCACTCTGGCTATTCCTAATTACTTAGGCCATTGGCTGAATGATACTAGAATGCCAATACAGAAATACTGCCATGCAAAGAGATCATTGTAATAGAACTTGGGCTTCAGATCAAGTGATAAGGGGTGAGGAGAGGCTGGAGAAGGCCTTAGGTTCAAATCTTACTAAGCAGGAGTAGAAAAAAGGAAGAAAAAAAATGGGAGTTTTGTGACAAATGCACTTGTCAAGTATGCACACAATTTCTTAATACCATACCATAAGGATAACAGGATGGTAACAATTTCAAACACGTAACATCTAATGGCACTATGAATTGATGGAAATTAACCCCACAAGTTACTTATATTTTCTATCATTGTCTGATTTCCATATTTTCCTTATAGCATAAAGGGAAAAAGAAGGGTAGCGGAAGCACAAGGAGCTATTTGATAAAATTAAAAACCTATCGAACTATTTGATAACAATCTAAAGAACGGGGTAATAGTTCATTACTTAAAAAAATAAAATAAAAAATAAAATCTCAGCCTTAGAAGTAATTCAATTAAATAAAAGAGAACAACTTACATATTACAATTCCTTTGTAAATCTAGTGAAGATGAGCTGGTTGATGCCTTTTGAGCAGAGACCTGATATTTTTGCGCAGCAGCTCCAACCTGACTAAGCTGCCAAATAACGTATTATGATCAATTGTCTACACCATGACTAATCATTAAAATCCTTCCCACCACTATACCTGAAGGATAAATGGAGAAGAATAAAACCAAAACAATGATATTTACATGCACTCTCTCTCTCTCTCTCTCTTTCTCTCTCTCTTAACAATTTACATGAACTAATTCATGAAAAGAAAAATACCAAAAATAAAAAAATAAATAAAAGAGCAAAAAACTCTGAAAGGGTTGCCGATAAATCTGAAAACAAGATGGGGAGTG
The DNA here is from genome assembly GCA_006937295.1 of Carpinus fangiana. NCBI lineage: Eukaryota > Viridiplantae > Streptophyta > Magnoliopsida > Fagales > Betulaceae > Carpinus > Carpinus fangiana. The sequence continues at coordinate 43,722,668 of CM017321.1, read as the reverse complement.
AAGCAGAGGCATAATCACTTTTCTAATGCAGCAAAATCAAGTAGGTCTTGAATGCACCTCAAAAACCATAAAGGGAACGCAACAATGGTTTTGGACCAAATGGCAGCTCCTATTTCCATATGCTTTTGAATCCCCTTCCCATGAACAAGGGGTAGAAGGTGAAGCCATGAGTTCAATTCTATAATGATATCACTTGTGTTTACCTATCACATACAGAAACAAAAAGCCAAGGGAACTCTACATATTTCTTGATTTATGACAATGGAAATAAATATCAAGATAAGTTTTTTTGCCATCCTGTTTCATATAGGAGAGGCTAAGGTAATCAATGCTAATAGAGACAGCAAACGTAATGCAATGCAGTATCAAAACTATCAGTGGGCCTCAAAGATAACAATCTATTTGAGGATTCTTCACCTCCTAAATTAACTGCATAGCATTCCTTATGGATGGGTCTGTAGACGTTAAGGTCGATCTCCTTGCAAGAGAAGGTGAGGTTCTCAAGAAATTACAAGGGTGAGTCCACTCTCCATTACTCCTTATCCCGGCCTCTTTAATCCTTTTAGTCTATCATACTCCCTCAAATTTTAAAATGAACTCATTCCTCTCTCTCTCTCTGCTTCCACTATTAATGATGAATAACCAATAATAATATGATGGCTTAACAAAATTGATTAAACCAATTCAATTCAATGAAGCTCAACTGAAGGTTGTAGCAAGTTCGTTACTCAAAAGAATAATGGCATTTGCATCAGAAAATGAAAGCATTAGATCATTCACCTGGGGTATTATTATCCTTCGAGGGATAAGCTCCTCATGACGCCGTGCACAAAACTCCCAAGAGCAAATCTAACAAAAATGAATAGAAGTTGTACCAGATAATCCATAATTTATCTATAAATTGAAATATCTAATACGAAGGTCATCTAATAACTCCCAACCTTCAGATCTGAAGAAAAGGTAAGACGAAGATGACCCTCTCGTACAACACGAAGCTGCTCAAAAACACTTTCTTGTATTGCTTTTGCATAGTCAAGGACAATTTGACCAGATGTATTCTCATATTCATGGGGCATATCAACATAAAGAAGCTCTTGTAAAGTACCACTATCATACTTGATTTTGAATAGCCTAGGCAGAACCTCAGCACTTGTTTCTGAAATTTCAATGAAGACAATCTTTGAGCGTTTTAAAATTGGCATAAAAAATCAACTTTCAAATATGATTCAAAATATGATATCGACTTCCATGGCTACTGTGCTCCAGTAGAAGGATATGGATATTTGGACAGTTGGACTAACCAATAGTTCTAATGCACATGCTAATAGTACCTCCTTTAAAGAGTAACTTGATTCCGCCACTAGGAGTCAATAAAGAAAAAGGTTTATTTATTATGTCATCAAGAGAAGGTCACAACACAGCTCATTAATAAGATTGTCACGAGCAGTCTACTGTGCTTACTAAGTTAACTTTTTACTCATTATCAATGAGTGCAAATTAATTCTGCACCATCTGCTAGCCATCCACCACTCATTAAGTCAATGACATTTCTCAACGAATAACCATTGCTTCAAGACAAGATGCCCATATACGTGTACCATTCACAACTTCATCTCATTCTCACATTAAACATCTTCTTTTTGAAATATTACTTACTCAATGCCCTGGTTGTCTGCTCTTAAACAGAATGACATATATTAAGATCATTCTGATGGAAAGGATGGAATGGATGCACTATAAGCATTTCTTATGGGAAATTCTTCCTTCTTAAGCGTTGAAATTCCCACTAAGTTTAATACTTAAAACTTCTAAATAAAATGTACATTCTAGAATATGAGAAAGCTTTTTTTTTTTTTTTTTTTTGATAAGTAATTATAAGGAGAACAAAATGAAAGCTGAAAACATGTATAATCTCTAGTTATTATTAATCAATAAGGAAAAGTCCCTATGCAATGCAAGATTTAGAAAATAATATGAGACATGCAAATTATATGGAAACTACACTTCATTCCCATGAGGTTTGGCCACCCGTTTTTTCTATCAACTTATAGTTTCAAAATCATCACTTTGCCACCTCGAAGTCTTCTCTGTCACATTTGTTAGAATATTAATTGAATGATTAAATTAACTATTTCCTATTCACTTAAGCTTTTGGGACAAGAAATAATTCAATATGGTATCAAAGTAAAAGTTATAAATCCAGACATTGACATTAAATAATTAAATTCATCATTTTCTATCAACTTAAATTTTTAGAATAATTAATAATTTAATATAATATCAAAGAAGAGGCCCTGAGTTCGAACCCTGATTCTACAATTACCTCCTCTTTCAGTTAAATATTCTACGTATTCGGCCTCAATTGTTGAGAGGAAGAGTTTGAACCTATATTTAAAGGGGATTGTTAGAATATTAATTAAATTATGAAATTCACTATTTCCTGTCAACTTAATCTTTTGGGATAAGTAGTGACGACCTCACTTCCCGTTAGCAACTCCCATTTCATTAAAAAGTATATTCCATCTAATTCTAACAGTAAAACATAACAAAGCAAATTTTAGAGAGGCAAAGTGACTTCAAAACTGCAAGGTTGCAAAGTGAAAAGGGGTAATGGCTTAGTTCTCTTTTAAAATGCAGACCCAACCCATGTCTAAAAGAAATATAATTAACTCAGTGAATTCCAAGGAGTAACTTTTTTTGAAAACAAATAAATGGCAACGGAAAATTAATGAAGAAAAGGATAACATACCAAAACCACGACCAGGCTTGCAATTGCATATTTCACAGTGCCATAAATCCAGCAAATTCTGAAATTAAGATTCTAAATTGATATAAAAGAAAAACCATAAATTATATAGTATGAATTGGTAATACTTATTACCATGTCTCTCATACCATGATTGTGTCAACTGCATATTAAGGGGAGTAATGTAAATCATGAGTGAATAAATGTCAAGGTTCACATGAAAGCTGAACCACATTTCAGGACACAGTTACCCAAAAGGGTATCAATACCCACACCAAGTGAGCAGTTTCAAACTCCAATATCATGCATTATTATCGTATTAGTTTCTTTATTTTATTTTATTTTTGTAATAAATATAGTTGATAAATATGCACGTTGACTTTTTTCTTGTTCACATATGGTATTCTCAGCTTGCTCATAGGCAGCCAACCCAATCCCTCATATTATCCATCTCCTACACTTACTTCTTAAACCGCCAATGCATGTGATGCTAAATGAGCACAAGAATCACACATCTTTCACTTGGGAAAGTGTGCATCTACCGCCCATTCCTGGAAAGTAGCCAATATAGTCCATTCTACTAGTGTTTGAGACCACTTTTTCATTCCAACTCCCCTCACCCCAGACCAAAAGGAAAATTCTCTCTTTTCCCCATATCGATTGTAAATCAACTACTATTTTCCGGGTAACATACCTGAGGGAAAACGCCATTTGTTTGGTGGCTATTTCCATACAATGAAACACACCACTTCTTCTTGGCATTTGGAGTGAAAAATTCAGCAACAAATTCACGCCAAAATTCAATATTGTTATCCTGCATTAAGAACCAACATCACAACCAGACCAGTGAAACACTAAAACCAGAAAAAAGAACTATACAAGAAATAAATAAATACAGAAATATGACAACATTACTTCTGGTCGGTGCTGCTGCTGATACATGTATTGTGTCAAACGACGAGCACACATTCCTGGTTCATAGACTGGTCTCATGGCAGATCTAATGGGAAAATTCTGCTGTTGAAACTGTTGCTGTGGATGGCACCGTTGCTGAGGAAGAGTCTTGAATAGCTCTTGATGCTCTTGTTGTTGCAGCTGTAGAATTCGCTGCGGTTGCAAAAACTTCATCTTTGCAGTGGCAGCTTGAGAAGACTGCCCAGATATTTGAAGGAAATGCAGCTGTTGCTGCTGCAAAAGCATTGCTTGATCAGAATGTTGATCTTCTAATTTGACAGGTCGTATGTGTCTTCCTATCTGGTTCTGTTGAGGCTCTAGCTTCACTGGACCAAGATTCTGCAGAGACTGCAGCTTCTGCTGAGGGGCAATCTGATCATTCAAAATCTGCGGCTCCAACTTGACAGAGCGCACACCCCCTGAACCACCTTGAATAGACTGGAATTGCTGCTGTTGCTGCAGTAGTTGATGTTGCTGCAGTTGGCTGTGAGAAACAGATGACTGAAGCTTTGACGCCTGGCTATACTGTAACCTCTGCAACTCCAATCTTTTAACTTGAGATTGCTGTTGTTCCGGCAGCATTGGGTTTCCAGAAAAGGTTGGTAGTTGAGAATTTTGAACTTGATCAGACGAACCAGAATTTGTAATGTTTGATGGGGCAAAAAATGAAGGAGGAGGAGTTAAACCACAGTCATTTGCTGCTGCCGAAAGAGGATCAGACCCGGCAGTGGTACCAACACTTCCTTGTTGAAAACCCCCCAAACCAGAGGTGCTGGTGTTCAATCCCCCACTGCCAAATGTTTGACTGAACAGAGATGAAATGTTGGACGTATGTCCAAGAAAATCCAAGTTAGACTGTGCACGTGGAGGTCCAACTGAAGAAAATGCTGCTTGTGGTGGCAACAAACCCCCTTGAGATCCTAAAATGGCAGAGTTCGATCGAAGTAACACAGGTGAAATACCACCAATCGGTGTCCGCGATCCAGATGGAATCATCTTGCTAGTAGCACAACTCTACCTATTCACCAAAATGATCCAATAAAGCATAAATAACAAAATCTAATCAAACTCATACACCAACATGCATAACTCAAAATTTTGATCAACCAAGAAGTAAATCAACTTCTTTCTCGAACCTTAAACACCTTACGGTTCTCACATCAGAAACAGAAGTCTCAAATAAAATAAACCAAAAAAACAAAGCTATTCCTTTTAATAATTTGATCCAAGTTGTGGAAGATGATGAACTAAGCCCAGCAAAACAAATCTAGAAGAGCTACCCTTTGTTATTCAACCCACAGTTTTGCCAAAACATAAATATCTGGCAAAGAATTGAGGTCAATATCTGATAAGTTCTTCTATACTGAATGAAACAATAAAGCTAAGCCTCAAACCTTTCAGCAAAACAGAAAAATAAAAGATAAAAAATAAAAAATCGATTACCACGCTATAAAAAGGGTTTGTTGGGAATCTCAACTAAAATGTTCATTTTAATTCCAATTAAAAGAAAAAAAAAAAAAGAAAAAAAAAAAAAAAAAAAA
>CM017321.1:43679547-43717381 GCA_006937295.1 Carpinus fangiana | reverse complement strand
AAAAAAAAAAAAAAAAGAGTACATAAGAAAAAATGACACAAACACATATATACACCTACATATCACTGGAATTATACAATTACAGTTCAAACAAAATATCTAATTCGGTTTGATTAAAAAAACACAGAGAAAGAGATAGCTCGAGAGAGAGAGAGAGAGAGACTTACAAGATTGGCAGTCTCGGTGATTGTGGGGAGATTAGGATCCTAAACAAGGTTTAAAAAAAACCCAAATAGATAAAAACACAAACATGAGTTACAAAATATGATAAAGCAGCATGATTTTTCTTGTTTGTCCTCACACGGGTTTCAATGCGAATATATTTATTTTGGTTTGTTTTTCTAAACAATAATCTTCATCGTGGAAGCGTCCGTACGCACTTTCTGAAACCCTTTTCTTCAGAGTCTCTCAGGTTACACGCACAGTCTCTCTCTTACATTGTCTACTGCTGTTTATTCACTCACTCACTCTCTCTGAGTCTCTGTACTATGCGTCTCTATGCACCCGTGCGTGTCTGTCTGTCTTGTCTGTCTCTGTGTGCTCGCGGACGTCAAAGCTCTTTTAGATTGAATTCAGTATTTTATTAATATTTCTTGTCTTCTCTTTTTTTATTACAAGTCGAAATACTGTACACCTTTTTAACTAAAAAAGTCAATGTTGTGGGGTGGGAGAAGTAACATGCTCTGCAGTATGCACGCCTATGCTATCCATGCACATCATATCATTATAATTATTTTTTTAATTAATATATTAAATTTTATAGAAGATGATGTGTGTGGGTCTCTCTCAAGTTTTCTTGATATTCCTCGTTTGGATAGCATTATTTTCGGTCTCACTAAAATTATTATTTTTGGTTATTTTGGTAAGGTAATTTAGCAAAAATGACCAAAATTTTGTCTTTTCAGCATCATGATTTTAACCCAAAATAAATGGTGGGTAAACCCTACTTATTATTTTTAATGAGTACTATTTACTTTTAATTATTTTGGTGAGTAAAATTTGTTGAGACTGCTAGGAATGCAAATTTAATTTTGCTTCCGTTTTATTTTTCTATAGAAATTCATTCTCAATACAAACTCAAAATATCCTTAATTATATTGATTTTTTAAAATATGAGATTCAAATTTGAGTTTGAATTCTATGTTTCTTTATTATTTTGATTAAATTCTAACTTTCTTTAATTTGAAAACATCATTTGTCGATCACCCTTAAAATATTAGTTTGTTGAATGAATTAATGAAAACCTTTACTAATATAAAAAATTAGTTGAAAAGTATACCAACTTTATACTTTGCTTAAAATATTTTAAATAGTTTGCTTTTAAGTTCTAGCCAATTAGACTACTTTGCTTAGTGCTCACAAATCCTTTGTTTCTCATTTAGTTTCGAAATTTTTAATTATTTTAATAAAAATAAACACAAATTCTTAGAAGTATTTTGCTTTAAAGAGAGTTCTCCTCCAAATTGGGTAGGAGAAATTAGCTTCAACATGTGCCACTTTTCATGTGTGAAGCGAGTAATGTTATAAATCTTTTTAGAGTCCTCATGTAGTCATCCCAAATGTGATGCGCCTTTAAAATTACCATTGAATTCGAAATGTGATTTATTAAACTTTAATCAATTGATAATTTTAAAAGCTACATCGCATTTGGATGACTCCAAAAGGACTCTAGGAAGACTTATAACATTATTCGTGAGAAACACATGTTTTTTGAATAAAATTTATTCCAACTTTATTATTGTAATTAAAAAAATAAAAAAATAAAAAAAAGTGTTTTTCACATGTAAAGGACACATGTCATTTTTATAGAATAAGTTTGAGGAAATTTTTCGTACTAAGTTTAAAGGAAAAATCTGTCCTTTTGATTTTTGTGTAAGAAAATTAATTTTTTAAGTTAATACAAACAGGCTATTGTCAAAGTGGTCCAATTGCTCAAGCAACGCACTCATGCACCACCCAAGTCTATTGTTATGCTTCTCACTGCCATGGTGGTTTGATTATCTTGATATTAGCACCAAAACTTAGATCCACCGCCGCAGAGTCCAAATCAGCCTAGAACGCTGCCATCAGGTGTCAGACGCACCTCCACGTGCTGGCTCAAGTTCCGGATCATCAGCCATGCACCTTCACCTTCATCCCATCACTTGGTTGCAACACCGTTCCGTGAATAACTTCGCCAACAAAAATACCACACGCTCTCACACGCCACTCAAAGTTACGTGTGTGGTGCTACATGCTCCAATGTGCCACGGCCAATGAAGCGCATGTAACACACACGCCAGAGCTCTCCTCTCTTCCCTGCAACCATGTGTCACCTAGATAGAGTGCCACCTTAACCCTATAGGACACATCAATATCTTTGTCATGTCAGCACCTTGTCAAACTTGACTTTGATCACATTTTTTACTTTAGACTTTGATTGATCAAAGGGTTAACTATTGACTTTTACTACTATCATGGTTAACAAGGTGTTTCCAACTCAATGTTTCATCATGATTTCATATTTGTGGTATGTTTTTACTTTTGGTATCTCTATATGGCACAAAACAACATTCTTCACCAAGTTAAGGTGTTGTTTTGTTTGGTTCAAGTCGATTCACGCATTGTTCAGTTTGTTCCATAACTTTTTTCGACGCAGTTTAACCTGGTTCAATCTTCTTGTTGTCATTTTTCCGCAGGCACTCTTGTGTCAGATCAACTTTTGATCTGGTCCATGGGTTTGGCCCAAACAAGCCCATTTCAATCGGCCCACTTATGCCTTGCCAACCGCCGCCATCACTAGTCACTATTGCTGCTCCCTAGGCCATCGATCCATTACTAGTTTCAAGTAATTACGGGTTGGATTGTACCTTTTCACGGTCCAAGGCAGCAACAGAAGAGTAACAAAGATTGGGGGCGAATGTCCCCCCAAATATTTTGAAATTTTTCTTAAAATATAATATTTTTAGAAATATGTCCTCTAAAAATTATATTTTTACCCTTTTTTGTCTCTTTTTTATTTTGTCCTCCCAAAATTATATTTTTGCCCTCCTAAAATTTTATGTTAGTTTTGTCCCTTCTATTAGCTTAAAAAAACCAAAATTTTCCCATTTAATTAGTAACTTTTGGTTCGCCACGATATTTAGGCTTGACTCTGTCAATTATTGGAGCTTCAAGGGATCTCATTAAAAGAAAGAGTTTAATTTATATTAAGACATGTAACTTTTGTATGCTATAATAATTAATAAGTTACAATTTACTATGAAATTAAATTTAAGACTTATCTATATTTATTTTATATAAACACACACAAATACACATATAGAGAGATACTATATGTATCTATGTGTTTATGTATTTGTGTAAGTCCATCCCCCCAAGTTACAAATCCTGGGTCTACCCCCTTATCCAAGGGTTTCGGGCCATATTAGTCCCTTCAACTGGCCATTTTCAATTAACTCATCTTAGTCGACTAGGCAAGACGGTTCATTACTAGTATATGGTATTCAAGTCAGACCGACTTTTAAACCGTCCATGGGTTTCAGGGCAAAATTAGCCCCTTCAACCAACCATTTCTCTCCACTTAGCCAATGAGGCGAGTGTCAAAGAATCTGCTATTCCGGCTGTAGGCCACTAGTCTCTAGTGACTTTTATGGCGTCACTCCAGCAGCTTTTCGGCACTAGCAAGTTTTCTAGCAAATTAAAAAAACAAACAAAATCCTCTTTCTTTCCCTTTCTTTTTCCCAAACCTTGAGTTTGAGGGGAGATGTTAAGAATATATTTGATATTATTCTATGTTATTTTCTTTCTTATGTATTCTAGGGTTTTCTTAGTCTACTAGGTTTACTTTTCTTTCTTTCTTTCTTTCTTATTTTTTTTTTGGCCTATTCAAATTAGGGGAAAAAAAAGAAAAAAAAAAAGAAAAGAAAATTACAAAGAAGGGTCCTTGCCACTCCTAATACAAACCGAATAAAGAAAATAGGAGTAAGTGGAAATGCTTTCATACACATGGTGAAAAGCAGCCCATCTAGCTACATGATGTGAACCAAAGTTAGCAATCTATAAATTTTCAAAGCTTTCCATTTTGGGATGGAGAGCAGTTGATGTTGGATATTAGTTATAACCGATCCAGTGTTCCAATCACAAAAAAGATGACGGTCATTGATGGCTAGGATCGTACCCAATGAGTCACCTTCAATGATTAACGAAGAGTAGTTAACAGAAGCTGCTAGCTTAATCGCCAAAAGAGCTACATAAGCTTCACCTAGACTAGCATCCATTAGGGGGTTTACTTGGTCATTACTCATAGCTTCTCTATAAATAGAGATCTATGTAATACTTTAAGATATATAACACTGCTAAATATAATGTAGTCCTTAACGTGCTTCCCCTCTCTCTCTTTTCAATATATTTAACAATAAGCATCCCTCTTTACAAGGAAACTAGGTGTTATTTCAATGACCCAATGTAATGCCTGATCTGTTACAAGCCAATTGATGGCATCAGAGTAACGCCTCAAACAACTAGTAGCAATCGAGTGGATAGTTCTTAAGGCATTACTCCATTATTATTTTCTAGCCTCCCCATGAATGGGGAGTGGTTATATATAACCTCTCATTTGATAGGTTGAGAAATCTGAAAAATTATAAACACAGGAGAAAGAAATTGCAAGAGTTCAAGAGTTAAGGTTTTGGAACAACTTCATCAAATCCTATTTTCAATTAATGCGACTTACCAAAAAAATTTATTATGTTGTGTAGAATTTTTTTTTTTTTTTTTTTTGTCATGTAGAAATTGTTAACATTAGTATTAGAGCAAGGTTTGTTGTTCTCGAGTGTATTTGTGTTTTAAAATGGATAGCCATAACAAGTAGTGGCCACAACAGCTTACAAGTTAAAAGTCTCACAAGTTATAAATCTTAATTAAGAAGACTAAAAGCTTATTTGAGATTGCGTTTGAGATATAGAGCTTTTAAGTCAATAAGCGTTTTTTTTGCGAAAGCTTCATTTAAAAATATTTGCAAAAAGTGCGTTTTGACTATTTTTATGCTTTTTGGACCCTTAAAAGTGATTTTAATTTTTTTTACCAAACGAGTACTTTTTTATTTCAAACGAATTTTTTGAGTGTTAAATGCACTTTTAGACTTCTCAAACGTAATTTCAAACAAACCCTAAGGTTAGAATTGTAGGCACTTACGTTGATTTTTTTTTTTGTCTTCTAAGTTCTAACTCTACAAGGTGGGTAACGGCCCATTTAGTTAGAGCATGTGTACGAAAGTTGGCACATTTAGAAACTTTCAAAGCATTCCAGCTTTGAAAGGAAGAGAGCTCAAGTCTCAAGTTTGAAACAATAGGAGCAAACTGCCAAATAACAAAAAGATGAGGCTTATTTATAGCTAAAATAACCAGAAGGGCATCCCATTCAAGAGTAAAATCACTAAATCCTAAAGTGGCAGTAAGGCGGGAAGCAAGGAGAGCGGCTGAGACTTCTCCTGAAAGAACATCGAAGGAGAAAAGTTTTTGAGTGGCAGCAAAAATAATTTCTCCAGAAGGGTCACTGAGGATAGTAGCCGCAATAGCAAAATTCCCTCGAACAGCAACATCAAAATTCCCTTTGACACTTCCTGGCAGAGGAGGGGACCAAATGGAGGAAATAGCAGAGGCTTTCCAAGCCAAGATGTGATAATTATGAGTAACCTTGAGCTGCTGGATAATCTTGGGCATATCCGGTTGAATAGCATCATGAGTAAGCTTATTCCTGGAGAACCAAATAACATCCATAACAAGAGCTGCAAAAAGCTAAAAATTCCGAATATCAGCAAGGGGAATATCTAAACTCTACATTCTTTTGTTTCTAAGGGTTAGTTCACCTGAATTTTCTCTTCCCTTTTCCTTTCGCGAACCATGTAAATTAAAAAATAAAATAAAAAACTCTACACCCTTTTATAAATGAGTGATTGCAAACCTTTGNAGCTTTGAAAGGAAGAGAGCTCATGTCTCAAGTTTGAAACAATAGGAGCAAACTGCCAAATAGCAAAAAGATGAGGCTTATTTACAGCTAAAATAACCAGAAGGGCATCCAATTCAAGAGTAAAATCACTAAATCCTAAAGTGGCAGTAAGGCGGGAAGCAAGGAGAGCGGCTGAGGCTTCTCCTGAAAGAACATCGAAGGAGAAAAGTTTTTGAGTGACAGCAAAAATAATCTCTCCAGAAGGGTCACTGAGGACAGCAGCTGCAACAGCAAAATTCCCTCGAACAGCAACATCAAAATTCCCTTTGACACTTCCTAGCAGAGGAGGGGACCAAATGGAGGAAATAGCAGAGGCTTTCCAAGCCAAGATGTGATAATTATGAGTAACCTTGAGCTGCTGGATAATCTTGGGCATATCCGGTTGAATAGCATCATGAGTAAGCTTATTCCTGGAGAACCAAATAACATCCATAACAAGAGCTGCAAAAAGCTAAAAATTCCGAATATCAGCAAGGGGAATATCTAAACTCTACATTCTTTTGTTTCTAAGGGTTAGTTCACCTGAATTTTCTCTTCCCTTTTCCTTTCGCGAACCATGTAAATTAAAAAATAAAATAAAAAACTCTACACCCTTTTATAAATGAGTGATTGCAAACCTTTGAGATACGTCACACCTTGAGACCGTATCTAGAATGAAAGATTTGGTCACCTTAATTAATCTAGTTCCATTCATTTGATGTGACATCTTTGAGGTCTGTGGCAAGTGTGGACCAACTTCTTCTTCCTTCCTCTTTTAACTCTATAGCTCTGAAACTCTAAAATACTGGGGTTTTAAATTTTTAACTCTATAGCTCTCAAACTCTAAAATATAGGGAAAATATAGGGGTAGTGTTGAATGTTCCGAATGCGTGAGGAAACTTTCATATATTATTTTTTCATGCTTTCGGGATGTGTATTACGATTCAAAATACAGATAGTGATTTAACGAGAAACTAAAAATTATGAAGACGTCACCTATTGTTTGGATCCTGGTCCTAGATGAATTTTTAATATTATTTAAAATTAAAAAAATAAAAATTTAAGAAACTTGAAAAAATAAAAATTTTGGGAGCTACCACTTGCATCTTCTTCATTTTTCTTCTTCTTCTTCTTCTTCTTCTTCTTTTTTTTTTTAATAATTTTTTTCATTTTTTAGTTATGAATTGTTTCATTTTATATATTTTTTTCAATATTAATTATTTTTTAATTTTTAATACTACTCCCTATTACGTGTCAGCTTTTTACTAGGTTGATGTGGACTTTCGTCAATTTTTTGGATAGAAGTGTTAAGTCCATTCTATTCGATGAGCGAATTGGGGGAACATAGAGAATTTTTTGATGGTTTAGGATAACATTTTTACAATTTAACGTTTGAAAAAGCATTGTCAATTAAGTGTTAATTCGAGAGGGGTAAAACATTTTCCTAAAAAAAATTAAAAGAATTGCTGCATCTACAAGTATAAACTGCAGATGCAAACTTCATATTCCTTTTTGTTTGTTTTAGAGACAATATACAACTCTCAGCTATTAAAAAATAGAAGGTAGACCGTTTTGTATTAAACATTCTCAATTGACTTTTATTAAAGAAAACAAAAATTAAAATACAAAGGCAAAGTTGAAGAAGACATTAGTCTAGTGTCAGCTACACTCATTAACTTTCCTTGTACTTATCTTCAATATATATATATATATAAACGAATCAGGCAAAGTAAGATGACTGTGAAAACTATTATGCACCTTTTCGACCACTTCAATCCTCAAGTGGGATTTTTTATTTTTTATTTTTTATCAACAACCACCTTTTTTTGTTTTGATTTTGTTGTCATGATTAAGCCATTCATTAATAAATGATCCAAAATAAAAGGTAGTACATTTGCATGGGATCTTGGCATTGTGACTATCATTAACAACTTGTGGATTGTTCATGATAGTATTTGAGAGATGCTCTCGGTTAGTCAGTTAAAAGCTTTTAGAAGAACTTTATATAATTTTTTTATTTTATTTTTTAAAATTTTTCAATATCCAATAGGTTCGTAGGAATTTCATCGTAAGAATGTTAAGATTTTAGGTTTGAAGTCTATAAAATTCAAGTTTGTGGAATTTGGTGTGAATGAGATTGAAATTCGTTTGGACGAGAAGGAACCTTCAAGTGGCAGTTTGAGGTGTGCGTGGGAAAAAACTGACGGCAAAGATTAAATCTTGAGAGAGAGAGAGAGAGAGAGAGAGGGGAAGAAATCGGATTATTAAAAAACAATAAAAATTATTTAAAGAAAGTAAAAGGTAGAATAGATAATACATTAAAAAACTAATAGCTAAAGTAGAAAAATGTGGATTTTGATTAGCTAAACTAGCCGCTTACTAAAGATGCTCTAAGAAAGGAACATGATGTTGCATATCATGCTTTAGCTAAAGTATTGATAAGTTATGAATTATGTTTCATTCCTATTGACGCGTAAATTGGTACACCAAACCACTTGGGGGTTGTTTTCCAAAGGACCCCCAAATTAAAAAAAAAAAGCATCGTACTATTTATCTCGAATTCAATTCCCAACATTCTTATTTTTTACATCACATCAATTCCCTTTTACTATTATTAAAAAAAAAAAAAATCAATGCAAAACAAAAAATTTTCACTTTTCCATATCAAACATTTTTACTTTTTTTTCCTACATCAATTAAATTTTGCTACAATTCTAGGCCACTAAAAAAACAAAGTCCAATGACAAACAACCCCTTGGATCCATTTGCTCAAATTCCAATTTATTTCATTCTACTCCGTCTGTTTTAACAAGATCCACCCACTATTTGTATTGTACTACTATTTTGTAAAACTATTTTTATATAATAATGTAATAGATTGTCCGTACATGTAAAATAGGCGTGTAATGTTGGGGACTATTTGTTTATCATCTCAAAGTTGACGTGACTTTTAAAATTACCATTATTAAAACTCAATAGTAATTCATCCATAATCTATTAATAATTTTAAAAGTTACATAAGCTTTGAGAAGATAAAAAATAAAATAAAAAGATAGTTCATAACATTACTCAAAATAGGATGCGGGATTGCTCATTTTTTGGGCTCGTCCTTTGCGCCTTATTTTGTTTTTGTTGCTGAGATGTCGAGGAACGAAAAGGGTCGAGTGTTGATCCAATCCGAGGATGGGATAACTTTTAAGTGATAGGTGGATAGCCTTTTTTGGTCCATATATGCAGCAGTGGACATTTTTTGGTTTTTGTAAGTAATTTTATGGGCTTACAATGTAAAGGATAATCTCATAGAAATTATGATGCGAATTTATGCACTTACAACTGTTACAACACTTCTACACACTTGATCTACCTTATTAACTCCCAGAACATGTCAGAATCTCTTCACCTAGACTACTGAAATATCACACGGCAGAGGGAAATGAAAAAGAGGGTTGCCAGTTACCTGGATTCAATTCCATAAGTTTCAGAGGCTCTTAGGAATGAGCGGCGCCACCAAATCTGGAAGGATTTGCTTAGATTAGGGCATTCAGTGCCATGCTTGGAGAAACACCGAAACCATTCCATAAACAGCTGATACTGATGCTTCAATGGAAGCGTAAGGAGTGTCTGACCCATAGCTTCCTCCAATGCCTTCATGTCAAGGCCTTTTCTGCATCTCTGCAGCCAACCAAAGTCCAACAGCATTGGACCAAACCATGCCAGGAGAAGCCCTGATCTTGATTCCGATCGGCAATGCATTTTTCTGGTCCCCATTGCAATGAATAGAAGTGCTGAAACCCTGCTGAGTTCGTACCTCACCATTGGAGATGCATTCTCATGCATCTTAAGCAGTTCTCCCTGATTTGCCCAAATATCCACAAACTTCTCAGCCATTTGCCGGTCAAGCAGGATTTCTAGCAACCAGTTGATGTTATCGACTTGTCTTGAGATGCGTTCAATCCAGGGCCTATCCTTTTCCTTCTTAGCCAATTTCTCATGGAGGACAGTGCCAGAGGCCTCCTCAAACAAGCTGACAAGTGAACTCAGACATGACTGGCAAGCAATGTAAAGATCTTCCTCATTGAGATCAGCCTGGTCCTTTTCATAGACTGAACTTTTGCATAGGAGACCCTTGACTAATGACTTTAGCTCATTCCTAGCATTGGCATGAGTACAACTGGTGATAGACCAAACAAGCTGTCTGGCTAAATGTTGTTGGGAATCTACCAAGTCACGACAGTACAGTCTAGCCATAATATCTCTAGTTGTAGCATCATCCAACTTAATTTTTGTAAACAGGATCCTCAATTTATCCTCTTCTTCCTCAGTCCAAGGAACAGCTTCAAGGTACTTTAAACAGGACAAAACTCCATTGCTGAACATGATACCTGCTGATACCTAGTAAGAACAAGAGAAGACTTATTAGTTAAAGAAGCACCTAACTGTTATTACGTATATTATAGTTGATATTTTGGAGAAGCTTTCTTAACGCCATACTTTTAAAGAACTACAACCCCTTTTTTTCCCACTCTCTCTCTCTCTCTCTCTCCATTTACTTTCTTGTCCCCCTTCAAACAGATCCATTAAGTTGAAAAAAATCTAATTCTCAATAACAAAATTGTTACAATCTATTAGTAATTTTCCCCACCAGATACTATGAGTATTTCATGATTTTCATGCTAGTAGTAAGTTTGAAAAAGTCTTGATGCAACTTCCATTGCTCTCATTCCGAAGAAATCAGGGGCTATTGATCTTAAGGACTTTCGACTTGTTAGTAGTGAAGTTTACAAGATTAATGCCAAAGTCCTAACCAAAAAGTTGAGAAGAGTTGTGGAAAAGATTATTTTGAAGCCCCAGAATGTTAGAGGTAGTAAAAATCCTTGATGCCATGCTCATAGCAAATGAATGTCTGGATAGTAGGATCAGATTTAGTGAGTCATGGGTGCTTTTAAATTAGGATATTGAGAAGTCCCATGATTATTTGGTCCATTTTCCTACATCTATTTGATATTTGACATCTGATGAAGAAATAAGGTTTAATAATTGTCAAGCTAAATTTTTTCATTCACTGTTCAGTCTTCATAGACACCAGTAAGGGTCGTGCAGCTTGGTTCAGGCTGGCTGGTCAATGGACCAACCTAATACCAAACTAACCTAGATAGTTTCTCAAACAAACAACGCAGCAATGAACCAGTATACATGTTGAACAAAGCCAAAATGAAAGTAACCCGCTGACAAGTTGATTTTGAAGCCAAAGGAATACCATTGTACGCTTTGTGACAATGCAAAAATAAAATTCTACTTGGATTTTGGAAAGTTTGATACTCATCAAACTACTAAAGCTGGAAATCAAAATGGCATGAAACATGTAATTTGCAGGTGTATAATCCAAAGTTACAAAGTTTTCATCTAAATCCCAAATATGATACATTCCAAAATAAGTTACTTCCACAAAACACTCTTAATAGAAACAAAAGAAGAAGAAAAAAACCACTAACTATAACAAATTTTGTAGTGAAGCATAAGCATATAGAGATAGAATTGTAGCTCTTCTAAGTATGAAATAAAATTTTTAATGATCGCCTGCCCCTACACCTCTCTTTATTACTACCTAACACAAGGACCAGGTGCAGATAGTTTCCTAACCACCTTGAGACCGTTTAAAGACAATGAAAAAGTGTATAGATGAAAGAGACCTTGTTTATGGTTTGAAAATGAATTGAAAGGAAAGATGAATCCAGAAAGAACAGCAGACAAACATAAAGAATTTGGAATGCTTGGTTCATGTGAATATATCCTTGGACTTTATCCAGCTGGCTTAAAGAAATAGTAAACTAGTCAGAATCTAGGATTTCTTTAATTCTTCAGAATACCAACTCAAAAAAGATTATCCAGCTTCAGAAGGACTACTCCTCTGGTTCTTTTCTCAGGACATACTAGCCCTTCTAAATTCTTTCCGTCAGTTCCTCCGAAACTGTCTTTTGTGCTGCTTTAGGCATTTCTGCTTCTCTTCTTTTATTAGCTTTTGTTTTTACTTGTAGGTTTCTCTTCCTTCTTATTTCTATTTTTTCCTCCCATAAAGTTTTACAGACACACTCGCACACATGATGTGCATCAGCTCCAACATTTTTTTTTTAATAAGTAAATTAACAAATACACGCCAGTTAGGGGTCAAACCCACAACAGATTCATCTACTATAATATTCATGGGACAAGTTCAAAATACTGGTGGAAGTGTTTTCATCGACCATAATCCATCTCAATACAAAATTTTGCACAAATTTTCACATAAAATGAAAAATCTAAATTACATAACTCCCGAAAAAAATCTAAATCTTGTCCTAAAACCTGATCAAATATGGAACACTCCCAGATGTCATAATTTTAATTTGCTACATATATAACCAGACACCATATAACTGGAGACCACGATACATAAATAGGTCTTGGAAGTTTTTTTAGTTCTCAACCTCTTTACTTTCATTTGGTTTTTGTTTTTCTATCTTTCTACAACTACCTTGTACATGATATAAATGGACCTTTTCCCAATAATGTGAATATGTGATCCCTAAGAAAGAAAGAAATGTATCACCTATTCCATTATTGTCCTTATTGTCTGCTTGCAATGGCTTCCCCAGAGCACATAAAGCACCCACTTATCCACCAAAATATTGGACTCAACTAAAGGGACTCGTTGAGTCAAAACTAGTAGAATGTAACTAAATTTGGCAACTAAGCAGTGAATAAGACAGGCTGCACATGGTGCTGCAACCAAGCACCTGGTTAAAATGTTGTTTGGTGGACCGCTATTTGCGTAGTCATTAGCCAAAAAAAAATCTTTTTTTTTTTTTTTGATAAGTCATTAGCCAAAAAAAATTCTCAATTATCAAATTTATAAAAATAAAAATGACGCATTTTGAAGGGGACTTTCTTCTTATGAATTGCACTTCTACCCAAAGACATAAGACATTTCCGGACACAACAATCTCACTCAAATGCAAATATTCTAATTCATCAAATTTGCAGCCACCCCATTCCTCCTATACATACTACTTCAAGCAACACGCATATAGTCTAACTCAAACCACAAGTATTCCAATTTTACATACAATCAAGATACCCGACACATATCAACCAAAGAAAAACTTCAATCACACAAAGCGCAAGAATTTCCAAGAAATCCCCTCTCAGGCATTACTACAAGCACAAGAACCCGCAAGAAACAACAATTCCAACAAAAGACAGAAACTTCAAACTATGATAACAGCTCAAAATAAAGAAAACCCAAATGTCACAAACCTCCAGTATATCGATGCACCGATACGCACCGATCTTCAAGAGCCGCCTTGGAATATCGTCCTCGAACATCAGCTCGATGGTCTCCCTAAACACCCCAAGATTCTCCACCTCCGGGACCTCAATCCTGCACATTTTCGCCCCGGAAGACGACCCGCTCAAATTCCTCTTATACTCCTCGATCAAAGCCCCGAACACATCTGAACTCGCGCTCAGAACCTCCGAGTTCAGCTCCAAGACCAAGCACCCACCTCTCTTCCCTCTCAAGTTTAACCTCACGTCGAAAACACCCTCGTTCTCGGCACACCCGGAGCTCGAGGGCGAGACCGCCGGCGGGGCTCGAAAGCTCTGGGATTTGGAACGGGGTGTGGAGGACTCAACAGCTACAGGGGTATCTTCTTGGACGGAATGGACGGTGGGATCGGAGTCGATGGGGGAGACCCGTCCAGGGGACAGGATTCGACGCGGGTCGATCCGGGTCCGACCCACGAAGCCAAGCCCGGATTTGGAGCTCTGGGGCGAGTTGGGGACCGAGTTGGTGCTGGGTTTTGACAAGGTCTCGGACTTGGTGGGAAGAGACTTCGCGCGCGCGAGAGAGAGGCTTTCTGGACTTGACGGCGGAACTGCGAATGAGCAACACCATGATCGGCGGCGGACCTTGCCCTCCCGACGGGACCCGTGTTTCCGGCGGACGGAATGGTCCATTTCGGGGCGACTCGGATCGCGAGCTAGGACTGACTCAGAGCGCGAGCACAAGGAAGAGAGAGAGTGCGTGTGTGTCAGTTTGTGTTTGTATGAGAGTGAGTGAAACCATGAAAATGTTCACAGCATTGTTGCTCTCCACAGAGTGAAAGCGAGAGAGAGAGAGAGAGAGAGAATATGTAGGTGGTCTTGGTTTTCTTGGGAATCGTGAAGGGTTTTTGGAATTTAGTTCAGTACGTTAGTTTTCGGAAAATTACATGTACGTACTCAACAGGCACTCCAATTATATCGAAATACTCCAATTATATCGAAATTTGTTTTTGAGGGGTATTTCAAACGGTAATAACTATATTTAATTAACGATAAGAACGACGTTAACGAAGTAAAAGTTATTAATTTAAATTTTTTTCATCTTTTATGTGAACATATCAAAAAAAAAATTATCAAAAAATTTTTTAAATTAAAATGATCCTCTTCAAATTATTAGAAAATTGCAATGCATTCTTTTTCTTCACAAAAAAAATTCATAAAAAAAATTTCAAATATCGTTATAAATTCAAAGAAAAAAGAGCAATATATATATATTTTAAATTTTGTGGGTCACGGGTCACCAATTGTAACTTTTTTTCTCAATCTTTTATAAGGATATTTTTACCCCTNTTTTTTCATCTTTTATGTGAACATATCAAAAAAAAAAAATTATCAGAAATTTTTTTAAATTAAAATGATCCTCTTCAAATTATTAGAAAATTGCAATGCATTCTTTTTCTTCACAAAAAAATTCATAAAAAAAATTTCAAATATCGTTATAAATTCAAAGAAAAAAGAGCAATATATATATTTTAAATTTTGTGGGTCACGGGTCACCAATTGTAACTTTTTTTCTCAATCTTTTATAAGGATATTTTTACCCCTTTTGGGTACAAAGGAGGCGACATTGCAATTTTCTAATCATTTGGAGGACATTTTGAGAAAATTAAATTGCATGATAGATCGAGAGAAGGACATGTACTTTTTGCTTTTGTTTTTATTTGCTTGCTGTAAATGAGTAATGGTATGTTTGGGTGTAAGTTTAAGTTTGAGTCGCTTAACACTTAAAAAATTTATTTAATAAAAAAAGTATTTGTTTGTTAAAAAAAAATAAAAATTTAAAAGCATTTTTAAATGTCTAAAAATGACTAAAACTTGCTTTTTAACAGAAACTTAAAAATAAAATTTTTGCCGAGAAGTACTTTTTACTTAAAAATTATATTTCTCCAACGTTATCCCAAACAGCCTTTAAGCATTTAAATTAATGAGATTGTCTTAAATTCAATGATAATTTTAAAAATTACGTCATATTTGAGATGACTTTATAAAAATTTTAGTCCTCCTTATATTATAAGTTACTCGTGGGAAATTGGTAGTTTTTTTTTTTAATTTTCTTTTTCTTTTTCGTCTCTTGAGCAATGATTGTGGGGAGAAAATAAATTGGTGTACTTTAGAGCTTTTGATTGCCTCTTGGCATGGGAAAGGCATCGGTCCCGGTTGTTTGGGTCTCGTGCTTCAAACTATTCTTTGATGTCCCCTTTCCTCCTTTCTCATATTAAATAGAAAAAAAGAAGAAGAAGAAGAAGAAAGAAGAAAAAATTATTCTTTGATGTGAAAAGTTAGAATTAATTGGCTTAAAATAATGGAATAGCAAGGTGATTAGGAGAAGCAATCCTAATTGGAAAAGTGATGACACTGACTAATTTACAACAAATTGATGTAAAATCCTTAACCAATTAGGATTTGAATAATATGGGTGTGAAGTTATCATCAATTACAAAAGATTTCATGTGTTTAGGCTCTAATTAATTATTATTAATAAAAGGTTAAAGAAAATTGTAAGGACAAAATATACTTTAGTCTCTCAAACTATTATCCATTTTACAATCATGCCTCAAAATTTAAAAAATGACATTGACACCTTATATAAATAGTATCATTGTATGTTAAATTAGATATTTTTGTAATTTTCTTCTCAAAATATCCTTAAATTTATTAAAAAAATGAAACCATCAAAAAGGGGGCGCCCTTTTCATATTAGCCACCTTAATATTTTCCTTTTCAAATGATTATTTTTATATATTTATTTATTAATAACTTCAACAGTATTTTGAGGGGAAAACAAAAATGTGGAAGTGCCTAATTTGACACATAGTGATAGTTGGGAATCAGGGTCTAATGTTAGTTTGTACAATTTAGAGGTATAAGTGCAAAATGAATGATAGTTCAGGGACAAAAATATATTTTTCCCAAAGTTTAAACTCTCATATCCTAAATTAGGCACTTAATGTCTACGAATTATAGTGAGTCCTTACGTTTCATTAAATATTCAGGAAGAAGATGTTAAGCACTCCATAGCATCTTTTAATCATATAATAACTTTTCATAAAATTTAATAAATTAAAATTATGAGTTTTAAGTTAAAATTTTAATAATGTTCCTTGCGTGCATCATCTTCATGATGCAATAGAATGATGCTATTCTCTAGCATGTTTTTATTCTAATTTGTCTTCATATCTTGCTTTATGATTTTTCGTCATAAGCTATGGAATTTAGGGGTGAAATAGCGGTTGCGGTTAGCGGTTAGTGGCTAAAATCGCTAACCGCTAACCGCCTAGACAGTTAGTAGAATCTACTAACCGCATCCGCTAACCGCTAGCGGTTAACCGCCCGGTTAGCGGTTAACCGCTTTTTCTACTAACCGCTTTTTATTGGGTTTTTTTTTTGCCGGTTTTGGGCTCACTTTAAACCATTGTTTTGCTCACTTTAAACATTTTTTTTCCTCTATTATGGTCATTTTAGCATTAAAAATTGTTGGTTTAAAGTGAGCATTATATGTTGGACCATCATACCAAAATTTGGTTGTTCATCTTCTACAACATATAACATACGAATAAAATTACAACAAAATTATCGTTTTGGGTTAGAAAGAAATGAATATATAGAAATGCAAAACTACGTCGTTTTGCACTTCTATATTATATAAATAATAAAAATAAGGTGGAGGGAATCGAAATCGAGACTCCTAAGTAAAATAGGTGCACAATAACCACTAGGCTACAATAACTTATTGTTATTTATTATATGAAATATATATATAATATAAATATATATTATATTTTAAAAAAGGCGGTTAGCGGTTAACGGTTAGACGGTTTTTCAAAATCCACTAACCGCTAACCGCTAACTGCCTAGGCGGTTAGGGGTTTTTACTAACCGCTTTCAAAGCGGTTAGCGGTTAGTGTGGATATCGGTTAACGGTTAGTGCGATTAACGGTTAACGGATGCGATTAGGCGGTTTTAAATTTCACCCCTAATGGAATTTGCTGTTCTTAGCCAATGTCTATGCTTCAATTGGCCCAAATCAATGCTTAAAAGTGTGCAAATCAGTCATATTTTTTTTATGATGCAATTAATCGCACGGTTGCTTTCAAACACTGAATACGTAAAAGCTAAGAGGAAAGAAAATGAGATCGCGCTGAATCAGAATAATAAAATAGCATATCGGTTACTTGTCATGATTCTTTTTGTACAGTGATCAAGCTAAGACTGTTGTACGCAATCAGAATCAGAATAAGTCCACTTCCTTACTACTTAGAGACAATCAAGAGAGGAAAAGAACACATCAGCTTTTGTTTTTATTCCACGAAGGGTTTCCCAAATGAGATTTTGATCTCTCCATGAATAATGATATTGCTACAACCAGCGGGAGTGAGCAGTTCACTCACGCAGGTTAAAAAAATATTATTTTTTAAAAAATCATTGTTCATTTAATTTTTTTAATAATATTTTATATATTTTTTTAATCGACGTGAGTAAACTGTTCACTTACGCCGGTTGCAGCAATATCATTATTCTATCTCCATTCCAAATCCAACGGTTTGATTTTTCAGTGGGGGGACTTTCAAGGAGAAACATGCATGTCAATTTCTAGATGTAAAAGTTGTCGGCATATATAGTTCTAAAGCATGCAAACTTCCTGTTGAAAACGAGTGGAAAATGAATATATGGAGGTTGTAGTCTTATGTGAATATCGTTAGAAATGGAAGAATTATCCCCTATAAAATAAATTAAAATTTCATACCTTGACACTTTAACCCTTATAAAACTCGGTCATCCCAAAAGTTCGAGTAAACTAAAAGAAATAGTGTATTACACTACTTTTTACCTATTAGGCTATCACAAAATTTTTGCTAGATGCTACGAGTTTTGATTCTGCTATGTGAAGCTTGTGATGAAAGTTTCCTTGTCATCTGAGTAATGAGCCGTCTTTCGTAGGCCGTAACTTCATTATATTTTATTATTTTATTTCTATCCCCTATTAAAATAAATTCTTGAATCCGTCACTCGATAGAAGAATGTCCTGATTTAATTCATAATATTGTTATTTTATAGTGTTGGATTGTTTGATGTTATTAATAAAAGCCTGAAATTTTCAACAAAATAAATGGTTGTGCATGGAACAACTTTATTGTTTAGATTTATTTCCTTATGAAATTCATTACACGAATGTATGGACCTTTTTGTTATGAGAATTAAAAGGCGACTAAAATATGAGGAAATTTTTTAATATGGAAAATTATACTTGTCCCTCTAAAGTTTAGGGTTTGAACGGTCATTTATTTTTCTCTTAGCTCTCCAAATTATTTCTTGTTACTGTTGAGAAATAATTTCATATTACTTGTGAACAAGATCTTGAGCATGTTTATAAGGAGTATGTAACACTCTCTTATTGAGTTGGTCTTATGAGATGAGTTAAGTCTATGAATTTATTCATACTATCAAAGCCTACCACAGAATGAATAGAGCTCACATTACTTACCCCATGGCAAGGACCACAAATTTCTTTAGTTACCTCTTAATTTGCTTTTAAAATTACCAAAATTTCCAATTTTAGACGTTAAATTGACTTAAACTAATAACCTTAATTATCCTTGTATATCCAAAAATTCAACAAAGAAAGAAAGAAAAAAAAACAAATTTGTTTCAAAAAAAAAAAAAAAAAAAAAATTAAAGAAAGAAAGAAAGAAAGAAAGAAGGGTTGACAGGTGGTTTAGCCACAGCCACACAAACCCTTATATTTCGTTTGGTAATCAAGCTAGGCTAGCTAGCTAGCTAGCTAGTGCGGGTGACGGTGAGAATTAAGAAAACCCAAACCGACAAAGAGCGATCCCAAACACACACGTGTACGGTGAACCCACCAAACACCGTATAGAAATTCCTACAATTAATAGACAACACTGCGCGCGTGGCATGCAGTTATTGGCTCCCAGTACCAGACGCGGCCCGACCAAAGCCCCGTCAATTTTTTCTATTCCGGGGAAGCCACCTCGTGCTGTTTGACCCTGGGACTGGGAGTTTCCAGAATTGGGACAAGGTAATCACCACCCGCCACGTTTCTAATGAGACCACCCCCGGCGCGCCACGCACACAGATCCCCACCGATCCTAGCTAGGTTGACACGTTACGCACATTTCGTGGTCACCGCTCCATCCCCTCAACTATATAAATGCAGAGGTGGTAGTTTGTTTTTGTCGCTAAATAATGGAAGGAGCAGTGGTGCCGGCGGCGGGGATTGCCAGGAAATCGTCAATAGAAAGCGAGCCAAGAACTTTGGGGATTCATCAAATCCAATATGCAAGGGTAAGTGTATTTATCGCAGTTGTTAACGTTTATTTAATAACAAGTGCATGTGATTAATAATATATTTATATATATAATTTGCACGTGCTCAGCCGTGCTCAAAAGATAGTTTTGGAGGAATTTTTTGTGACGAATTTTGATCGTGGATGTTATTAATTTGGTGATAGGAGGCAGCGGAGTATGTGGTGAATACTAGGAGCACAGAAGAAGCAATGAGTATTTTCACCAAGGTAATTAAACTTTTGATAACTATTTTTCTGTTTTCTTTTATTGATTTCAATTATATTTTTTTTGGGTATAAAATATACTATGGGAATATGTCAACCATTATCTCTAAACTACCTCCAACTATTTATTAAGGTGGAGTATGGATAGAGCAGTTACATAAAACCCAATAAAATGGATCGATTAAATCTTTCTAAAAAAAAGACTGGAGCTCATGCTATATTTTGACTACACAGAAAAACATGCTAACTTAAGTATCAGAGTGTTTTCGGCTAAGGTTGAGTCTTTTGACGCTCTTGTTATTTTGTAGGTAATCCATTGCCGTTCAAACCGTACCAAAAACTGCATCAACATTTATGTTTGTGTGTGATAGAGAGAAGGGGTGGTTTCTTGCATAATAAATTGCTAGATAAATGTTAGAAACTACATTTTTATCTTATAATTATTCCGAAATGTTGATATAACAGTTTCAACTATTCTTTGATTTTTATTTTTATTTTTTGTATTTTTAACTACTGATGTTTGTTGAAACTGCAACGACACTATTATGGAATAAAAATATAGTTTTTAACATCATTTAAAAAGCTAAGCATGGATGAGGTAATTGCTGCATATGCATGCATGATAGATCGATCTCTATGCTCATTATGAAGCAAAATCCTTTCCCATGCACCATTAGTTTGAGGTGTGGACAGCCATTTGGTTGTTTGACGCATGACGATCTGCAAGAAGATCGAAGGGCTCCCTTTCTTCTATTTTTCATGGGTTTTGTAAATACATAAATAAGAATTTGCAATTGACGTTGAGAATTTTCAAAGTAGCATTTAGATGCATTACTTTGAAGAGATAAAACTACATTCAATGTAGATTTGATAGTTATAATTATTATTACCACTGCTATTACACAGTGAAATTAAGTTCTAGTTATCAATATATATGTTTCACAAACGGCAAAACTTAGATTTATAAGCTATTAATTAAGCTTCTAAAGATGCATATTTTCCCAAAGTAAATTGATTTATTGTCTATAACGTGTACAAGATGCTGAAGACATTTTCTAATATTTACTTTAGTTCCATGAATTTTCCTTTCTTCCTTTCATTCAATTATTTTTTTTTGGATCAAAATTGATTGCTTGAACGGATGTTATTGGAACTAGTGGCTCATATTCTCATGCATAAAGAATAATACTGGAATACTAGTGAATCCCATGCATTCACTTTGTCGAATTTCGTAAATCTGTGTTTCAATTTTTCTCTTTTTGCTATCTTTTTTATTCTATATTATTCATTAGTGTTATGTACCGTAATAACGGATGTTTTAAATGGTTAGCAGGGATTAGAGCCAATTGGTGGTGTTGCAAGGGATACTGGGAATACAACGATGGATACAGAGCTCGACTTTGCAGGAGGAGACCATCTACGATTACAAGAACCAAGGGATGTAGCATCAGCACCTTTCTAGTCATTTTGCTGACTATATTCCATTTTTTTTATGTAATATATATATATATATATAGTATGTGTACAGGATGGAATTTTGCCCTTCCATCGTTATACTTGATTTGTCCTTTCATGATTTTTTTTTTTAAGACTTTTACGAGTTCTTAAAAAAAAAAAAAAAAAAAAAAAATTCCCTTCATTATTATGGAAATTAAGTTGGAAACTGAAAATCCTCAAAAGAGTACTTATTCCTTTTGGGATATTTTCAAATGAGAAAGTATTTTTAATAGACTGTTATATTACTATAAATATGATGACATGGTAATTAGGATATGTTTGGGAGCGCGTTTTTTAAAAAATAATCTGTGTTTTTAAATCAAATCGCAATTTTGGAGTGTTTGAGATTGCGATTTTAAAAATGCAAATTTTAAAATCGTGAAAAAATCTGTGATTTTAATAAACTGACTAGAGGGTACTTATTTGAAAATATGCGAATTTAAACCAAAATCACGATTTCGCTTAAAAAATTATTTGGGCAAATATTTACCTATTTGGCTTGAAATCGCAATTATATGCTAATGTTATCAAAATACTCAATTGATAAAAAAATACTTTTTAACATGTTTTATCAAACACATGTGCAATTTAAAATGGTAACAATTTCAAAAACACAATTTTTTTAAAAATGTAATTTTTAAAATCGCACTTATTGAAATTGCACTCTTAAAACGGGCCCTAAATCAACAAGAGGATTGCAAAAAGGCAAAATAAATGACGAATTTTTATTGGTATATCATTCTAATTGTATAATAATTGTATAGCAGATAATCTCTGGCATTACTCTAAAATAAAACCAGCCTCAATTCAAATATTACAGCGAGCCAAAGAGCGGGTGAGGTCTACTCCACATAGCCAAATCTGGTCAAAGCCCAAGTTGAAGCTGCTCGTGCCAATACTCTCTAACCAGTTCCTTTAGGACAGGAAATGAGAAAGGACAAGAAATATAGATTAGATTAGACTACACATATGAGAATTGAGACACACACACAAAAAAAAAAAAAAAACCTCAGAAGAGTGCCATGCATGCATGTCACCATCAAGAAAATATTTGAGTTTCTTACTAATAATAATCTAATCTAGCATGCAAGTGAAATGGTGAAGTTTTTTTTTTTTTTTTTTTTAATTTTTAATTGTATTTTACTTCGCTAAATCAATGACAAACATTTTACGTTGAAACAAATAGCAAAATCTCATAAATTAAAATATAGAACCAATCGCCCAAATGGAGGATCCGATATGAAAGAGTGCACCGATTAGGTTAGCCACAAGATCTTATAACATTGTCCTTGTAGACTTGAGCAACTATTAGAGAAGAGGAGAAAAATTAATTCTATTTACTAAAGGTAATCAAACACCTACAAAGTCACTAAGCTTTGTTTACTTCCATTTAATGTAGGGATACAAAAATTTATCAAAATCCAGAGGCATCAAAATTTCTTAAATAATTAAGTTTCAATTAAACAGATTTCAGGGTAAAAGGAAATTGGATCAATTACAGCATGAAAATAAAGTGCAGGTGGTTCAGCATTTCCATGATTGAGATTCTGAAAAATTCAGAAACTAATTATACAAAAGTAAAGCTGGAAATTTCAAAGAAAATCTCCAACTAAATAGAGAATAATACAGCAGTCAAGGAAAACATTCAGAAATTTTACAACACAAATGGAAAGTATGCAATGGCTTTAAAGTTTGGGAAAATTACATTTTACCTCCTAAAGTTTGAGTCAATTTTCAATTCGACTCCCAATATTTAAATTTTTACAATGCACCCCACCAATGTTTACATTTTTCAATTTGGCCTATCTGTTAGTCACTACTTTCTTCTCTGACGGAAATGTGAACCCGTACGTGATCACTTAAGCTTATTTGCTCCCCAAAATATCCCCACCCACACGCTTATTCCTTACCCACACCCAAGCTCACAACATAACTCAAGTTAGCTCACCATGTAACGCCCCCAAAATCAGCATTGGCTAATTTGGTGAAGTCACTGGCAATTACTCCATTTATGTCAACTTGTGACTAAACGGGAAATTGTCTCTCTAGCATCATCAGAATAAATGCAATGGAAGGTGAATAAATTTGAGTTACTATAATTTATCAAGTAAGAACATGGGGCAACTAAGCAATAATACTGACAAACCTGTAATAATGGGCAAATCTTAAACCACACGGGTGGTAGAAGCCATGCCACTCCCAAAGTGTCGAGTCAAGTTTCCTAGAAAATAGTAACAGCGTAAGTCTAACGACTTAGTAAGTAGATATGCGTACCTTACAACATATATTTGACATGAGCCCAATTAACGAAAGTAAACGTGCAATTTGAGTAATAATAAAAAAGGGGCATTACCTCAGTTAATACACCATTTGGTAGGGTTTCAAGTTTTTTTAAGGTCATGGTGTACTACCGGCGATAACTACTTAAATATTTTAATGCAAGAAAAACTAATGCTTTATAGGTTATAACTTTCATATATGGTCCACTCGAGATTTTACCCATTCTCAGCAAGATTGGTGCTGTCATGAGGGACCTGTAGTACAATGCCCGTGCCCCAGCCATTGCACGCTATCATACATAACACTAGCAGCACGACCGAGTCCGACTTCAGGTGGCCCACTGTAGTGACCCAAATAATTAACTAGGCATAAGTAGCTTAGAGGGTTAATTTGGACTTTGGGTCACTAGGATCTACCAGAAGGGCATTTTGAGAAAATTGAACTTCTGGACCGGACATAAGCTAGGGTTGGCGGACGTACGCTCTTGTCCTTTAGTGCGGACGTACGCTGAAACACCGGACGTACTATGTTGTCTGTAATGCAAACGTACGGTGGTCCCCTACTGGACGTCCACTGACAGATAGTACGCCGTACTCTGTAAATAATACAGCGGACGTACACTCAAAAGTACCGGACGTTCGCTACTTTTTGGAATATCCTCTGGGTAATACCTAAACGTACGAGACAGCCTTTGAAACGCTGTGTAATAGTATCAGGCGTACGCCACTTTGGCCAAACGTCCGCTGCTTTCTGGCCCTATAAATACCCCATCACCCATTTCACACCAAATCTGCCCCTCAACCTCCCTCTTCGCCCCTAGGCTGCTTGTTGGCCGTTTGTGAGTGTTTTGTGAGGTTTGGTGAGTTCGGAACTAGTGGAGTGGTGGTTCTTGCAGTTTCGCTTCAAGGAGGTAATGCTTGGTTGCCTATCTTTTTAGTTACGTCGTTATGCTGCTCGATTATTGTTTGTTGCTAACTTAGTTATGCTTTAATCCTGCTTAGGCCAGCGTTTTGATAACTTAGCATTGTTACTTTGCATGGAGGTTTCGATATGAGTTAGAAGGCCTTAGAGAGTCTGTGTTGGCCTTAGGAGTCGGAGAATAGGCGAACAGTGGAGAGAAAATGAGGTTCTCCCAGAAAAACATCAGAGCGGACATATGGTCTCGTAACCGGACGCATGGCCCATCGTAACGTGATAGACGTACAGCCTCGAACTCATATATACGACCAGAGTGTGACAGGGAAACCTTATTTTCACCAGCCATCCCATAGCTCATGTTTCCTTATTATAGAGTTGCTTTAGTAGAAATAAAACTGATGATAGGTCTTTTCTTAGTATTCGAGATTATAGAGCCTCAAGGGAATTACATGGAGGAGTTTTACGGCCCAGGTGAGTACAAACTCACATGGATGCTTTGTTGTTACTTTTCCTGCATTGCACGTCTATTTTATATATATCAAATATGCATATTTTGCAACTCTCACGAAATACATTTTGGAACTATTGGAAACTCTCTTTTGTAAAAACGTGTGTCGATTAATAAGATAATAATGAAACCTATAAAACTGTGCATGTAAAAGACTGATGAGACTAATTATATCGTATGACATGGTACACCGGTATGTGCGGTATAATAGCCGTGAGCTTACTATACGGGTTAGCTTTATGGTCAATGTGTGTGTGTGTGTGTGGTGGAGAGGGGGGGGGCTTTGGATCCAATGGTTTCGTGACCAAGATGCAGCAATTCCCAATGAATGGTCACTATAGGATGGACGTCATTAGCGGTGTGGGCCACCCGAGGTCAAACTCGGTCGTGCCGCTAGTGTTACTTACGGTATGCTGTGCAATGGCTGGGGCACCGGCATTGTACTACAGGTCCCTCGGGACAGCGTCAACCCTGCTGAGAAGGGGTAATATCTCGGGTAGACCATACTGTTGAACTATTACTGTTACTCATGATTATAAGCATATGTATATGTGAGGGATGATAAAGACCCAACTTTTGCCAAACTTTTGCCTTTTTTTGTTTTTTTTTTTTTTTAAAAAAAAAAAAAGTAAAAAATGAAAAAAGTTTCTGAAGCAATAATATATATTTTTTGTCCTTCTTTTTATTGGTATTTTTAAAAAAATGAAAAATACAAATAAAAAGAAGGACAAAAAATATATATTATTACTTCAGACACTTTTTTCATTTTTTACTTGGTTTTTTTTTTTAAAAAAAATAAAAAATACAAAAGTTGGGCAAAAAAGTTGGGCCTTTAACATTTTCCTATATATATATATCATCTCATAATGTTGTATGTGTTTTATAAATAATTGAATCTACAAAATAATGACGGGTACGTCATGTGCATTTATATTCACTAAGTCGTCGGACTTACCGTTGTATTATTTTCATTTTTTTCTCCATATGTACGATTATGCTGTTCTAGATAGTAGTTACCGTGAAGCATCCGGTTATGTTGGAGAATTCGATCCGGGATATGCTTGAGGACTTATTGCAAGCTTGAGCGGGTACTTATGGTAACTAGTACTTTTGAGTTATGTTGTAGACTTAGGGTTTGATGTATGCTTGCATATTAAGGTTTAGCATAGATCCCTTGTACTGATGTTATAGTATGATTTTCGTTGTTTTGATGATCTTTGGTTAGACGCTCTGGTTATACTGATTCAACGTTTATAGAACTTTATTACTTTCGCTGCTTAGTACCCTCTGTTTTTGAGGAGTATGGGTCCCGGAGGTCTTGTAGGGAGTGAAACAAGACTGGGAGACGAACTGTGAAATTAATTACCAGTTAATTAATTTTCGGGGTGTTACACCCACATCGCTAATGATGTCCGTCCTATATTGACCATTCATTGGGAATGACTGCACCTTGGTCACGAAACCATTGGTTCCAAAGCCCTCATATAACACAAACATATTTGACCATAGTATGAAGTCTATATAGTAAGCCTATGACCGTTTATACCGCACGTACTAGCGTACCATGTCATACGATGCATCTTAACAATCAATTTATAATGCAATTACCAAGTATTTACAGAAAGTAAGCATGCTTATATCATACTCGTGGTCAGTCAACTGACATATCCCACGTTTTAAGTAAAAAGGATTGTAAGTGTCCACTTACCTTGTACACTCAAGCGAATCCTCCGACAAAGCTAAGCCCTGCTATAACGGAATACGACACACCGTTATACTAAGTCGTGTTTAATCATAAGGTGGCTAAACTAAACTGTGCACGATCGAAGCTTAAACTGGTGCTCTGCTCCCTGACCGTACGTCTGGCCCTGATGGCATACGTCCACTCAATGAGTTAAGCATACATCTAAGTTTTCGAACAACACTTGCTTCCTATAACATTTCTAGACCTCTAAGCATCTTTTAAGCTAAAATATAAGCACATGCAACGTAATAAATCTTAACACAATGAAACTTTAAGAGATCTTTTGAAAACATTAACACTTTTAAGGAATGCTTAATGAACACTTTGAAAAACTCGTCAAGGTATAAGCTAGAAGGTAAAACAGTGCTGGAATGTAAAAAAAGACAGAGTTTACCCTGAAGCTAAGCACAGACATGATCTCCCCTCCTTGGAATCTCCTTTTTAAAACTCACACTCAACAAGCAAGGATTTGATTCTAGCATCCTAGGAGCGTGCCAGAGGGCTGGAATGGGCATGAAGAATAAGAGAAGTGAAGGGTATTTATAGGGGAAGGTCGCCACCAACTATCTGAAAAAGTAACGACATCTGCTAGGCCCGCCAACCCTAACGTACGTTCGGAACTATTTGTACAGTAGATCATAAAAGGGTATCTCGTACGTTCAGGTATTAACTGGATGATATTTCAAAAAGTAGCGTACGTCCGGTGGTCCCACGTACTTCTGCTTGACCTAGTGTACGTCCGCTCCCAGAGGATTAATATTTGACTTCTATTTTCTAAGGGATTAAGGTCTTATTGGGTTAACATTAAGGGCTTGGGTCTTTTGTTAAAACAATTCTATTGAAAACCTTGTTAACCGCTTTTGTGAAAATGTTTTTGAATAATAAAAATGATTGTTTTTATTGGGGTATTACACACCATCACCAACATGCATCTCATCTCACTTAGAACAACTAGGGTTTTTGCGCTGAAGAAAGAAAGCAAGCTTGTTTAAGGGCAGATGCAGATGTGAGTGAGAGTGGATCTAGGGTTCTTGCGTTAAAGGAAAAACGATGTAGTCTACCTCAAGTCTTGGTGCATCACTTGGTTCCACTCAAAGCGGAGCTTCATCTTCACCGTAGCGGCTTTGCTACTATGAGCGACTGATGATTGTAAAAACAGCTCAAACAGAGAAAATTTAAATTGTAAGGCAAGATCTGCATTTTAAATTTTTACTATGGGCTTTGTGTTTATGATGAGTATTGAGAATTTCTGGTTTTTTTTTTTTTTTTTTTTATCAATATTGTATTAACTCATAATTTATTATACATTTTTAATTTTAATTTTTTTATTGTTTAGGGTTCTAATTTTCATTGTGGGCTCTGTGTTTAAGATGAGTATTGACAATTTTTTGTTTGTTTTTTTATCAATACCGTATTAACCCATACTTTATTATTAATTATTAATTTTTTATTGTTTAGGCTTCTAATTTTTGTTGTGGGCTCTGTATTTAGGATGAGTATAGAGAATTTCTTCTTTATTTTTTATGAACTTAGATGATGATATGAACGATCTTCTGCCATTGGAAGTGAACTTAGATGATGATATAAATGGCTGGATTATTTCCCTTTTTCGCAACCAATGTTCTTTATTCTTATTTGTTAATATTATTTTAATTTTCTTGATGACTCAACCATTGTTTTTTTAGCCTTTCTCTTTTCTCTCAGGCACCCTAAAGTTACAACATATATATATATATATATATATTTCTGGTTTTCACTGTACCTATCTTTTTCTCTATTAAAAAACAGACTTCTACTCAATGACATATATGACTCAAGGTTGTAATTGCAGTTAGTTGAAGATATGGCCTATATTGATTTAGCTAATATACAGCCTATGTCTGATTGTCTGCTCTGTCAACCAATATTTTTTAACCCCCTTCTTCCCCAGCTTCTTTTCCAGAAAATGCATGAGCATTGAGCTGAAAAGTTCATTAGGAACTAATATTTTATATGCGTTTAGGTTGGCGATTAATATTTGGGGATAACTTCACTTACCTCTTATGAACTTATATACTTTTTGCAAACACTCCCCAATATTTAAAGTCTCTCACTTCGGTGTATCAAACTTTCGTTTCGTTCCCAATACCCTCTACCGTTAATATTGCAGTTAAATTAAATAGTAAAATGAATAAAAGACCTTTACACCCTTAAAAATTTTAAAATTCTAAATTTGCCCCTTTGATCAAGAGTTTTTTTTTTTTAAAATATTTTTTAATAAAAAAATATTTTAGTAATTTCACACCTCTTTGTTAGGATTTAATAGAAAATCCTTACGGAAGGGGGAAAGTGGAAGGAAATCAAAGTTCGAAACACCAAAGTGAGAGATTTTGAATATTGAGAAGGTGTTTGCAAAAAGTGCGTAAATTCATGAGGGTAAGTGAAGTTTCCCTTTATATTTGTTTACTATTTTATAGATTAATCAAGATTGTGGTTTCTTTGAATGTCTTGATTCTAAGTTGTGTGACAATGCTAAAAGGGTTGCAAGTTGGTTATGGCGAAGGCACGAAGCAAAACAGTGTGAAAACATGGTTGAAGTTGAAGTTGGGAAGGTGAAGGTAGATAAGGCTGAAAATTTAGAACCACTAACTGGTTTTCTAACCACTATAACTGTTAACCGCTAACCGCTTTTGAAAGCAGTTATTAAAAACCGCTAACTGCTTTTTTAAATATATATATTATGAATATATGACAATAAGTCCTTGCAATATAGTGGTAATTATTTGTATGTTGTATTTAATGCTTTGTTTAAAATATTGGTAATTGTTGCATTTTTTTAATGTTAATTACTTTTGGACTCCTTCAATATGGGATCATTTTGTAGCAATTCGGCCCAATTTGTGGTATATAGCAATTTTTGATGCTAAAATAAAATGGAGAAAAAAAAAAAAAAGTGTAAAGTAAGCCCAAAAATAATATAATTCTCAAAGCCGGTAAAAGAAAAGGCCCAAAAAGAGCCTAACAAAAAAGCTCAAAAAAAGCGGTTAGTAAGATGGTTAGTATGATGTGAA
This sequence comes from Carpinus fangiana, assembly GCA_006937295.1. NCBI lineage: Eukaryota > Viridiplantae > Streptophyta > Magnoliopsida > Fagales > Betulaceae > Carpinus > Carpinus fangiana. The sequence continues at coordinate 43,687,525 of CM017321.1, read as the reverse complement.
TGTATCCATTACACATTCTTTTTTTTTTTTGACATGTCCACACAAGAGGGGGGAGGGGGGATTCGAACTAGTAACCTCCGCTTCATGAGACGTGGTCCCAGCCGATTGAGCTACCCATTGGGGACTTGAATGTGTAATGTATCCATTACACATTCAAGTTCAAATATTGATGATGTATAGATGACAAGTTCAAAAAATTGTAATGTATACAATGCGTGCACATTGGTAGGGGTGGGCAAAATCTGCCCAAACTCGCATTACCTAACCCGTTTTGCCCGACACGCCACGTGAAGACTGGATTTTAGTGTTAGAATCGTGGATCCGGATTGGGTATTTAATTACCTGTGCGGGGCCGACGGGTCTCGGGTATAATTTTTTTAACATCCCAAATACCCGCCCATCCCCGCACCCTTTAACCCTAAAACCTTAAAAACCCTAACCTTGCCGCTGCACAACACTTTACTTTCCTTTTTTCTTCACTTTCTAACCTTGCCACCGCATGCACTTCACCCTGCGCCACTCAGCCTCTTCTTCTACGGTCACTCCTCCACTTAGCCCACACTTACACAGCACTGATCATCCAGCCTCTAGGTTTCTCTATCTAAATCTCTTTCATTCTCGCTCTTTATGTGTCTATCTATCTCTCTCAGCCTCTTTGTTACAAAAATGCCAAACAAATAATACCCACCCCACCCCCACCCCATCCAACCCGACCTGCACCTCAAAACCTGAGACACGGCGGATTCTATTTACAGTAGCCGGGTCTCGAGTATGATTTTAATAGCCGCATGTTGCAGGCTGGGTGTCTGAAATGGCCAATACCCAACCCAATCCAACCTGCGCCCACCCTACACACACGGCTTGATAACTGGAATTCGATGAGAGAGGGATTCAAAAATTGATCAAAAGTCGATGCCATCAAAATTCCATATCTATGACAAGTTTCAATCCAAAAATTTCACTGTAGAAGAAAATTGAATCAATTACACATGATACAATCATATACTGGTTTCCAATAGTTTTTCTAACAGGACTTTATGACGAAAGTATCCAAGAATCGTAACTCCGTGAAGACATGCTAGCAAACAGCAGAGACCAGGAAGGAACAGCACGCTGTCTTTCAATGCTGAATCTTGCATGTCCATGGCTTTATCTGAAGAATATATCGGTTTCAGATGAAACGAAAGATGAAAAGAACCACAAGCAGCCGAATGCTTCGGATCACTAACCGAGGTGAAATATGTAGCAATCACAATTGCACCCCGCAAACACGGTCTCTGTAGCTATTTTCATGTCCGAGTCCTTTCCATTGGAGTTACTCTGTACAGTGTGTGCTTCCCCAATGATGGTTAGGATGGCTATGTATCTCCTCCAACCAAGCTAATTGCCCACCGGCCAGCAGTCTCATATTACATGAAACAAGGGGAAAAAAGAATAGTGAAAAAGAATAACCCTGCTGAGGTATGCTAATCTGCCGATACAGTTACAAATTCCTCACACCAAGAAAAAAAAACACAGGCCAGAAACTCTCGAGCCAAGAAAACTCTCAAGCCATCCCACAATGAACCAAATGGCCTGACATCACACAGTGACGTGCAATTTAATGGAAGTGCATACACTGGGCTGGCTTTGTCAAATGGAAACAACCATGTAACGATAAGATTTCCTTTTCACAATATTCCATTCAAAACCCTCTGATAATAATCATACTGCCGTGTCCGCCATGCATCTAAGCTGCTGCTTATTAGGGATAGCACCAAGGACACACATTGCTGCAAGAAAGCAATAGATAACAATATGAAACCATGCAATGAAATGCTGAACAGTAGAGAGAGGTTATGAGATTAACATCAAACCTCTTCCGTTAAACTTAAATGGAATCGTTTTCTTAGGTTCTGTATTGTCCGTGGACCACCTTTAAAGCAAGGGAAACCGGAATCCTGATCAAAACATAAAAGAATAGCACCTTTAGTCAACCAGGTATCATCAAAACCAGACACTGAGAATTATTTATCTACTTCCTCTATCTTATCGACTGAATGACCACACTGTCACACACCTTGGTATTTAAAGCATAGTCTAACGTTGGTTAAAAAGTTAGTTAAAAGGTTTCCAATTTGAGGTGGCCTTCCAATTAATACTAAATGCTCATCTCACGTAATATGAATATGCAATAATCACACTTTAAGCCAAGCCTACGAATTGAGCCCAAGGATAACTGCACATGTACAATAGGTTACATAATGTGTATGCTTCATGGCCAAGAAATAATAAAAAGACGCACATGCATAGCTTGTTTAGTTGAGCCTCAAGGCATTTCCAGAATGCCTCACCATCAAGCCTCAAAAGAGCCTTGCAAATGATGTGTAGTGAGACCAATATGTATTGTATCCATGTTCACGCAGCATATGATATTTGTCAAAAACTTTTAACATAATTTATAATTTCTCTTTTTAATGAATATAGATTATTTTCAATTAAGAGAAATCATAAAAAAAGTGATGGATTATATTATTATTATTACTACCATCATCATCATCATCATCATCATCATCATATCGTAGGTCAAAGATAATGCAAAGCATGATGAAATTGTTAAGTCTCCTCTATATTTCTCTGCAGTATAACTGTATAAACCAAATGGCCCTTCTCAAGACACATTGGTTGTCACTTAAAGATAATGTCCCCGTTGCATTATAGGCAAATTTTATCGAAATATAATCCAAGTTCCAGTCACACAGGTGAAGATTTCAGCCCCAAACCCTACACTATGACAATTATAAACTTAATAGAGACAACACCCTCCTTCTGCAGGCATAAAGTCACTGAAGAAATCACCCTTTTTCAGATCAAACAGAGCTCAGCATGATAATTATGAATCACTGAAATGGTCTCAGCCATCTGAGGCTGTCTCAGACAACCTTAAAACCATCTAAGGTTGTCTAATTGATCTCAGTCATATAAGGTTGTCCAGGACAACATTATATGGCCAAATTGAGTTCAAACCAGATACGGATGACGGCATGGTGAAAACATGGGCCAGGTCAAAGACGAGTTTTAAACTGATCATCCATACAACTACTAGACCCCACCAGAGGACTACATGTTATTAAATACAAGCCCTTGGGCCCAGAAATCAAAGAATAAAGGTTTGTAAAGTAAGAGTAAATGGTAAATGAAATGGTTTTACCTGCAACATTTCAACAAGAAGAATAATGCGCTCAGCATGCTTACGACATGTAAGAAAGCCTTGAATGCATAAAACCTGAATTTTTTGAAGGGAAAAGAACATAAGTGAAATTTAACCCTAAGAATATGGTAAGTTTATTCAAAGCCTTCAAAAAGTTGAAAAAGAAAAAGGAAAAAAGGAATATTTTTTATCAGGACCTTAAAATAATCAAAGAACTCGCTTGGAACTCCCTCAGCATCAGAATCCATGACCTATAAATATTCCACCACTTTTGAGTAGAAAGCTAAATTTATAAAAAATCATGATGCTAAATAGTTAGCTTGACAAATATTGTTACAATTAACATAAAAAAAATAAAAATAAAAATAAAAACAAAAACAATGTGAGCTTCACAACATCGCTTCCTTACTTCAAGAAGTTCGCGGGTTAATTTGAAAGGTGCACTCTCAAAATTGACGCCACCAGGTGAATTGGAGAGCATGAAGCCAAAATCAATATGTATGATATGACCTTCTTCATCCAATAAGAGGTTCCCATTGTGTCGATCTTTCACCTGATGAGAAGCAAGTACAAAACAAACCACTTAATCGAGCATGTGCTGTAGAAGTTGCTTCACTGTGCCAAACCAACTATATTTTCAATCAAAACACATTTCAATCTGTCTATGGATACACTTCTGTATGTCATTTTTTGGTCCAAAGAATCAAGGGTTATGTGACCAGTTGGCTGCTAGAGTCAAATGCAGTGTATGTAAAAGCAATGCATTGTTGCAGATGATGACGCTGACTCTCATGATGCAAGCAGATTCTTACAAGAGACAAATTCATTAATCTACCATTGGTAATTCACCAACATTCAATAAAGCATAACTCACTAGTCTAGCTATAAGAACAGATAAGCGAAATGTGTAATAAAAAATATTGAAGAGATTTTTCAGAACAATGAACAGAAAAACATTCAACCAAAAAACTAAAAATACGGCAGACATGACATCTTTATGTTTAACTATTGGTAGAAATTGCTTGAGCATTTTCTTCATTCAAGGAAAATTGCAATGTGTGAAAATTTACAGGAAAATTCCACAGCTTCTCAGTTATGAAGACAAGAAGAATGTTTCATTATGTATTCTAAATTTCTTTCCTGACTCACATTTTACTGGAGAACCTAATTGAATATGCTGGTTTGGGAGTGAGAAGCCAGAAAATTAGATAGACATAGAGCATCCTACTTTATTGCATTTTCTGCATCAGAGTATCCAATTCTCTCTCAGTAAAAGTTTTACATGAGAAGGGTCTAGAAAGGAAGCATATAGCCCTAGTATATGAGAAGTCTACAAGAGAAACACATAAAAGAAAAAGAAACATGGATAAGGGCAAATAGACAAAAGATTAGTCACTAAAGCTCCGTTTGTTTCACGTAAAATGATTTTGAGAAAATATCTGTATTTTTGGGTGTTTGGTGCGACGAAAAATAATAGTCAAACGTAAATTATTTTTGGTTTGACTGAAATAGCCTCTTTAATTTTTGGAAAATGGTTTCCATTTTTGAAAACCGTAAACAATTTTTTTTTTTTTTTTGATAAGTAATGAAAATTTATTAAAACGAGCAAAGGGGTGCAACCCTATAATAAATGTACAAAAGAAACCCTACGAAATATACAAAGAACACTTAAGCAAGAAATCTTCCATAGTTTGTATCTCATTTCGGTAATGAGCCATTGCCCACATATATAACATAGTAATCATATTCTTCCTCACCCCCACCACCGAATACTCCTTATCCTCAAAAATCCGTGCATTCCTCTCCCTCCATATGCACCAAATGACACACAATGGAACCATCCTCCAAATATCTCTAGATAGCTCCCTCCCCTCCACCTGATTCCATGAAGCAAACAAATCTAAGACCTTTTCCGGCATGACCCATTCCATACCAAACAAAATGAGTACAGAATGCCATAAATAGGTTGCCACTTCACAATGGAGCAATAAATGATCTACTGATTCCCCATTCTTCTTACACAAACAGCACCATTCCACCACTACAATATTCCTCTTGCGCAAATTGTCATGTGTCAAAATTTTCCCGAGTGCCGCGGTCCACCCAAAGAAAGCCACACGCTTCGGCACCTTACATCGCCAAATACTCTTCCAAGGAAACACCTCAGCATTTGAAATGGACAAAATCTTATAAAACGATTTCACCTCAAATAACCCTTTCTTAGAGGATGACCACCGTATACGATCTAAAGTACCCTGTGAAATCTTACACGAGTACAACACTTCAAAGAAAGGTGAAATCACATCCATCTCCCAATCTTGGATAGCACGAACAAAACATATATTCCACTCAACAACCCCATTCCTCCACACAAAATTATCCTTCACCCATGCTTCTTTGTATCTTGCAATACGGAACAAAGAGGGAAATGTCTGCTTCAACGGCTGATTCCCGCACCATATATCATGCCAAAATCGTATTTTCGAACCCATTCCCACTTCAAACCTCACATATTGTGCAAACTTATCCCACCCTCGTCTGATGTGCTTCCACAATCCCACACCAAACGGTCCAGAAACCTCCTTTGAGCACCATCCACCTTCTTGGTCTTCATACTTCTCTTTTACTATTTTATACCAAAGAGCCTCGCTTTCTGTCGCATACCTCCATAGCCACTTTCCCAATAGAGCTTTATTAAACTTCATAATATTTCGAATGCCAAGACCACCATCCCTTAGAGGACGGCACACTTGATCCCATTTAACAAGATGCATTTTCGGTTCATCTCCCATTCCTCCCCATAAAAAGTCTCTTTGAATCTTCTCAATCCTATTAGCCACACTCACAGGGACCGGAAATAAGGATAGGTAATAAGTTGGAAGATTAGACAACGTACTCTTTATTAAAGTTACCCGTCCTCCCTTTGATAAATACAGCTTCTTCCAACCTGCCAGCCTCCGCTCCATCTTCTCTATCACCTCATTCCATATAGAAGCAACCTTATAAGCAGCCCCCAGCGGCAACCCCAAATACTTCATGGGCAAACCTGCCACTCTACACCCAAGAGATGCAGCCAAGGTCCCAACATTTCCCACATCTCCTACAGCCACCATTTCTGATTTTCCAAGGTTCACTTTCAGCCCCGAGACCGCCTCAAAACATAAAAGGATAAGGCGCATATAATGAATTTGCTCCGGACATGCTTCACAAAAAATCAGCGTATCATCAGCAAAAAGAGAATGAGAAACCACCAAATCTGAAAAAACCCTACCTCCCACAGAAAATCCTGATATCAACCCGTGCTCTACTGTCGCATTCACCATCCTACTCAATGCCTCCATGACCAACACAAACAATAACGGTGATAACGGGTCTCCTTGTCGAATACCCCTTGAACTATTAAAGAAACCTTCCGGGGAACCATTTACTATGATGGAAAACCTATTTTACACTTATGCATTTTTTGGAACCATTTTTTTTCTATGAATAAAATTTTGCATCCGCTGGGTTTTGAATTCATGAGTTCACCCTCCACAGAGAATGGGAGGTGCTATTTGAGCTAAGACTCAATGACCTGGAACCAAAAAAATGCAAATAAAAAAACGTGTGTTTCTCCCAAGCTCCCTGAGCAATCCAGTGTAGGGTAAAAGAAAAGCAAACTTATAATTCAAAAATTGATGCATAAGCATACTTCACATAGATTATTGTAGATGCATGCATCAATCCATTAATTTACTTTACAGACACAAAAAAGAAGGAAGATGAGGGAAGTAAAATTTCATAATTAAGTACAGAAAGGAACCTATAACCCCTTACAAACACCATCTGGATGGATAATTTTTCTAATGTCTATTTCCTTTTTATAGGTAACAAAATGTTATTAAAATAAGAAGAAACTCAAGCACATAGGGTGCACACAAGGGAATGCCCCAAACATTTTTCAATATGTCATAGTGCATGGTTGTTGGGGACATTCCGGGCACCAATTACCCATACTACAGAACATTTCATATAGAGAATGCCACATTAAAAAGACATGATCCCATGCTGTCTCCACATGCAATACCTTGATCCATTGATATCATTGTAAATAATTTACTCATTAACTTAAAAAGCTACATGAAGAGTTTATTACATGTGAACTGAGCTCACTGTCACAAACGGTATTTTTAAGCCCTCGTAATTGCTTGAAAACTAAATCAAATAAAATTATAAAGAAAACTAAATCAAATAAAATTATAAAGAGACAAGTTCACAATGCAGAAGAGACCCACATGACAACTCCCACATCAGTATCCCAATTCACAATTTTCATTTCATTTCATTTTGAGGATGACACTCTGAACGACTCCCACATCCGTCCGTACCCTACTTATGTTTGTGCGCATTTGTGGGGTAGGTGTTGGTGTGTGTGTGTGTGTGAGAGAGAGAGCGAAAGCCAGTGCACATTTGTGCGGTGGGTGTTGGTGTGTGTGTGTGTGTGAGAGAGAGAGAGAGAGAGAGAGGGCCATACTTGGAGAAGGTAACACACAAGGGAATATCCGGCCATACTTTCAACGAAATTTCTCTGCAAAAGGAATATAAAAATAATAATAATAATAAAAAAAAGGAATGATAAAATCTTTACCTGGAAAGAAATTAAGTTATACTCACTTATCCAAAAAAAAAAAGTTCAGTTAAACTCTTTTCCACTTAAACATAATGAAATAATTAGAATTAATCGAATCAACGTATACAGATGACAAATTAATCGAACCACCCAATCCTCCATCCCACACCCCCCCCCCC
>CM017321.1:43638859-43679538 GCA_006937295.1 Carpinus fangiana | reverse complement strand
CCCCCCCCCCCCCCCCCCCCCCCTCTTTTCTTTTTGGACAAATTAAAAAGAGGTGGAAAAAAAAAACCAAAAATAATGAATGCAACCAAGTGCACAAGTCCCAATTTTTTTTAAAAAAAAATTCAACTCCCCAACATTATTACTTTTCATATCACATCAATCACTTTTTATAACTTATTAAACAAAAAACCCACCTCAAAACAAAAAATTTTCACTATTTCATACAAAAAATTCAAAACTTCTATCTATTTTATATTGCATCTATCACTTCCAAATAAAAAATTCACTACACAGTTCATTGTCAAACAAGGCAAGTAATTTATATCATTGAAAGGCGCAGAGAAACGCAACCTTAGCACACATGATGTATACAAAAAGAGTCCCCACTAAAGGCTAAAAGAACAACAAAAATCCACAAATTCAGAAAAGTTGGAAACATGACAAATATTATACGCCACTATCCAATAAAAAAGCGATTTGACCAACTTGAGCTATTCCACCAACTTCTCACGATATTCAAAACATCTGGCATTCCACTCTCTCCATATGCACCACATTAAGCACAACAAGAATATCCTCCAAATAGCTAGAACTAATCTTTGCCACTCCTTTCTTCAACTCTCTCTCTCAGATAAATAACAACCTCTACTTTTATTTTATTATTACAAAAAAACCTATCATAAGAGATTAATTTCTAATGCTTTAATAGATATACACATACATCGCATGTTCACCATGGCTCGGATATATATATGGGAAAACCAATAACCAAGAAAAGATTTCTACAAGTCAGTGTCTAAGAGTGATATGTGCCCTTAGCATGTGAAAAACATATGTTTTTTTAATAGAGCATGTGCTTCTCCGTGCTTTTTTAATAGCATTAATAAGAAAGTATGTGCTCCTCACATTCTTAAAAGAAGTGTCATTCTTTTTTTTTTTTTTTGATAAGTGAAAATATATTATAAAGCGCAGAGGGGCACAACCCATAGTTTGTATGACTTTATGTCCACTAGTTTGTATGAAATTATGTCCACCAAATACAATGAAGGGGGGATGTCATTTAATGCAATATCAAGTCCCATTTCCGACTGGGCTTCGTTTAAGCCGCCTCGGGTAAGTTAAAAACAAAAATTAAAAAATTAAAAAAAATGAAAAAAAAAAGAAAGCAAAAACAAAAACAAAAACAAGTAAAGCAATAGACACAATTGATAGTAGTGATATATGCCTTCATGGTATAAAGCTGGTAATACTTAGGAATGAGTAAACACGCAAAGGATAGAGCCATCTGAAGCAATTCTGTATTTATTGCAAATGGAAATTACCTGGGCAAGCTTAAAACTTGGAGAATTTTCTTCATACTTGGCAATGAAGAATTCACGTAAACTTGTTATGTTGGGATATCTACTTTTTATAGAATGAAGTGACGCCTAAAACATATGAAAAAAATTACTTTGGAGATAGCCAGAAATTTATTTTGCCAATTCACTTAAAATGTGAAGTTTACAGAGTTGCTGTGTCTAGAATAGACAGCCAGCAACTTCAATTGCCAATTGACATAAAAAAAACATAGGTTTACAGAATTACCGTATCTGGAATTGTTTCGATCAGAGCTGTGTAAGAAGAAGTAACTAGAACTTCATAAGGCCGCAACCAGAGAGGGAGACCGGCTTCTTGAAATATATCTGGCAATGATTACATGCCTCAGCTCATCAGTAAAATGATTAAAGAAAACCAATTTCTTGGAATAAGTTCGCATTAGGTGTGATTGTATAAGACCAAGCAAACCATGTGGTATTAGAGAATCAATATTTAGATCCAGCATTGTACGAAGTCATGCATGTTTGTTAGTTTACTGTCTTCTTACAAACTAATCATGAACAGGAAAAAGATAAGTGCAGTTTTGAATGCATTTTGTCACTTTTTTTTATATAAGTAATATATATTCATTCAAAGCGTAGAGGAACACAACTCTAGTACACAAGTAATAAACAAGAGAACCCCTAAATTATAGAAAAGGAACCAAATTCCAAAAACTCAGAAAAAAATTAGAAATATGCAAACTATTCCATGCCACTCTCCATGTGTATAGGGATTGTAGCATCATCTTCTTCATCTCTAGCAACCCACTCTCACGATCTTCAAAACTCCTCGCGTTCTGCTCTCTCTAAAGACACCACATTAATCGCAAAGAAGCTATGCTCCATATGTTCAAAGCATTACATTTTCCCAATTGTCCCCCCAACTTCCAAACAAATCGCTCACCCTTCGAGGCATAACCACAGCAACACCAAACTACTGAAGACACGCACTTTACAACTCTGTTACAACCTCACAAAAAAGGAGTAGATCTATGGACTCCCCACATTTCTTACACATACAACACCACTGCACCACAATAACATTCCTCTATTGTAAATTCCAAAGTTAAGACTTTCCCTAAATCCACTATCCACACAAAGAACACCACTCTCGAGGGTGCCTTAATTTTCCAAAATAATCTTCCAAGGAAAAGTGGACCTTACATGATTAGATAATACCTAATGGTAAGACTTCACTTCAAATAATTTTCTTTTAAATGGAATCCAACAAATTGTATTGCCTCCATGCCATACTCTTTGAGTAAGCAACTCAAAGAACCCTAAAACCACTTCCACTTCCCAATCATGCAGAGGTCTAGACATTTAAGGGTTAACAATCACATGAAATGAACGTTTGCTTGCAATAAACAAGAAACAGGAACTTATAAATGCAATTTTTGTCAATCATTAGTAAAATAAATTTACCACCTAGAAAAGAATAGGTGAGAGAAAGAAGAAATTGGAATAGGTGTTAAATCACTTTTGGGAAGAATGGTTATACAAACACCACATACCACGCACGCATGATATTTTTCATTTTCTTGTATCATTATTATTTTTATCAATAATTAATTCATTGAAAAGCACAGAGGGGCGCAACCCTAGTACACAGGATGAAAATAGCACTTCACAAAGCATTGACGATCACATAATGGATTAGAAGGTGACCTGCACACTCCCCACTCCTCTTACACATACAGAACCTGCCAACCACAAAGACATCTCATTTCCTTAGGTTATCCATGGATCTTCCCTAGGGTGGCTGTCCGAGCAAAACAAAGCCGCTCTCAGGGGAAACTTTTGCGCCAAATACTCTTGCAAAGGAAAAGAACACTATCATGAGATACAACATTATAGAAAAATTTAACATCAACCATCCCTCTCTTGGAAGCGGCCCAACATAACTTGTCTTCACCTCCCTGTCTCAATCTAAAGGAATACAACAAATTAAAAAACGAGGCAAAAACATCCACTTCCCAATTGTGAGCCGCTTTGATAAAGCTTACATTCCATTGATGGAAAACACTAACTTCAAGTAAACTGCCACAAGCAATATTGTACAAATATAGGGAAGTTTCCTTAACGACTTGATCCCCAGACCACATGCCATGCTAGAATCTAATCTTGAAACCATCTCTTAGCTCAAACCTAGTATGACTAGAAAACTTCCCCTAGCCCCTCCTCATGTTCTTCCATAACCCGACCCCAAACGACTTGTGAACCTCATTAGAACATCAACTGCCCTACGAGCTACCATATTTTGATGTCCACTACAACTCTCCACAAGGCCTCTCTCATGCAAATTGTTTTTATTTTTTTATTTTTACAAGTAGTGTTGTATATACCAAAAATACTTGGTTGCAGGCTTCATTTAAGTCCAACTATAAAAGGTTGTACCTCTCCAAGGGTGGGAGGGTTACCCTTATCAAAAGCACTCTATTCAACTTTCCTACCTACTTCATGTCCCAGTTTCCCATTCCTGCCTCAGTAGCGAAGCACATAGAGAAGATACAACGTGCTTTCTTATGGGGAGTTTAAGTACCATTGGTTAGCTAGTCCAAGGTATGTACTCCCATCTCTGAGAATGGATAGGGATCCAGAATCTGAGAATGTTCAATGGAGCTTTATTAGGGAAATGGTTGTGGCGTTATGCACAGAAGCGAGAGGCATGGTGGAGAACAGTGCTGGAGACCAAGTATGGTCTAGTTTGGAGTGGTTGGCGCTCTAGTGACACATCAGGGTCGCATGGAGTAGGGCTTTGGAAGTATATTAGTTGGGAGTGGCATGTGTTCATTAGCCACACCAAGCTCGATCCAGGAGATGGGTCGAAGATCAGATTCTGGGAGGATGTGGTACGGAGAGGTGACACACAAGGATGCATTTCCGGTCTTCATAATATAGCCAGCGTAAAGGATGCGTCTATCGCTGACAATTTGGATCGTTTGAGTGGTTCTACCTAGTGGAATGTTAGTTTTATACATTTGGTTCATGACTGGGAAGTGAAAGTCCTAGCCTCTTTCTATTCGTTATTGTACTCCTAAAAGATGCGGAGAGAAGGGGAAGACAAGTTGTGATCAGCTCCTTCGTGTAAAGGAAAGTTTGATGTTAGATCTTTCTACAAGAGAATTGCCTTTAAAGAGTCTAGCCCTTTCCCATGGAAGAGTATTTGGTGAACAAAAGCACCTTCGAGAATGGCTCTTCATATGGACGGCAGCACTACGGAAGATCCTCACATTGGACAACCTGGGGAAAAGACAGATTGTAGTGATAAACCGATGTTGTTTGTGTATGTCGGACGGGGAGTCAGTCGATCATTTGCTTCTTCACAGTGAGGTTGCACGTGCACTTTGGCATGCTATCTTCAGTCGGTTTGGGTTGCATTGGGTTATGCCTTGCAGGGTGGAGGATTTATATGCTAGTTGGTGGACAGGAGGGCGCTCTCAGAGTGTCGTTGTGTGGAAGATGATTCCTTTGTCTTATGTGGTGCTTATGGAGCGAAAGAAATGCAAGATTTTTTAGGATTCCACAAGGACTTTAGATGAGCTTACACACTTTTTTTTTCTTTACAGTATTCACTTGGACAGCTACTTGGCTAGATATGTTAGTGATTAGTTTTTATGAATTTCTTATTCTTTTCTCTCCTTCTAACTAGGCGCTCTCTTTTTATACTCCCTGTGAAATAGGGTTGCGCCCCTCTGCGCTTTTGATATATATAACATTACTTATAAAAAATAAAAAATAAAAAATCCACAAAAAATTATCTCATCGACTCAAGGGCCTTGCATCTATTTTTCATAAGCAAATACAAGTCACACACCTGTACAAGATTCAAACTGTGACCTCACCCTCCATCCCTTGTTGATGGGAAAGGAGATGCCATTTGGTTCAGGCTCCAAAAACTATTGGCCTCAAGCACCATCGAAGTCCAACCATAAAAGAAATGGCAAACATCTTTGAAAATTAAACACGATAGAGAGAGCTATGGTTTTCCCGTCAATATAAAAAGCAAGATTGAGGGGGGGAAACCCAGTTCTAACTATATTTTAGTGCATCATAATTTGACTTAAACAATAAGCAATTCCATGTCTCAACAGTACATCTTATTTGACCTCATTAAACAGCAGATTGAAAGATTTCTTTACAAAGTGTAGAACATTCTAAAGTGACTAGCTGGACAAGATGGAACAATACAAAGAACTACATAACATGAAACAAAATAAATACAAAGGGGCACTTACCATAAAAGTGAGAAATAAGTTGCACAGCAAGATGCTCTTGCCTACAATCATCACCACTCTTCACAATAACCTACGTGAAAAGCGAAAAATGTCATTAATGTTGAATGCGTTATTACACCCACCACAGAATATTTACAACATATACAAAGACATATCAGTCTTCAATCACAATGACATAAAATCAAACGCCTCAAACTTTCAATAATTTCAGATATACAGCCAAAAGAGAACAAGCAACCTTTACGCATGACCAACAGTTGCCAATTCTCCCAATTAATGCTAAACAAGCTGATGAGCAAGGGGTGGTGATTAAAAAAAATGGTCCAAATAATCAACATCCAACAGCAAATAGGGAATAATTGTCAGCGGGTTTCGATCTTTTTAACCTCTGCCAGGTTTAAAAAAAAAATCATAGGTGAAGAAACTCTAGTTTGATGAGACTAAGCTTAAACTATACAATCAGCTAAAGAGATCGTCGGATGGACAGCTTGTTCTAATTATTTGCATGCACAAATGCATATCTTAGAAATCATCCAACATGCTAGAGAAAAAGTGTGTTCAATGTTTACCAAGTATCTAGTACACACTACTCAAAACCAATATGTTCATTAAAAAAATTGTTTACTGTATGCAGAACTTACTGAGCGCAAATCCCAACCAGGTAAATTTCCATGCACTGAAGCTTTACGTATCCTTTCTTTCTTTACCTCCCAAAGTTCGCCGGATAAGGCATCACTGGCCTTGGGAGAACTACCACTAACCTGTATAGAAATTAGCTCTCTTGGATATGATATTCTCCCTTTACACACTAAAACAAAAGTGAAAAATATCCAATTTTAAATTAAAATTTACCCTTGGCTGTGCATCTGATGACTCTTGACCAGCTCCTTTCAGAGGGAGCCCAGGAGGTGCTTCTCCTTTCGCTGCAGCAGCCTGCAGAAAGTTTGAAGTTCGTTAACATCTCAAACAAAATATGAATTAAAAAAAAAAAAAAAAAACTCACGTGCAGAATGGATACATGCAAGGAAATTGATTTTAGGTAATACAAGCCCAATCATTTACCGCCAAGCATATTATCCTTTAATGAGTTGATGTTTCAACAGCCTTACAACTTCTTTTTTAATAAGTAAAAACAAGTTCATTAAAAAGCGCAAAGGGCGCAACCATGATAGACAACTAAATTCATCAAAGTGACACTGGAAAGACAACTAATGCAGCAAAGTTGGTAAGAAAGCTAGCTTTTAGGAATAAAAAGTGAGAGCAGAGAAGAGGGCCTACCACCCTCCTCCCTGATAACCTCCTTTAGCAAGTAGATATTGCTACCATAAAACTATAAGCAGTGGGCATTTATAATTTGACATTGTATTATTAAACAATAATGGCAACAATAGCGTCAATAGCACTTAAGATCACCCAAAGGCCCACCTTTACTGCCTCTATAGCTACTGTACTTGGAACCCGACGGTGTTCCTTCCGACGTGGTGGCCCTTGATCCTCAATGTCTTCCATTCTAATCCCTGGATCTGCTGCCAGCACTACCCTTACCCACTCCAAATCACTACTATGTGCTGCTCTTGATGTGTGAGTCACACATTCACCACATTGATAATTCCTGGACACAACACCTGCAGAAGCTGAAGTAGACTGCAGACTAGCACAATCGTTGCAACTGTGTTCAGTGCTCTCTGACTGGATAGGCAATCGATTCTCTACAGAAAGACTCACATTAACAAACTTTTTTTTCGCCTCTGAAACATGTGTCATTGCTTGATCAATTGCTTGGGCAGTTGACCTTGACATTCTATCATTACTATTACGATAAACCTCCTGGGCAGTCCACAATGGATAAGCCCAAGGAGGGGGCTTTTGCAATAATGCATCTCCATTTGCCAGAGGAATTCCTGCTCTAGAAAGCTTTTGCACACCAGATGTGTCCTTTGCATTGCTAAAACAAGTTTTCAGAAAAAAAGGAACATAAAATATGAGTGAGTTAGAAATCCTTTCACCAAAGGTACTGGTTTCAGTAACTGAAAAAATTAGGAACTATTGCATTTAGATGATGTATTACCTTGGCATTTCACTTTTCAAAACTTCAACACAGATCAGATAAGGTGCCTTTTCCCTTGAATTCAAAAGAATGGCTTCATCCTCAGGTATATGAATCACACGATACATCCCCTTTCCCATTGGGAAGCAAACTCCTAGGAAATATGATCAGCATTACTAAAATAGGAGTATGTAGATAAATCCCCTTTCGGTGGGGAAGAAGACTCCTAAATATAATCAGCATTATTCAAATAAGAGAATGTAGCTATATGCAATAACACATGTCAATAGTGCTCTGCGAAAAGTGCCAGTTAAGAGCCAATAAGTAAAAACATAAAACAATATCCAACATAATCCGTGAATAAATAACTCGATTATTTTTATTACTTTGATGAAAGTACACATATCCCGCTCAAACTAACACTCAATTTGCACTATCCCCCTGATCTAAGGGCATTCACAATGGAAGAGCTAATTTTTTATGTAAAATAACTCCTCAAAACTCAATTTATCTAGTTTATCTAATAACTTTTTAAAGGCCTCCTACATCCGATTAGTTATATTTTTATCTATTTCATTTAATTTTTTTTTTTTATAATGATTTTTTTTTCTTAAATATCTTATTTTTCAACTTTTGAGAAAAAAGTGATGTGGAGAGAGAAATAATAGGAGAAAATTTTAGAAAAAATGAGATGTGAAAGAGAAATAGTAGGAGAAAATTTTGAAAAAAGAGAAAACAGGTGAAAAACAATAAAAAAAAACGTGGGAAGAAAATTTAAGAAAATAACTCTTTGAATAGTGCCGCTACATGTAGCTTTTTTTTTAGCTCATTTAACAAAATATCTATTCTACTTTTTTTTTAGCTTCTCCAATGTAGAGGGTATTTTGTCAATTTAAGGAGCTATTTTAGATAAAAGTATTATTTAACTCATCCATTGTGAATGCTCTAAAGCTTGTATCAATTTCCCCTCCAAACTACCAAAAATTTGCAATATACCCCTTTTTCTTGCAAAAAGACAAAAATGCCCTTAAATTTTTTTTCAATAGGACAAAAAACCCCCTAGAAATTCAAGAGGCAGAAGAAGAAAAAAAAAAAAAAAAAAGAAAGAAAGAAAGAAAAAAAAAGAGAGAGAGAGAGAGGGAAAAAGAAAGCAGTGAGTCTTGTGCCCTGTTTGTTTGACACCACTTTTTTTAAAAAATAATTTATTAAGGGTATTTTTCTCATTTGGGGGACATTCCAAATTTTTGGTAGTTTGGGGGGAGATATTGATGCAATCTTAGTTTGGGAAGGACATTCTGATTGGGTGTTAGTTTGATGGGGGATGTGTACTTTTCCCATTACTTTATATATGTATGTAAAGAACATGAAGATGAAAAGATAATAGCAAACAACTTGCTAAAGGCCATATCTTTTGTTGGCAAGCCTCAAACTCAATAACAAATTTGCCTCTTCATATCAATGACCTTGTTAGAAAGAAACAATTTTTGTGCGCCCTTGACCTTGTTATTTAAGATCACAGAATTTCAAGTCAAACAACATAATACAAGAAGAATCCAAATCTATCAGTCTATTAATCAAGAACACAACGAGAGATAGAGAGAGAGAGGGAAGATGAAGGAAAAGTAAGCAAAAGAATGGGGGGTGGGGAGAGAGAAGGTGAGAAATAAAAACAAAATGGGATTGAGAGAGATGCTTGGTGGAGAGTGGCGGTAGATTCAAAGTATGGGAGCTTATGGGGCAGGTGGTGCTCTCTTGAGCCCGGAGGAGCTTTTGGGGTGGGGTTGTGGAAGAATATCAAGAAAGGGTGAGAGATTTTCAAAGGCTTTACTAGACGTGGTGGGGGATGGGACGATGATTAGCTTTTGGCATAACTTGTGGTGTGGAGATACAATTCTCAAGGTAGCCTTTTCAATTTTATTTGGTATTGCTTGCGTGAAGAATACCTCAGTTGCGGCTAATATGGAGATGTTGGGAGGTTCAAATCAGTGGAATGTAAGTTTCACTAGAGAGGCACATGATTGAGAGTTGGAAGTCTTTGCATCCTTTCTCTAAGTGAGACGAGGATGTGAAGATAGATTGTGGTGGATTTCCTCCAAAAGAGGTCATTTCAAGGTCAAGGCCCTCTTTTATTCTTTGGCTTGTAATGAGGGTAGGAGCTTCCCTTGGAAGAGTGTGGCAGACGCAGGCTCCTCTGAGATCGGTCTTTTTTGCTTGATCGGCGGCTCTAGGCAAAATTCTAACCTTGGATAATCTCAAGAAGCGTCACGTTATTATGATAAACAGGTGTTGCAAGTACAAGAAAAGCGAGGAGACGGTGGATCATCTCTTTCTTCATTGTGAGGTTGCTTTTGCTTTATGGTATGCCATCTTTAGTCACTTTGGGATGGCCTAGGTGATGCCTAGACGGGTATTTGATTTGCTAGCCAGTTGGTGGTCTGGAAGATGGTGCCTACATGCCTCTATTGGTGTTTATAGCAGGAAATGAACAATAGGTGCTTTGAGGACTTGGAGAGGTCGTTGGGGGACATTTTATCCTCTTGTTTTCATAATTAGTATCTTTGGACTGTAGCACATTTGTCCCTGTTATCGATTAGTTATGATGATTTCCTTGCTCACTTTTCTTTTTCTAGTTAGGTAATCTTTTTTATACTCCCTATGCACTTTAGGGTGCCTTACACTTTTAATAAGACTAGCTATTACTATCAAAAAATAAATAAAAACAAAATCCTCCACAAAAAATAAAAAAGGAGTAGTCCAGCAACTAGAGAAGAAGATGTAAGTTTGCATAGGACCTTGGAAAAAACAGGAGTTGCTTACATTTAAACGAAACACCGGGCATACAAAACAACAGAAGCACAACTTATAAGTGCATCAAAAACATTTTCTTATAGGAAGGCAGAATCCCATAATCAATTTCTTTTACCATTTTTTAAGAAAAGACTTCATTAAAAGAATCCACCCATCAAAATTCAACTTGAGTGGGTACATTCCTTCGAGTAACATTATTCATCAATCGGAAGAATGATGCATTATTACATTCCACATACTAACACGCCTTACACTTTTGCATATACTTCTATAAGAATAAAGACACCTCCTAAAGCTAACACTTTCAGAAATGCCTTAGACTTGTTTCCACATAGACATTCTGAATATCTTTGAAAAATATAGTGGAGAAAAAAATAGAGACAATATCCAAAACAGATTTTTCTTGAAATTGTTTTAGTTTCAAAAGTCAAAAGTTTTTCAATATTTCACATTATGAAACCACGTCGGTAGAAACAGACCACACAATTCCTGAAACACCTAACTTGGCCCTATTTCATCACAAATTTTCAGACCATTCTTTCGACAATAACAAGCCACTAGTTCAAACATTGCACTTAAGAAAATACTCAAAGGCAATGTGCCTCAAGATGAACATTCCTATACTTAAACCTAAAGTGATTAAAGAAGTACCTCCACTATTTTGAGCCTCAGCTACATGCAAATTGAGCTCTGCGAGAGACTAGAAACACAATAAAAGCATCAGAAAAACGTTCAAACGTGACAAATATGAATGTAGATATTGTTACAAAACATGTATCAGTACAAAGAAAGCATTGAAAAAAAACATAATTGACCTCACAAAGAGCACTTTTTCGATCTTCAACTGGAAATACATCAACCAAGCCATATGATGTCTCACATAATGACTGCACAAACTCCAATGAATCGTGATAAGCCCCTTTTCGGGACTGTGATACAGTATTACTTGGAAGTGGGGGCTTTGCATTTGACTTTTCGCTCCGCTGCTTTGGGGAACCAGGGTGCTTCTGCCAAAATAAGAGCATGGTGAATCAACATAGCAAACTGTAAGATCCTTCTAGTTAGGTACTTTCTCTTGTATTACTTTCTGTATACTTAGAGGTGCCTTTATGTTTTTAATGTTATTTTTCGATTACTTAGCAAAATGTAAGACATGTGCAGCTAAACGTCCCTCTACTAAACTTCTTTTTTCTTTTTCTTCTTTTGCATCTAACTATGGCATGTCCATCCCTTGGGTCAACCTCTGGTTCTTTCCACATACTAAATCATGGAAGATATCACCAGATCAAAAACCTTTCATCCATACTCTTCATCATGTAGAGGGAAAAGAACTTATTTGCAAGTATTGTCGACGAAACATTTCATGACTGACTGACTCCATTGAATAAATTGACATACTGCAATTCTGTGTATTTTACCTTGATGATAAGTTTATCTAACCATCTTCTAAGGATCACAAATAAGGCACGCTGGACAAGTAGCTTCAGGGAGTTCCCAAAGAAAGAGCTAGTTAATATATATACATATCATGCAGGGGTTGAGTAGTGACCCAAAGAACTTAGAGAAGGCCATGGGATTGGCCAATGAGAAGCTAATAGAAAAAAGTTGGTTTAGCAGCAAATTCAAGTGTAGCATAAATAGACCTTCCATAAAGGCTTCCTAGGTTTGTACAGCATTGCTCTTGATATTCTACATGCATGGATAAAATATCCTGGTCATTGAATGGAAAGGATATGTACTGCAGTTCTACTTTCAAGGCATTTCCATATAACATTAACTTCCTCTTCCACATCCATCCTCACTCTTTTTTCATTTTATTTTCGATACACTAATTATTATCCTTTAGATTCAACAACCTGTTTCTTGGACTCCTAATCTCCATGGTTGTCAATACCATTTTACTCGGCCAATATGGCTTTTAATTGGAACAACTTGTACTTGTGCTATGTCATTCCACCTCTCTCTCATGCACCCGCACACACTTATTTCATTTTATTTTCAAAACTCTAATTGTTATCTTTTAATTCAAAAACCTATCTCCTGGAACCCTAATCTCCAAGGCTATCAATATTGTTCAACTCAAGCAATCAGGCTTTTTCATTGGAACAAAATGAACACCATTTTCACTCAGGAAAAGTTCAGCTTTTTCATTGGATCAGAACATTAAGGGATCAAAAATGGGTTAACTTCATCATTGAGGCACAAAGCATTCAATATACTACCAGACTTGACTAGGCTTAACTTAGAGTATCACACATATGAAAAGAAGGTTACAATATTACTGGCTTACAGGTTTGAAGTTTGTAAAAGAACAATACAGGCTCAAAGTAGAGATAGAGCTGAAGGGGGTAGGAGGAACAGATCACCATGGGGAAGACAGATAACAGGAAGCTTATTAAAGTTATTTCTCAGAGGAAAACCAATGGAAGAGACTAATAAAGATCTGAGATAACACACGAGAAAAATAGAGGGGCCTAAATCCCAACATATAGGTAGAACAATCCGCTATCTCAGGGCTCCTACAAGTACGTCTAAGGGAAGACCAACTGAATTTCCCAGGGATGCTACAGTAAGAAAAGTAAAAGCGAAAAACCAGGTAAGACAGTTTGGTCTTGTACGGCTCTTGAGGATAGAGAGTAGAGAAGATCCATTGTTGATAGCAATTATAAAATGACCAACAGTGAATTTTTTTATAAACCCTTTAGAAAAAACTTTTTTTTTTATAAGTAATGTTGTATATAACAAAAAGCGCAAAGCGCCTCTAAGTACACAAAAAAAGCACAAAGCGCCTTGGAGTATACATAGGGAACCCAACCGACAGCCCAACAAAAAACACCTTGATAAACACCCTGAAACAGAATAACCTAAACCTTAACAAACAAAAAACCCAAGGAAAGCACCCAGCAATAAATACAAAAAACTGCCAATACAAAACCCCAGCACCCCAACAACCCTAATGAACTTCAGGGGGGAAATGAAATAGCATTTTTAGACCCAACTCCCCCCCGCCTACGCTGGCGCTTCACCAGAGAAATGGAGCAATCCAAATTATTAAGCTCCCTCATCCCCTTAGCCTTCCTCTCCCTGGCAGAGAGCAAGTCCAACATCTTATTATCATCCCCTCCCCAAGTCATCCCCACCACAGAGGCCATATTCATCGCACTATGAACCTCTTTGGAGTATTCCTCCACCCCTTCCTCCGGATTAACAAACACAACCTCGGCCAGCAGCTCCTTGCTTTTAATCAACTGCTTGGCGACCTTATCCTTCACCCTCCGAAAGTACCCCAATTGAGACTTGGAGACAGCAGAAGTGGAAGACACAGAATGGCTAAGACTCCTGCCCAAATCAGCTGCCCCAACAGACAGGGAGCCCCGACTGATCAATTCACACGCCGGATCAGGGAGAACATCAACCACAACCGTAGAAGGAGCAGCAGCTCTCGGACCAAAAAAGCCCCATTTGATCAAACTCTTCGCCAGGGAGGACTTCCGAGCAGGCTTAGCCTCAGTAGAAAAAAACTTCGGCCAAAACTTAACAAGAGTAGCTCGCAAGATGCAAAATTTCGGCCAGAAGTACTGACAAACAAGGCCAATAAGCCTGAACTGGAACGTTATTTTCAAATATTGTACGTGGAATGGAACGTGGAGGGGTCTTCCTGTTCTAGTTTCTCTTCAATTCAGTACTTACCATATTAAAGACACTGTCAGCCAAACTTCTTTCTTTGCCATGTCTTAAAATGTACATCTCGTATCCTCAATATATTTTCTCTTCAGTTTGATCCACCCTAGAAGTTTATAAGATGTTCACCTCTCTTAGAATTGTGTCTCTGCGATTATCAAGTGGCTATTAGAACTACCTTGCCATTGGGGACAACAACAAAACTAAAAGCAAATTTACATTCTGAGACTATTTCCACATATTATTTAGAAACTTGTAATAGAAGTATTGCCTTGAAATCGGAAAAAATGTGTCATTAACTAGAGTAAATGGGACAATAATGGCATGTCTTTTTTTATATATATATGTTTTTTTTTTGAATAAGTAATGTTTTATAAAAAGAGCGCAGAGGGGCGCAATCCTAGTACACAGGAAGTATACAAGAGAACGCCTAAGAGGGGCTAGAGAAGAAAAATAGAAAATCAGAAAATATATATGTAAACGAAATATCATTAAAAAGGTGCAACCTAGTTACGCAGAAATTATACAAGAGATACACCTACACAATAATGGCATGTATAACTACAAGCAAAGAAGAAAGTATAATTTGGGAATTCCTCGTGAATTGGAAATTAATTAATAGTGCACACATAATAAAGAGTACCAATAATCAAATGCTGAGATCACATTCTACTAAAATCTTTAAAAATGCAAAGGAAAACATATATTCTTTTTTTATGTCAACATAATTTGGAAAAAAGGAGTGCTGCAAAGTGAAGGCTATGTTTTCATATTAAGGGAAAAACATAAAAATAAACCAAATCTGAACAGACCTCTTTATGTTTCTTTGAACCAAACAGCTCTGAGTCTTCAACTGAACGGTCTCGATCCCTAAACAATTTGCGAAAAAAACTTTCAGTTCCTGGACTACTTTCAATCAAGTTACCACCATTGCTGATTTCATTAGCGACAGTACTTTTGGAATCTTCAGGGTGCACACGAAACAATCTTCGGAACAATGAAAAGTCGGAAGGCTCTTCTTCTTCAGCATTGGCACTCCCCTCATCAGCTTTATCATTTACATCTTTCTTGTCCTCATGCTTATCTTTAAATAATTTCCTAAAGAATCCCTCTTTTTCATCATCTTCAGCATTTTTTGAACTTTTCTCTTCCGAGTTCACCGTATCTTCATCTTTCTTGTCCTTATCTTTAAATAATTTACGGAAGAACCCCTCTTTTTCATCATCTTCAACAGATTTAGAACATTTTTCTTCCGAGTTGCCAATATCTTCATCTCCCTTCCCATCATTCCCATCCTTCTTGTCCTCAGACTTTTCTTTAAAAAACTTACGAAAGAAGCCTTCCTTTTCATCATCTTCCACTGATTTAGATATCACTTTATCCTCAGAGTCACTCTTGCTATCCCGAAACAACTTCTTAAAAAACCCATCTGAGCTCGACGTCAACTCCTCATCCTCACCTCTACTCTCCCTCAAAAACCTCTTAAAAAACCCATCCTTCTCAGAATCATCATCTTCTTTCTCCGCCGACTTCCTGAAAAGCAACATATCTCGAACCTTTGAACCTGCCTCATCCTCACTTCTACTGTCCCTCAAAAACCTCTTAAAGAACCCATCCTTCTCCGACTCATCATCATCTTTTTCTGCAGACTTCCTGAATAGGAACGCATCTCGAACCTTCGGACTCGGAATGAACTTCTTTAAAATATTGTTCTCCTCTGAAGATAACTGATTGCCATCCTCTTGCAAATTGTTTCCCGATGAAGGCGAGAATGATAGAGTCTTTGAAGTGGGCGGTGACGATGTTAGGGACAACAGCCTGTGTTTCGATGACAGTAACTTATTCAAAACCTGGTTCTTGCTTCCAGGGCTTGATGACACAATTTGAGGCCCTATCAGAGGAGGCCACTCACCCATCAAAGTCGCTGCAATCTGGCACTTCTCTTGTATCCTACTAATCCCTTCATTATCATCCGAATCCTCAATCTCCGCCATTAAAAACCAATGCACCTTCAGAGCAATCTTCAACGATAGGGAGCATATATCAATGACAAACTTGTCCAAAGATGGGCTCGGCTTGTGCACCATCATATAACAAATTTGAAACAAATAGCTCTCCACACCCGGTAAGGGTAGAGTGTACATCCGATTACAGAGGTAGTCTCGTACCCCAGGGTGATCATGCTTGTACAAATAGCTAACGGCGATCCACTCACAGAAGAACGCCGAGTCGAAGAACCGAATGAGCCACCCGTTCTCGCCGGACTCACTCGCCCGGTTGGTCCGCGAGGTGATCTCGCGAGGCGACTCATCCGATTCTCCGCGAGTAAGTCCCAGAAGCCGCACCATTGCTCAATCCGCCATCACGCTAACCACAACCAAATCATCCAATCTAGCATTCCAATGATCCGATATAAACCCTAGAAATCCCCTAAACCTTCATGGAAAACCCTAATTTCGCCCACCAAAAGCAATCCACAACTCTTCCGCAATTCAATTCACATGTCTAGTGTGAAGCCCCCTGATATTCGCAGTTCCTGACCAGAAAGCCCTAAATCCGATGCATAAACAACAGAGAAATGGAATATTCTGTTCGTTTCTCAGGAGAAGAAAGAGGAACATACCATTAACTCGCACCGAGAAAATGCGAGAAAGTTTGGATTCGAGAAAACGAAAGAGATCGAATTGCGCTTACGCGGAGAGAGTGGAATCGGATTCTGAGTACAAAACAGAGACGAAGCGAACGCGGAAAGTGGATCTTCCTCGAGGCAAACGACGTCGTTGTGCTGCTTCTGGTCGTGGCGGTCGTGGTGGTGGTGGTGGTGGTCGTAGTTGGAGAGAGAAAGAGCAGGGTGAGGTAATTATTAGTCGCTATATTAATATTATGATTTAAAAAAAAAATAACGTGAAAATTGAACGCTGCTAACGTGCGCATGAGTGCGAGTGCGCACCGTTGGTGGCGTGGGGTTCCTTGAATTTGCCTCCAGCGAGTGAATTGTGTAACGTAAAAGCGTTATTGCGATATTCAAGTTTAAAATTTTTGATTTGGTGGGGAGTGGGGAAGTCTTCTTCTCCTTCTTTTTCTTTTTCTTTTTCCGCGCGCCAGAAGCCAAAAAATAAATAATAATAATAAAAATAAGATTATTATTGCGACATGTAAAGGTAGATTTTGACATGTGGCTTGGCATGATGAATGCAGCTCTTTTGTATTCGTTTTTCGTCTTTTGTTTTCAAAATTTTGAAAATAAAAATAATTACTTTATAAATTATATAGGAAAAGTTCACTTGCTCCTGGATCTTTCCTAGCATTTAAAATCATTTCTTAAATTTTAAAAACTTTTGATATTGAATTGTTATTTTTCAAAAATTTGCAATGTTACTTCTCTTTTAAATCTTAACGTATGATACTGAAATACCCCAAAATGTCCCTTTTATTCAAATATATATATTACTATTTAAGTTTTTTGGTGAGTCATCTCTCATGTAATAATTATGTAGATTTGTACAACACAAAAAACCCTAGCTTTCTCCCTTGAGCGCCGCACAGGTAGGTTTTTCCTAAGTTGGGGAGGAGGGATGGCCGTTTGGCTGCTTCCTCCCCGCGCCCTCTTCCCTTGGTGAGCTAGTCTATTTACTTGATGTCCCTAGCTCTCATCTGCAGCCCCTTTCTCTCTTTGTCCCGCTGGCATTTCTCCACCATGCCGTTGTGCCGCCTATTCTCACTGCCACCAGCCTTTGCTGCGTCTTCTCTAGGTCGGGCTTGGTTATTGATCGATTTGTCTCTGCTCGATCTATCATCCTCCGTCTAATCCACCTCATCATGTGCCCCGCCGTCCTACCCTCCAGATCCGCCCATGTCCATCCCACCTTTTGCTTCAGATCTGTCGCTCCGACTTTGATTTGATTATTTTATTTTATTTTATTTTCATTTTTTCCCTTATGTTTTTCCTGTTTGTTTGCTTATAATAAGGCTTGGTCCTCTCTCTTTAATCTGCCCATTTATATCTTACTACTATGTGGGATATATGCTCTTGGTCTAGACCTTTGGGTTGTGAATGTGAACAATATCCAGACTTTCAGGTCGAGGATGATGAGTTTCAGCTTGAGGGTTCTTTGCTCTCAGGGTCGATGAATAATTGCAACCTATGTATTGGATTATGTATGTTTGATGCAGATCTAATGTTAAACCTGATGATTAGTCATAGGTTAGCAAATATTATTTGTAATGGTTTGATTGGAACTTTAGCTTCGGCTATAATTTGGTTTAGAGCTTTTTGCTTTGTTCGTAAGAGCTTTCGCTCACGAACTTTTTATGAATGAGAATGGTATGTTCACCCAAAAAAAAAAAAAAAAAAGTTTTTTGGTTGCCCGCGATGCTAATTGAAACAGCGTGCTGCGATGCTAATTGATACAACGTAACTTAGTTGGCTGCAGTAAATAGCAACATTAAAGAACATATAGGTATTTTCATATATAGATTTTATCAAAGGATCTAAGAAATCTTCCCTAAAATGTTAGATACTCTCTAGATTTTGAAGGAAAATCAATAAAAAACTCAACTCTAAGTAATTCTTATCAAACAAATTCAAATATAATCAACAATTGCGTTTTTTGAGGCTATAAGCATATATTTATAGCCACAAGACTCATAAACCTAATAAAACTATGAATTAGAATCGAAATTGAAACTCTACAGTGTCTGTTCGGACGGAACTTATGGCCATCCAGACAATCACGAACATAAACGTAAAATATGAAATACTAAGATGGTCGTCTGGACGAGGCTTCACACAAGGCTCTCAGGTTGAGGTCCGTCTAGACGAGCGGTAGACAAACTTGCAGACGAGGCTTGCCGATCTACATCAGTAACCTTGAGAAATTATTGAAGATTATTGACTTTCGAATGAGGAATTATGGGCCAAAAAACACTTGGATTTTCAAACATGGTCGTTCATTTTTTTCTCTAAAGTCACCCATGCCTCTTTGTGTATCAAATAAACACTCTGTTATGGGAAAATGAATTGAAATGGAAATGATAAAAATCAAATGAATATGGAATCTTTATTGAAAATGTAGGCAGTTCGAGGAGCCTAAACCTCCATAGTTCATCTAGAACAATACAACTCAAATGATACATCTCTGTCTATCTCAGCTCTCCTCTTTATACAAACTCTGCATTCCTTTTAACTAATTCAATTACTTTAGTTACAACGCACGCCTCTTTACATTATAAATGCACGTGTCCAAAACTAGTAGCTTATGGCTTATTCCAGCTATAATCCTATATATCAACTCCACGTCTTCTACGCATGTCTTACTTCGCTACTTCATTTAGCCATGTGTCCTAGCTTGTGACATTACCCTTCCTTTTTTAAAACACTTTGCCCACAAGGTGTGGGTAGGAGGATATTAAGAACTGAAACTCCTCCCAAGTGGCGTCATCACTAGACTAGCCAGCCCAACGCACAAGCAACTTTGTGATTGAATGGTTGTTCTTGGGTCGACTTGTACGAGCCAATACCTCTTTTGATTGAGAAATTCTCAGGGTACTAAAATTTTTTACTAACATGATGTGTAGCTTATTTATTGGAGATTATCAAAACAATCCATAAAGAAAAATGCTACGAATACAAATAAATAAGATGCACATCATGTTAGTAAAAGAACTAGTACTCCTACCATTTCTCCTTTTGATTATTTTTAAAGTACAATAATGTGGTATTTTTGTGTGCAAAAATATTAATAATAAAAATAATCACTCACAATAAAACGAATCCTTGTAGGATAGGGCTATATTGAGGGTGTCAAACCTAAAGGACTACAAAGACATTGTTATTAAGTTTGTCAAGATCAAAAGTAACTCAATTGAAAGAAGATTGTTTTGTTTTTGTTTTTAAACTAAATGTACAAACGTAAAAGTAAAGATTAAAAGTAATGAGAGAAATAATGGAGGGTTGATTTCACCGCTAACCGCATAATAATGGTCAATCATAAATTAACGAGAGAAATTCATACTATGCATGATATATGGCTCGTCTCACTCGATTAGTCAAAAAATACCATAATTAAGAAAGGACAGTTTTCCTCCAAACTAGGTTTGAGGAATTGTCTCTAAAGTTGACATGTGTCCTCAAACATGTGCTTCTCACATGTTTTTTTTTAATACCCTAATTTTGACAAACCACCCTTAAGTCCACATTATTTTCTCTCCCTCACGTCTCTCCACCTCTCTTTCACCTACTACACCATATTTTCTCTCTCTATCGTTCTCACTCTCTCCTTCATCTCTCCATCTCTCTCTCACCTATTGCACCATATTTTCTCTCTCTATCATTCTCTCTCTCCTTCCCCTCCCCACGAGTCCAAGTAGTCTTTCCAACCCAAAAAATCTCTTAATGGAGAGTTTCAAGGCAAAAAAAAGAGCACAACACTCCTTCGTCAAGCCTCATGTCCTCAAAGCCATTGACGGTGAGAGTTTTCTAAGCTTTAAAAATTTTCTCTATGATCTGTTTTCTCTGCTTTTCTGGTTTGCCATTTAATATTGGAGTTCGGCTAAATCAATTTTATAATATTGGAGTTCAGTAATCTATCAGCTAAATAAATTTTTTTTGGGGCCGTTCGGAGCAGAGGTTCACCCCCGCATATTAGAGATGGTATCCACGATTCAAGGGTTGCCCAGAGAGGTCAAATTTGTAACGCTAATACTTATTTACAACCGGTCCTGAAACATCTGTGAAAGTCGACTGGGAATGTCGAAGTATATTTTCTTATTTATGTATGAAGTCTCCTACTGGCTTGCACGCCTTGAGATCTAGATGGAGATTCACCACTGTGACAAATCAAGAAGAATTATGGTTGCAGAGGAAGTGTGGGGATGATTTTATACAATTGTTGTTTGTGTTGAGAGAAATTTATCGGGGAGGAATTGAGAGAAACTTCTTTATTTTTTTTACAAAAAAGTGTAGCTTGAACGTGTTTGTTGAAATGCATGAATGGCAATTAAATTTTAAGAAATTTTCTGCACATCAATTGCTTGCTAAAATGCATAGTTGATGTAACGCCCTAAGTTCTGGAGGTAGAGCGACTGGGAGAATTGTAACATATTCTTAATCAAATAAAAATTTTCATAACATCACCATAAAAATATAATATTACTAGAGTACCTATATCCCAAATACATAATGTGCTAGTATTCAATCATCTCATAAGTAGTACAGTTACACATTCTATGCTCGTCTCAAGCGGTCTACTCTACAAAATGGAGTCCTAGACACTTCTGCTCCTGCCAATCTACAAAGCAATAAGCCCATATGTTCCAGCCTAACCCGTGTCCTCGGTACTACAATTTATAGGGCAATCTGAAAAAGATATGTAGGGAGAATGGGTGAGTTCGACAACTCAGTAAGTAGCCACAACACCAAATGATATAAAACATGCTATGCAAATTTTTATAATCTATGTCATATACAACAATAATTTATGTAGAATAAAGCATGAGAGTAGCAAAATGAGTGATCAACACTTTCTTTTTACTTTTCTGTCAAAATAATGGCCGTTTTACCCTTTTGACCCGACACCGCCGTTTATCGTGAGTGGCGCACGTTGGCTTTGTCCCGAGGGACCTATATGCTCATCATGTCGTCACAGGGGAGAGCTACCACATTGGGAACTCTCCTAGGTGGAACTCCCTTCTCGTAACCATCCTTCGGTGTGCTTGCCATGCTACCATGTGCGGTACCCGAACTATAATCGTGTCTTAGGGTTAAACATTTATGAATGCACATGTAACATTTTTGTAAACTCATCTATAACTGTATATTTGTATATCATGAGACCTTTATGAGCTCTTTCATTCATAATCGCATTCATGCATAATTCATTGTAAAATGTAACATTTCTGTAATCATGTCATATGATTAAATAAAATTATGCATTAAAAATAGGAAGTGCAACTGAAAATCATGTAAGTGAATTCTTCATAAAATCCCCAACATTTTCGTTTTCCAAAGATTTATAACAAAATCTATTGGGGTTTTTGGTATTGTGTCTCCTTACCTGGCATCGCATGTCCTTAATTTGATTCTACATTCAACTCATAATCCCTACAATAGAGTAAAAAGTACATTAATCATCAATTCTTTTATCCTTAACATTAAACCCCACCATGCTTGATTTATATGTCTCCCATAAAATTTTAATAATCAACTCAACTAAGGCCTCAATAAACATCCAAAATCATTTGACTATAATTAACAGCTTAAGGAGTCTACCAAGCCATAATATCGTTCTCATCCTAAGCCATTTAATTTAACAACTTACTCCCAATATCCAAAGCTTAGAAATATCTACAACAATTTTAACTAATCTCCCCAAATTGCAATTCAAATATTCATGCACTAAAAACTCGAATTTAATTATAGAAATTCAGCTTCATACTAAAAATACCATAAAGAATATTACCTTGGAGTCCTCCTATCTTTCCTTTTCTCTTCCTTCCCTTCCTTTCTCCTTTTTCCTCTTTCTTTCTCTTCTCTCTTTCCTTTCTCTTCTTTCTCTCTTTTTTTTTNCCCATAAAATTTTAATAATCAACTCAACTAAGGCCTCAATAAACATCCAAAATCATTTGACTATAATTAACAGCTTAAGGAGTCTACCAAGCCATAATATCGTTCTCATCCTAAGCCATTTAATTTAACAACTTACTCCCAATATCCAAAGCTTAGAAATATCTACAACAATTTTAACTAATCTCCCCAAATTGCAATTCAAATATTCATGCACTAAAAACTCCAATTTAATTATAGAAATTCAGCTTCATACTAAAAATACCATAAAGAATATTACCTTGGAGTTCTCCTATCTTTCCTTTTCTCTTCCTTCCCTTCCTTTCTCCTTTTTCCTCTTTCTTTCTCTTCTCTCTTTCCTTTCTCTTCTTTCTCTCTTTTTTTTTCTTTTTCTTCTCTTCTCTCTTCCTTACGCTTACTTGGGCTGTGTTGCGTCTACGAGTGAAAACAGCTAAGGGCTTGAGGGCTTATAAAGGTATTAAGAGTGAAGGAGAGAGAGACACATGGACACCATTTGTAAAAAGGTTTTGCTTCAATCAACACATGTACTAGTAGGTGTCAAGCATCCTGATTCCAATTAAACAGGTGTTCTACGGTACACAAATGCATTGGTTTTTATGGACACCTACGTCCATGCACATACTAGATAAGAGACACCTTGAAAGCAAGTTTCCCCTTTGCTGGCCACGTTGACAGGTCACATGCATAAATATATTTATTTATCTATCAAGCTTGGAAAAGAAATGCACTTACCTACAGGTGCCCATAAATTTCACAATTAATCTCTAATGAAGCTAAGCATGTCTACTACAATATATATAAAATTCATGGCCTAAAGAAAACATTAACCCATCCAATTAATTCCCCAAATCTCAACTGCTTTAACTGCTTGACAGATTAACCTATTAAACTTCAAAAATTCATAACTCTTTCAATTTAACTCCAAATGATGCAAAATTTGGCTTAAAATTTTTCTCATTTAAAGGCTCACAACATATCCAAAAATCATCATAGTAATCCATAACTTTTTGATACCTCAAAATACCTCAAATTCAGTGCTTCTGCTTGACCAAAATTTCTATTTTGACACTTGCATCTTCTAAAAATCATAACTTTTTCTACAAGCGTCCAAAAATCATGAAACCACTTTTAAAATATTCATTTCTCATCATTCTACAAGGTCTTAAAACAGTTTTGCTTAAAGTCTCTCATTGAATTTTTGGTGCTCAAAACAATGTGACTTTTCTTCCAATAACACACTAAAATTCATTTTTCACCATATTTCACATTTAATCTATATTTACCTATAAAATTGCAAATCCTCATTATCCTTGATATTAAGATCACTTTTATTCTAGAGTATAAATTTTGGGGTATTACAGTTGAGCTATTATTATCAATTGCTTGCTGAAATTTAAAACATGCCCCTAATAGTCCACAGGAAGATTGCATTCACAAGTATCTAACGGAGACAATTGCACAGCCCGACCGGAATTCGGTTTAGGCTCTTGTTTTAGAGAAGGGTTGCCATGATAATTTGAACTAGGCAATTATCTTGTTCTTTTGTCCCCCCTTTCACTTTTTTTGTTTAGAATTTAATTTTTTGGGTCGTGGAATATGTGTTGCTTGATCTTCAAAAGTCATAATATGTGTTCTTTTACGGAGATGCTATCTTTACACAATGCAGTGCAAAGTCAACAAGGCTTGAAATAAATGGTAGTCGGTCAAATGGTAGTCGGTCAAATGCTTCTTCATGAGCTTAAGTAACAAAATATTTCACTGAGAAGTAAAATAAAAAGAGATAAGACTTTGTGGTTAAAAATAAACCACAAAATCCAGCAAAAATAATGGGACCCATAATGACTTGTGAATGTGCAAGTCATTACTCGACAGAGTGGGAGAGTTGATTTTTATTTATTTATTTTTTAAACCAAATAGATGACACCAATAATATAAATAATAGAACACAAATGTAAACACATAAACAAATAAAAGATACAACTAGTTAATTAAAGATAGCTGACTTCGTAAAAAATGAGCCAAGTAGATTTGGTACATTTCATATTATTGCAAAGCGAAGAAAAAGAGAAAGAAATTAAATAATAATGTTGAAATATATCCTTAATGTTTAAACCTCCAAGCAAAAAGTTAATTTCACTCAAAATGAAACATTACCACAAAACTACCAAAGAACACATTCAAAAACTATCAATTTATCTCATTTTTACTACTTTATCCTTCCTTGTATTCTAGATGCCGCTCAACTTGTTGGAGGTTGCTCTCTTAGAAGTTATGTCCAACTATATGGTCTTCTGGTTCGTTATTACACATGACACATTCCTGCATATAATTTTTTTTGTAAATTTCTATTTTAATTTTGGGAAAAATTCAGTTTAGCCCCTTGAAATTTCATGGGATTTTCAATTTGAACCCCAAAGTTTCAAAAGTGGCAGTTTACCCCCCTGAAGTTTCAAAAAGTGGCAAATTGAACATTTTGTTAATTTTTCCGTCAAATTAAACGGAATTTTTTTTTAAAAAAGCCTGAGGGCATTTATGTCTTTTCATCATTTTCCGTCTAATTTGACGGAAAAGTCAACGGGGGGTTCACTTTGCCACTTTTTGAAACTTCGGGGGGGTAAACTACCAACTTTGAAACTTTGGGGTTCAAATTGAAAATTCACTGAAACTTCAGGGGGCTAAACTGAATTTTCCCCTTTAATTTTACATATTAAAAGTAAATGACTAGCAAGAAATTAGAAAAAAAAAAAGTTATTTCTTAGAATTATACCGGAGTTAAGTTATCAAACAACTGGAATTCTTGTCTGACATTACCATCATCTCTCTGAGTATTGTCATCAACGGAGTGCTCCTATATATAACATTAAGTAATTATTAACATAATCCAAAATACATTGATGGACCTATAAAAAGGTAAGATAGAAGAATGTAAAATATCTTACTTAGATATTCAAGTGATTGAATTTGTCTTGCTCCATGAACCTCTTGTTGTAAGTTGCTAACAATACTTGAGGCATATACTATTTTGTTTTGAGATTTAACATTTTTCCGTCGTTCTAATGCACCTTTCAACCTTCTTTTTGGACGTCTAACAGAAGATTTTGTTTTAATCCCAAGTATGGCTGGCACAACTACATCCTCATCAAAACTACTACCACCTTCACCTTGGACCTCTAATTGACACTCCACACCATCAGAATAACATTTTTTTTTCTCATTTCTTGCAAATACTTTAACAATTTTTTAGAACATTTATTGGCACATTCATACATCGTCACACTCTCTGCTGCAAGTGTAGAAATTTCACGAAAATTGTGACTTAAATGGGAGTAACGCTTTCCAATTGACTCTTGAGAGTTAGCTTTAATATCAATCCCACGATAGTCATTGATAGCACCAACCTTTTCATCATTTGTTCATCTTTTCAATATATAATTGATTGGAAGCTTCTTAATATTTTTTTTGTTAAGAACTTTTAAAGCATGGACACATAGAATTCCTACAAAGTTAAGCTTCATACAACTGCATTGGACAATAGTTGTTGATGCCTCAAACTTAACCAGGTGTTCTTGATGCCTCTGCCTATATTTAACTTTGTACTCCGTTATAGTATCAGATTTACTAGCTTTGTAAATAGTACAATCGCCCATCTTCATGTATTCATCTTGAAACATTTGGAAAACTTCTGGGGTGTATAACTTTATAGTGTGTCTCAACATCTCTACATCAACTCTTAAAATAGGTGTTGTTTGACTCATTTTGAACTTTGCTTGTAGTTCTTGATGTCATTTGTTAGCCAAGAGTCTAGAGTAATGTTCCAAAAATTGCAAAAGATTATATTTTGATTTCAAGTACTTCTTTAACACATTGTTCATGGACTCACTGCGTTGGGTACTTTTCATATCAGCAGTGAACATATGTTGGCCATAGACCATAGTCCATTTCTCTTTTATATCAAATATCCTATCCAACCATTTATTATTTGTAAGATTATACTTCTTAAGCATATTATCCCATGAAAGTAGCCATTCATCTTCATCTTCATAATCATATACACAATTGCCAAAATTATTTGCAAATTGCTTTGATGAATGAAATACATGGGGCTCGTTTGATAAACGCCTTTGTTTTATGTTTTTGTTTTTTTACTGTTTATTGAGACGAAAATACCCCTGCAATGAGAGAGAGAGCATTTGTCCTTGAAGGGGCATTTTTGGAAGGGGCGATTTTTTCTTCATTTGGCACTGCTTTTGATTTTTTTTTACTGAGGCCTGCAGCTTTTTTGTGGAAAAGGTCCAAAATGCCCTTTTTCTCACTTTTTCTCTATGTCTTCATTGAAGGGTATTTCGATAAATATATCACATTGATTTTTCTGCATGCTTGTGGCTGCTCCTCTGAACGTGTACTTAAAGTGTACTGGCCCATCAATTCAGTGAACAATATAAAACCAAAACCATCCGAAAGTGTTTATCAAATGAGCCCATGGCTCAGATGCTTAGCAGCATTCTGATAAATATGCCATACACATAAACGATGATTTGATTTAGAAAATACCTCATTTATTGCTTTGGTCATTGCAGCAGATTGATCTGTAAGTATAGTTGTTGGCTGCTTTCCTGACATTGCACTTAAAAAAGTTTCAAATAACCACTTAAATGAATCTACAGTTTCATCATAAAGTAATGCTGCACCAAAGATAATTGTTTGCTTGTGATGATTAACCCCGATAAATGGTGCAAAAGGTCGACCATACGTATTTTGTATGATAAGTTGTGTCAAAGCATATCATATCACCAAAATGTTCATAATCAACCACTGATCTACCATCTGCCCAGAAAATATTCATGATAAGATCATTGTCATCTAGTTGTATTGAATAAAAATAAGATGGATCTTCTAATTGCATATTACGAAAGTACTCCATCACAACACGACCATCCCCTTTCTTCAAAGCCCTCATCCTATTAGAATGTACGTAATTCTTATAGTCAACATCCAAAAAACCAAGATTTTCACGACCCCCAGCTTGCATGCTCAGCAAATCTATAGTTTGTTTGATTGTTATTCTATACTTTTCTGCATCATCTGCAATAGCTTTTTGAGCAAGTGTAATCTTTCTTTTCGACCTTAACATGTGTTTCATTGGAGTTTGAACAAACGCATGATTATGTTGCTCATTAAAAGAAACAACTTCTAACATACCATCCTTTTGAAGTTGACAAGTCATTTGTGCTAAACACCCCACACATGAAATTGGGTGATGAAAAGATACTTGTTCTTTTCGCTTATCAACAACTTGTTTACCTTCTTTCGAGCAACAAAATGTTCTCCTTTGAATAATTCCCAAATTGGATCGCTTCACAAATTGTTTTCTTGCATTGAAACCTATTCGGTGACCATATTCTTTGTAAAATTCATATGCACTATCATCACAATCAAATTTCATACCAATTGTTGGCACTTCAGCAATTTCTGTGCTTTGTTTAATTGGGGTGTTTAATTTGCTTAAGAAACCATACACATGTTCTTGTTCATTTAATTCATTGTCCAATGCATATCTTTCATTAGTATCCAATATCTGCAATGAAAATAGTGCATTTAACATTCAGTATGAAATAAAAAATGTGTAAGCAAATTGGTTAAATGAACATGCATATTTACAAATATTACAAAGGTATGCCTGCTAATTCATTTTCTCTTCATTTTTTCCTTTTTTATCTAAAAAAAAGTAACATATTAACAAACAAAAAAAAAGTCTTATCAGCCCAAGACAACTTAAGAGAACGTGTTAGATAGCTAGAGTAGTTATAATTAATGTCTGTAATTAGAGTTCATATATAGTTTTACTTATTCTTTGTAATCGGCTATATACATTCATTGATATTGGAATAGGCCATTACTCTCGCCGCTTTCTTCTTTGTGGAAGAGGTGACAAAGAAATTAAAGCATCCAAACAAATATTAGGAAAAAAATAATATCAGAAAAGATTGATTCTAAAGCCATAAATATCATAAGGTGAAATTATAGAAAAAATTGATTTAACCGACAGATTACTGAACTCCAATATTATAAAATTGATTTAGCTTAACTCCAATATTAAATGACAAACCAGAAAAGTAGAGAAAACAGAACATAGAGAAAAATTTTAAAGCTTAGAAAACTCTCACCGTCAATGGCTTTGAGGACATGAGGCTTGAAGAATGAATGTCGTGCTCTTTTTTTGCCTTGAAACTCTCCATTGAGAGATTTTTTGGGTTGGAAAGACTACTTGGACTCGTGGGGAGGGGAAGGAGAGAGAGAGAACGATAGAGAGAGAAAATATGGTGCAGTAGGTGAGAGAGAGATGGAAAGATGAAGGAAAGAGAAAGAAAATATGGTGCAGTAGGTGAGAGAGAGGTGGAGAGACGTGAGGGAGAGAAAATAACGTAGACTTAACGGTGGTTTGTCAAAATTAGGGTATTAAAAAAAACATGTGAGAATCACATGTTTGAGGACACATGTCAACTTTATAGACTAGGTTGGAGGAATTTCCTCCAACCTAGTTTGGAGGAAAACTTTGGCCATTAAGAAATAAGTACAATTCATCATCGGTTGGCAAAGACCATCTACCTAACCTCTACATGTGGTACGGTCCGTCTTCCCTAGGTATGAACTATCAAATCGCTTAATGAGTTACACGCAATCAACGGATAAGCATAACGCATCTTCGGGTTGTAGGAATTGTCTACTAAATTACACTAAGTTAAGGTGTAAAGTATTCACCTTTCCCAGGCATAGCATATCAAACCCTTTTGATCATGTGTCAGTAAAACCCGTTGTATAACAATCATTCATATAATCACATAAAATATGAAGGATTAAGTTCAATTAAGATAAAAAGCTTTTTAAGACAAGAGAATAATTTCATAATGATTGATAATAGACTTTAAAACCAAATATCTAAGTTATAAAACCATTATGCAAATAGAAAATACTTAAATTAAAATACAATTATACCATTGTTATTTGGAAATAGTTACATCAACACCCTATTATGAATTTCGTTTCTCATGATGGTGCTAGAATGCCATCATTCCATGTTCATCTTTTCTTTACTTTTTAAGCTTCCAATAAGATATTTTCTGTCTAAAACTAAACACTATTCTTTTCAAGGCATAAAGTCCAATTTATATCTTTACTTAGAGTAATATACAAAAGAGGCTAACGGTGACTTTTATTTGACAGTGTCAATTTACGGTTTGGTCATTCTTTTTTCTTCATCAAACTTAAATCAAAGCAGAGCTATTTTTGTCTTTTCACACATTTTTCCTTCCTATACTCTCAGCAGTTTCTTCGTTCTTCTTCGACATAAATTATGACTTTTGTTTTCTTCAAAATCAACATGTAGGACAACCTAATCCTATCAACTCTCTAATACAACGCTTTATTTATTTATTTTCATTTTTTCCTTCTCGTTTGGGTTTCTTCTATCTTATACAGTCAGTTTTCCCTTTATTTTTTATTTTTCCCTCCTTGTTTGGATTTCTTCTCAAAAAACAATCAAATCTTCACAGATGCAAGTACCAACTCCATCAAACAATCAGCTGGATTTTTGAAAAAATATATGTTGTGGGTTTCTTCTCTTTTATACAATCACTTTTCCCTTTTTTTATTTTATTTTTTTATTTTTCCCTCCTCCTCGTTTGGATTTCTTGTTAGAAAAAAGATCAAATTATTAAGAAAAAGCCAGATAGAGACAGAGATAAGACTCCTTTGTATCTCTGCAATCGGTGAAGAGGGGTATGTGTTCTTCACAAAATATCCTATTTGGGTTATTTCTCCTTTATTCTTTGTAAGCCTCCACACCACATTGATTCTTTCTTTCTCCGAATTACCATGCTGACGATTTGTTGATTTCTTTGGTTGATTACATTTGTGATTTTGAAGTAAGTTTCTATTCTGGGTTTTTGGTTTTTGAAATAAAAAACCCAATTTTGTTGGGTTTTTCTTAAGTTATTTGTTTTCTTAGGTTTTAATTTTGGGATTTCCATTATAGTTTAAATTTTTGCTTCAAATCGGTTCTTATAGCTAAGATTTTCCTCACTTTTTTTTTTGAGTAAATTTATGTGGTTGCAAACAGTTTTGGAAAGCATGGGATTACAAGATATGCTACTTCGACTTCTAGTAATTAGAGCATGCGTTGTTTTTCTTTAATAATTATTCCTTGTGTTTTTTCTTTCTTCCTTTGTTTTCTTTTCTTTTTTACTGTTTGCATGTCTGTGGTGAGATTTACATTTAATGCTTATTCCTTTTTTTTTTTTTTTAACTAGAATCATGTTGTTATTGCATGTGGAAGTACTAACAAAAAAAAAGAAAAAAAGAAAAAAGAAGATACTTTCTTTTTTTTTTAGGAAAGAAAAAGAAGATACTTTAAACTGTTTGTGTAATCACACAGGAAAAAGCGCTAGCCACATCTGCGCTATCACCCCAAAATGATTAGTCTATTTGAAGCTTCTTTATAATTTATTATAAGCCCATCTTCACTTAATAACTAAGTAATATGGGACTTAGCACCTAAGATTATCTTTATAAACTACACACTCTGTGTGGGCTTCTTCTCATCTTCCCAATATGGGACCGAGGTATTACATATGCGATATTTATAAGACCCAGGGAAAAGTACTAGCAACATTTGCGCTGTTACCCTAAAAGGGCTAGTCTATTTGGAGCTTTTCTAAAATTTATTATAAGGTTCAGTTTCACCTAGTAACTAGATAATGTGAAACTTAGCAACCGTGACTATCTTTATAAACCATCCACTCTATGTG
The DNA here is from genome assembly GCA_006937295.1 of Carpinus fangiana. Classification (NCBI taxonomy): domain Eukaryota; kingdom Viridiplantae; phylum Streptophyta; class Magnoliopsida; order Fagales; family Betulaceae; genus Carpinus; species Carpinus fangiana. Next base: position 43,648,018 of record CM017321.1, on the reverse strand, counting down.
AGCTTCTTTTCATCTTTCCAATATAGGATCTGGGTGTTACAGTTTGATTATTTTTCTGTTAGCACTCTTTGTAGTGGATTGCCTTATCACTATATATTAAATGAATATGAGCAGGTACTGGAATTAATAAGGAGCCAGTAAGTGACAATATATGCATTTTTAGGGCATTAGGTCTTATAACAACAAATCAAACCTCTTGCATTGTGATTACTTTTCAATTTAAATTTGTGTTTCTTTCGTTTGTTTATAATAATAAAATTAGGTCTTGGCATTCTACATTATCAATGTTCATAAATTCTACATTGTCATATGGAGTTACAAATTATTGTTTCTTGTAATTTATGTTTAGTTCACCTGTTTGGGCAGTCATTGACATGATCTAACAAAAACAAAAACTTGATTTTTTGGAGGAAATCAAATGTTTATATAACAATTTCCAAGCAAGAAAATCATACATGTTAATTCTAAACATATTTCAATTTTTGTTGTAGCAGGCATAAATCATGTTAGGGTTCATCCTAAATTTATTTATTTAAATGCGACCAGCCATGAGGTAGATAGTCGATATGTTTTTCTCTCTTTTTCTTTTTTGGTTTTTGTTCTTTTGTCCCTCCAAAATAATTGTGTTATTTTATAAAACAATGTATTATTGACTGTGGGTCTTAATTGCACAGCTTTTGCGGAGCTTTTTCGAAATCCCACTTTGAAAAAGCTCCAAGCTTGTATTCTATGTATTTCTTTCTTTCTTTCTTTTTTTCTTCACTGTGTGAGAGAGGGAGAGTTATTCTTTTCTAAAGAAATCCTTTACTGCGTGGGCTATTTATAGGGAGATATAGGAACATTGCTAGAATTAACTTAATTAAAGACTGCTAGTAAAATAATACTTGATTGCCACCTATAAGATGGAACAAAATTTAACTACTGCCTGAAAACTAAAGCAAGTAAGAAGAAATCTTAAACAGTCATAATCTATTGTAGGCGTGAACAGTAACTTCACAGAAATCTCACTGATTAAGTTAGAACATGATTTGAACTACATTAAAACTACCAAATCCTTTTAATAACGTAACATTTTTCTATGAGCCTAGTTCAACTAAAGCAGGTAAGAACAAATCTTAAATGGCCGTAATCTATTGTAGGCATAAATAGTACACGTGAACAGTAACTTCATTGAAATCTCACTAATTAAATTAGAACATGATTTGAACTAAATTAGAACTACCAAATCCTTTTATTAGCATAACATTTTTCTATGAGCCTAGTTCAAACTGTCTACTTCTCTGTTTAAATTGATAACATTAAATATATTAGATCTAACTTAAGCACAATATTTATACTAAATATTCTTAGCCCTCCTAATAAATTATTTGGGTGTCACAATAGGACGAATCCTTGTAGGATGTGGCTATATTGATGATGTTGAACTTCAAGTACTGCACATGCGTTGTTATTAAGTTCGTCAAGATTGAAAGTAACTTGATTTGAAGAAAGTTTATTTGCTTTTGTTTTCTAAAAATAAATGCATAAAAATAAAGGTAGATAATAATAATGAGAGAGAGAATATGGGGTTGATTTCACCACTAAACACATAACAATGGTCAATCATAAATTAATAAGGAAAATTTGTATTATGCATGATATAGGGTTCATCTCACTTGAATAATTAAGAGAATAACATAATTAAGAAATAAGTATAATCCATCTTCGGTTGGCACATACCGTCTGCCTAACCTCTAGATGCAGTACGGTCCGTCTTTTCTAGATATAAACTGTCAAATATTTTAATCTGTTGCACATAGTCAATGGATAAGCATAACTTTTTTTAAGTTAGTACGAATAGTCTATCTAAATTACACTAAAATAAGGTGTAAGAAAATTCGGATTTCCTAGACATGGCCTATCAAACCCTCTTAATCATGTGTCAGTTAAAATCGTTGTATAATGATCATTCATATAATCATAGAAAATATGAAGGATTCAGTTCAATCAAGATAAAAAAGCTTTATAAGACAAGAGAAGAATTTCATAATGATTGAATATAAACTTTAAAACCAAATCTCTAAGTTATACAACCATCATGCATATAGGAAATTCCTAAATTAAAATACAATTAAATCATTTGTTACTTGTCCCCAAGAGGTAGCTTAATAGGTTAGAACCACGCCTAATGAAGCGGAGGTCACTAGTTTGAATCCCCCTCCCCCCCTTGTGCGGACATGTCAAAAAAAAAAAAAAATCGCTGTTACTTGGAAATGGTTACATCAACATCTTATTATAAGTTTAGCCACTCATGGTGGTGCTAGAATGACCTCCTACCATATTCATCTTCTCTTCAACTCTTCAAGCCTCAAAGAAAAATCATACACATCTCTTCAAGGCTTAGAGGCCTATTTATAGGGTATAAAACAAACCCTAAAAGCCTTAAAAATTCGAAAAAAAAAAATAAATAAATCGTACTTCAGTCTCATAGTCTAATTATGAAGCAATCCTAGTACAAATTGAAATATGATTCATCTAGATTTATGTTCTTATGTTTTGAGACACTTTTTGCATAAAACACATCCAAATTAGGAAAATCGTATTTTACAATGATTTGTAGTATTTTGAGTTAGTTTTCCAATGCCATTAGTTTCACCTCAAACCAATACTTAAGCTGAAATTTATTGTCAAAATACTAAAATATGTGCATAATCTGAAATTTAATCTAATCCGATTTTAACTCCAATTTGTGAAATTCCGATTTAATCATTTATTTGATTTGATTAAACTTAACCACATTATATAGGTCCTCTATTATGATTGGTTAAGCTTAACCATATATTGTAGGTCATCTCAAAATGTGCTTTAAGCCCAAAATCAATGGAATTTCTTGCATTTTTATTTAAATCCTGTAAACAATAAAACAACACAAAATCAAACAAACAATAATGCTAAAGAATTAACATATGTAAGTTAATGGGCTTGAATGTGAAACGTTCAGCGTTTATCAATGAGGTCAAAAAATTCCTGAAAATCCATACACATTCGTTTATACTTGTCACTACATTGTCTTGTAGTGTATGTCATTCCTAGGGCTGAGAGTCGGTTGGTAATGTCGGTTTTGGGTGAAAAATTTTGTTTTCGCATTTCGCATCGACAATGTCGGTAAAGTTGAAAATTTCACCGACTTATTCCGCCAATTTTTTTGTTTTGTCACCGAATGGCAGTCGGTAATGTCGATTTTGGTAATATCAGTTGATAATGACGATCGATAATGTCGGTAAGTTAAAAAAATGGAAAATTGGTCCGCAAAGTCGGTTGGTGTTGATTGATGAAGTTGGTTTGGTTAGAAAAACATCTTCCGCCTACCGCACTGAAAAATTTGGAATAGAAAAAATCATGTTGTCTCTCGTCCATCATCTAGGCAGTCACGGTTGAAACTCGATCGAAAATCGGTCGGTTGGCAGCGAGTCGATGAATTTGCTCAGCCCTAGTCATTCTGAATGTGTCTCACAATTGGGAGGCAATTAGAAACAATTGATTTGGGTGCAATCTACTAGTAGACCTTTGATTCATGAGCTCCACCAACATCTCAACAAATTTCGTCTCAATATTGAAGGACCATGAAGCTTCCTGGTTGGCCATCTAGTGGGAAGGAAGACAATAATATATCAAAGCTACATATACCACAATCTAAATTCATTTTTTTTCTTCATAAAGACACATATGAACGAAAAAACTAAAATATATTTAACCTAAGCGTACAGATAAATAGAGGCAAGCACAATTTCAAAAAAATATAAGCATAAAAAAAAGTTATGCTAAAAAATTCAGGGTTTTTTTATTGGAGCCTTTTTGCGCTTTTTGTGGGGGTAGTGTTAATGGAAAGAGTAGGTGATGGTATTTGGTGCTTTTGGTACAGTATGCTTGCTGGTGGATGTAAGAACGGGTTAAGATACTGTCAATAGTTTACAGTTACGATGCCTAAAAATTAACAAAAATTAAAAAAATAAAATGGAGTTAGAAGAAGCAATTGTTGGGTTACCTTGCAAGGTCGCATCTTTGGTGCTGGAATGGTTGAGACGGACGAGTTGTGAGTTTTGCACTTACAGCTAACACTAGTATGGCAATTGCAAGTGCAACGGAAGATTGTGAAAGGGTTGTGCAAAGGAAGGGTTTAATTACACATCGAAATCACTATGCACATTAACTCAAATCTCGTACGTGTAGGCAGTAATTAATTTCCTGGGCTTCTTCGGAGTAAGGAGTGCAGAGAACACGCCCTCGGGGTTTGCAAAGTGGCCACTGAGGTGGAGATGCCATGAAGACGTTGAAGAGAAATATATGGGGTACGAACTGAAGATATGCTTTTTTGGGGAGATCATTTGAAAGCTGGAGTGATATATATCAATGAGAAAGGGCATTGAAAACGATGTGTTTTAGAGTGGGTAATGAACGAAAGTGTGGATTTTTTTTTATTTTATATTTTTGTTCACATTTAATTATGAATGTCCATATCTGCCAGCTCAACCTTTAAAACGCTCATCGTTGTCAAAAGAGTATACCGGGAAAAGACTGAATCTATTGCATGTATGCATTAGGAAGACTAAATACTCATGTTTCGAATATGTATAACAGCCTATAATTGGACGGCTAACAATGATTCACTTTGAAAGTGCACAATTGGACGGTTACGTGGCGACTAAGAGGATCGAAGCGACATTTTTTGAAACTTTTTGAATTGATCTTGAGTTGCTTTATAGGGTGGACAATACAATCGACTTTACTTTTAATGATACATGTGTATGGCTATAATGGCATTACACCATAGTTGCGAAACTAAGCCACCAAATTAACCATAACAGGTCGGCCACATGGATGACTTGCTTAACAGGCAATACGTTTGATTCAAATTTGGAACAAATTTCTTGAACAACTACACATTGTATTGTATGCAGCAGAAGTAACTTTTTACTGGGAAAATATATTATAAATATTGTTAGATTGGAATATTAAATGAAATATTTAGTCGACTCATTGGTTAAGTCATGCCTCATTGAGAAAGAGAGGAAAGGTTCGAGTGTTGAAAATATCTGTTTTGGACGTTTTCGAAGAGTAAAATAAAACTGCATAAGCGGTTACTAGGACTTGAACAACTACACATTGTATTGTATGCAGCAAAAGTAACTTTTTACTTGGAAAATATATTGTAAATATTGTTAGATTGGAATATTAAATGAAATATTTAGTCGACTCATTGGTTAAGTCATGTCTTATTGAGAAAGAGGGGAAGGTTCGAGTGTTGAAAATATCTGTTTTGGACGTTTTCGAAGAGTAAAATAAAATCGCATAAGCGGTTACTAGGACTCGAATTAGCTAATGATGAAGTGGTGCGCCTTTTACCATCAAGCCATCGCAGATGTTGATAAAAGTAAAATAAAACTGCATAAGCAGTTACTAGGACTCGAACCAACGTAGCTAATGATGAAGTGGTGTGCCTTTTACCATCAAGCCATTGCAGATGTTGTGATATAAAATCACAATCGCATATATTAAAATGGTAACTTCTGTCAGTTACATAAAAAGTGAAAAGTTATAACTTTTCACTTGTGCCCTTTCATTCTCTATAAATAAGACACTCTCCCTCTGATTTTATTATTCATTTTTCATTCTCAACATTAATAGTTCACAAGAGAATACGTGAGAATTTTCCAGAATTGCTATATGTAGAACTCATAGCTTTGTTGTATCCTAGAGGTGATTTGCTAGCAACCTATTAGTAAACTCATTCCGAGTGGGGGCAAATATCGTCTTAAAGATAGCGATTCATCGTGCCTCAAAGCTATCTTTTGTATTAGATTTTTGTTCTTACTTGAATGATATTTTCCCAACAGTTTCGTGTTTATGTTTGATTCTTCTTCCTTATCACATTATTTTCCTAACAATTTTAAGACGATATTCACAATGGAAGGAGGATCTGACGTAACCGGTTTCAAAGTTATGAATCAAGATTTTGTGAAATTGGACAGGTTCGATGGAACCAATTTCACTCGTTGGCAAGATAAGATGAAATTTCTCCTCACTGAACTGAAGATTTTCTATGTTCTCGATCCAAGTCCAAATTCACTTCCTGATACAACTCCTGAAGATACTAATGTTGTCAAGGCGGAGAGAAAGAAACATGAGGAGGACGAACTTGTCTGCAGAGGGCACATTCTAAACACTCTTTCTGATAGATTGTATGATTTGTTCACTACAATTGAGTCTCCGCATAAAATCTTGAATGCTTTGGAAGCAAAGTACAAAACAGAAAAAATAGGTACGAATAAATTTTTAATTTTGAAGTACTTCGAATTTAAAATGGTAGATAATTTGTCTGTTCTAGACCAAATGCATGAGTTGCAAATTTTGGTTAATAAACTCCGTGATCTTTCTATAAAAATTCTAGAGTCATTCCAAGTGGGAGCAATTATTGCAAAACTCCCACCAAGTTGGAATAACTACAGGAATAAGCTTTTGCATATGACAGAAGATCTTACGTTAGAGCAAATTGGAAAACATTTGCGAATTGAAGCAGAAAGTCGAATTCGCAATGGTATCTAATTTGACACTAATGCAAATGTTAATAATGTTCACAGCAAAAATACTAGAACACAAAATTATCTTAAAGTGAATAAGAAGAAAACTAATTTTAAAAAGAATAATTCTAAGGATCCCAACAAAGACAAGAAAAACAGGTTATGTTTTAATTGTGGAAAAAAAATGGCCATTATATTCGTGAGTACAGATTTTTAAAGAATAAGAAGAAAGAAAATGGCAGCAATTCAAACATGGCAAATGCAGTTGAAATTATTGCTATGGTGACTGAAATGCGAATTGACATGATAACTGAAGTAAATATAGCTATGGCTACAAATTCTTTTGATTGGTGGTTTGATTCTGGTGCTACCGTGCATGTGTGCAACGAGAAAGAACAATTGAAGACATATGTCATAGCAACTGATGGTGAAGAAGTTTTATAGGAAACCACAATTCTGCTAAGGTTAATGGAAAAGGGATTGTAGAGATGCCGTTTACTTTTGAGAAGAAATTAATTTTAACTAATGTATTTCATGTTCTAGAAATTAAGAAGAATCTTGTATCTGCCAATTTATTGTATAAGAAGAGCATAAAAGCAGTCATCGAGTCTAATAAGTTGATTTTGTCTAAGAATGAGATGTTTATAGGAAAGGGTTATTCTTGTGATGGAATGTTCAAACTCAGTATTATTAATAAAGTTATTTCACATTCTTCTTATATCGTTGAGTCATCTTCTTTATGGCATGGTCGTTTAGCACATTTAAATTTTAAGTATTTGAAATATATGTCTAAACGTGGTTTAATTTCTTATAAGCATGATAACAATGAAAAATGTGAAATATGCATTCAAGCTAAAATGACTAAGAAACCATTTCCTATTGTCCATAGAAATTCACAAGTTTTACAAATCATACATTCTGACATATGTGAATTAAATGGTATATCAACTAGAGGAGGCAAAAGATATTTTATTACATTCATAGATGATTTTTCTAGATACACGTATGTGTATTTAATGAAAAATAAAGATGAAGCCTTTGAAATGGACAAACGTTACAAATCTGAAGTAGAAAATCATAAAGAGAAGAAAATAAAAATTCTTAGAATTGATAGAGGTGGAGAATATTTTCCACGTGAATTTTCTTCTTTTTGTGAAGAACATGGAATTGTGCACCAAATGTCTGCACCTTACACACCACAACAGAATGGTTTGGCAAAAAGGAAAAACAGGACACTTGTAGATATGGTTAATTCCATGATCTTAAGTGCAAAGTTGCATTTCAATTTATGGGGTGAGGCACTACTTACAACATGTTTTTTTTTTTTTTACATGTCTACACAAGGGAAGGGGGAGGGGAGATTCAAACTTGTGACTTCCGCTTCATTAGGTGTGGTTCACAGCCAATGTGTAACGACCTATATTTTAAAACTCTTATTGAAATAATATTAAATAGATTAAAAGAAAAATAAATAAATTAGAGTAATGATATATGAATTAACGATATTAAATAATTATTTGGTGTTAAGGGTATATATTATATTGATTGTTGATATCTTTTGAGTGTCACTTTAATTCTCAAATTTAGATTTATAAGTATGATTATGGGCATAATTAAACACAATTTAGTNTATTAGACTTGAGCTCTAATGTCATAGTAGAATCTAGATGTTGAATTTATTGAAAATAAATTTAATTATAATTCTGAATATGTTTCAGAACCTAATCAAACACAAGTATCTGACTCTAATCTTGGTAGCTACTCTTTTATTCTGAATATGTTTCAGAACCTAATCAAACACAAGTATCTGACTCTAATCTTGGTAGCTCTCTTAACAGTGATAAAAGAGTAGCTACAGATCTGCCAATAGAACAAAGGAAGAGTCAGAGAGTTAGAAAAGAAAAGAATTTTGGTCCTAATTTTATTTCATTTCAAGCTATAATGCTTCTTGTAGAAGGAGACAGGGATAAAGTCCTTAATAAAATACCTATTATACTTAACACAGAGGAAGATCCAAAATGTTTTAATGAAGTTATGTCTTCTAGAGATGCAGCCTTTTGGAAAGAAGCTATCAATGATGAAATTGACTCAATATTATCTAATAATACTTGGGTACTAATGGATCTACCTACAGGTTCCAAACCTATTGGTTGTAAATGGGTATTTAGAAGGAAATATAATACAGATGAATCAATTCAAACCTTTAAGGCAAGGTTAGTTGCAAAAGGCTTTAGACAAAAGGAGGGCATAGACTATTTTGATACCTATGCACCTGTAGTAAGGATCACATCTATTCGTGTTCTTATGGCTCTAGCCTCTTGCATCTTTACATAATTTGTATGTGCATCAAATGGATGTAAAAACTGCATTCTTAAATGGTGATCTTGATGAGGAAGTATATATGGAACAACCAGAAGGGTTTGTTCTACCTCAAAATGAAAAGAAAGTCTGTAAATTAGTAAAGTCATTATATGGGTTAAAACAAGCACCAAAACAATGGCATGAAAAGTTTGATTATGTTATTTTATCTAATGGATTCAAACATAATGGAGCTGATAAGTGTATTTATTCAAAATTCACAAAAGATTATGGTGTAATTGTT